>CM070734.1:12500-1212500 GCA_036346275.1 Otatea glauca | reverse complement strand
CGAGTATGATCATGATCCAAAATTTTTAGGAGAGTATAAGCATTTCCTCAGAATCCTTCTCTAAAATTTTCAAAAAATTTAAACTTTTTTGTTTGCTCAATCAAATCTATGGATGCATTGAACTTCATTTGTTACCTTTCAAAAATAAAAAACACAAGGAACACAAACGGTACAGTACTATTGTAATAATTTTATAAATTCACTCGAGTGCGATCATGATCTAAAATTTCTATGAAAGCTTAAGAATTGCCTCAGCACCTTTCTCTAAAAGTTTTAAAAATTCTAACCCTTTTTTGGTAGTTCAAGCAAATCTATGTATTGATCATCAGGCTTTTATCAGGATGTAGCACTGTTAGAATTTTTAAAAATTCTTGAAGCTTAATCATCATATGATAATTTTATTGAAACATTGATGACACATCAGGACCATCCATAAAAATGTTTTAAATTTTCTAACATGGCTTGGACCATTCTTCATTTGGTTGAAGTTTGCTATTAAGGTTTTTATCAGGACAGTAGCACTGTCCAAATTTTTGAACATTACTGATGGGGCCAGCGATCCCGATCTTTCGGTGGGATGAGGATACGTCGATTTGGAGGTATTGATGGCACCGAATTTAGGGCTTCCTACCAAACAGGTTGGGAGCTTCACAATCGCAATGCCAAATCCACACAGATACAAGATCCAATGATCAGTAGTTCCTGCAAGAAATCGAGAATCCGCAAGAACAAAGTATGAAGCAAACCGAAAAGGTAGTATTAAAATCAAACAAAGAAAATAAGTTGAGGTTCTGTTTCTCGGCTCGGGCGGTCTAGTCGACACACGCAAACACAAGGAGGGACGCACACGGGGTCTACCAAAACACAATAAAACCTAAAAAATGAAGAACAGGGGTGAGAACCCAATATAAAGGGGTACCCACACAAGGGGCGCCAAGAGGTGCGGCAACCAGAGAGAGAGTCTGGCCAAAGGAGGGGTGGAACCCTAAAAGTACAGGGGCCTTAGGCCCAAAAGAAAGGTGGCGCAGCACTTGGAATTTCTGTCGCGTGAGATTGTTCTGTGCTTTCCCTTTGCTCCACGAGGAATTTGGCCTCGAGATCAGATCCATTGGAAAGGTTATCTCGATACCTCAAACGAGTTGTCGAACGTCGAAAACGGAGTTCGGATGTGGCCGTGGCGTCCGTTTGAAGTACTGCTGCTCCTGGATGGCCGAACCGGACTCGGCGACGAATTGGGCTCTATCTTGGACCTTCCTTGGCGCGTGGGCTGTCCTCGGTGGATGTTCTTGACGTGCTGGTCTAGCAAAGGTGGATGGAAATGACTTGCTTCCGGATTAAGCCCTCCAGATGTCGTAGACGAAGTAGCGATCGTAGAGGAAGAAGGGGCAGCGGTTGTATCCTTGGTTGGGATGTCCTCATCATCCTCCTCTTTTTGAATTGGAGTCATCTTCGACTCCATCTCATTATCCTTCAAAGTATTAGTAATAACAATAGACAAAGCAACAGAGAATGGTAATGGTTCTATACTATCTATGTTATCTTGTGAGAGAACTTTTGCAGCCAACAATACTTTACCCTTCAACTTAAGATCAGGTTTTTGAGCAACTGGTGTAGTTGAATGGGTTGATTTACTAGCTACACTTTTAATTCCACTTTCTTCTTTTTCTCTTTGAGCTCTTTTAACATCAATGTTTCTTAGTTCTGTAGGGCTCATGGGTTTCAAAATAATTTTCTTTTCCTTATACAAGAAAGTATACTCATTGGTCCTACCATGATGTGTAGCATCCATATCATAGATCCACAGTCTACCCAATAAAAGAGAGCAAGCATCCATGGGTACAACATCGCAAACAATATTATCATGATAAGAACCAATCGAGATAGGTACTCGAACGGTTTTGGTTACCTGAACCTTACCAGTGGAATTGAGCCATTCAATTTCATGCTGTTGAGGAAGTGGAGCCAAGCTTCTCGACCATGTCTACACTCGCAAAATTGTTGCAGCTACCTCCATCAACAACGACATGCACAGCGCGCTCATTCACCATACACCTTGTCTGAAAGATATTATGGCGTTGATTTTGTTCATCGCGCGTGTCATGCGCTAAGTACACGCGGCGACAACAAGAGCCGGATATTTTCTGATGTCGCAAGTGATAATCTCTTCTGCTGGCTCTGCAGTGTTAGTGGCAACAAGAGCATATTCAGTTTCATCAATGTCACTATCACTAGTGTACTCACCATTTTCTCTGATTATTAGAGCACGTTGATTAGAACAGTCTCGCATCACGTGCCCCATTCCTTTGCATCGAAAGCAATGTGTTTCTCGCGTTCGACCGGTGGAGGCAACTGAGGAAGCACTCTTGGCGGGTGCTTGAAGTGTGACTGAGTTGTTTGCCTCTGGAATGCGTGATGACGCCAAAGTAGTTGGAACAATGGGTGTAGGTACACGCCCGTATGGAAGATGTTGCCTTGGTATGGATCTGGACTGACTTGGACGTGGAAGAACCTCCAATATTACCTCGCGTTGTCGATCGTCGACCCTGCACTTCCCTTTCTGCTTTCAAAGCAAGATGGTACAAACGAGTGATAGAATTGTATTCTTTATAGTCAAGTATATCCTGTATCTCTCGGTTAAGCCCACCCAAGAACCTAGCCATTTTTGCATCTTCACTCTCTTCTAACCCACAGTAGCAACATGCCAATTTGCAATTCGATAATATTCCTCAACCGCTTTATCACCTCGATTAAAGCGCCGCATTTTATTCAATAAATCACGAGCATAGTATGTAGGAACAAATCTAGCCTTCATGACACGCTTCAACCCATCCCAAGTTGTAGGTACATCACGGTTGGCTCTACAAAGTTCTTTCCACCAAATAGATGCAAAACCAAGAATTCACTAATGGCGCGTGAACCCTTCTACGCTCAGAGAAGTCATAGCAAGAAAATGTTTGATCTACCGCCAACTCCCAATCTAGATAAACATCAGGATTATAAGTACCATCAAAAGGAAGCATAGTAAATTTCATTTTTGCCATAGAGTCATCACGTTCTTCTCTTTGATCATGTTGATTTCTAGCCATACCTTGCTCTGTTATTATGAGTCGACGATGAGGTCGGTCGTTGTTCACATTTACCCCGTAGTCGCCCCTCAGATCGGGCGCGTAGTTGTTCTCCTCTTGATCCACCCCGTTTAAAGTAATATGGACAACCGGTGGAGCGACGCGTTAGCCCAAAGCATGACCAGCAGCACCATTGTTGGGGGCAGCACCTTGAAGAAGTTGTGCTAGCTGTGCTTGAAGCTCAGTGAGGGGTGCCAATTGCGCCTGAATCGCATCAAGAGTGTCACGAGTTCGCATCTCATGCTGATTGTGTATCCTCTCGAAATGAATGACCCAACGCCGTTCCTTTGGTGTGAGGCGGTCCTCATGTTCACTCCCACCGCCGACGCATTCTCCACGATTGCTTGGACTACCCGCCATAGTTAGTAGAAACAAAGAAACTTCACACGATATGAAAGCTCCTATAAACTACTAGGTCGTATGAAGTGGTAAGCCTCACACACGCCACACTTCTACCAAGTTCTTACAAGTCCTCGATGTGGCAAGCGATTGCAAATTCAAACCCGTGTGGTTAGAAGATGGTGGAGCTTGACAGCAATAATATGTAGCAAAGGAGGAACTAGTACCACTGAACCAAAGCAAGATGAAAAGTCGTTCAAAATCAGTACAGTGCTGGTCCTAGGCTAGATCGTACTAGAGACGCGAGCCTAATCACCAACAAAGAAAAATTCCGGTGAAACGGAGATACCGAATTTTTTGAACTTCCGGGGGCGTTTTGAGGCCATAAACGATGTTTTTTGGGGTCGAACGAATTTTTCGGGGCCTTAGGAACCCAATCAGAGATGTAGCTTTTCGTTTCGGTCATTTTGAGTACTCGAACAGCCCAATCGGAGGCCGTATGCAAAAGTTATGGCAGTTTTCGTGCAGGGTGTCCGGAGGGGATCCGAATCCACTTCAAAAGGAAAGTTGAATGCAGAACCAGAGAGGGACGGCCTAAGCAAAAAAAAGCTACACTTTTCTTCCCTCTGATCTTTTCTTAAACTGACACAGATACCTTCCTTATCTCCTGCCAACCGAACGTAACTAGGGAAAGAGATCTCTTCTCGGATTTTTTTTTCTGAACTTTGGTTTTACAATTGAATCTGTGCGGCTTTTATAGGATGCACTTGCCTTTTCTTCTCTGATTTGGTGCGGCTTTTGTAGGATGCACTTGCCTTTTCTTCTCTGATTTGGTGCGCCTTTTTTTTTCTATCTGCACTTGCCTTTTTTTATATATTTGAAAACTGATATCTTCTTTGGTAGACACAGAGAATCACGCGGATTAGGGAACGGATCAAGATAACAGAGACCAACCTAATCTGATCTCCAGAAACCACCGAGAGTCCTGATCTGATCAACTAGCAGAAACTGACTCCAATTCGAATGCAATTGTGACCAAAACGTGACTCGAACTCGAAACTCTAAAGGGACTAGACTCTAAAACCAGCAAAGACACGATTATGCAACCGACGATTCAACAAACCAATACAAATTAGCTTGGACAAAGGGACAAATCTTTTTTTGTGGGCAAATTTTCTGGACTTTAGGTAGAAAACGAAATATGATGGAAAATCTCACCGAGCAACCTTGAGCTCTGATACCAACTTGATGGGGGCAGCGATCCCGATCTTTCAGTGGGATGAGGATACGTCGATTTGGAGGTGTTGATGGCACCGAATTTAGGGCTTCCTACCAAACAAGGTTGGAAACTTCAAAATCGCAATGCCAAATCCACACGGATACAAGATCCAATGATCGTAGTTCCTGCAAGAAATCGAGAACCCGCAAGAACAAAGTATGAAGCAAACCGAAAAGGTAGTATTGAAATCAAACAAAGAAAACAAGTTGAGGTTCTGCTTTCTCGCTCGGCGGTCTAGTCGACACGCCGCAAACACGAGGAGGGACGCACACGGGTCTACCAAAACACAACAAAACCTAAAAATGAAGAACAGGTGCGAACCCAATATAAAGGGGTACCCACACAAGGGGGCGCCAAGAGGTGCGACACCAGAGAGGCGCTGGCCAAAGGAGGGTGGAACCCTAAAAGTACAGGGGCCTTGGGCCCAAAAGAAAGGTGGCGCAGCACCTGGAATTTCTATCGTGTGAGATTGTTCTATGATTTCTCTTTGCTCCACGAGGAATCTGGCCTCGGGATCATATCCATTGGAAAGGTTATCTCGATACCTTTCAAACGAGTTGTCGAACGTCGAAAACGGAGTTCGGATGTGGCCGTGGCGTCCGCTTGAAGCATCGCTGCTCTGGATGGCCGAACCGACTCGGCGACGAATTGGGCTTTATCTTGGGCCTTCCTTGGCACGTGGGCTATCCTCGGTGGATGTTCTTGACGTGCTGGTCCAGCAAAGGTGGATGGAAAGGACTTGCTTCCGGATTAAGCCCTCCAGACGTCGTAGACGAAGTAGCGGTCGTAGAGGAAGAAGGGGCAGTGGTTGTATCCTTGGTTGGGATGTCCTCATCAATTACTGAAGCTTGCTCATCATCTAAATATTTTATAGGAACATTATTGATGCATCAGAACCATGCACAAAAAAATTAAACATTTTCTAATGTGGTTTATTCTATTTTTCATTCGGTTCAAATTTGTCGATCAGCGTTTTATCAGGATAGTAGTATCTGTCCAAATTTTTAAAAATTCCTCAGACTTGATAACCATATGAAATTATTATGGAAACATTACTAATATGTCGAGACCATCAACAAAACATTTCAAAAAAATTTGATGTCGTTTGAACCATTTTTCACTCGGTTAAATTTCATCAAAATCTCGGCAAATCTCGCCGAGATTTCGGCAATTTCGGCTGAAATATGAGAAATTTCGATGCAAAAAAATTGGATTTGAATTTTTTTTTTGTATTTTGTCCAAAATTTATCCAAAATTCCGAGATCTCGATGAAATTTTGGATTCCGGCCACTTCCGAGATGTCAACCGAAAACGAGATTTGAAACCTTGGTGGCAACTCAATTACCTCTTCGAAGGTGGCGCAGCTTAGGCAGCACATGGCCGAGGGGAGGCACTCAGAGGAGACGCTACCACCGGCATCAGGTTTTTTGGCTAAATCAGTTCGGTTTATTCGGTTTAGACGAAAAAATCGGTTCGATTTATCGGTTTTTTGGTAAACTGAAATCGATTTCTACCAAGAAGCAAATCAGTTGCTAGTACTGTATGCTTCTATGACCTGGTAAAAGGCAAATAACCCTTTCCTTATCCCAAGGATCAAGGATCCAGCTAAGCATAATTTACAGTTGCGTCTTCTTTAGCAAATTGGTATCTCGAATTGATATCATCAATAGTTTGCTTCTTACGTGTTACGTAATATTTGTGAATGAGACTTTGCTAATTTACGTTTCGTGCAGTCACCTCCGTCACTATGTGAATTTGAGCAGTGGTTTGATACGGAGATCAACCCTGAAGACCAAAGGCTCCTTGATCAAGCCAACCGGCAGGAGGAGTTCACGCGGCAGCTTCAAGAGCAGCGTGATGCCGCACGCGAGGAGGCATGTAGGAAGGAAGCCGAGGAGAAGGAGGCCGAGAGAGAGAGGAAACGAGAGAGGGCGCGGCGTGCCAGAGAAGCCCCACCGGAGGCATGGGCGAATAGGAAGTGGCCTCGAAGCACTTAGTAGACGTCTCGTTTTAACTATTATTTTCCTTGTTCGTACAGTCACCTCCCTCTCACCCTCATTCCGCAATACTTACGGTCATTGCACTAACACAATTTGGATGCAACGCAAGGTGTAAATAAAATATTTTCCCACCATATGGTAGTGCATATATCGAAGAGCAAATCTGGCCCGTTCTCCCTATAAATTACATTTGGACATGATATTTCACGGGCTGCCGAAAAGGCTTAAGCGTTTCATTATTGCCTCGACCATAATACTTTGGGTTATTGCACTGGCAGAATTAGTATGCAAAGCAAAGTGTAAATAAAATATTTTCCCACCATATAGTATTGCATATATCAAAGAGCAAATCTATCTGGCCCGTTCTCCCAACAAATTATATTTAAAAATGATATTTCACGGGCTGTCGCAAAGGCTTAAGTGTGTCATACAAGTGAGGCTACTTACAGTCATTTGGTTTATTCAACTGAGTTAATTCCTAAATTTCTTTGAAAAAATGGGACACCTAACACCCTACGAACAAGACATATTTATTTCAGGATTTTTCGAGCCATGGTTTGTATAGTTTGTTCATAATACACTAAATGGTCTTTACGTAAAATTGATTTATACAATTTAAATTTGCACGGCATATAGTACTTTTCACAACATAATGCAAATCTTTATATATTAATTAATATTTTAAAATTTATCTTGTTCTAGTTGGACCTTCCTAGTAATGCGACTGCCCCTAATCGCCTGTTGGTCGGTACCGACGACATTTAACGGTAGTTCCCGATATTTTAATAGCCCTAATATACCATGCGTGTGGGATCAGTGCGTGGCGCACGTCGGATGTAATCGGGAGCGGCGGTAGCGTGTGCGTGACTGATGAGATAAATGCTCGCTAAGAGGTATCAAGTATTTAAAGATTTAAAGATATAAAAGGTAGCGTGTGCGTGACTGACGGCCATTTTCGTTAAAATTTATTTCTAATCAATACTAAGAGGTATCAAGTATTTAAAGATATAAAATATTAAAGTACATCAGTACTATGATCATTTTCGTTATTTTTCTCCATTTGATTATTCTCAAAAAAAAAAATAGGAATTAAAATTACAAAAAAAAAAACGGCGATCACCCCAGTACGGGGCGATTTCTGCTCGGTCGTTAACCGACCGTCACACCGGGTACCAATCGCCTGTACATGAGGCGACCGGCGCCTATTTTCGCAAATTCTAAACCCTAACGCCTACTTTTGAAAAAAAAATAAAAAAAAATTCATTCTCCTCTCTCCTCCTGGAAACTGCTGGCTGGGCTGGGCTGGGCTCTTTCGTATTCTCCGGAGTCCGGACCAGCCCATCTAAGAAATTACAGTTAGCCCATTCTGAGGAGGCAACGTGGCAGGCCGTGCCTCCGCTCGGACGTTATCCGACTGCCTCCGCGCCGGCGCCACCCCGGTTGGTTACCTTCCCCTCCCATTCCCGAACATAACAAAAAAGAACACGAAGAAAAAGGTTTCGCCTTTGCGCCGGCGGCAGCCAGAATGACCCTCCTCTTGCGCGCCAAACCGGCCGCCACCCCAATCTCCTTCTCCACGGTGCCAGCGCCCACTTCCGGCGTCAGGTCCTCCTCCTCCTCCTCCTCCGCCCGTTGCTCCGTCGCCTCTTCTCCCAAACTCTCGGCCGTCCAATTCGAGCCCCTCCGCTCCGACTCCAATCCCTGGGGCGACGCCATTGGCGTCGCCACCACGGATGGTGACCAAGACGACGACGACGACGACTGGAAGGACGGGGAGGAGAGGGACAAGGGCATCCACGTGCCGCGCCAGCGCTACATCGCCGTCCCCAAGGCCGCCCTCCTCGACGCCGTGCTCTCCCTCTTCCCGTCGGAATCCGAATCCGAATCCGCCTCCGTCGCAGCAGCAGATTTGAAGCGCTTCGCAAGGTATCCATTCCTATCCTGCTACTTCCACTGGTCTCGCTCCACCCCTCTCTCAATCACACAAGCACAAAATGCTAGAGCAATAAAGTAGTAACACTGTGAGGGGAGAAGAATCCTAAATTTTCCTTGTGTGAAATGCTTCAGATGCTTGGACGCCGTTCTACATGCCGAGCACAAGGAGATGCTCGAGGAGATGCGCACCTATTACATGCTCACGCGTCCCCATCAGGAGGAGAATGACACCTCCTCCGTCTACGGTGATGACCAAGCGATCGTCAACGGCAAGAGCTCTGGCTTTTTTGGCATTACCCAAGAAGATGGAACATTGTTCCTTACTAGAAGCTTGGGTTTAAGGACTCTCCTCGGCTTATCCCCAGATCCTGATCCTCAGACCAGGTAACCAACACCACACCAATAAGGAATGGATGGATCTTCTTTTAATTCTAGTTAGCTATCTAATACTTCCCGTAGCTACGTTAATGCTAACTACCTACCTAACGATAAAATGTTTGTGTGATTAAAAATAAAAGAGTTGCTTTCGCAACTCATTTCCAGCGTTCCTTCATGAACCTTCTACGCAATGCTCAGTTTGAAGAACTCTCTGCGCAAGATCTGCACTTGACGTACGCCCTAAACAGCGATTACCTCTTAACATTGCCAATTTACGTCGATTGGAAAAAGGCAGCTGAATCTAATGCAATAATATTCAGGTGAGTTTTTGTTCTGACTTGCTGTCTGGTGAACATATACAAAATGGAGCTCTCATGGTACAACTAACTACTGATCCTCGCAGGCGTGGGTATGCAACTGAGAGACAGAAAGGCCTACTATTAGTAGAGAAACTTGATTACCTACAGTCAAAACTACTACAAAATATTTTCTTCAGCCTTTCCAAACCCTTGAAAAAGCTGGGGAGATGGCTTAATGAGGTCAGTCAATCTTTCCGTCCTGATCTGTTGTTTTGATGACCGTCAATGTGAGTATGAGTTCTTTCTTATGTGTTGCTGGCCTGGCATATAATCACAATCCATCCTAACTCCAAGTAGCTATTATTAGGAATAGCACTTGTATTGAAATTGATGCTAATACATGCTCATAAGGATATAAAAGAAAGCCTATATAAGGCAATGTCTATACAAGGCTACCATTATCTATACAAGACAACTAGGATACTGTTTAACCCCCCCACACACACACACACCCCAACAACACAAACTCATGGTGAATCAACAATACTGAGTTTGGAGAGATAAAAACTGTGCTGAGCTCTAGTCTTTGTTTTCGTGAAGAAATCTGCCAACTGAAGCTTTGAAAGCACATACTGAAGACCATGGTGGCATCCGCATCTCTGCTACGTTCATTTTCTGAACATGTCTTTTTGTCGTCCAACAAGTTTCATGTTTCAGATACTTTCAAATATTTTTAGCTGTTGCTTCCTGGGATATATGTTCCTCGTATACAAAAACAATTGTTATTGTGCACAACACTACATCAACTTTTAGTTCCTTAGTCAGTTGACTAAAAATCATATATCAATGCAGTCACACTGCACTATCTTAGATCATTGCAGATTGAGCTAAGCCAAACTGTCCACAATATTCAAGTTAGGATAGCATATACATACTGTGATAATTTATGTACCACAGTTTCCACCATGTCTAGGAAACGTGTTGTACATTGATATTCATGTTATATTCTCGTCTCATCTCTCAGCCATCAATCTAGCTAGACTTTTATGATTCTGCGTGAGTGTAGCAAGTAACAACTTTTTAGCTAATTGTATGTGATTATTTTAGTTGACAACAGGCATTGAAAAGATCAACAGGGAACCAGGGATTTCAGATCTGGATTGATAAATTAAAGCTCTGGCTGAAAGAGCAAACTTATGCAGAAAATTCACTGTTGTTGATTGAAAATTCTTCATGGGACAAGCTTAGGTCTGATCAATCACAAGATGCGGATCTTCCTATTTGGATTGCTGCACAAAGGGCAGTCTCGCGTTATGAAGGAATTCTGTCACCTGTTGGTCCTCGTGGTAGACTTCTAAGAAGATTGCTTACGTGGACTGGATTAATCCCATCTCTGCCAGAAGCAACAATAAAATCTGATGTTGAAACAAAACATCTTGAAGGCTATGTGAGGTTAGAAACCGTATATGTTGGTTTTCTTCTGCCATTTAGGGGCACTTCTTTGTCTTCTGATTGATATCACTTTTGGCAATCTATTTATACAACAGTTTGTCCAAACTTGTGTAGCCCAGGGTCAACTGGGATGGTTGTATAAGATGACTAAGAACGTCATCACCAAGCTCTTATTAAAAACTTCCAGATTCTTCAAAGCCCAGTCCACATTCTCTTTTTCCTGTGTGTACATTCTTCTGAGTCACCAGAACTCCAGAAGTAGAGCTGTTGCCCTTATTTCTGGGTTTCTTTATTTTTGGAAAAGTAATTATTGAAAGTAGTTCTCTATAACCAACGTTAAGATTGTTGCTTGGCTAATTATATCTGAATAGTGTTTTTCCTGTTAATTTGTTGTGCCTACTTTGGAACCTGACCATTAAATGTTAATGAATTTCATGAAGTATATTCTGCTTTCCCTTCAGGCCGAATTTTCTGCCTAGAATTACCCTTGCGAATATATGGGAGCCGGCAAGCAGAGAATCTTGTGACAACAATGTTTGGGAGATAGTGAAAGCTTCTTTTGGTATTTTGTTTGGCAAGTCTACTCTTCAGGTATCTGAGAAGTTTACTTCTGGACACCCTTTTCACACTAATAGGTGATTAGTGTCCTAATCTAAATGTCCTAAAAAATTATGATTGTGAAGCATTCATCATGTAGTGTGGAAAAAAATATAAGGTAGAGTGGTTGGATGTTAATTTAATAACTATTTGATCATCAACATAAGCTTCAATCATGCATCTCATGCACAAACAAGAATGGTGTGCACTCTTTTGTCTTACATATGGCCATGAAGCACCCTGGATGATGAAACGAAAGCATAATAAACAATTTAAATGTGCTATAGCATGAACACAACCTTTGCCCCAAATACTCAGACGTAGCTATCATGGATAGAAAACCGACAATATTCAATTTTTATCTGTTATTCTGTTTACTAACTATGGGATGCCAATAAGATACAAAATGTTACTTTATAGAAAATATTTTTCAGAGAAGATTCATAATTCCATTTTTTTTCTTTATCAGGAACCAGCATTTGAAGAACTGATCCTACTTTATACTGACGAGGCTGCTCAAAGCAAAGAGAGGGATAAATCAGAGATGCTTCCGCTACAACTGAAAATTTATGAGAAAATTCCCATTCCAGATCTGCCAGTAACTGCCTGAGTCTCTCAGACCTGTGGGAAAAACAAAACATTTGAGTGTTGTCTAGATCTACAATACATTCACTTTACTCATTACAGTTAATGGTGTCTTATCAGTCAAAAGACTTGCCTATCTTTTGCATTAAGAGGTAGAGAAAAGTGCCAAACATCATAGTAACTACCATGCTGAACTTTGTGTGCAGGTGGTTTTTCCTCACAAAAAGCTGTCCTTCCGCATTCTTGATACAGTAATTCTCAGTCGAATCTTTTATGTTATTATCACATGTTATCCATATAAACTCTTTAGCAATAACTATTATAATTACAGGATAATAATATGCTACTCTTTTTCTTTCCTGCGCTTAGGTTTGTTGATAGCTTTTTTTATAATTCAGGTAAGGCTGGATATTGCTACTGTAATAGGGTTGTTGGCATATGTCGTGAATTACAAATTTGAGAGTTTGGCCTCGTCTCCGTAAGTGTGTAATTTGTATCAGTAATTTGAGGAAGTTTATTTTTATTGATATTGTTTTATGTTCCTTCCATGGTAATGCAGGTCGGCTTTTCTTCTTGATATAGTTGCTATTACTGCGCTCGCAATACTTGTGTTCCGTGTGGCGCTGGGCTACAAACAGACCAGGGATAGATACCAGGTGAATCATTGACATTATTTTGTGTTTACATAATCATTTAAAATTCATAAATATATCAGCATTTCCATATAGAAAAACTGACAAATACTTATTTGGTTCAATCTCGATTTCCTGATATTTAATTTACATTCATTAGTTATTTTAATAGAGAAGATGAGGTACAGAGATTGTGGACTATTTCTTTGATCAGAACTTTATCAATTATCAATAAGTAGAAATTTCGATTATAGTAAAATTAAGACATGCCATCATAAGGTTTTCAAGTACTTTTCAGTACAACAGAAGATATTCTATTTGACTATATCTCTGCTCCAGCTTCTGGTCAATAAGACGCTCTATGAGAAGACATTAGCAAGTGGGTTCGGTTCAGTTTACTTTCTTCTTGATGCTTCTGAGCAACAACAGGTGACATTCAATGAACAGGCAGAAGCGTAAATTTTCACTCAGTTTTTGGAGCAAGGAAACTAACTTAATGACTGTTTTTGTACAGTATAAAGAAGCACTTTTGGCATATGCGATGTTACTCTGCAGAAAGAAGTATCAGGTATGCCATGTTTGTTTTGAGTATCCCAAGACCTAAGTCATATGTTAGTATGTTACTGATTCCTTTTCCTGATTCCATGCAGGTGTCATCTCGTGCAAGCATCAGCGATACCTGCGAGCAGTTTATGTATGAGAAATTTAAGGCGAAGGTGGAAATTGATATCTTCCTTGTATTCTCTGGTTGTCACGAAATCGTGAAGTGACTTTTCATTTCTTTGTAGATTGAAATGCCTATTGACAAAGCTATGGAGACACTGCTGCGTTTGGGGTTGGTGATCGAGCTGCCAACTGATGGTGGCTCCCGTGTAATCGCTCTTCCATGTTCAGACGCATACAAGATCCTCAAAAGCCGTTGGGATAGTTTGTTGGAACAGAAGATGGAACAAGGTAGAACATGTTGATAATCTGTAGTTAGCATTGTTAACATTACGTAGGAATGTGAAAATCAGCTCCTGTGCACAACGTTTGGTCAATCCTAAGCATAACTCTTCTGGATGGTTGTACTAGCCTAGTAAAGGATTCTATGATGTAAATAGTCCTGGAAGGGCTTGTCTAAGTTTTTCTTGCGTCTTTTGCAGGCTGATGAAACCTGTAAATTGGCTTCAATTCCTGCAACGGAATGACAGTACAGTCAAGTGGGGTAGGAACTTCTATTGCTACCACTTGATCTCTCCAAGATGTACACCGGAGAAGTTCAAGGAAAGATACTCTTCTGTGGTTCCAACCTTCAGCCTCTACAATAGCAAGCAGTATTTAGTAGCTGTTCATAACTGTAAATTTGAGATGATGGAACGCAGGGACTTGCGCCATCAGGATCTTTGAAGAGCAAAGTGTACATGATTGATACTAGTTTTCCTTCCCAAATCCCTGTAGATGGTGAATATAGTTAGGGTTGTGCTAGTGCCCAGACGTACTATTAGGGGTGAAAACGGAAACCAAATTTTCGACCGTTCTGGAGAAAAACGGAAACGGAAGCCTTTTTTCGGAAATGGAAAATGTCGGTACGAAAACGGAAACGAAATTTTTTTTGTCGGAAACGGAAACGGGAGAGCCATTTTCGTCCGTCGGAAACTTGACCCATTTGATCCAAAAAGGAGAATGAAGAATTTACATTTATTTTCGAATTAAAATAATTTCATAAATACAAATGGTTTTATAGAAAATATCAAATAGAGTTCAAAAATTCCGAAAAAAATCTCAAAAATACTTTGGAACATTTTGATCCTAGAAAAATCATTTCTAGCATATTTTTGGCTTCATTTTTCATTAATAAATTAATTATATAAATTTGAAAATAGTAAAATGGCATTTATATATTCCAGAAAATCCAGGATAAATCTCAGAAAATCATATATGAACATGGAACAATAATATGCAAATTTTAGGATATTACATCTTTATAGTTGGAGGAGCAAGAGGATGTCGATGATAATGATATGGAGGAGGATATAACGGTTTGATCTGAGGGACAAATAGCGAGCCTTCAACTGACAAACTTGAGAAAAAACTTTCTAGTGATACCGGTGAACATAACATTGTTCTTGTATCCACCTTTGTGATGGAATGAGTTACATTATTTTTGTGGTCATGTATTACGTTCTTGTGGAATTTTCCACTTTCGTTTCCGTATCCGCTCCGTTCCGTTCCGCATCCGTTTTGATCATTATTCGTTTTCGTATCCGTTTCCGGGGTTTCCGATTCCGTTTCCGTTATCGGTAAAAGATGTGAAAACGGAAACGAAACAACCATTTACCGACCGTTTCCATTCCGTTTTCATCCCTACGTACGATGGATGGAAGGTTCCCATCGTCCAATCCTTTCTACCGTCGGATCTAACTTGAAAGGGTTGAGTTCAGCTATCTGATCTGGTACAACAAAAATTGTTAGGCGCAACAATTAAATAGTAAGTTCACAACAAACCTGCATCCATATCCAACAAATACAACAAATTCGCAAATCGACGCAATAAACACAGATTCCTCGTGTAACAAATAGAAATTCCTACTGCAGCAACAATTTACCTTCGTACAACAAATCAAAACACAATTGCACACAAATACCTCTTACGGCAACATTTTGAGAAGAGACGTTGCAACAAAAATTTACTCTTGTGCAAACAAATAAAAAAATGCAATTGTAGCAAATACCTTTTGTAGCAACATTTGAGAAACCGCATTGCAACAAAGTACAACAAGAAGGAGGCTTTGCGGATAGCAGAGAGATAGGTGCGGGGGAGGAGATGAATTCATCTCTGGTGGAAATCTCTCGGCCGCTGACAGGCCGCCGACAGCTCATCGGAGCACTGGCTCATTACAGGAGGGAGGAAGGAGGAGGAAGCGAGAGAGAGCCAAGGCTACTGTGTGCGTGGTTGTGAGGGAGAGCATGTGACGAGATACACACATAAGTGGATAAAGAATGGCTAAGAAGCGTCTGAACCAGGGTTCAAAAAGGCAATGAAAATCGATCAGTTTTCACGAAAACCGACCTTGCCGAGCCGGTTCGGCAATAAAACCCGACCGGTAAACCATGGAGTTCAAATGTAAATTTAAAAATTTGAATAAATTTAGCAAAAAGTGTTAAAATGTTTTGAAAAATTTTGTGTGAGGTCCTGAGGCAATGCTAATAATTCTATAAATATTTTAAATGATTATCAGACATTTGTATTTTTTTTTAAATCTGATAGTGATACTGTCACAATATATGCTCTTCAATTTTTTATTTTCTAGGGGCACAAAATGAAGTATAATATTTCTTAAACTTTTTGTGTGATGTTACTACGTAATTACAATTATTTTGTAAAATTTTTAGATAATGATCAGATATGTGTATTTTTTAAAAAATTCTGAAAGTGCTATTATCATTGTATATGCTCTTCTGTTTTTGATTTTATATAGGTACTAAATGAAGTCTAATATCTATGAAAATTTTATTAAATAATCCTTTGGCACTATTTATGGTTACATTAAAATTTCAAAATATAAAAAATCATTTAAGTATTTATAAAAATCTGACAGTGTCTTAGTTCTTTTTCATTAATTGCTGTTTTGGATATTTTAGAAGTAATAAATGATTTCAAAAATTGTTTAAATTTCTCAGAGGTATTTTATAGATTAATTGGGATTTTTTTTTATAATTTTATATTTTTTTTGAATTTTTTGTAATTTTTCCTTCTGCCGGACCGGTTTTCGGTTTTTTTTAATCAGTTTGACTTTCGCAAACCGATCGATTTTTACTGAATTTTGGTTGGTTTTCGCGAAAAACCGATACTGACCAGATACCGGTTTTCAAATGTAAAACGAAAATGTGAACCCTGAATCTTTTTTGGTTGCTTCGAACGTCAAGACTCAAGAGAGTAGCAATTCCAATAAAGTTATCATTGTCACGGTGAATACATGTTTGGAATTTTCTTTTACATGAGCTATCTTGTTAGTAATGTGTAACTTGTAGTATACAAAATGCATTTGGCTATATATATTAGCAACATTGGTCTGTCTTTCCCTCGCCCCTTGTCCTGTGAGTCCAAGTCACATCTCTTCGAGGGACATCATTTCATTCCTGTTATTTCGATTCTCTTCCTTGGCATTGCGTTTAATTTGCCTTCTTCTTGGTTCCTCATCCTTAATTAATTATTTGTGAGTTTTAAAGAAAATAACCGTTTTAGATCAGGGTGTTTATTCTACTCGCAGGCGCAATTACTCCTATCGTATCCTCCGTCCATCTCCATCTTTGTGCATCTTTCTTAAGATACTCGTGAGCTGATCCGGCGCAAGCACCACCAGGGTTTAAAATCTCATTGAGATTTCGGAAATCTTGGCTGAAATCTCGGCTTTCGAATAGGGCCAAGATTCCAAATCATGGCGAGATAAAAAAATCGAAAATTTCTAAATTGCTACAGTGATTTTAGGATTTTTCGGCTAGATTTTAGTTTTTTTGACCGAGATGATTACAAATTTGACAGGTTTTCATGTTTGTAGGACCAGATTTAGCACCAATCCATATACGAAAAATCCTAAGTGCCTCCATCGTTTTTCTTTGAGATTGGCAATCTTATCCAGGAAAGTTGTGTACCATAGTCAGTAACTAGGTATGGATAGGGCGGCATCGTCCCGCACAAAAAGAAAGAGTGTGGAGCCTCGGCCTGACCTGTAAGTCCGCTAACGTAAAGCGAGGAGTTGAGCCTAAACTGGCGACGAACCACACCCAAGGAATGGTTCGATTTGATATTGTAATGCCTTTCATGAGGAATAACTATGACACCCCAATTTTTGCCATAAAATAATATATATTGTTATTTATATATTTTGGGATTTTTTTGGAATTTATTATATATTTTTGAATTAGGCTTATTATGGATATTATTTAAATATTTTAAAAAATTTAAATAAACTTTTATTAAAAATATTTTATTCAAGTTAAAAATATATTAAAATAATTTTTCAGAATTTTTCTAGAATTTTTCTGATATTTTTACTATTTTATTTGGCATTGTTTTATTTTTCTAAAATCATTTTAAAAGAGAAAAGATTGAAACATCAGTAAACAGTGTTGGGCCGGAAGCCCTATAGTCCCAGTCCATTTCTTTGGTTCGGCTTGGGTGAGGCCAGTGAGATGTGATGCCATAATCTATAGTCGTTGGGTCTTGATCGAGCGGTTGTCGTTAGGTTGGGAACACTAGCGTGCGTGTTAGTGCGGATCGAGATGGCGTGTGCGATGGAGATTGCTTGGTGTCTGAGTCGGTGACCATCCTTGATCGGGACATGTGGCACACACCTAGTTGTCGTTTTCATTGGAGTTCTTCCTCGTGCCGCTGCCGTATACGAGATGGTTTCTGGGTTGCGCATGGACATCGAGGCCCTTATAAGCAGCCTCATCGACCCCCGATTCATGGACTCCGAGTTGCATTGCGTCTTTCGCCCCTCTTTGCATCATCCGAGGTGCAGTCGTCGTGGACATTGAAGTCCCCGAAGTGTAGCCGCCAAGTTCGTTGCCAGATCTAGTCTTCCGCCACGTTTCAGTTGTCATCGAGGTGAACATCCCAAGGTCTTTTGGTCCCTAGAGTGCCGAAACCCTCGCGTCTTCCCCATCTCCAGTAGTCCTCCGCCGTCAGCCATCGTCGGACTTTGCTGGTGTTGCCTAGCCGGTTGAATCCAACATGGATGCTGAGTTGTCGTCAGGTGTGTGCCAAGTCAGCGATAAGATGGCATGTCGGTGCTGTGTGTTGATTGTGTGGCGGCTGAATTGGTCGAGCCATGTCATCAAGGGTTGGGCCCACGTGTCATTAGGTCTGACGTGTGAGCCAGGTTCATGGTGAACCGTGACGGTTCTGTGGACCTAGTCCATAAACCCAGGCCGCATGTTACCAAGTTAAAGGTTTTTCCAGGATTATTTTTACACGATAAATTCGGTGGTGACGTCATTAATCGTGGTTTCCAATAGAAAAATAATTCAGGAAAAATATAGATTTATCTTTTTTTTGGTATTTTATTTTATTCAAATCTTTCGAGAGCCTATTCTTCTTCATATGAGCTCCAATTGAGGCAATTCAAATTTCTAAAAGTTTTTAAAATTGATATCTATAAATTGGTGCATTTTATTTAATTTTTAGAGTATGTTTGCTCTCTATTTTGGTATTTGTTTGGTACCCTCTCTCGATTCTTGTAGACGTCGAAGTGTTGTATCGCTCGAGGGTGAAGCATTGATTCAAGACCAAGATCAGGACTTTTTTAAAGGCACTTCGATCATGTTAAACCAAATTTTATAAATGGTATGTTGATTTAAATTATTGCATGATATTTTGTGCTTAGAACTGTTTTCAAATTAGTTTGGGATCTAGTTATTCTACCAATCGGATTATTCCTACCTTGTCATTTGTATTCCATGATTATCTGTCACCCTAGGATGGTTTATTATTAGTTGGTTGCTAATAGATGGCATCGTGGGTTGATTAGGTCATGTGTAGATTGCTTAGTCATGCCATGTTTAACACATATATTTTGGAATATTAAAATCAATCTTGACTAATGGAATATGGAACATAAATGATGTTGAGTTTTGATGGCATACATTGCACGATAATCAACTGGAGTGGTGAATGATTTAGAGTGGGACATGTGGCAAGAGATGTGAGCTATGGTTGGCTTGCGTGGCATTGGGTTGACATGTTGATATATGAGTGAATGTGAGGTGGTTTCTATGAGTGAATAGTTGGAAGTCTTGCATGCGTGGCATTGGGTTGACATGTTGATATATGAGTGAATGTGAGGTGGCTTCTATGAGTGAATAGTTGGAAGTCTTGCTTCAGTTAATTAAGAACTTAACTTTGCAAGCCTTTGAAATGGGTCAAATATATATACAACCACATCTTCGGTATGGGATAGACCTAACTGACTTGAGAAATACCTGAAAGTTACTTATTATTGTTATTTGTTTCACTGCCATTTTAATCTATTTATTGTATTCATATAATGCTGCTTTACTGCAAAATAACCATGTCAACCATTTCATTGGAATAAGCCTTGTATATAGTTATATTAGGATTGTGTTGTGTGCACAACTTGTCGAATGCTTTAAGTACTCATCCGTGCCACAACAAAATTATCAGTTGAAGAGAAGTCTACACCAGCTTTAGAGGAGTACCACGAGGAGGCGAACGTCTAGAGTGCAAGCCTTGTCAGTTGCCTATGGTATACTGAGTGGGTTTTCTATGTTTTCTTTCTGCTGCAATTTTAATTTAGTATTCATGGTTTAGCCCTACGTGGCATATTCATATAAAAGTCGATCATAAGGTCAGTCAACAGGTTTATATTTAATAAATGAAGTCTTTTATTATGTTTTCGCTGTGTATGATTGTGATATTCATTTATATTGATACTGTGGTACTAACGTGATCTTGGACTAGTGCGATATACATAGAGGGTACGAATTTGCATATTCAGGTTCCAAAAATAACATGTGAAAAATTTGCAAAAGAAATACATATACACATTATGTAACCCTAACCCTAAACCTTATATTGAACCTAATTATAATCCCTAGCCCTAAACCCTAACTTAAATTATGCAAACATGTTAACTATTATTCATGTTAACTACAATTTTTGGGATGGATTGGATATGTTGAAATTTTTGGGATTAGGTACTTCTATTGTCTGTAAGATTTGCAAAAGTTCGTAGGGGAAAATCACATTTAGCTTGTTTCTGCCGGATAAGAAAAACCCAGTGTGGAACATAATTTTGTATGAATTTTAGAGAAAAGACTACAATTCTCAAGGGTTTCATATAGAATTCTTTGTTTCAAATTAGTGTTTTATTCATCAGACCGTACTTCTCAGGCTTTTTAGGTTTATCTTTTAGAAAAAGACTACATGTAGCTTCCACAACTCAGTTGAAATGATATAGTTTGTATTTTGGATAAGTGGTTTAACCATGGATTAATATTCAATTACTTGAACCTAACCATAAACCCTAACCCTAAGTTAGTAGTACTAACCATAAAGCTTAAGTTAGAAGTAGTACTAACCATAGACCCTAATTAGCCTAGTACTAATTGTAAACCATTACCTAAACCATAAATCCAAACCTAAATGACCTAATTAACTAACCTAACTACCACTGGCCTAGTGCCATAACTCACTGACTCTCTCGTTTATTATGTTCGAAACAATTGTGATGGATGAAATACGATGGATGGAATGCAAGGCGTGATTTCAAAGTTGTAATGTAACAGGATTTCAATGGTATTTATAAATTATCAATTATTATGCAATGGGATAGACGCAATGGCATGATGTTAGTGAATGTGAATGTCATCTGTGTCAATTTTATTTCATGTTTATCATTTGTGATCACAATATATATTGATTGTTGCAAATTGAAGTGTTAGAATCCGAAAATCAAGGAAAATGCTACCGAAATTTCTAAATTTAGGGTATTTTATGTGCAAATACTTACACTACCACAAAAAGGGTTATATTACACACGTCATCACTGATGGTTTTTTTATCTGCAATGAGTCTCAGGCACATCATAGACGGTTTTAGCCAAAAACCGTTTGTGATGAGGGGAGATTATCACAGACGGTTTTTGGCTAAAACCGTCTGTGATGAGGGACATGTCATAGATAGTTTTAGCCAAAAACCGTCTGTGATGACCATTTCTAGTAAATAAGAACAGAGAGCCTTGACCTCCTCTGTATTTTTAGGGTTTCCCAAACTATTTTTGAGGTGACTGCGATTGAGAGACGATCTGGTGGAAAGAGACCCTAGATTTGGAGGTGTAATTGTAGATCCTTGTGCTCTAGGTCATCTAAGGTAGTAATTGGTTCAAATTTGCATTATATTTAAGATCTAGCTTGGTATAGAGAGAAATGAAGCTGATTTCTAGATCTAGCTTGGTGTAGATCCATTTGTTCTTTGTAATGTAAAGTACATAGTAATTGGTTCAGATTTGAATTATATTTAAGATGTAGCTGGGTTAAAGAGGAAAATGAAGATGGTTTCTAGATTTAGCTTGGTGTAGATCCATTTGTTCTCTGTGATGTAAAGTAGTGATTGGTTCTAATTGTATTGTACTCAATATGTAGATAGTTACTTAAAGGAAGGTGATCTAGGCTAATAATTGGTTATAATAGCATTATATTCAAGGTATATACATCTAGCTTGGTAAAGAGAGAATTGAAGATGGTTTTGATATAGCTTGCTGTAGATCCATTTGTTCTTCTTGATGTAAAGTAGTAATTGGCTCTAATTGCATTATACTCAAGATGTAGCTAAGTATGAAAAGAGAGAATTGAAGATGCTAAGTTTAAATGTATATTACATATGTTTATATATCCATTCGTTCTTTGTGATGTAAAGAGCTATATAAGTTAATCGGTAAGTTGAAATGTAGCTTATATGTAGCATATGTGTGCTTATGCACTCCTATTGTACTTAATTCATTATTTAATATCTACTGTTACATACATAGTGTAGATGAACTGAAGCTGTATGTACGCTGAGAACCGTGCGAGCGCCGAGTACATTAATAACGTCTCTGCTTTTAGAAGAGCTGTAGAGGAAGATATGTTGAACAAGGGGGTGGAATTTATGCTTTGTCCATGCATTGACTACGAGAATCTAAGGATGTTTCGAAACCTAGTGTAGATCGAGGCACACTTGATTCTACAAGGTTTCAAAAGGGCGTATATATGTTGGACCAATCACAGTGAAAAGCAGATTATGCAGGGAGAAAGTAGTATTAACATCGTCGACGAAGTCAATGATACTTCAGATTATATGGACTGTGCTTTCGATAAGGATAGGTTTTACAATGGCAATTTGAATCAGATGCTACGGGATGCAGAAGGGAACCGTGATGAGCAGGAGTATGTAAAATTCCGGGGCTTGATGGATGACTTGGAGAAACCTTTGTTCTCGGGCTGCAAGTCCAAATACACAAGGTTGCCATCCGTGCTGTAATTGCTGAAATTAAAGGCAAGCAATGGTTGGTCCAACAAGAGTTTCATGACGCTATTAGGTCTGTTAGAGGATATGCTTCCAGAGGGAAATGAGTTGCCGACAATCACCTACAAAGCCAATAAGGTTCTTTGTTGGAAGTAGAAAGAATACATGCCTGTCCGAACGACTTTATCCTCTACCGCAAAGAGTACGCAAACTTGCATGTATGTTCGGTGTGCAACACATCTCAGTACAAGCGTAAAGATAGATCAGATGATGACGACGAGGGCATCGAGTTGACGAAAGGACCTACCGCTAAGGTGGCGTGGTATCTGCTTATAACTCCCCGTTTGAAGCATTTGTTTGCAAACCCAAAAGAGGCAAAACTGCTTTGGTGGTACTCAGATGAGCGTAAGAATGATGGAATGATTAGGCACTCTGCTGATTCCACCCAATGGAGAAACATCAATAGGAAGTTTCAAGAATTCGCAACG
Source organism: Otatea glauca (assembly GCA_036346275.1). NCBI lineage: Eukaryota > Viridiplantae > Streptophyta > Magnoliopsida > Poales > Poaceae > Otatea > Otatea glauca. The sequence goes on along the minus strand of CM070734.1, from coordinate 1,189,382 downwards.
GATCCGAGGAATATAATGTTTGGATTGAGTACGAATGGAATGAATCCTTTTGGCAACATGAGCAGCCGTCACAGCACTTAGCCCGTGAATCTTTGTGTGTACAACCTTCACTACTACAGAACCACTTATCACAGACAGTTTTTCGAACCGTCCGTATCAAACTGTCAGTGATGACAATATGTCATCACAGACGGTTTTGCAACCATCTGTGAAAGAATATGTCGGGACCCGAATTTGCAAATCCGGACCGTCTGTGTATAACGCACTAGTCCAGGATCACGCTAGTGCACACAGGCTCAACATAGATGTTATCACAGTCACACACAGCGGAATATAGCATAAACTTCAATAATTAATGATAACTGTTGTCTTACATGAATAATGCCTCACAGGGCTAAAATAAGAAACAGCAAATAAGTAGCAGCGGAAAAATAAATAAGCGTAGCAGCTTCCCAGTTTACCACAGGCAACTGACGAGGCTCGGACCCTAAGCATTCGCATCCAAATAATCCTCTTCCATGAATGGCGTAGATTCTTCCTCTTACGAAGTTGTGTTGTTGGGGTGAGTACATAAAGCACCCAACAAGTTGTGCAAGATAATGCAAGTCTAATATTCTACATGCTTTGGCTTAATCCAAAGGAATGGCTAATATGGCTATTTTGCGAAAGCGACATTTAACAAGAATACTGATAAATAGATTGAAAAGCATAAAACAATAATGATAATTAATAGATTCAAGATTTATGAAGTAAACCAAGTTTCCAACCCTAAATCAATTTTCCACTTCCCATGGCACCGCCATCCGAACAAGTTTTGTTTAACAAAAGTCTAACCCTTAATCTGTAATTTCGAGCTTTGCTCAATACCGTGAGCACGGCTATTCGAATAGATTGTACACTCTGCAGAGGTTATGCACTTTACCCACACGATACAACCAAACACCACCAAGGCGAGTGATCGTAACAAAGCCTTTACAATGCTACACCTAGACCCAAGATCGCTCGCTAAGGTTTCAACATGAAGGGTTAAACCACCACAACAGGCCCCCTCTTGCGCCATGTGAGTTAAACCGTAACCCGGGCTCACTATTCACCACGACAGCGATCAAATCTAGGTTTCACAAATTATTCAAACTAATTTGTCCCATTCGAGACATGTGGTTGCAAGAGAGACTCGGTCAAAGGCTTGCAAGGTTAAGTCCTTAAAGTGATTAAGGCAAGACTTCCACATACCCCTGCCAACCCTGGCCCACCTTGGCACACTGCCCTTTGCCACTTGCCCCAATCTAAATCATTACCACCCCAGTTGATTACCAAGCACCACATGCCATCAACATTTCAATCTAGATGTGTGACCTCCTCGCCACGACAACTTGATATCAACGTGTGACGACACATGACACACCAATTCATAAACATTGTTCCATATTCCATTAGTCAAAATTAAGTATCAACATTCGGACACATGTGATGACGTGGCATGGCTAAGCAATCTACGACGGTCTAACTTGTCCCATGTTGATTATTAATATTAACCAACTATAATTCCACATCCTAGGGTGACAAATAGATCATGGCATAAAATTGACAAGGTATGATTTAATTCAAATAGGCATATTATCTAATTCCCAGATTAATTGAAATCATTTATACATATAAAATATCATGCATAAAGTTTAAGAGATAAAATAGAAATTTGGTGAAAATTAGGTGAAACATGATCAAAGCACAACTTGCCTTGGAGTAGGTTCTGGTCTTGATCTGAGCTTGGGTCTTGGAGCGACGAATCTTCCTCCGGATCACCGAGCAGTTCAACGTCTACGCGAAACGATGCCAAAATAGCAAATAAACACCAAACTAGAGAGCAACCAAACTCCAAAAATAAAATAAAATTCACCAATAAATAGATCTTGATTTTACAAATTTTTAGAAATTTGAATCACTCAAATCCGAGTTAAAATGCAAAAGATATAGCCTTTTGAAGTTTGAATAAATACTGAAAATACAGAAAATAGGATTTCTGAATTTTCTGAATTATTTTTCTATTGGAAAAGATTTTATTGCGCTACGCTGACGTCAGCCCTGACTCGGACCAATCAGGCGTTGACACGTCGCCTGGTCCGTGGACTCGGTCCATAGAACCGCCTCTGGTCCACCGTGGACGCGCTGGCGCCGCCGCGCCACGCGCGCGACGGCGCGGCGCGCATCGACTGGCTGCCACGCCGCCCGTGCCGATGCTCGACACGCGGCGTGCATCCACGCGATGATCTGACGGCCACCGATCTACCCCTACGTGTCACTAACCTGACCGCTTAACTTAGATCTAACGGTCCATCTTACCGGAGAGGTTCACCACTGATGAGGATGACGCGGCGCGATCTGAACGGTTCGGCGAAGATCCAATGGCTGAGCGAAGCTTCGAGACACGGCGGCGGGCTTGCACCGGAGCGGAGGAAGACGACCACCCGAACGGCGTTTCGACGCGATTCCGGCGAGAAGAAGGGCAGACTCAACGCGGCACGACGCGAGGAACTCGGATCTGGAACCGATTCGGCGAACGGTGGCTTGACGACGGCGGAACTCAAGAAAACCGCAGCGGCGAAGAGCAAACTCCGAGAGCTCTGCGAGGCTACTGGTGGCGACTCAACGGCGAAGGCTAGCATCGGCGGATGCGCTGCGGGATGGCGATCCTCGGAGTGCGGTCCGCGCTTTAAATAGCCTCGGCGAACGCCCAGAAAAGGCAACCCTAAAATCACGCGGCAGCGACGGCAAGCGGCGGCGGATTCGGAAACCGAATCGGAGACGATGACTGCGGTTCGTCCGATGTGCGTTGAACGGCTGCGATTCCCCCAAACGCGATACGATCCGATCCGCTCTTTCCAAAATCAACGGATGCGATCAGATCTTTCCAAAACGACGCAAGGAATCCTTACCGCGCGATCTTGATCCAACGGCCGAAGTCGCTAGGGTTTCGCGAAAGGAGACAACCGTCTGATCTGGATCCAATGGTCCATACGCGAGGCGGCGGGGGAACGGGCTAACGGGCCGCACCGCGATGGGCCGCGCATGCACGATCTTGGGCTTGGCCCGAGATTATTCACTCGATTTCAACGCTTTTGATTTAAAATAATTCCCGAAATTAGATTAATTCATTTAAGGCAATTAAAATATCAGGAAAAATCCAAGAAAATTCTCATAAATACTTTGAAACATTCTGGACTCAAATAAAATATTTTTGACAAAACTTCATATTATTCTTATCTATATATAATTAGTTTTCACCAAAGGTTCAATATACTTAATTAAAATAAATTCAAATAATTTTCGAAATATCCAATAATTTAAGAAAATCACAAAAATGCACGTGAGCGAAATTATAAGTCAAATTTTGGGATGTTACAAACCTCCCCTTAATGAATCTAGACCCGAGATTCAAGGTCGACTAGGAATAGGTTTGGAAATTCGACTTGAGATCCTCTTCACGCTCCCAGTTGCCTCATTCTCGGAATGGTTGCTCCATCGAACTCGCAAAACGAATCGACTTGTTCACGGTTCTGCGGTCCATGACATCCAAAATTTTCATTGGATGTTCTTTGTAGGTCAAATCATACGCAACTCAATCTCTTCCATAGGCGTCGCTCTGTTGGCACCAAGACACTTCTTGAGTTGTGACACATGGAACACATCATGCACGCTTTGCCAAAGAATCGCGGCAATTCCAAGCGATAAGCAACCTCCTCGACGGCTCAAAATTTTGAGCGGTCCAACATATCTTGGGGCAAGCTTTCCTTTAGCGTGGAACCTTTTAACTCCTTTTAGAGGGTAACCCTAAGATACACGAAATCTTGGGTTGAAACTCAAATCACGGCGTCGATTATCGCATAACTTTTTGTCTTGATTGCGCGATTTTCAACTTTGTCTCTTATCGTGGCAACTTGCTCTTCACTTCCTTAAGAATATTAGGGCCAAATATCATACGCTCCTGTCTCATTCCAATTCGGTAGGGGTACGACAGCACGACCATATAAAGCCTCAAATGGCGACATCGCAAACTAGCCTAGTAGCTGTTGTTATATTGAACTCGCATATGGTAAGCATTTGTCCCATGAAGTGGTGTAGGCTAAAGCGCAAGCTCTTAACATATCTTCTAAAATCGATTTACTCTTTACATCGACCATCGATTCTGCGGATGGTATCTTGTGCTAAAGTTCAAGCGCGTTCCCATGGCTTCATGCAATTTGTCCCAAAATCTCGAGGTGAACCGAGTACCTGCATGCGACACTATTTTCTTAAGCACACCATGCAAACACACGATTCGGGCTATGTATAATTTCGCCAACCGGTCTCCTGAGTAAGTTGTCTTAACCGGGATGAAGTGAGCAACTTTGGTCAATCGATCCACAATGACCCATATAGAATCATACCCATTTTGAGTTCTTGGCAATCCGGTGATGAAATCCATACCGATTTCTTCCACTTCCATTCAGGATTTTTAGCGGTTGTAGCAAACCTGCTGGTCTCGATGTATTGCCTTAACTCTCGGCATACATCGCACAAGGCAACGTGCTCGGCGACTTCACGCTTCATATTCGCCACCAAAACCTCTCCTTTAAGTCTGGTACATCTTAGCGCTTCTGGATGAATTGAATACTTGGAATCATGAGCCTCTTCCAAAATCAAGCGCTTAAGTTACGTCTGCATTTGGCACACAAATCGACCACTCGAACCACATGGTACCTTGGTCATCCACGGTAAAGTCCTTTGCTAATCCTTCATCCTTTTAGCCTTGATCCGGTTGACTTTCTCATCATCTTTTGTCCTTCCCGAATTTGATCTTGAGCATTGGCTTCACTTCCAAAGCAGCTAGGAATCATACGAAACTACTTCCGCTTTAAATTTTGCAATTCTCGCTGATTCATTGTCCTTCTGCACCATCATATTCGCCACGTAGCTCTTGCGACTTAAGGCATCGGCTACCACATTTGCTTTTCGGATGGTAATGAATTCCCATGTTATAATCCTTGATTAATTCCAACCATCTCCTTTGCCTCATATTGAGATCGATTGAGTGAAAATATATTTCAAACTCTTATGGTCCGTATATATCTCACATCTATTTCCAATGAGATAATGACGCCACAATTTCAAGGCATGCACCACGCACCAATTCCAAGTCATGCGTAGGATAATTTCCTTCATGTGGTCTTAAGCGCCTTGGCGCATATCGACCACTTTACCCTCTTGCATCAATACGCATCCAAGACCTGTCTTGGCGCATCCTGATATATATCAAAGCATTACGAACATTAGGCAAAACCAACACGGGTTTGTTGTCAAACGCTTCTTTAATTCCTCAAAACTCTTATCACAACCTGGTGTCCATGAAAATTTCTTTTCCTTTTTCAACAAGCGAGTAAGAGGTCTCGCAATCGTCGAAAATCCTTCTATGAACCGCGATAATATCCTCGCCATTCCCGTAAAACTACGGACTGAGTGAGCGGACTTTAGTTGCTCCCAATGCAACATCGCCTCCACTTTGCTTGGGTCGACAAACAACTCCTTCTGCGATCATGACATGACCGAGAAATTCCACCTTTTCCTTTCAAAAGTCGCATTTCTTGAATTTAGCATACGGTTTGTTGCTCACGCAGACTTTTCCAACACTAGCCTCGGATGATTTGCGTGCTCGCTTCGGTCTTTGAATATACCAAAATATCATCTATGAACACAACAACAAACTTGTCCAAGTATTCCATGAAAATCTTATTCATCAAGTTCATGAAATATCTTTGGCGCATTGGTCAATCAAAAGACATGACCGTGAACTCATAATGTCCGTATCTTGAAGAGAATGCGGTCTTTGGAACATCTCCCCCGAATCTTTAGTTGATGATATCCGGAACGAAGGTCTATCTTGGAGAAAACTCGGCTCCTCTCAAGCTGGTCGAGCAGATCATCAATCCTTGGCAGCGGATACTTATTCTTAATTGTCACTTCATTAAGTGCACGGTAATCAATACACATTCTAAGGCTTCCATCCTTTTTCATGACAAACAAAACTGGCGCTCCCCATGGCGACGAACTTGGTCTTATAAAACCTTTCTCTAATAACTCGTCGATCTGTTTCTTCATCTCCACCAACTCATCGGTAGGCATCCGATAAGGTCTTTTTGCTATTGGTGCGGTTCCCGGTGCTAACTCAATGACGAACTCGATGTCACGGTTTGGCGGCATTCCGTCAGATCTTCTCGAAATACGTCTGGATATTCCCTGACTACTGGCACGTCCTCTATGACGACGGTTCTCATGCTATTAACCATTAATTGACCACCACGAACTGCTGTTGCTTGAAATTTCACTTTCTCTCCTCTAGGGCTCTCAATGGATACAACCCTTGACCACAATCCAAAGCTGTCTTATGCTTGGTTAACGGTCCATTCCCAAAATGACATCTAAAGCTTGGGCATCTAGAATAATCAAGTTAGCTAGAACTCTATCCCATTAATTATTAGCTTCACCCCAAACACCCGAGGTTAGATCTTAACTCAGATCACGGGCTTGGACTAGCATCACACACTTAAGATTTTCATGCTCAAACCATTTTTAGATGCAAAAGCTCGAGAGACAAAGGAATGCGAAGCTCTGAATCAAATAATCTTATTGCAGTCTTGAGTTTACAAAAACTTACCCAAAGACGACGTCGATGCTTCTGGACTCCATTGGCGGTGATGTGGTTGACTCGCCTCGAATAGTAGCTTGAGGCGTCGCTCCCGCTGTCGGCTCCTCGATTCGCTCCGTCATCGGTGCCTTAGCGGTGTCGTTCCTAGGTTGAAACGCTTTGGCGTGATACCTCCTTTCGGGACATCTATTAGCATAATGCTGACTCATTGCAATCGTAGCACCTTCGGCGGCCGATCTGCATTCCTCCTTGAGCATTGTTACCTTGGGCGGTGTTTGATAACTCGTCACGGTGGTCGCGGTGCGGTGTTCTTTGGTTTGTTAACGACTTGCGGTTGGAACTTAGCAAGCTGTTGCGGGGTCATCCTCATTCGCGGTGGTTAGGCGTCCACGGGTTAGTCATCAAGCGCTTGCGATTTTCCCCAAGCTCCTTGCGCTTATCCTCCGTAATCAAAGCCTTGTTTACCAATTCTTGAAAATGCGGAAAAGTGTGGGTAATCGGCCCACTTGCGATCTGAGTTTAATCCTTCATGAATCGGGATCGCCTAGCCTTGTCCGTCGCTACATCTTGAGGAGCATAGCGAGCTAAGCTGCGTGAATTTGTTCAAGTAATCACCACGGTTGGCCTCCTTGCTTAAGCGCCACGAATTCTTCCTTTTGGTCCATCATTCCTTCGTGCGTGGTGCTGGCGGAAGGCCGTTGCGAATTCTTCCCACGTGATTTCCATGGGTGCCTCATGAGTAGCACGATGGTTCTCCCACCATTCTGCAATTGTTCCCTCAAGGCGATGGGATGCATAAAGAACCTTCTCATGCCCTTCACATTGCGTGATGTACAACTTCCTCTCAATGGTTCTCACCAATCATCCGCTTCCAAGGGTTGGCGTTGCGAGAATGTTGGCGGTCGGGTCCTCATAAAGTCGACAATTTGGAATAAGGACGAGGTCCGCCGTTATTAATCTGGCGGTGGGGTTGTTGATCGCAGCCATATTGGTCATCTCTTTGCATCATTATGCGTATCAAGCGAGTCTGCAGCGAGAAAAGCTTCCAAGTTCTGCATATCCACTGGCGGTGCTTGATGCGGTGGTGCTCCTTTGTTGGGATTGTTGCCTGGGCGCAGACCACTTCCTGAAGCTCCGTTGTTGCTACGGGTGTTCACCATCTGCTTGATTGCTTCTTGGGTTAGGAAAGATAGATGTAGCATAGATAAGATGCAAGAATTTCTAAGGCAGGGGAAACAGGTTAAACTCAACTTAAATAATCTTTATTGATACTTGGTATGGTTGCTTACAATGCCTAAGGGCTTTGCAACACATCACGCACACTCGACAAACAATTAAGAACCAAACTAAACATGCAACCTTAACGTCTACTAAAGGTAAAGGCTAACTTAAAGACGCGACTCAACACTCGAGTCTCAACACAACTCTAAGATCGACTCTCACTCATCCGGCCACCCGGGTGAGGCTGATCTGGTGCATACACCGGTGGGTGGGCTGGCATGGGTGCGAACCTATCCTGGTGACCCTCTGCTGGCTCCTCGGGCTCCCACTCACGCTCTTAGGGTCTTCTTCTTCCTCTTCTTCTTGGCGACCTCATCAGGCTCTGGGCGACACAGTGCGCTATCTCCTCGGCTACCGCAAGGCCTCCTCCAACTCATCGATGACTCGGCTGCGGCTTCACGGGTCTTTTGAAGCTCTCGCTCCGCCACTCTCGGCGCCTCACACGCTGTCCCGGCTCTGCAGTGTCCCTCGGTGATCCTCTGGCGGTGGCAAACTTAGCAAGGTGTCTGCGATAACACACTCCCCTCCACGATCCGTCGACGCCGCACGCTTCGTCTTGTTGGGTGAAGTCGAACACGGTGTCGCTGGCTCGTAAGCGTAGTCGTGGCGGATCCGTCGTGAGCAAGTCGGCGACCTCTGAACTCCGCCTCGTAAGTGAACCTCCGGCGGTGATGTGGATCGATCTCAGTGGTCTCGTCGCACTCTCGGCGAAGATGATCACTTGCGAGAAGAACCCCGATGCACACCGTTGGCGTTCGATTGCTTCCTCGGTAAAGCGGACGATCAAAGCCTCCAATCACTTGAAGAACTCTCCACGGCTCCATGGCGTAGCCACCACCTTGACTCAAGGATGGAAGATCGGCATCTATTCAAAACAAAATTTTGAATAAGATCTCCACTCAAAGCAACAACGAAAAAGAAGGTAATTTAGCAAGGATGAGAGTAGAGGGATGAGATAAGCCAAGAGTTTCTTATTAGTAAATTTTACCTTTTCTTTAGAAAATAATTTTGGACACTCTAAGAGATACCAACTACCTAGGGCAAAGACCTATAGTCAAGTATGGCTCGATACCACCTCTGTCGGGACCGAATTTGCAAATCCGGACCCTCTGTGTATAACGTACTAGTCAGGATCACGCTAGTGCACACAGCTCAACATAGATGTTATCACGGTCACACACAATGGAATATAGCATAAACTTCAATAATTAATGATAACTGTTGTCTTACATGAATAATGCCTCACGGGCTTAAATAAGAAACGACAAATAAGTAGCGCGGAAAAATAAATAAGCGTAGCGACTTCGATTTACCACAGCAACCGCGAGGCTCGGACCCTAAGCATTCGCATCCAAATAATCCTCTTCCATGAATGGCGTAGATTCTTCCTCTTACGAAGTTGTGTTGTTGGGGTGAGTACATAAAGCACCCAACAAGTTGTGCACGATAATGCAAGTCTAATATTCTACATGCTTTGGCTTAATCCAAAGGAATGGCTAATATGGCTATTTTGCGAAGCGACATTTAACAAGAATCTGATAAATAGATTGAAAAGATAAAACAATAATGATAATTAATAGATTCAGATTTATGAAGTAAACCAAGTTTCCAACCCTAAATCAATTTTCCACTTCCCATGGCACCTGCCATCCGAACAAGTTTTTGTTTAACAAAAGTCTAACCCTTAGCTCAGTAATTCCCGAGCTTTGCTCAATACAGTGAGCACGGCTATTCGAATAGATTGTACACTCTGCAGAGGTTATGCACTTTACCCACACGATACAACCAAACACCACCAAGGCGAGTGATCGTAACAAAGCCTTTACAATGCTACACCTAGACCCAAGATCTTGCTCACTAAGGTTTCAACCTTCAAGGGTTAAACCACCACAACAGGCCCCCTCTTGCGCCATGTGAGTTAAACCGTAACCGGGGCTCACTATTCACCACGATGCGAAATCTAGGTTTCACAAATTATTCAACTAGGTTGTCCCATTCGAGACATGTGGTTGCAAGAGAGACTCGTGTCAAAGGCTTGCAAGGTTAAGTCCTTAAAGTGATTAAGGCAAGACTTCCACATACCCCGCCAACCCCGCCCACCTTGGCACTTGCCCTTTGCCACTTGCCCCAATCTAAATCATTACCACCCGGTTGATTACCAAGCACCACATGCCATCAACATTTCAATCTAGATGTGTGACCTCCTCGCCACGACAACTTGATATCAACGTGTGACGACACATGACACACCAATTCATAAACATTGTTCCATATTCCATTAGTCAAAATTAAGTATCAACATTCGGACACATGTGATGGCGTGGCATGGCTAAGCAATCTCGACGGTCTAACTAGTCCCATGTTGATTATTAATATTAACCAACTATAATTCCACATCCTAGGGTGACAAATAGATCATGGCATAAAATTGACAAGGTATGATTTAATTCAAATAGGCATATTATCTAATTCCCAGATTAATTGAAATCATTTATACATATAAAATATCATGCATAAAGTTTAAGAGATAAAATAGAAATTTGGTGAAAATTAGGTGAAACATGATCAAAGCACAACTTGCCTTGGAGTAGGTTCTGGTCTTGATCTGAGCTTGGGTCTTGGAGCGACGAATCTTCCTCCGGATCACCGAGCAGTTCAACGTCTACGCGAAACGATGCCAAAATAGCAAATAAACACCAAACTAGAGAGCAACCAAACTCCAAAAATAAAATAAAATTCACCAATAAATAGATCTTGATTTTACAAATTTTTAGAAATTTGAATCACTCAAATCCGAGTTAAAATGCAAAAGATATAGCCTTTTGAAGTTTGAATAAATACTGAAAATACAGAAAATAGGATTTCTGATTTTTCTGAATTATTTTTCTATTGGAAAAGATTTTATTGCGCTACGCTGACGTCAGCCCTGACTCGGACCAATCAGGCGTTGACACGTCGCCTGGTCCATGGACTCGGTCCATAGAACCGCCTCTGGTCCACCGTGGACGCGGCCCACGGCGCCTCGCGCCACGCGCCCGACACGCGGCGCGCATCGATCGGTCGCCCGCCGCTTCGTGCCGATGCTCGACACGCGGCGTGCATCCACGCGATGATCCGACGGCCACCGATCTACCCCTACGTGTCACTAACTCGACCGCTTAACTTAGATCTAACGGTCCATCTTACGGAGAGGTTCACCATCGATGAGGATGACGGCGCGATCCGAGCGGTTGGCGAAGATCCAACGGCCGCGCAAGCTTCGAGACACGGCGGCGGGCTTGCACCGAGCGGAGGAAGACGACCACCCGAACGGCGTTTGACGCGATTCGCGCGAAGAAGGGCGGACTCGGCGCACGACGCGAGGAACTTCGGATCTGGAACCGATTCGCGAACGGCGGCTTGACGGCGGCGGAACTCAAGAAAACCGCAGCGGCGAAGAGCAAACTCGGAGAGCTCTGCGAGGCTCTGGCGACTCAGCGGCGAAGGCTAGCATCGGCGGATGCGCTCGGGATGGCGATCCTCGGTGCGGTCGCGCTTTAAATAGCCTCGTGACGCCCGAAAAGGCAACCCTAAAATCACGCGGCGGCGACGGCAAGCGGCGGCGGATTCGGAAATCGAATCGGAGACGATGACTGCGGTCCGTCCGATGTGCGATGAACGGCTGCGATTCCCCCAAACACGACACGATCCGATCCGCTCTTTCCAAAATCAGCGGATGCGATCGATCTTTCCAAAAGCAGCAAGGAATCCTCACGCGCGATCTTGATCCAACTACCAAGTCGCTAGGGTTTCGCGAAAGGAGACAGCCGTCTGATCTGGATCCAATGGTCCATACGCGAGGCGGCGGGGGAACGGGCTAACGGGCCGCACCGCGATGGGCCGCGCATGCGATCTTTGGGCTTGGCGAGATTATTCACTCGATTTCAACGCTTTTCGATTTAAAATAATTCCCGAAATTAGATTAATTCATTTAAGGCAATTAAAATATCAGGAAAAATCCAAGAAAATTCTCATAAATACTTTGAAACATTCTGGACTCAAATAAAATATTTTTGACAAAACTTCATATTATTCTTATCTATATATAATTAGTTTTCACGAAAGGTTCAATATACTTAATTAAAATAAATTCAAATAATTTCTGGAAAAATCCAATAATTTAAGAAAATCACAAAAATGCACGTGAGCGAAATTATAAGTCAAATTTTTGGGATATTACAGAATACATCCCAGACGGTTCCAAACTAGAACCGTCTGTGATGATCACACATCACAGACAGTTCCATTTTAGAACCGCCTGTGATGAGCTCTAAATCCCAAACGGTTCCAGTTTGGAACCGTCTGGGATGTTGATTTTCCATTTTTTTCTTTAATTTTGTTTTATTGGCTAGCCTCAGGAAATGCTAGCCATGCTCTCTGAAAGAAAAGACAAAATAGAAAATGAAGGACCGAGATGGCGAACAGAGGGGGGGGGGTGAATGGTCGCAAATAAAATTTCCCCCAAAATACTCCAACTAAAACCTCGACAAGATCGCTCAAAGGAAATCGTGAAAAACCTGAAAAACTAGACAACTATGTGTACCCCAAGCTTGCATGGATAAGTACCATAAAATATGTGGGGATTTTTAAGTCACAATACTGGTTGTCTAGTGTCCAAGATAAAGAGGAATCAATTCAAATTCTTGCTTTTAGAAAGGACATCAATTCAAATCACAAAAGTCACTTTCAGAAAAGCAAAAGCAGAATTTCCAGAACTTGTCCTCAATTTGCACAGGAGGTTGGTGGGTTTCTGAAGCTCACAAAATTTTGATACTTTTTCTCCCTATGAGCATCAGAGTCGTGAAGAAATCCACAAAATTTCGCCTCAAAAAGCCTTACAGAAAACATAGGAAAAATCTAAGAACACAGTATGGTCAAGAACTTCGAGCAGAAATTTTGGGGCTCGGTTTTCACCTCATGGCGCCCAAACGGTGCAACAAATGAACTCCAAAATTTTTATTCCAGTGGATATCAGAGTCCCTCATCTCCTCCAACAAGAATAACTTGAAATTTTTTTTTCTATATTTTTATAGAAATCAAACACTGACTGCTGCGCGAAGAACAAATTCTGAACAAAGTCGGAACATGAAAGAAAAGATGTTCTCTACTCAATCCAAGAGTGCAAAAGAGATGTAAAACCATATGAACACACTCAAAACATCCAAGATCAGCAGCATTTAGAAGGAGGGGAGGCAAATCCAAATTACATGAAATAAAATTGCGAGAAAGTAATTGCGGGAAAGTAAATGCTGAATTTAAATTGCGTAAAGTAAAGACATAATGTAAATGCGCAAAATAAATTCAGAGGTGGATGGATAAAACTTTAATTTCTGGAAGGAGAGGTTACAAAGCCTCACTTTCATGTGGGCAAAGCTCAAAGGAGCATTCACAAACCTCAAAACCTTCAAGGGAAGGAGGCTACCCCTCCACCCCTATTTATACTACTCTTGGGCCACCTACCACCCTTGGATGAGTCCCTCAACCCTAGAGCACTCATCTAAGGGCTAGGATTAACCCACACACACAGCCATGCAAGGGCTAACCCAAAACCCACACACATACCGATTTTTCTTACACGGTTTTCAAAGCATACTACCTAGACCCGCTAACCTATCAACTAGACCTCAATCCGACGGCCCTCATTGATCCACGCGGCATCTAGCTAGCATCATCTCCTTTCCTTGTCTTCTTGACTTGCCCGGACTCCGTCTCCGATCATCTTCCGGCGATCTCCCAACCGTCTGGACCTCCGACGCTCCTCGCCTAGTCCCTGTCATCCTTCGCCTCACCATGACCTAGCACTGTCGTCCTGCAACCATAAAAAAACAAGGAAAAAACCTTTCACATAGCAATGCCCACAATGATATGCAATATAAACCATCAAAACTCATCACTACCGCGTCCATAAGACTGGTACTGCCACTCCTGGCAGAGACAATTCAAAATGCTTCATTTTGAAAATCAATCAAAATCAAACTCAAACTTGAGCACACCTCGCTCAAATAAAGTCAAATACTCATCACAAACATGGATGGACCTCCACATGGTCCTTCAATCTCCCCCTTGATGAGTATATTGACAAACCACACAAAAAGGCATAAATTTGAGTTTGAAGAAAATGAAGAAGAAAGCAATTTTTAGTTGTAAAGTCAAACTTGGTCCAAAGATAGAAATTAGAACCATGACCAAGTTGACGAAGAGGAATTTAGATTTTAGAGTTAAATTTAAGAAAGAGCAAGTTTTCAACAAAAACTCTAAAATCCAACTAAACATGTCAAATGTGGTTATGAGATTATGATCCAATGAAGTAGTAGCATAGTTTTACAAAGATCATAATAACCAAATAAGCATTCACATTTTTATCTTTTAGTGATGCCTTTTCTACGTTTTCTCCCCCTTTTGGCAATATAGGCATCAATTTTTTTTATGTATGCATGAAATGCAATCGAAAGAGCTTTGAAGATTATCCAATTGATCAAAATGGAAGGATATTACACCAAGTTTGTCAATTTCAGAAGATGACTAAACTAAGACATGTCCAAGTGCAAATACGAGCTTAGTTTTGAATATTTCATTTTTAGCAAGATTTGACAAGTGCAACACTTAGCTTTAGTTTCAAAAATAGAAGAATAGCCACTCTAAGGATCAAAAGGAAAACCTAGAGTTCAACCCACTCAACACTTTGGGGAATCTAGAAGAGCATACAAGGTCCTTCGGGCTCATTTATCACTTAATACAAATTTTGATTTATCATCATACAAGACATAGAGGGGTGCAAATGTTTGACATTATTTGCATTCTTTACCCACATATGTCTTTGTTTTTAATTTATTTGCATTTTCTTTTGACAACCAATTGACTCAAGCCGTATGCGACCATCTCAAGATGAACTCTTAAGAGGATGGTCTAGGTCAAACACGATGTATTCCAAGTTCATCCCAAGTGCAATGGGAAGCGGTCTTGTGAATGCAAGGTGTTGAGTCGTATGTGCACAAGAAGAGTCAATCTTATTCAATTTTCATTTTTAGCACAATGATTCATGAGCAATTGAAGGACTCTAGCATGGATCAAACTAGTTTCACCCAAGTTGCTATAGGGACTCTAGAGAACTCCAAAATTTCTCAAATTATGGCACAAACCTCTAGAGAAGAAACCTAGCAAGTAAAAGCAATAAGTTTCATCAAGTTTTTCATTTAAGACTTTTTCATTTTAAAGCTTAGCAAGTTAAATGAACTTGGACATATCTGAGCTAGAGATTTCCTCCATATGATGCAGCATGGTGTATAGCATGAAGAAGAAATCAATTGCATAATAGACAAAGCTCATTAAACAGGAAATGCAGTCTATTTGCAATGCACGAACAGATTCCCAAACTCCCCCTCAACACATGAATCAATTTTAAGCTCAAATCTGGTTAAAGTTGAGTTATTATCAAGATTAGGCACAAAGAAAAACCGAATGAACTCAATAATAACCAGAAAAATAGAATGAGGAGAAGAAGTCGAGAAACTGCAAAACTGGATGGCTATAGAGCATAGAAAAGATATAAGAGACTCACTACGGATTAGACTCGCTCTTATCTTCCCGATGGATGACATAGGGAAGGCGACTCTAGATCCCAACTAAGGAGTGCACACAGACCACTGTCTACCTGGGAGGCCCAATACCGCTAGACTTATAAGGCGTGAGGGAACTCAACCTAGAGAGAAGAGAGAGCGACTAATCACGCATGATAGCAACCTAAAGCACAAGATAAGAGGTCCATGAAAGGCATGCCAGAAGTTTAAGTGAGTGAACTCAACTCAAGAAAACAAGCCCAAAGTCACCCAAAAGAAATACAAAGAAAAGAAAAGCTGGAAGAAAAACATATAATACATAATATACAAACCAGCTCCCTCTCACGAAAGGCCGTAAGGGCTCACGACTCCAAGCTCACTCCTCAAGGCAACAAATCTGGAGCTATCCAAAGGCTTGGTGAAGATATCGGCTAATTGAAGATCACTCTCTACGAACTGAAGCGCGATATCTCCCTTCTCCACATGGTCTCTAAGGAAGTGATATCTAATATCAATGTGTTTGGTCCAGGGAATGTTGCTTTGGGTTTTTAGCAATGCAAATAGCTGAAGTGTTGTCACGAGAAAAGTGGCACACTCTCTATCTCTAACCCATAGTCCGTAAGGTCGATCTCATCCAGAGCACTGCTCTGACAAGAATCTGCTGACAACATACCCGGCCTCGTGGTGGGTGTGCAACCCTGCATCGCTTCCTAGATGACCAAGAAACAAGAGAAGTGCCAATGAATTGGCAAGTGCTAGAAGTGCTCTTCCTATCTATCCCACAGCCAGCAAAGTCGGCATTGGAAAAGGCTCTAAGAGATAGACAAGAAGACGAAGAGTACCAAATACCATAATCAGTGGTAGCACGAAGGTACCTGAAGATGCGCTTGACCTTTGGCGGTGAGAGGCGCGAGGAGAAGCTTGAAATCGAGCGCACGGACACACAATGAAATGTATGTCGGCCTCAAGCGGTGAGGTACAAGAGGAGCCGATCATGCTCTGAAACTCCTTTTGATCAGCAGGCTCACCATCCTCATCGGGCTTGAGGACAGCAGTGGTGGCCATAGGAGTCATCACCGGCTTCCCATCAGGCATATCGAAGCGCCTCAGGAGATCACGGGTATACTTGCCTTGATGCAAGAAAGTACCCTCCCGAGTCTGCTTGATTTGGAAGCCAAGAAAGTAGCTCAACTCGCCCATCATACTCATCTCAAACTCTGTGCTCATCACCTCAGAAAACTGAGACACAAGCGAATGAGATGAGCCACCAAAATGATATCGTCCACATAAACGGACAAGAAGAAAATGAGACTCATGGTGTCGATGAGCGAGTTTTGTCTACTATGCCCATTTTGAAGTCATGGCTGAGAAGATAAGACTTGAGCCTCTCATACCATGCTCTGGGGGCCTGCTTGAGTCCATACAAAGCTTTGGAGAGCTTGTATACATGACTCGAAAACTTGGGGTTCTCGAATCCTGGAGGTTGTTTGACATAAACCTCTTCCTCAATATAGCCATTGAGGAATGCACTCTTGACATCCATTTGATAGAGCTTGAAGCCGGGGATGCGAGAGAATGCAAGCGGGATCCTAATAGCCTCTAGTCTAGCTACAGGGCAAAAGTCTCCTCAAAGTCAAGACCCTCAACCTTGAGAAAAGCCCTGTGCAACTAGCCTAGCCTTGTTGCGAATGACAACCCCATCCTCACTCTGCTTGTTTTTGAACACCCACTTGGTCCCAATGACATTATGACGGATGGGGCTCGACAAGCTGCCATACCTTGTTCCTCTCAAAGTTCTCAAGTTCCTCATGCATAGCATTAATCCACGATTCATCGGATAATGCATGAGAAACATCCTTCGGCTCAAAGGAGGCAACGAAGGCGAGTGGAGGCAGGCGGACAAACCTGATTTTGAGTGAGTGACCGCTCAAGCGGATCACCAATGATCTAATCGGTGGATGAGCTTCTGGATATGTCGGGAGGACCGTAAGCGAAGTGGCCTCTACCTCATGCACGTAAGAGGTAGGAGCAGAGCCACTCATTTGAAGGAGAGTCGAAGGCAAGGGGTGGTCTCCCGAGGTGCGAAATGGAAGCAGGAGGCACCTTAGGTGTAGAGGAACTGGATCCGGTGGAACACCATCATCTCCATCATCCTCATCTTCTACAAAGATGGTCTCGGAGGGATAAGAAGAGCACAAACATCGAGGTCTAGCTCACAGGCTAGCCTCATCAAAGGTCACATCATAGGTCTCTATGATCCTATGCGCATCAACACTGCGAGACCCTATAGCTACGAGAAGAAGTCGAGTAACCTAGAAAGATACCATCGTAAGAGCGAGACTCAAACTTATCTAGGTTACGGACTTCAAGATAAAACACTTGCAACCAAAACGCGAAAATGAGACACACTTTGGGCTTTCGCCCATACCTCAACTCATAAGAAGTGCGATGCGGATGTGCTCTCAAAACCCGCGATTAGAAACATGGCAAGTAGCTATAGCCTTAGCCCAAAACTTCCTAGAGTCTCAGACTCGTCTAGCATCGTCTGGCCATCTCAACCAAGGTCTGTTCTTCCTTTCCACTACGCCATTCTGCTGAGGCGTAGGGAGAAGAGAAGCGATGCTCTAAACCGGACTCCACACGAAACTCTCAAAGTAGGAATTCTTGAACTCCGTGCCATTATCACTGCGTATAGCTCGTAATGCACACGGGAGCTCAATAGACAACCCTCTTGACCAAACCCTGAAGTGAGAAAAAGTCTCATCCTTCGAGGCCATGAAGAATACCCAAGAGTATCTAGAAAAATCATCAACGATGACAAGAACATACCACTTCTCTCCTGCCGATCGCACTCTATTTGGACCAACAATGTCCATATGTAAAAGCTGTCTGGTGCATCGGTCATCACTACGGTGGTGGAGGATGAGAAGCGATAACCATCTTGCCATGTCGGCAAGGAGAGCAAACTAAGTCTTTGACCATCTTGAGTTTGGGCAAACCCGAATGAGATCGTGGTCGCTAACTCGGGTCAAATGATCAAAACCAATGTGACCAAGTCTCCTATGCCAGAAGGAGAGATCACGGGACTCAGAAGCAATCAAACATCGAAGAGAGTCTCGAGAAGATGCAGAAAAATCAGCACGAAAGACTCTCCCAAATCTAGAAATCCCGCAAACTAACCCTCCTGATGAATCAAGAATTCTACAGGCATTACTCTTGAAGCTTACCTCGAAAGAGTCATCGATAAGCTAAGAAACAGAGAGCAGATTGTATTGCAGCTTACTTACTAAGGCAACATCTTTAAGAATGAAATTTTGGTTAATGCAGATGGTACCTTTAGCAATGACTCTACCTGAAGACGCATCCCCAAAAGCGATTAACTCATCACCGGGGGCTCGGACTAGGCAAGAGAACCAACGAGAATCTCCGGTCATATGACGAGAACAACCGGAGTCAACAATCCAAACATCGCCCTTCCCTATCCGATGAACCTGATCAAGACACAAGAGAGAAAGATGACTCAATACTGGGATAGAGTGAAGACTTAGGAACCCAATATTGAACCATACGACACCTCAGAGTACCAGCCATAGAAGAAGACTAGACTCGAGTGTCTCTCTGACGCTCAACTCTCACACGATCAGGAGCAACTCTGGTAGATAATCTAGGAGTTAAAACTGGGTTGGCACACCGTGGTACAGAAGCCGGACCATCCTAGTAAGGCTGCCTGGATCTCCTACCGAAAAACACCTCACGCCGTTGATATCTACCTCGATGGGAAAAACGAGGAATATCAAGAGGACGGCGGAAAGACTGACTACGAACAGCTCCAGGACTAAAACTCGAAGAACTAGCATGAAAACCAAGTCCTGGACGCGGCCCAAAAACAGGCGACTCTCTAACCTGTCAAGAAGAAGTGTGTGTCTTAGGAGCACTCAAAGTCCGGGATGACCACGAATACCCCTAAGAGCGACAACACGCCACGCCGAGTGATCTTGGTGCGCTCAAGCGTAAATCTACTAGGTGACCATCCTTCTTACGGAAGGTGCATGTGTACTTCGCCTTGCTAGAGGCGAAGCAATAGGAGTAACACCCTTCGGGTCGTCAAGTCCTATGGACAACCCAGTGGACCTAAACACGGTGGTACTCACTGGGAGCTACCACAATCTCACCACTCTTGGAGCCACGCACAATGGTGGGAGGATGCGCCTGAGCGTGCTCCAAGGGATCAAATCCTAGACCTTGATTGAATCTACTAATCTTGGATTGGTCTAGAATAAGATTGAGCTTCTTCTTGCCTCCAACAAACTTCTCGAGAGTGCTCATAAGATACTGGCAATCTCGGAAGAAAGAAGCACAAGAAGAACAGGGGGAAGGAGACGAAGAAGAAGAACCAGAAAGAGAAAGAGAAGATCTCTCAGCACGTGCTTTTTGTTCCCCTAGCACGGCTGCCTCAATCTTGAGGGCCTCACAAGAAACACAAGGAGCATCTCTAATCCTAAGGGTTTGGTCTTTTAACTTCTTCCTAAGCTCGACATGGATTTGATCCACATAATCCTTAACCCCAACACACAGCAAGCAACCAGTTTTTGACTTAACTAGTAAGTCCTTAGCAAGTTGATCACACTTGACATTCAAAGCATCATTGTCAAGTTTTAGTTGCCTACAACCCTCACATGAGCTGACTGGGTCCTTAGAAGCATGCAATTCAAGTTCATCATTTCTAGCAGAAAGCTTTCTAAGGTGTTCGCTCATGGCATCAATTTCGGCAAGCAATTTAGGGAAATTAGCACATGATGGAGTGGAGTGAGCATGAAGAAAACTAGCCTCAATAGGAATAGCATCAACAGAACTAGTGCTAGCATTTTTCAACCTAAGACCATCAAGTTCGGCAAGCACACTATCATGTATGGTCCTTAGGTTCTCCAACTCCACAAGAATAGCATCACACAAAGAGCAATCATCAGTGACTCGGGAGGGAGAAGATATAAGTGAAGCTAACTCCCGAGTCAAGGTACCTACTTCCTTCTCAAGCTCCGTACACCTAGCTCTAGCTCTAGCATGAAATTTTCCTAATTTGCAGAAAGCTTCGTTGAGCTGGTCATAGGAGGGTACCTCATCCGAGTCGCTGTAGAGCTCGGAGTCGCTGATGTCGTTGGTGTCGATCATGAAGCACATGCTAGAGAAGTCGTCGCCGCCCTTCTTCTCTTGCGGATCATCCTCGCCCTCGTCTCTCCATGTCTCCGTGTCGGAGAGGTTGATGTCGTCAAGCGCGGCGAGGACGCGGTGGAAGAGCTTCTTGTTCTTGGAGAAGTTGCGGTACTTCTTCTCGTGTGCCGGTTCAGAGGCGGAGGCTTCTTGTTGCGGTTCTTGTCGGTGTAGTCATTCTTGCCCGAACCGCCAACGCCGTTCTTGCCCTTCTCGGCTTGGGGATTCGCGAATGTGGTTGGGGCCACCACACTCGAAGAAGGTGATCATGCCACCTCTCTTCCTCTCTCACCCTCTTGTATGCATGAGAAAACTTGCGGCGAGAAGAGCAAGCTCATTTTAGAAAATTTTTCCAGCTTGGTCATCGCTTAGCTCGCAAAGGGCGGAAAGAGAGAAACCAATAGAAGGATCAGAAGAAGAAGATCCAATGGGATCGGTGACCAAAGTCATCGACTGAGATTTCGTCTTCCGAGAGACGACACCGATCTCATGAGTCTTGAGGCGGGAATAAAGCCCGTCAAGAGTCAGAGTCGATAAGTCGGTGGTGTCCTTGATGGTGGTCACCTTCATCTCCCAAACCCGAAGGTTGAGTGCGGTCAAGAAATGCCGAGCATTGTCCGAGTCAGGGTATATGCAACCAACTGCTCGGAGGTCGCTCAAAATCTTTGTAAACCGACCAAAACACTCGTCGAGACTCTCACCAGCGCGTTGATCAAATTTGTTGTACTCGCGCTTGAACTGGTCCTGCCTCACAGTCTTGATTTGAGTAGAGCCCTCATGGTAAGCGTCGAGGGTTACCCAAATCTCGTGAGTGGAGCGAATGTGAGAAATCCTATTATACTCACCGCGGCTAAGACCCTGTATGAGAATGTTCCTTGCCTTAGCATTCGCCTCAACGTCAACCATATTGATGGCCGTGACATTTTCATCAGCAGGAACCTCATACGGGAGTTTCACCTTCTGCCATATCAGGTAACCCTGGGTAGTGATGTATGACTCCATCCGGGACTTCCAAAAAGGAAAATCAACTCCATTAAAGATCGGAGGCTTGGTGGAATATTTGTCCGTCGCCATGACTCTTG
The DNA here is from genome assembly GCA_036346275.1 of Otatea glauca. Taxonomy (NCBI): domain Eukaryota; kingdom Viridiplantae; phylum Streptophyta; class Magnoliopsida; order Poales; family Poaceae; genus Otatea; species Otatea glauca. The sequence goes on along the minus strand of CM070734.1, from coordinate 1,167,537 downwards.
AGACCGGTCAAGATCTATAGAAGAGCAAAACCGGCTCTGATACCAATTGAAGGACCGAGATGGCGAACAGAGGGGGGGAGTGAATGGTCGCAAATAAAATTTCCCCCAAAATACTCCAACAAAAACCTTGACAAGATCGCTCAAAGGAAATCGTGAAAAACCTGAAAAACTAGACAACTATGTGTACCCCAAGCTTGCATGGATAAGTACCATAAAATATGTGGGGATTTTTGAGTCACAATACTGGTTGTCTAGTTTCCAAGATAAAGAGGAATCAATTCAAATTCTTGCTTTTAGAAAGGACATCAATTCAAATCACAAAAGTCAATTTCAGAAAAGCAAAAGCAGAATTTCCAGAACTTGTCCTCAATTTGCACAGGAGGTTGGTGGGTTTCTGCAGCTCACAAAATTTTGAGACTTTTTATCCCTATGATAATCAGAGTCGTGAAGAACTCCACCAAATTTCTCATCAAAAAGCCTTACAGAAAAAACAGGAAAAATCTAAGAACACAGTGTGGTCAAGAACTTCGAGCAGAAATTTTGGGGCTCGATTTTCACCTCATGGCGCCCAAACGGTGCAACAAATGAACTCCAAAATTTTTATTCAAGTGGATATTAGAGTTCCGCACCTCCTCCAACAAGAATAACTTGAGAAATATTTGTCTATATTTTTATAGAAATCAAACACTGACTGCTGCGCGAAGAACACACTACTATAGAAAAGCTCATCACAGACGGTTTAGAATCCTCTTCACTGACGGTTTTGTGAACCGTCTGCAAACATGTGTCAGTGATGAGAAGACATATCACAGACGGTTTCCGAACCGTCAGTAAAAATAATATCAGAGACGGGTCTATCTACGAACCGTCTGTGATAATCTTTTCTCTTAGACGGTTTTAAGATAGAACCGTCTCTAATGATAAGTAATCACAGACAGTTTTTAATTAGAACCGTCTGTGATATGATTATCACAGACGGTTTTAAAATAGAACCGTCAGTGAAATGAATTTCCTTCTAACTCTCTTGGCGAGAACTTCCATGATTAGTTTCTGATGTTCGAAATTTTATTCACCTTAGATATTTATGCATTGACATTTTAGAAGACACAACCAATAATAGATTTTGCAATTCAATATCAAAACATCCTAGATGCATTGAGGCAACAACATGCGATGAGAAAAATCTACGTGGTACTCTAGATGCAATTGCGTCACGCAATTGCATTTAGAGTGACGCAATTGCCTCTAGAGTACCACAGAGATTTTTCTCATCAGACAAGCTGTTGCCTCAATGCATCTAGGATGCTTTGATATTGAATTGCAAAATCTATTATTGGTTGTGTCTTCTAAAATGTCAATGCATAAATATCTAAGGTGAATAAAATTTCGAACATCAGATACTAATCATGGAAGTTCTGCCAAGAGAGTTAGAAGGAAACATTATTTCATAAGTTAAGGCCAGAAGACCTTACCACAAATATGATACCACAAATATGATAACAAAATATTTCATAGTTCAGGTAACAATACATTAATTAACAAAATATGATATATACCACAAATATATCAATAAGTGTTCACTAGAAACCACATTATTTCGTAATTCAAACAAGAAAACCTTATAGTTTTTCATGTCTTCCATCATATGTGCCATAGCTTCCGCAATAGAGGCTTCTCGGTTCTCTTTGAAGTTCCATAACTCGAAGATAAAGGCCGATTTGTTGGACACCAATAACCGATTGATCTTCATCATATCTCTCAATCCCTACAAATTAAAAGCGATTATGTTGTTGTGAGAAGGACAGTAACCACATTGAATTCAGTACTAGAAACCTTCATATTACCTCTATAAGCTTAGCTTTAGCTTCTTCCAGCTCTGTATTCGCTCTGCGTTCCTTACTGATGAGTGTCGTGTTAAGAGATTTGATATCTTGCAAGCGAACATCCATGTCTTTCAGTTCTTGTTTGATCTCACAAATCTTTTCTGTTATCTCAGATTTCCCCTTTAGTTGTTCGATCTCCACTTCGAGTTTTTGTTTAGTTTCTAACAGCTTTTCCATGTCTTTAATTACCATAAATATATTATAATGAATTAGGTGTTTACTTCAGTACAAGGATGCAAGATAGAGATGTACACGTACATAAGTTTCAAACATATTATCACCTAGTATAGGCACAAAAGAGGCATTGAACATTGAATACATAGTAGCTCCAAAACATCAATCCTTGTGTGATATAACAAGTTTAATGTTGAATTCTAGATTATATGAATTTTATGTTCTTATATATCTAACTCAGTCTAGCTAGCAAACTAATGAGGCATTAAAGCTTGCTAAGCTATATATATCAGACTTGCTAAGAATTTTATATTTGACCTCTCATGAATCCTATATATCCAGCTTTGTTCAACCATCATGAATCGCCTATATCTGACCTAGCTCATTCCTTCTAAACATTATTCACAAACATCATTAATTCGCAAACTCAAAATGGTTTCCCTAGTCAAGCATATCGGTTTCCCTAGTTAAGCATTTGAGCTACAATTCTTTAGTACGTACAGCCTCATTCTTTCTAAACATCATTCACAAAGATTATTCACAAACATCTTCACAAACATCATTCACAAATGTCATTTACAAACACAATAACCTAGTCAAGCATATCAGTTTCATACGTACAACTCACCGACGGAGATGAGGAGGAGGTGCGCGCTCGCGGACGAGGAGGTAGCCGATGGGAGGAGGAGGTGCTCGCGGACGAGGAGCTAGCCGACGGGGAGGAGGAGAAGGAGGTGCTCGCCGACGGGGAGGAGGAGAAGGAGGTGCTCGTCGACGGGGAGAAGTAGGTGCTCACGAAAGTCATCGGGGAGGAGGTCGTCGAGAAGGAGGATTGCCGGGGGCTAGGGTTTGCAGGAGACGAAACGCATGGATTTGGCGCTACAAATTCTATTGGTATGGATATATAGGGGTCTCAGGTCATATCACAGACGGTTCCTAGTTAGAACCGTCTATGATATTACCTTATCACAGACGGTTCCTAGTTAAAACCGTCCGTGATATGATCACAGACGACTTTTAACTAGAACCGGCTATGATATGACTGACGGTTCATAAATAGAACCGTCTGTGATTAAATCACTAACGGTTACACTAGAGAACCGTCTGTGATATTTGTCATAACAGACGGTTTTTTGAAACCGTCTGTGAAGAGGAGTCTAATATAAACCTTTATGTAGTAGTGATAAGTTCTGAACAAAGTTGGAACTTGAAAGAAAAGATGTTCTCTACTCAATCCAAGAGTGCAAAAGAGATGTAAAACCATATGAACACACTCAAAACATCCAAGATCAGCAGCATTTAGAAGGAGGGGAGGCAAATCCAAATTACATGAAAGTAAATTGCGAGAAAGTAATTGCGGGAAAGTAAATGCTGAATTTAAATTGCGTAAAGTAAAGACATAATGTAAATGCGCAAAATAAATTCAGAGGTGGATGGATAAAACTTTAATTTCTGGAAGGAGAGGTTACAAAGCCTCACTTTCATGTGGGCAAAGCTCAAAGGAGCATTCACAAACCTCAAAACCTTCAAGGGAAGGAGGCTACCCCTCCACCCCTATTTATACTACTCTTGGGCCACCTACCACCCTTGGATGAGTCCCTCAACCCTAGAGAACTCATCTAAGGGCTAGGATTAACCCACACACAGAGTCATGCAAGGGCTAACCCAAAACCCACACACATACCGGGTTTTCTTGCACGGTTTTCAAAGCATAGTACCTAGACCCGCTAACCTATCAACTAGACCTCAATCCGACGGCCCTCATTGATCCTCGCGGCATCTAGCTAGCATCATCTCCTTTCCTTGTCTTCTTGACTTGCCCGGACTCCGTCTCCGATCATCTTCCGGCGATCTCCCAACCGTCTGGACCTCCGACGCTCCTCACCTAGTCCCGGTCATCCTTCGCCTCACCATGACCTAGCACCGTCGTCCTGCAACCATAAAAAACAAGGAAAAAACCTTTCACATAGCAATGCCCACAATGATATGCAATATAAACCATCAAAACTCATCACTACCGCGTCCATAAGACCGGTACTGCCACTCCTGGCAGAGACAACTCAAAATGCTTCATTTTGAAAATCAATCCAAATCAAACTCAAACTTGAGCACACCTTGCTCAAATAAAGTCAAATACTCATCACAAACATGGATGGACCTCCACATGGTCCTTCACAAAATACAGAGCATCACCAGCATTATTATGACAAATATCTCAGAAACGAGCTCCGATCATATACGAACATATAGCGAATCCATTTAAGAAATCAACTCACATATATAATAACCAATTGAATTGAGAACTACAACTCACAAATTCAGAGCACAAGGTTCACAAATGAATGGAAATGTTATCTAACAAATTTAGAACTCTTCAGGCAAGGCTTGAGTGGTGTTTGCCTTTTGGATTAATGATCTCACACATCAAGAAGGCACATAGTTGTCCTCGAATACCTAGCAGGTGAGCATATTCCAATGCAGATTCAGCGCATTGCCAAGCCTATGATGGGAAGAGTAAAGTCTTGCGTGTTTATAAATTAATAAGTGAAAACAATTGTTGTAAGATCGACAAACCTCTATAACATTGGTCGTCTTTGAACCAATGAGAAGTTCCATGTTGTGGCAAACGTAGAATCTACATTGGTTAGTGCCCTTTGGTTGATGGTGGCACTACCAAAATATAATAGGTTAATTAGTTCAGAAGGTATTATTATGGAGTGTGAATGATTATTACGTACTAGCGGATACCGAAAAGTTATAAATATGCTTCAGCGTCGCTGGCTTCTTTCTGTGTGGACGTCCACGATATTTGTAGACACTGAACGATGTGTCGAGTAAAGCTCTGATAGGCTTCAGGTTGTGGGTGTTGCCCTTTTTAGAATCAAGGTAAATTACCTAGTTTTGTCTCGGTATAATTACAAGTAGAACCCAGTGAAATCTACACGACCATGTTGCCATGGTCATTCAACCTAACTTCAAATTGCGTTACATAGTGCAAAGCAACAAGTATAGCAACATGATGAAGCACTTACCCCGGGTTGCGGGGTAAAAGTATGAATTTTTTGTCCCATTGAGCCAGCAATACTTTTTACACGTACTTGTGGATAACATCTAAATTTTCGTCCATGGTTTGCTTGAACACCATGTGTGGGTCGAGGAAACCCACCGGTTGTTTCCTTGCTTCTACTTCCATGATCATGTTTCTACATATACAAAATCAAGGATCATATATATATCTGACATTTATTGGTACGACACAAATGTACACTATGATTGTAGACACTTACAATGTCCAGCATTTCATGAGTGATGCATCGAGGGCATTGAGGTAGTACAGTTCGAACAGGTCGTTGAAGCCGATCACGAAACAGCCATCCAAAAACCGGTGTAACAAATACTCCTCCTTGAAGTTGACCGAGATACTCGATGCACATTGTGTCATCGGCTTGTTGCCTTGTTCTATGCACCAATCTTGCAATCTAACACAGGCTAATGTGAGCGTCTCCTGGTGCTCTTTTGGTACGAACGGCTGTCCCAGCTCGAATTGCCGCCCCAACGGGGAAAATGAAAAGTCATGGGCTGACGTGGTCATCCCTTTCGATTTTCCCTTGTCTCCGCCTCATTGCCTACCAAATGTCATCTTCACGGGAGATTACTTGGCACGAACTGCAATATCGACCTGTTCCTGACGGGACACGGTAGCCGATTTGGTGGGCTCCTTCAGTGCAGCACATGGCTCCGGTAGTGTTGGTAGCTTCGACGCATCACGTGGCTCCGGTAGTGCTTGTAGATTCAATGCTCCTGGGTGGGCGTCGAAGGAGATGTTCTTCCTGGGCCACTGGATGAATGTGTCGATGGCATCCCCTAGTGTGACGATCACATCGTTTTGGGGCATCTCCAGCGTGATGGCCTTGAAAATTTCATGTACACCATCGACATGGACCTTCTCGTAGCCTGGCTCTAAAGTACGACCGTGCACAAATGCCCCTACACCGGATGCATACGCTTGTCCCCAAGCAGCCTGCAGGGGAACAGAGCCGTTGGCAAGCCTCACTTGTAGATTGCACGACGTGACCACCTACATAAGGGTACACAAGTAATTAGGTAACACGTCCAACAGGTCTATGTAAGGAGCATTGCAGACATGTTACCCGGGGGAAATCTAGCTTCTTCCACCTCCGTCTCAGGGGCGGACGCGCAGCTGCTCCGACTGTTGGCTGGGCTGAACTGCACCTATGCTTCTTTGACTTGCACGTCCCGTGCCTGCCTCTCCGCAGCCACCCTTTGTTCTATCCTTTCCTCAAGGCTTCGTAGTTGACTATCGAACTGCGCTTTGAGCCTTTCCTCAACCCTTTCCTTAATCAGGGCTACTAACCGTTCCTCATGCTCGGCTTTGCTTATCTTCCTACTCCGGTACGTGTCCGAGTTATGTGGGAATTCAATTTTCCATGGAACGAAAACACCTAGGCCTCGGGTGCGACCCGGGTGCTCCTTATTTCCCAAGGTAGTGGAGAGTATGTCTTTCTCTCTGTTCGAAGTGAAAGAGCCCTGGGAAGATTCCATGCTCAACGATATTAGGCGTTGGGACACTTCCTCATCAGCGGGGTTTGCAAAGGACACGTCGCCCGAAGAAGTGGGACGTGACCTCGCTCTTATCCAGTTTCGAGCACGCGGGTCCACGATCGAGGCAAACGGTGGCGCGACCTCCTTCTGGACTGCCTCGTCATCATCCCTCATCCATTGCGTGATCTTGCCCGCATACACAGCTGAGTCGAGTCTGTGTGGGTGGGTGTTTTTTGACTGGATGGTCTTATACGCCGCACTTTGAAGCACGAACTCTTCCGTTGTCTTCAACTCAACAAATCATCCCCAGACGTCTTCAGTGATAAACCCGTACTTCTAGAACGGAGTCATTTCTTTATTGATGTAATTAGTAACGAGGACGCTCTTGAAGTTCTTCCACATCTTTCCTGCCACTAGCAATGCGTATCGTCGCAGTGCAAGCATGGCGTCTTGTGAAAGCTCGAACGACGTGAATATTTCTGTCACTAGGTTATCGTGCTCATCATCTATCAGCGTATTCTATGATGGATAGTTGATGGGGACCTTTTCATGCCCAACGATCCTGCACATGGTCCGAAAAGCTACCGCAGCCTTTGAAGGCGCGGTAGGGGCCCCATCATGCGGATCGACTGTCATGATGGTGTATCGGCTCTAAGGCCTTTTACTAAGCCCTCTTGGACCGCGCCTGTTTCCTCCTACGTTGGGCGCGTCATCATATCCATTTGGTGGCGAGGATTGAGGCAACGCCATCTTGCTTAATGCAAGATTAAGAGTAGGTAAGTTAAGAGAAGCAAATTTCAATTAAGAGTAGGTAAGTTAAGAGAAGCTACACTATCAATTAAGAAAATATGGCCTTGAACCCGCTCAGACTATGTAGCATGCAAGCACAGATGGAATCGTATTGTGTTTTAATGGCTGGCTTTGCCAATGCATAAAATGAATTTTATGTCATTCATACAATGAATCATGTCTTCTATCATAAATTGAACTGAAGATTGTATTATATTGCTCTCAGATAAGGGTTGGTTGAAGATTCTAAACCTTCAAGCTTAATCACGAAAATTTCATTTTCGTTTTCGGATAAAATATTGCCTGGGACAAGGAATCCAAAATTTCACCGAAATTCGGGTATTTTGGACAAATATTATTCTAAATTAAAAAAAATTCAAATCTGGTTCATTTTACCGATAAAAATGAATTTTCGTCGAAAAATCCCAAAATTTTGGGCGAAATTCCCAAAATTTTGGTATATTTGCACCGGCTGAAAAGTAGGTCAAACAATGACAAACAATTTTGAAATTATTTTTGTAGGTTCATGACATATCAATGATGTTCTCATAATAATTTCAGATGATTTTCACATTTGATAATTTTTTAAAAATTCAAACATTGCCATTGTCCTGATAAAACACTGGCCGAGAAGTTTGATTCGAATGAAAATTGGTACAAAATATGTTAGAAAATTTTGAATTTTTTACATGGTTATAATGCATCACTAATATTCTCATAAAAATTTTAGATGATGATCGAGCTTCATGAATTTGCAAAAATTCAAACAGTGCTACTGTCCTGTTAAAAGGCTTACGAGCAAACTTGAACAAAATGAAAATGGTTCAAACCACGTTAGAAAATTTTAAATTTTTTTGTGAATGGTGCTGATATAACATTAATGTTTATATAAATGTTTATATGATGATCATGCTTAAATAAGTTTTAAAAATTCTGACAATGCTACGTTTTGATAAAAGCGTGATGATCAATACATAGATTTGCTTTAGCAATAAAAAAAGGTTTAAAATTTTCGAAAATTTTACAGAAGGGTGATAAGGAAATTCATAAGATCTCATAAAAATGATGAATCATGATCATACTCCAGGTGATTTATAAAATTCTTACAAGGCACAGTACCGTTTATGTCTTTCTCTTTTTGAGTTTTGAAATATAATATAACAAATGAAGTTCAATTCTTACATAGATTTGATTGACTAAACAAAAAATGTTGAATTTTTTTTACAATTTTATATAATGGTACTGAGGCAATTCTTAATATCTCATAAAAAAATTAGATCATGATCACACTCGAGAAAATCTATACAATTCTGGCAAGATTACTGTCCCAATTATGTTCATTCAGGTTTTGATTTTTGAAAGATAACAAATGAGGTCCAATTATTTTGAACATTTTTATATATGATCCTACTCTACTAAAGATGGTAACATAAATTTTTTAGATCATTATCAGGTATGTACGATTTTATAAAAATCTAACAGTATTTCTGCTAAAATTTTAAAATGTCTCAAAATTTTGGTTTTTCAACAAATTTTCATAGAAGATGACTTTATTAAGGGTTATTGGACCAAATCTAGTCAAATACGGCCTTAAAAGTTTGAAAACCGACCAAAAATCACGAAATTCCGTTGAGGAAAAACGAAATTTCCGGTTATTGTAGCAATTTCAAAAAAAAAATTACTCTTTTTATCCGGCCGGTAGTTTGGATTTCGTGGTGGCCCGAAATCCAAAATTTCAGCCAAAATTCGCTGCATTTCTGTGAGATTTGTATCCCTACTGACAGAATGGTAATAATAGTTAAGAACAAACTATTAGCCAGATATAATCTAATCAGTGAATGAATCAACACTTTCTAGCGTATAAGTCTATGGTTCATAGCCTAGTTCATGGAAATAAATGTTCTAGTTATCACAATACCCATTATCATCATCGAGCAAGGTAACAAAAAAACAGATTGCAATTCTCAAAAAATTCACTGAGGAATAGCACTCAAAGCTATTCGGATGTTAGGGCAAGGCGCAATACAAATTGCTATCCCGAAAAACCGATTGCCGCCGCAAATGCCACGAATGGAATAGCTATGTTCCAGAGATACAATGCCCTTTTCGCAGTCGTGGCACACGAGCACAGAGACCAAGCGGGGAGAGCCCTCTGGACCACGAGCACAGAGGCCAAGCGGGGAGGGCGCCGCCGAGGGGGAGGGCACGAGGGAGGGAGGAGAGCACCACCGAGGGCGAGGGGCGTGGACGAGGGGAGACACCACCGAGGGGGAGGGCACGAGGGAGGGAGGAGGGAACCATCGAGGGGGAGCGCATGGACTAGGGGAGACACCACCGAGGGGGAGCGCATGGACGAGGGGAGACACCACCGAGGGGGAGGGCACGACCAAGGGGGGAGGGCACAGCTGGGAGTCGCCTCCAAGTAGGGAGGGCGCGCGCCGCCAAGGGGGAGGGCACGGGGGAGGGAGGATGGCACCACCGAGGGGGAGGGCACTAGCTAGGGTTGCAAACTGAGTGTGGGACTTAGTGAATGGCAAGCAAGGGACTTATAGCGTGGTAGGGGTTAAGGCGCGGCAAGGGGCTTAGCGCGGACAGTTCTAGGCTTGAACCGTCCGGTATGAAGTCATCCTAGATGGTTCAAGCCCAGAACCGTCTGGGATGAGCTTTTTTTTCTTTAATTATAATACATACATCTCATTTAATATAACACATACATCTGATTAATTAATTTTAATCAATACATCTCAATAATTATAATTAATGCATATCTCATTGATTAATACATATCATTAATTATAATACAGGAACACTTGATATAAACATGACGACCTCATGACAACTCCACTTGCTTATTCTTTTGTACAAAAATTAGCCCTTCGCGATGATCAACAAGTGTAGCTAGCTTCCTCAGGTTGGTCTTCCTGGATTGTGACGCCGGTACCAATAGGAGGCAACTCGTCAAACTGATTGTATTCTTCCTCATCTACCACATTCTCAACTCCGACAATCCTCCTTTTCCCCTGAAGAACAACGTGGCGTTGCTTGTTAGACGGGTCGATTACGTAAAAGACTTGAACAACTTGGTTAGCGAGAACAAATGGTTCGTCTTGGTATCCAACACGTTCGAGGTCCCAGACGGTTTGTGGATAAAACCGTCTGTGATAATGTGACATCACATACGATTTTTGGATAAAACCGTCTGTGATGTTTCTAAAGCCTTTCGTCTTCCCAAGACAAGGCGCAGTGTTTCGAGTTGATCGTTTCGTGTTTCGAGAGATAATTGCAGATCGTTAATTGCACTTTTGCGATGATATATACTCGATCGATCGATAGCATTCCACATCCCCTCATTGCAATTGCGATCTGATTCCGCCATGAGCAACAAAAAAGACATCCCCTCCTCTGTCGGCTCCGTCGCCCGGCCTCCGACGACGGCTCCGCCACCGCCATCGCCTTCGCCCTAGTACCGCCGACTAACCCTCTACGACCGCCACCGTCTTCGCCTTCGAGACCCCTGCGGCAATGGCTGCGGCGCCACGCTTGTGCCATATCAATGAATCCGTTGGCCAGTTCGTCGCTCGCCGCCTCGAGCAGTACTGCTCCCTTCGCCTCAAGCGACATCATCGGGCAGAAGCGTCCGCCGCCAACATCAATCTCGGATGACGACTACTATAGCTACGACTTGTCGGAGGGCTATCGTGGCGGCAGGGAGCTGGAGGATGACCCAGATAGAGCCGGTTTGAGCGAGGACCCCGACGGTCGCAGCGACAACTTCGACGACGATGACGACAATGGTGACGATGAGAACCAGATCGACTAAGTAGTATTTCCCATCCGGAAATTTTGGAGGGAAATTTTTGTATATATATATTGTGATGCTTATATATATATATATATGATGTTTCGTTTTACTGTTCTGAACGATTAACTGATAGCTGGGGCTAACTATCATAGACGGTTTGTAGATAAAACCGTCTGTGATATTTTGATCATCACAAACGGTCTTATCCACAAACTGTCTGTGAAGTTCTCGCTTTCATCACAGACGGTTTGTGGATGAAACCGTCTGTGATGATTCGACATCACAGACAGTTTCAGCCATAAACCGTCTGCGATGTGCCCAAAACACATCACAGACGGTTTTCGTAAAAAACAACTGGTGATGATGTATCTAATATAACCCCTTTTGTAGTAGTGCTTCCTCCTTAATTGTCTATGAAGCGTAAGTACATTTTTCTGTCTATACTCATCCAAGGCCTGAAGCAACCTGGAAACGAATGAAACCTTGTGGAATCCCTATCTGTATTTCCAAGATCTCAGAACAACAAGAAACAAGGGAGGGGCGGGGGATGAAATTGGATTCTTGAGCTTTTCTCTCGCTAGCATGAACGACACTGGCAAGCAGCTTTAATGGGAAGAAAGAAAGAAATCTGACCGCTTTGTGGCAAAATTACCGTCGATTGTAGCAAATAATGTGAAATCGCAGCAGTGAGGTGATTTGGGTGGTCGATTTCAGTTGGTAACCTTTACCTCCTCTCCTCTAGGAATTGGGAATTAGGAAAGCAGCGCCGCGACGCACCGCACCGCAGTTTCCCCGGGCACTGGCAGAGAGCCTCGGTCTCCACTGCAAATTAGCAAGTATGATGAGGGGAGCCTTTGATTCAACCGAACGATACAATCCACCCTGACCCAACCAAATAACCAATCCTTGCTGATGATCTGAATCTGACTACGGGCAACAGAGGAATAAAGAAGGGAATGCTTATTGGTTCCTGGATTACTATAAGTTTTTTTTTCTTGAACTCTGGATTACTGTGAGATACTCCCAGTAGTTTCGGAGAGAGAGAGAGAGTTTTGGGGGCTTGGGAATTGGGATCAGGGATTGAAATCTCGTTTGGCTCTAAATATCGTCCGTGGCCGGAGAACGAAATCTCGATGATATTTAGAAATTTCGGACAAACCGTAAAAATGGATTTTCAAATCCAGAATTGTTTCTACTGAGAAAACCAAAATTTCGGCCGGTTTTTGCCGAGATCTCGATAAAATTGCACTAAGTAAAAATGGCTCAAACGATGTCGAAAAATTTCTAAATTTATTTTGGAGGTTCCTAACATATCATTGATATTCCCATAAAAACTTTACATGATTATAAAATCTGAGAAATTTTTGAAAATTCAAATATTGTAACTGTCCTGATAAAACGCTGACCGGCAAGTTTGAACCGAATGAAAAATAAAACAAACCATGTTAGAAAATTTTTAAAATTTTTTTGGATGGTTATGATGCATCTCTAATGTTCCCATAAAATTTTCAGATGATGATCAAGCGTCAGGAATTTTTAAAAATCTGGACAGTGCTACTGTCCTAGTTAAAGCCATATCGACAAATTTCAACCAAATAAAAAATGGTACAAACCATGTTAGAAAATTTAGAATTTTTTTTGGATGTTTCTGATGTATCATTAATGTTTCTATAAAATTTTCATATGATGATCAAGCTTCAAAACGTTCCAAAAATTATGACAGTGCTTCGTCCTGGTAAAAATCTGATGATCAATACATAGATTTGCTTTAATAACCAAAAAAGGTTTAAAATTTTTGAAAATTTTGTACAAGGGCTATAAGGAAATTATTAATATATCATAAAAAAATTTAAATCATGATCACACTCAAGTGAATTTATAAAATTCTTACAAGTTCACTGTACCATTTATGTTCTTTCTGTTTTAGATTTTTGAAATATAACAAATGAAGTTCAATGCTTACATAGATTTGTATCAGGAAACAAAAAAAGTTTAAAATTTTTAAAAATTTTATATAATGGTACTGAGGATATTATTAAGCTCTCATAAGATTTTTGGATTATGATCATACTGGAGAAAATTTATAAAATTCTGACAAGGTTACTATCCCAATTATGTTCATTCGGTTTTTGATTTCTTAAAGATAACAAATGAAGTTGAATTATTTTTAAAATTGTTATGTATGATCCTACACTTCTTATAATGGTACCATAAATTTTTCACGTCATGATAAAGCATGTACAACTTTAGAAAAATCCGACAGTGTTTCTGCAGTTTTTAAACATATCTCAAAAATTTGGTTTTTCAACAAATTTTCATAGGAGATAACTTTCTTAAGGGTTTTTGATCAATTTACAGTAAAATCCGGTAAAAAAAAGTCAAAAAACCTGAGATCTCGTCGAGATTTCTTAGATTACTGTAGCAATTTAAATTGTTTTGAATTTTTTCACTCAGGACAGCATTTCAAAACTCGTCGTCTTCCCGTAAGCGAGATCTCGCAAAATTTCGACGAGATTTTAAACATATCAATCGTGGTTCGTGGGCCTCCCATAGGGACGCATTACTTCTGTAATGATAACTCAGCAACATCTACCATCTACATGTATTCCTCCGTGTATACTCCTCAACTGTTACTAGTATAAGTGCTCTCTGGTCACAAACGGTTATTATTTTGGATAACCACACATTCTATAAAATATAGTTTTGATCACTAATTTCTATTTTAACGAAATTATAATATTATAAAAGTACTTTTAAAATAAATCTACATATATAATTTTTATATATCTAATTTAAATATTTAAAATGATATTGAGATAAAACTTTGTCCGAAATGATTAATGACCGGAAGGGAGTAGCAGGAGCTCAGGCGTAGCATCTATTCGTACTCCATGCACATTGGGAACCGGATTCAGGAGTTGGGCTGTGCCGTGCACGGGCCCAACAGGCTTTAGATCGCGGTGTGTCATGTGACTTGTCTCCGGTGAGATTTAGATATGGCCTAAGGGACGCCGTGCCGCGATGGTCTAAACCATGTTCTAGTGGATGTATGGAGTTATGGATGTCGTCGCCGTAGATAACACTAAGGATGAGGAGCGAGCGTCGACCGCTGGCGAGGATCTAGTACACACAATTATTTAGAAAAAAGAACTAAGTTTTATTTATTTATTGGGTACACATACAAAATTACCGTCTCATTAAAAATCTTACATCTGAAAGTAGAGTTCCCCTGTTAAGGAAAAGAGTACAGTAACAACATATACACATACAAACTATTTCCTAATGTCTAGATCGTTCATACGTTCTAGGTCTGCAAGGAGAAAGTAGGGGTGGCGGAGGGCGAGAGAGAGAGGAGACGATGGAGGCATGGGGAGATGATGGCTACATCAGATAGGTCATAGGAGGATGTGAAGGAGACAGATAGTATTTTATGATGGTATGAGTCACTGAGGTAAGGTAGTGGATGATGAGCTGGACTGTAGATATAATATTTTGTAGATATAATATTTTTTTACAAAAGTATCGCTTTTGTGTTGGGCCGCCCTAAGCACGGCCTAGTCAGTCATGTCGTACCGTGCTATTCATCGTGCTGAGTTTCTAGGTTCGATACGACCCATCATTCGTAGCTTATCGGTTCGATCTCAAGATATTCGTGCTGTGCTGGGTCAATGGTGTTGAGGACAAGCCATAAAAAACACGCCTATTACCTACGTGTAACATCCCAATTTTTTGCTTTTATTGGATTTATTATGCATTTTTCCTTTTTTATGAATTTTCTAGGACTTAATTTAATTCAATTGGTATTTATTGAATAAAGCCTACGGTAATCTTGTAATTATTTATTGGAAAGTGTTAATAACCTTCAATTGGAAATATTTTATTTGGATTCTAAATGCCTTAAAGTATTTTTCAAAAAAAATCTAGATTTTTCTTGATATTTTGCTATTTATTTGGGTCTTATTTATTTTTCTGAATTGTTTTTACCCAAAAATAATTTAAAAATTGTGCAAATAGTGTCTGGACCGAAACCCATTGGTTCGGCCCATTTTCCCACACCGTCGATCAGCACAGCCCGCCTCGCTGCGCTGCACAGCCGCCGTTGGATCTTGATTCGACCGCCATTGCTTATCCGCGTCGCTCGTGCTCAAGAGCCATTGGATCGGATCCGTGTGGACACCCAGGGTTGCGCCACGATGGCTCTCCGAATCCGGGTTGTATCCCCGCCGTCACCGTCGAATCCGTTTGGATCTTCGCGCCCTACACGGAAGTCGAGAGCCCTATTTAATGCATCGCTGCCACCTCTGGATTCCTCACCTCGAGCCACACCTGTAGCCCTAGCGCACACACGCTGAGACACCGCCGTTCGCCCACAAGAGCTTGCCGGAGTTGGTGAAGGTAGCCACCGCGGTTTTTCGTTAACGCCGTCGTCGTCCATCGTCCTCCGCCGTGCCCGTGCCCGGATCCGAGTCCGCCTCATCGCGCTGCGTCGAACTAGGGAAAGCACGTCGCCAGAAAAGCCCCAGAATACCGTTGGCCACGTCTTTGTCTTCCTTTGTCGCGCCCGGAATTTGAATTCCGAACACCCTGTGTGATACACCAGTCCAGGATCACGCTGGTGCTCACAGATACAATAGAGATGAATACCATCACACATAAACAGCGAAAAAATAACGATAATGTATTTAATTCAAATTAAACTGTTAAGACCTTAAGGCCAGTCTTACAATATTAAGCCACGCAGGGCGGAGTTTAGAGTAAACAAATAACAGCAGCGGAATTATAAAATTATTCGTGGTGCCTCAGTTTGCCACAGGCGCCTCAGTTTGCCACTGACTGGGCCTTTCCCCTAGTTTGCCTGGTCGTCATTCTTCTCCTCCTCATACGCTTGCAGTTCTTCATCTTCTGATATTGTGATTATGGAGGGGTGAGTACATTGGTACTCAACAAGCTATGCACAGAATGCAACCTAATATGCTACATGCCAGGCTTATTCCAATGGAATGGCTTAAAGGTTAATTTGCAATAAACAACATTTAACAAGCAACATAGGTAGATTCAAAAGCAGTAAAAAAAACAAGTAGAATTAACAATAACTTTTCCAGAAGTTACGTAAAAGCATTTCCACATCCTAATCCATACTTCCATCAACTTCATCTTTTAACCCAACCACATTTTTAATAAAGTCTAACCTTGACTGTAATCCCGAGCAATGTCCAATACCGTGGACACGGCTATTCGAATAGTTTGTACACTATGCAGAGGTTATACACTTTACCCACATGATATAGTTAAACACCACACAGGCGAGTAACCATAACAAAGTCTTTCCGAAACTTCCATCCTCGCATGTGTACCTCCCGGTATAGTCCCCACTGTCCCTTCCCTTTTGTGGAGCGGAAATACAGGGCTAACGTATACCGTTGAAGAGATATAAGACCGATCCGGTAAACACTACACCCTTCTTTCCACATCCACAGCTAGAAAAACCACATGAGGTCTCACATGCTAAGACTTCGGAATCAAAACCAACTAGGTCTGTCCCATACCAGACATGTGGTTGTATGATAGGCCCAGTTCAAAGGCTTGTAAGGTTAAGTCCTTAGGTTGACCGTGGCAAGACTACCCAAAGTTCACAAAACCAAATTCAACAACATCACTCCCATGTGCCACATCTGGCCCTCCATTAATCACTTGCCACTGTCGAAATTATTTTACCACCCTGGTTGGTTACCATGCACCGTGTGCCATCAATAACATCAACACACGTGTCGCATTCTCAAAATGTCTTTCATAGTTCATTAGTCAATATTTCATCTTTCCCATGAAACAGTGTCAATGAAGCGTACCGCTTGGCTAAGCATACCTACTTCGTTCTAACGATTTCCTGTTGGTGACTAGTATTGACCAATTTAATAGTTTCCATCTTAGGGTGACAATGGGTTTATGGCATACAAATACTAGGAACGAGGAATCGATAACAAGTGGTGATTTAACTAAACCCAAATTACTTTAAAGCTTTTATAATTTAATTAGCATGCATAATTTAAATCAACATAATATTTAAAAACATTAGGAGCAAGATGGTCAAAGCATAACTTGCCTTCGTAAAGCAGCGAGTCTTAGTCTAGGTCTTGGTCTGGAGCTTGATCCTCGTAATCCGCGTCCTCACACAGCTCGACGTCTACGCGTAACAGATAAAGAACCAAACAAACACATATTCAGGAACTACCGCAAATCAAACTAATTCATAACGTTATGAAAACATCCAGATAATTAATTTAGCATTTTCTAAGATTTATAAAATTTATTTTGACATTTTTGGACGTATAGTTTAAGAGCCACCAAATTCGTAAGTTTGGACTTTCCATGAATATTTTAACAGCACAAATTTATTTATAAAATTTTAGTAAAATTAACGTAGCTAGGTATTGATTTTTTTCTCATTTACAAAATTTGTCGCATGCAGTTTGGACTTATAACGAATTTGTAATGAAAATAACAAATTTCGTGTTTTCCTAAAAATGTTTACATACAACTAGTTTTGAACATGCATGACACTATTCATGGGGTATATGCGTATTCTTCTGTTGCCTATTGGTTGGCTTGCTTTGGCTACGGAAAAATGACAGAGAAGGAAACAACCAGCGTCGGCCAGGACGATGAGCGCAGGTCGGCCGGTGGTCGGCGTTGGCGGCGGCGGTGTCGTTGGCGGTGGCAACATGATAAACCAACCGGAGGAGAGGCGGCGCATGTCCTAGGTGGCCAGGCTGGAGCCGAGCGATGGCATAGGACCACGGCGCGTGCGGTAGGGCAAAGCGGTAGAAGGCTTCCGATCGGCCGAAAAAAGCAACGCGCGACGGCAGCATCTGATCCTAATATGTATGTGTATACATGCCTAACATATATATACATGCGTGCTTCTTGTTAAATATTTGTATACAAGTACCGAATCGATCTAATATGAACGTATACCTGCACACATACCCCATATGTATACATTTACGCGAACTGCACTGCGCTCTACGTACTAACGTAACTACATGTAAAAGCACTCGGCCTAGCATATATATGTAAACATGCATATTCGTCCGTCTAACCAGAGAACGCAAATCTCACCTCAACCGAGCAACACCGACCGTCAAGTGCAAAAGGAGGCGAGGCCGGAGACAATCAGCGGCAACAGCGCAGATCGACAAGCGCGGAAGGAGACGACCAAGCGGCGTTCGGCCAGGCAGCGTCCAAGCCAAGAGAGGAAGACAAAGATGAGTGGAAATGTGAGGAGACAGCCAAGATCTTGAGGATGAGAAACAACAGCTTAAAGGAGAAATTAAGAGGTGATTAAGGACTGATAACTGAAAGAAGAGAAAAAGGAAAAAGAAACGGCTGGGAGGAACAATTCGTGCGTACAGGATTGAAGGATTCCATTCATTACATGGCTGCCGGTTCAATTCCGAATTTGAATAGTGCTGAGTCAAAACGCGTTTAAGATAAATTAGCAAAAGGGCTCTAAAAATCTTGGAAAAAAATCTTCTAAAATACTAGGGAATATTTGAAACCTAGCGAAGTTGGTTTCGTTATTTTTCGGTATATAGATTTTCTGCAAAAATTCTTTTAGTGAATCAGGCACTTGTACAGATTTGTATAAAATCAACAACTTAATTTATACATCAAGTTTTTGAAAATATTTTATAGGAACATTCTTGTTTTTGAAATGTCGTTATTTTGAACTAAATTTTGAAATTTTATGCGTAAATGACACACACGATCTTTATTTTATATGATTAATTCAATAAGGCTTAAGTTCAAATTAACTTCAAAAATTCCAAATACATTCCCGAAAATTTCTAATAATTCCAGAATGCCATAAATATATTAAAAGCAAATTTTGGGACGTTACAAATCTCCCCCCCTTAACAGAATCTCATCCCCGAGATTCAGGGCTGGCTAGAGAGGAGGTTGGGAAACTCCTTCAGATCTTCTTCACGCTCCCATGTTGCTTCGTTCTCCGAGTGATTGCTCCATTGATCTCCGCAGAAGCGGATTGTTTTATTCCTGGTTTCTCATTCAGCTGTGTCCAAGATCTTGATTGGGTATTCCTTGTAGGTCAGATCTTCCTTCAATTCTATCTCTTCCAGAGGTGTCTACTCTGTTGGCACTCGAAGGCACTTCTTAAGTTGAGATACATGGAACACATCATGCACTCCTGGCAACGATTGGGGCAACTCCAACTGATATGCGACTTCACCTCTATGGCTCAAGATCTTGAATGGACCCACGTATCTTGGAGCAAGTTTTCCTTTGGTGTGGAACCTTTTAACTCCTTTGAGCGGTGTGACTCTGAGATATGCATAATCCTCTGGCTCAAAGCTTAACTTGCGGCGTCGGTTGTCAGCATAACTCTTTTGCCTTGATTGTGCAGTCTTCAGTCTTTCTCTAATCATGGCAATCTTTTTCTCAGCATCGGTAAGAATATCGGGCCCAAATATTTGACGTTCACCCGTCTCGTTCCAATTTAACGGTGTTTGACATGGACGACCGTATAATGCTTCAAATGGAGACATTTTTAGGCTGGCTTGGTAACTGTTGTTATAGTTAAATTCTGCGTATGGCAGACATTTGTCCCATGAAGTGACATATGACAGAGCACAAGCGCTTAACATATCCTCGAGTATCTAATTTACACTTTCAGTCTGACCATCTGTGTGCGG
This sequence comes from Otatea glauca, assembly GCA_036346275.1. Lineage (NCBI taxonomy): Eukaryota > Viridiplantae > Streptophyta > Magnoliopsida > Poales > Poaceae > Otatea > Otatea glauca. The sequence continues at coordinate 1,147,618 of CM070734.1, read as the reverse complement.
ATGGTGTGTCGTACTGAAATTCAAACGGGTGCCCATTGCCGTATGCAACTTATTCCAAAATCTTCAGGTAAATTGAGTACCTCGATCCGATACTATCTTCTTTGGTACACCATGCAAGCACACAATTCTGGCCATATATAGCTCAGCTAGGCGATCTCCGGAGTATGTGGTTTTCACCGGTATAAAGTGGGCTACTTTGGTTAGGCGATCAACTATAACCCATATCGAATCAAAACCTTGCTGAGTTTTGGGTAAATCGGTAATGAAATCCATACCAATTTCCCCCCACTTCCACTCAGGTACTTTCAGAGGTTGCAACAGTCCTGCTGGCCTCTGATGCATTGCCTTTACTCTTTGACATATATCACACAATACAACGTGTTCGGCAACTTCTCATTTCATGTTTGGCCACCAGAATCTTTCCTTGAGATCTTGGTACATTTTTGCACTTCCTGGATGAATTGAGTACTTGGAATCATGTGCTTCCTCAAGTATCAACTGCTTCAATTCAGGTTTATGAGGTACGCAGATTCTATTTTTATCCACAAGGTACCCTGCTCATCTACTCTAAAGTCCTTGGCTAAGCCTTCGTCCATCTTGGATTTGATCCTATGAATCTTATCATCATCCTTTTGACCTTCCCTGATCTGTTCTTCTAGGGTCGGCTTTACTTCCATGGTAGCCAGATATCCTCTAGGTACGACCTCTAATCTTAGCTTCTGAAGCTCTTTACACAAATCAAACTGGTTTTCTGCAACCACCAAATTCAAGCTATGGATTTTTCGACTCAAAGCATCAGCCACCACATTTGCTTTTCCTGGATGGTAGTGGATTCCGATGTTATAATCCTTGATTAACTCCAACCATCTTCTTTGCCTCATGTTAAGATCCGATTGAGTGAATATATAATTTAAACTTTTGTGGTCAGTATATATTTCACATCGGTTTCCGATGAGATAGTGGCGCCATATTTTAAGGCGTGCACTCTGCAAGACTAACTCTAGGTCGTGAGTTAGGTAATTCGCTCATGTGGCCTTAGCTGCTTTAACGCATAAGCCATCGCTTTGCTGCTTCGCATCGTAACACATCCAAGTCCCTGACGCTGTCGGGACCCGAATATGCAAATCCGGACCCTCTGTGTATACTGCACTAGTCCAGGATCACTCTAGTGCACACAGGTTCAACATCAGTAAATATCACAATCATACATAGCGGAAATATTATGAAAGACATCATATGATACATACTACTAGTTGAATGACCTTATGGTCCACTTACATGACTATGCCTCGCAAGGCTGAATAATATATTAAACTGCAGCGGAATGAAAACGTAGATAACCCCTCAGTATACCACAGGCAACTGACAAGGCTTGCGCCCTAAACATTCGTCTCCTCCTGGAATCTTTCCTCCAGCATTGATGTAGACTCTTCAACTGGTGATGTTATTGTTGGCAAGGGTGAGTACTTAAAGCACTCAACAAGTTGTGCACAGAATGCAATTCTAACATAGCTATATGCAAGGCTTATTCCAAAGGATAGGCTATCATGGCTATTTTGCAACAAAGCAGCATTTATGAACAAATACAATAAATAGATTGTAAAGACCGTAAAACAAATAACAATAATAGATAGATTCAGCATTTCTCAAGTAAACCAAGTTTCCAATCCTAAATCAAGTTCCAACCTTCCATATGGCAATCCCGCCATCCCAACCAAGTTTTCCATTTAATTAAGCTAACCCTTAACTGTAATTCCCGAGCATTGCTCAATACCGCGAGCACGACTATCCGAATAGTTTCACCCTCTGCAGAGGTTATGCACTTTACCCACACGGCATGATATTCTCTTTGCGTCTGGCCATTAGCACTCTTCCTTTGGTGTGCCGGCAGAGAAATCATGACAAAGCCTTTACAATGCTCTGGCTTAACCCAGTACTACCCGCTAAGGTTTCAACACTGGTTGGTCTGAAAACCACAACCAGGGCCCCCCTCTTGCGCCATGTGAATTGCTCCATAACTCGGGAACTCACACAACCAAGATAGCACCAAAGCTAAGACATTGCAAATTAATCAGCTAGGCTGGCCCATACCAGACATGTGGTTGCATGATTGACTCAGGTCAAAGGTTTGCAAGGTTAAGTCCTTAGTGTGATCAAGGCAAGACATCCACATACCCTCTGCCCAATGGGCCCACCTTGGCATACTCGCCCCTTGTCACTTGCCCCAATCTAAATGATTATCACCCAGTTGATTACCAAGCACCACGTGCTATCAACAAATCAACATCGTTGCGTGACATGACTCGTCACCACAACTCAATCTCATCGTGTGATCCCACATGACACACAAGTTCATAACCTTGTTCCATATTCCATTAATCAAGATTAATTATCAATGATTCTGACACATGTGATGACGTGGCATGGCTAAGCAACTAGTACGGACTAACCCTCCAATGTTGATTATAATTACCAACCAACTATATTGAACCAATTTAGGGTGACAATGGATCATGGCATACAATGACAAGGTAGGGTATAATTCAATCTGGTATATTAGCTAAGCCCAATTTAATTTGAAACAATTGTATATTTGAAATATATGCAATAGGGTAAAACAAACATAGCAATTTTATAAACATGGGTTCAACATGATCAAAGCACAACTTGCCTTGGAGTAGGTCCTGGTCTTGATCTGGAGCTTGCTCTTGAGTTGTTGGATCTTCCTCCGAAGCGTCGCATAATTCAACGTCTACGCGTACCGAAGGAGAAAAGCGAATAAATATCTAAACAGAGAGCAAATGAACTCCAAATATCAAATAAAATTTACCATTAAATATATCTCAATTTTATAAATATTTAGAAATTTGAAACACTCAAATCCGAGTTAAGATGCAAAATATATAGCCTTTTGAAGTTTGGATTAATTCTGAAAATACAGAAATTAGAAAATCAGCTTTAACCGAATTATTTTTATACTGAAAATCGAATTACTGCATCACGCTGACGTCAACATCGCCCGAACCAATCACAAGCCGCCACGTTGCCTTGGTCCATAGACCCAGTCCACGGTTTGGATCTGGTCCACCGTGGACCCGGTCCATGGCTCCTCGGTGCTAGAGCCTACCACATGGCGATGCGCAATTGGCTGCTGCACCGCCCTAGCCGATGGCTAACATGTGGCGCGCATCTACGGAGTCGGCAGAATCGAACGGTGGAGAACGCATCGTGACGCGGCGGAATCTCGGCGGCTCACCGGGAATTGAACGGTGGCGAACGAGCGAGCAACAGCGGCGAGTTTCCGCGGCGGCGGCTTACCGTTGCCGAGAAAGAAGGCGAGTCCGACGGCGATTCAGCGACCAACCGACGGCGCAAAAACACGGATCTGACGCGCCTTGAAGCGAGGTTCCTGGATCTGTCCTCAACAGCGACGAACAACCACCGGACAGCGATGAAACACGGAAAAACTTTGACGGCGCGGCGAGGAACAACGGTGAGCTCGCACGCAGAATTGACGACGGCTCTGGCGGCGATAAGCGGGGCTATCGAAGCGGTGCTAAACGGGGATCTCGGCACGACGGTCGGTGGCTTTTATAGCACCCAGGGAGGCATGCCAAACACGGACGCCGGTTAACGCAGCGGCGGCGGCGGCGTAGAGTCCACCTCGGTCACGGACAGGACGACGACATCTCGACCGCACACGTGTCGCAATCGGACGGTCACCGAAACGCGAATCGTGGCAGAATCCTGCGCGCCCACGCCGGGTTGATCCAGCGGCTTAGAGGGGCTAGGGTTCCCCCGGTGAAATCTCCGCCGCTCGATCGTGATCCAAGGGACCACGATCTAGGGTTTCCGGCGGATGGGCTAAATGGGCCGCACGGACGTGGGCCAAGAGCGCATAGTAAATGGGCTTGGCCCTTTACTGTGCAACTGATTTTCCCCCGAATTTATCAATTAAAATAATTCTGGTAATTCGATTAAATGGTTTTAGGCAATAAACATTCCAGGAAAAATCCAATAAAATTCTCAAAAATACTTTGGGGTATTTTGAACTTAAATAAAATATTTTTGGCAAAACTTTATGTTAACTTTGCATAAATTTAAATAGTTTTCCACGAAAGGCCAAAATACTTAGTTTGCAATTATTTCAAATAAATTCAGAAAAACCAAATAAATTCCAGAAAATCCCCAAATGCACAACTAGGCAATAAAATAATATTTGAGCAAATTTTGGGATGTTACAAATCTTCCACCCTTAACAGAATCTCGACCCGAGATTCAGGGCTAACTTGAGAGTAGGTTCGGAAATTCCGACTTTAGTTCTTCTTCACGCTCCCAGGTTGCTTTACTTTCAGAATGATTGCTTCACTGAACTCTGCAAAATCGAATAGACTTGTTTCTAGTCCTGCGCTCTATAACATCCAAAATTCTGACTGGCTACTTCTTGTAGTTCAAATCCTCCTGCAGTTCAATTGCTTCTAATGGCATCTTCTCCGCTGGCACTCTGAGACATTTCCTAAACTGTGACACATAGAGCACATCATGCACTTCCTGCCATTGACTGCGGCAACTCCAACTGATAAGCAATCTCTCCTTGACAGCTCAAGATTTTGAACAGACCAACACATCTTGACGCAAGCTTCCCCTTAGCGTGAAACCTTTCGACACTTTTCAGAGGGCGAACTCTGATATACACAAAATTTTCTGGCTCGAACCTCGAATCTTGACGACGGTCATCCGCGTAGCTCTTTTTCCTTAACTGAGTTACCTTCGACCTCTCTCTAATCATAGCAACTCGCTCTTCGGCTTCCTTGAGAATATCAGTTCCAATACCATACGATCTCCTGTCTCATTCCAATTCAACAGAGTACGACAGGGACGTCCATACAACGCCTCAACTGTGACATCTGCCAGCGAGCTTGATAACTATTATTGTAATCGAATTTCGCCACGGCGAACATTTATCCCAAGATGTAGCATAAGCTAATGCACCTCTCAACATATCACTTCGGCTTTCGGCCATTCTCAACGCTAGGTATCTTATTGTTGATTTGCCTCTTACTTCCACTCAGAGCTCTGCACCGGTTGTAACAAACTTGCTGATATCTGATGCATTGCTTTCATTCTCTAGCATACGTCACACAAAGGGATATTTTCAGCAACTTCCCGCTTCATCTTAGGCTACCAAAACCTTTCCTTGAGATCTTGATACATCTTAGCACTTTTCTGGATGAATTGAATACTTAGAACCATGAGCTTCTTCCAAAATCAACTGCTTAATCTCTTTCTTATTCAATACATAGCTTTGACCTTTAAACTGTGTGGTTCCTTGGTCATCCACGATAAAATTTTCAGCTAAGCCTTCATCCTTCGACCCACCTTGATCTGATCTTCAAGCATTGGTTTAGCTTCCAAAGCAGCTATAACTCCTTGTGAAACCACTTCTAATTTCAACTTTTGAAACTCCTTGCACAATTTAGATTGATCACATGATATTGGTGTATTGGTACTATGGCCTTTATGACTTAAGACATCGGACACCACATTAGCCTTACCGGGATGATAACAGATCCCAGCCTTATAATACTTAATCACTCCAACCATCCTCTTCGTTTTATATTAAGGTTTGCACTTCGAACTCTTATGGTCTGTACATATCTCCAATAATATAATGACGCAATGACTTCAAAGCATGCACTACGATAGCAATTTCCAATTCATGCGTAGCATAGTTCTCTTCATGTGGCCTCAACTGTCCTGACGCATAGGCAACAACTTTACCTTTCTAAATTAACACACATCCAAGATTTTGTCTTGAGGCATCATAGTATATATCAAAACTGCGTTTGCACATCTGGCAACACTAAGACAGGTGCTATCGTCAAACGTTTCCTCAATCACAGAAAACTCTTTTCGCACTGCAAGCGCCCATGCACACTTCTTCTCCCATCGCCTAAGCGGTCTCTTTGCTCCCACGCAACATCGCTTTTGGTTGGATCCACAGTAACTCCTTTAGCAATATCATCTCATGGCAAGAAATTCAACTTTCTTCTTCCAAAAGTCACATTTGCTAAACTTAGCATACAGCCATTGGTCTAGCCACCTTTCCAAAACTAAACCCAACTGTTCTGCATACTTTCCCTTTTGACTTGAAGCAACCAAAGACATCCCACTTATACGCTATAACAATTTGACCAAATTTCCCATGGAACTCCATTTGTCATGTTCATAACTTCAGAATGGCATTGATCATTCTAGCGCATACAAGCTCAGAACCTCATATCGTCCATATGCGAGAAAACTCGACCTAAGAACATTCTCTGCATGATTCTTAATCGATGATAACTCGATCAAGATCTATCCTTGAGAACACTCCGGCTCCTTTTTGTGATCAAACAAATTACGATCCTGGGCAGCGAATACTCACCCTTTTGATCATCACCTCATTAAATTCTCGACAGTCGATACACATCCCTGAGCTCCCATTTTTAAACAGAACAGCCGCTCCCTATGGTGATGATTGGCTTTAGCGAAACATTTTTCTAACAACTCTTCGATCTTCTTCTTCATCCTAACTAGCTAATCTGTAGGCATTTGATAAGGTCTCTTCGCTTTTGACGGTGTACCAGGCACTAACTTGATTTCTCGATCTGACGACATACTAGACAATTCCTCGGAAAATATATCCGCATGTTCTCCAACAACCGGCACATCTTCTAGGCTGGCGACTTCCAAACTGTTGACCTTCAGCTGACCAACACGAACCGTAGTCATTTGAAATTCTATTTTCCCGCTTTCGGGGCTTTTAGCTGACACAATTCTTTGACCAAACTCCAGGACAGCCTTATGTCCGGACGACCAATTCATTTCAGGAGTAGCATCTTAGGTCTGATATCCAATATCGCTCGCTAGAAACTTTCTCCAACTTAACTCCATCATATTCTAGGTTAGATCAAGCAATAGTGTACTTTTTGACCATGATAATTCCTCGAGCTGACAATCTTTACAAACACCGCTGAACTGATCATCGTTGCACACGCAACATCTTCAGGTGAACCGTCAACATAGGGGAATACTCAGAAACATCCTTTATCATTAATGCTTTTATTCCAACACTTCACATATCAACCTCTCAACCATCTTTACTTTATTTATTTAGGCACGAAAATCTTTACATGGAATTCATCTCTAGTCACTTCTTTTACAAACGAGGGTATGACACTTGCATAGGCTAAAATCATCGCTCTAAATTTCCTCGATTGGCATTGGCGTTGAAGTTTTGATTGGAAGTAATTGAGATTGACTTGTCTTTGGCGATCACTTCCTTATGAAGGCAATTATTGGCAAAGTGCCCGGCTTGTTCTGGTATAGCAAAGCTTAGGGCCACCTCTCTTCCCCGAGCATTCATCGACCGAGGCGGTGTCTTTATTCGACGCCTCTTCTTCAATTGATTCTTTGCACAAACCTCTCTTGCAACCTTATTGCTCTCGTTTGGCGTTATGAACTTGGTGAGGTAACCAGGAAGGACCGTGTCTCAGAGGAGACTCTAGATTCTTTCGCGGGCATTTCTTAACAAAATGGCCTTCCTCTTGACAAGAGTAGCACAAACGTTTTATTTGTTGTGCCTTCTTTGGTGCAGACTACATGCACATTATTGTCTTCTTGTGGCGCCATGACTGGTTGTTTCAGAGGGCATTTTCTAGACCAATGGCCTTCTTCATCACACAGGAAACATGCTGTTGGTGACTGCCAATTACTTCTTTCTTGATGAGGGCCAATAGGATTAAGGTATTGTGTCCTTAGCTCTTCGAGCGGCACCACTTTTGCAACTGACGTTCCGCCTCTTCTTGACGACTCTTGAGCAACTACGGCTCGAAGATTCTTTTGCTGATGCTGAGTTACCGCGGTAACTATTGGATCCAGAGGACATTGAGCTGGACCATGATCTCGGCCTTCACAAAGGTAACATGTGATGTCACTCATAGGACATTCTCCAAGAGAATGACTTCCTTCACAGCTGGAGCAATTAATCGTATGCTCATCAGCGGTATGTCCTATCTCTCCACAGCGAATGCACGCATGATCTTCTGATTTGTTTGGTTGACAGCACTTCAGAGAGCAACGCTTAGATGTCGCACAAGGTACAGGGATAGTATCATGCTCCGTATTTACCGTGACCATACTGTCTCCAGGTGAGGCAAAGAGATTACGAAAAGCAATAACAAATTCATTCCAAGTGATATTCCGCGGGGCTTCATGAACAGCACAATATTTCTTCCACCATTCAGCAGCGATTCCTTGTAACTGATAAGAAGCATACAGGACTTTCTCATCGCCTTCACACTGAACAATGAGCAACTTCCTCTCAATGGTCTTGAGCCAATCATCTACTTCTGAGGGTAACTCATTTCCTGAAAATGTCGGCGGATGAGTCCTTATGAATCCTGATAACCTTAAGTAGGAACGGAAATCATTGGTAGCAGCTTGGGACACTTGGTTGACATTGGCTTGGTCAGTCATATTCTGCATCTGCTTCATCATTGCATGCATCAACTGAGTCTGAGCGGTCAAGAACTCTCTGAAACTCTGCACATCCATCTGTACTGACGGTTGGAGAGCTGATCTGCTATTAAGGTCCCCACTGGATTGGTTTTCACTCCCACTGATTTTGTTGTTTCCCCAAGTCTGAACCATCCGCTTGATTGCTTCACTGGGTTAGGGAAGAGGGAAATAGCATAGGTAAGAAGCAGAGATCCTAAAGCAGGGAAGATAGGTTTAACCCAATAACTTAAGCAAACAATATTAATAACTTGGTATGGTTGCTTATATAAGCCTAAAAGCTCTGCAACACATACTGCACAATCAGCAATCAAGGAAGACCCAATTCAACCTATACACACAAAACTACCACCTACAGGGGTAACACTTCTATCTTAAGCAGACGCGACTCCCACACATGAGTCCCAACTGACTACTCGAAGCATAGATCTTCTAGCTTTTGGAACACTTCATAGATCTACTCCTTCCTTGAGCTCGATGATTCCTTCCCTCATGGTCTTCAGGGTTAATAGCACGCACTTGATGCTTCCTCCTATGGTGTGGTATATCGTCAACTACCAAGACAACTTAGATAAGGTTTCAACTTGTTTTAGCAAAGGTAAGAGAAAGATATTCAGCAAGGGAAAAGTAAGAAATGTTGGAAAGGAAAGGAATAGAAGAATAAGATAAGTCAAGAACACATTATTCTTCCAAGTTAACTCTTTCCTCAAGAAAATAATTTTGAAGGTCCTATAGAGACGACTAGACTATCTAGGGTCAAGACCTACAGTCAATATGGCTCTGATACAACTTCTGTCGGGACCCGAATATGCAAATCCGGACCCTCTGTGTATACTGCACTAGTCCAGGATCACGCTAGTGCACACAGGCTCAACATCAGTAAATATCACAATCATACATAGCGGAAATATTATGAAAGACATCATATGATACATACTATGTAACATCCCAAAATTTGGCTTAATTAAGTTTTATTGCTTAAATGTGTATTTATGATTTTCTGGAATTTATTTGGATTTTTTGGAATTTATTTGAATTAAATTCAAATCAGGTTTATTGACCTTTTGTTCAAATCTATTTTAATTTATGCAAAGTTAAAATAAAGTTTTGACAAAAAATATTTTATTTAAGTCCAGAATGTCTCAAATTATTTTTGAGAATTTTCCTGGATTTTTCCTGATTATTTAATTGCCTAAAAGTAATTAAAGGAATTTCTGGAATTGTTTTAATTAATAAAACCCGAATTTAGCGTGAGCGAATGGGCTAGGCCAAGATCGCGTACTGTGTCGACCCGCTCGAAGCAATCGCGCACCGTAGGATCTTGATCGAAGGGTGGAAAGCGCGCCGAAACCCTAACGAATCTTGGGCGTCCGTTTCGTGTACGCCTCGGATTCCTCCGCGTCGAGCGCTCTGTGGCCGTCCGATGCGACACGTGGAGGGTCAGATTGCATCATCTCCATCGTGTCCGACCGGGACTCCTCCGCCGCGCCGTTTCCGTGTTCGCAAAGGGCTCCGCCTTGAGCACGCCTTCCGATGCCCTATAAAGCCGTGATGCGTCGCCCGAGGTTCCTCATCAGCAGCCGCGCACTTTTGTCGGTTTCGTTTGGCGAGGAGCGTCTGGGTGAGCGCAGAAGAGCTCACCGGAGTAGTAGTTGGACCGTGGGAGTTTTTCGCTCGGTTTCGTCGCCGCCGTTGGGCCTCCGCCGCCGCTGGTGCCATCTTCGAGTTGCCGGACCGAGCCGCGTTGAACCCGCAGCTTCTCGTCGCGCAAAACTCAACGGAGCACCGCGTAGAGCGCCGTCTTCTTCGTCACCGGTAAGAACCCGCCGCCGCGCCACCATTACCGGATCCAGAAGTTCGGGACCGTCAGATCTAAACTTGACGGTTGATACGTTGCCACGTCGCGCGAGATCGCTGACCGTCCGATCGGTCTTCTGTGGATCGGATCGAGCCGCACGCGAGACCAATCAGATTGCAACGCGTGTCGGGCGTGGGTACCGAGGCGTCATGGACCGAGCTCACCGTGGTCTCGCGCTGCGCTGTGGACTAAGTCCATACGCCGAGACACGTGTCGGCTTGTGATTGGCCGAGGTCTCGCTGACGTCATGCTTGCGTCATAATTGCATTTTTCAATTGGAAAAATAATCCGATTGGAAATTCTGTGATGATGACGTCATCATGAGGTCACGCTGACGTCATAAATCGGATTTTCAGAATAAAAATAAATCTGTTAATTCCGAATTTCTAATTTCTGTATTTTTAGTATTTATTTCAAAACTCAAAAGGCTATATCTTATGCATCTTAACTCAGATTTGAGTGATTCCAAGTTCTAAAAATTTGTAAAATTAAGGTCTATTTAATGGTGAATTTTATTTTATTTTTGGAGTTCAATTGCTCTCTGTTTTGGCATTTATTTGCTTTTCTTCTTCGGTACGCGTAGACGTTGAATTGTGCGACGCTTCGGAGGAAGATCCAGCAACTCAAGAGCAAGTTCCAGAACCAGATCAGGACCTATTCCAAGGCAAGTTGTGCTTTGATCATGTTGAACCCATGTTTATAAAATTGCTATATTTGTTTTACCCTATTGCATATATTTCAAGTATACAATTGTTTCAAATTAGATTGGGTTTAGCTAATGTACCAGATTGATCTATACACTACCTTGTCATCGTATGCCATGATCTATTGTCACCCTAGATTGGTTAAATATAGTTGGTTAATAATTATAATCAACATTGGAGGATTAGTTCGTATTAGTTGCTTAGCCATGCCACGTCATCACATGTGTCAGAATCATTGATAATTAATCTTGATTAATGGAATATGGAACAATATTATGAACTTGTGTGTCATGTGGGATCACACGATGAGATTGAGTTGTTGTGACGAGTCATGTCACGCAACGATGTTGAATTGTTGATGGCACGTGGTGCTTGGTAATCAACTGGGTGATAATAACTTAGATTGGAGCAAGTGACAAGGGGCGAGTATGCCAAGGTGGGCCCGATGGGCAGAGGGTATGTGGATGTCTTGCCTTGATCACTCTAAGGACTTAACCTTGCAAGCCTTTGACCTGAGTTAGTCATGCAACCACATGTCTGGTATGGGCCAGCCTAGCTGAGTAATTTGCAATGTCTTAATTTTGGTACTATCGTGGTCGGTGTGAGTTCCCAAGTTATGGTGTAATTCACATGGCGCAAGAGGGGGGCCCTGGTTATGGTTTTCGGACCCACCAGTGTTGAAACCTTAGCGGGTAGTATCGGGTTAAGCCAGCGCATTGTAAAGGCTTTGTTATAATCACTCGCCTTGGTGGTGTTTGGTTGTATCGCGTGGGTAAAGTGCATAACATCTGCAGAGTGTGAAACTATTCGGATAGCCGTGCTCGCGGTATTGAGCAATGCTCGGGAATTACAGTTGAGGGTTAGCTTAATTAATTGGACAACTTGGTTGGGATGGCGGAAGGCCATATGGAAGATGGAATTTGACTTAGGATTGGAAACTTGGTTTACTTGAGAAATACTGAATCTATTTACTATTACTATTTGTTTTACAGTCTTTACAATCTATTTACTGTATTTGTTCATAAATGCTGCTTATTGCAAAATAGCCATGATAGCCTATCCATTGGAATAAGCCTTGCATATAGATATATAGAAGTTGCATTCTGTGCACAACTTGTTGAGTGCTTTAAGTGCTCACCCTTGCCAAACAACAATAATCGACAGTTGAAGAATCTACACCTGTGTTGGAAGAGGAAAGTCCAGGAAGACACGAGTCATTAGGGTCCGAGCCTTGTTGGTTGCCTGTGGTGAACTGATGAGCTATCTACGTTTTCTACTTTCCGCTGCATAATTATTAGTTTATATTTTCAGTCTTGCCCTGCGTGGCTTAATAATGTAAGTTGGTCATAAGATCATACATTTAGCTATATCAATAAATGAACTATTATTCTATTATCGTTGTGTATGATGTGATATGTACCAATGTTACGCTGTGTGCACTAGCGTTGATCCTGGGACTAGTGCGGTAAACACAGTGGGTTCGAATCAGTGGATTCGGGTCCTTACAGAGGTGGTATCAGAGCATACTGACTGTAGGTCTTGGCCCTAGATAGTGTGGAGGTGTCTTGGGTGTGTCCAAAACTATTTTCTAAAAAGAATTTAAATTTGACTAATAAAACACTCTCGACTCATCTCATTCTCTACTTCTCGCCTTTGCTGAATTTATCATTTTCCTTGCCGTTTCGGGTGGAGAACTTATTCAAAGATTCTTGTGAAGCAGATGCCGATCGTTCCGACCTTTGAGGAGTCAGCTGGTGGCTATGCCACGGAGCTGTGGAGAGTTCTTCAGACGCTGGGGGGCTTCTATCGTCCGCTTTACCGAGGAGGCAGCTGGTCAGTTAATGGTGTACACCGAGGATTTATTTGCAAGCTAATTATCTACGCCTGGGAGAATGATGAAGCCAGCAGACCAATCAACATCTCCGCCAGAAGATTCTCGTACGAGGTTGCAATTCAGGAGGTTGCCCGACTTGCTCTTCGCCGTGTCTGCTACGACTACGCCGACGAGCTTCACGACTCAGTGTTCCGACTTCACCCGGATGTGCAAGCATGCCGAAGCCGACGGATCGTGGAGGACGAGTGTGCTACCGCAACGCACCTTGCGGAGTTCGCCCTTGCCCAGGAGGATCATATGAGAGATACTACTCAGGAGCTGGAGACTGTGTACGAGGCACTCAGAGTGGCAGAGCAGGAGCTTGAGGTGACCCGTGCTTCAGCCATCGGGATGATCACTGAGCTGGGAGAGGTCCTAGAGGCGGTCGAGGACGAGTTGGAGCGCGTGACTCGAGGAGTTCAGGAGCCAGCTGAGGAGTCTGAGGAGGATCCAGAGGAGCGAGAGTGGGAGCCAGAGGGAAGTGCTGACCCTGTTGTCGCAGAGGAACCAGCAGGATGTCATTAGGATAAGTTCGCTCCTATGCCAGTTCACCCGCCGGTGTATGCGCCGGATCAGCCTCAGCCAGGGTGGCTGGATGAGTGAGTGTCAGCCTTGGAGCTGTGTTGAGACTCGAGTGTGAGTCGCGTCTTTAAGTTAGTCTTTACCTCTTTAGTTGACGTTAAGGTTTCGTGTTTAGGTTGCTTCTTTGTGTGCTGAGTGTGCAGTATGCGTTGCAAAGTTTGTAGGCTTAGATAAGCAGCCATACCAAGAATAAATAAAGAATTATTTCAGTTTGGGTATAACCTATCTCCCTGCTTTAGAAATTCTTGCTTCTTATCTATGCTACATCTACCTTTCCTAACCCAAGAGGCAATCATCAGATGGTGAATACTCGAGGAAACAACGGTGCTTCAGGAAATGGATCGCGCTGAATGACAACCCCAACGACGAGGCAGACCCTCAACCACCGCCGGTGGACATGCGAGAACTGGGAGCGTTTCTTGCGCGCGCAGACTCAACTAATGCAGACTATGATGCACGGCAGATGCAAGAGATGACCAACGCAGAACAACCAACAACAACCTCAGAGCTCGAACAACCATGGTGGACCTCGACCTCACTCAAAGTCGCCGATTTTATGAGGACTAGGCCACCAACTTTTTCAGAAATGTGAACCCTTTGGAAGCCGATGGCGGCTTAGGACAATTGAGAAAAAGGCGCACATCACGCAATGTGAAGGAAATGAGAAGGTGCTCTACGCCTCTCATCAACTTGAAGGAACCTTGAGAATGGTGGGAGAATTATCGTGCCGCTCATGGAGCCCCGCAAGAGATCACACAGGAGGAGTTTACTCCGCTTCCGCCAATACCATGTTCCGGAAGGAATGATGGACCTTAAGAAGGAAGAGTTCAGGGCTCTGAAACAAGGAGGCCAACCAGTGGCCGAGTACCTGAACAAGTTTACCCAGTTAGCTCGCTATGCCCCTGAAGACGTAGCGACAGATAAAGCTAGGCAGTCTCGTTTCATGAAGGGACTGAATTCAAGACTGCAAGTGGGACTGATCACCCACAATTTTCCAGATTTTCAGGAGCTAGTCAATAAGGCTTTGATCCTAGAGGATAAGCGCAAAGAGTTGGGTGAAAACCGTAAGCGCTTGATGACTAATCAGGTTGGACGTCCAAACCATCTACGTTTAAGGATGTCACCACAACAATTTGCTAGATTCCAACCGCCAGCCGTGAATAAGACATCAACCCCTGCACCTCGCCCTGCCAATCAGAATTTTCAGACTCCAGCACAGGGCAACAATGCGCCAGGAGGGAGTCAGCAGTCTGCAGTGAAAAGATGCTATACATGCAATGAGCCAGGGCACTTTTCTAATAGGTGTCCACAGAAGGGAGGCATTACGCTAGTTCGTTTCAACTTGGGAACCACACCTGCCAAGGCACCAGCCTCAGGAGGAAATCGTGCGCCAGGTCAAGCTGGAGCAACACCGCAATCAACAGTGCGCGGGAGGATCAACCACATCACCGCAGATGGAGCTCAGGAAGCTACAGACGTCGTACTGGGTAAGTTCCTGGTCAACTCGAAGCATCGCCACGCTTTGTTTGATTACGAGCTTCAGATTCGCTTGTTTCTCAAAGTTTTGCAACCAAGAATGGATTTAAAGTGGTGAATCTTAAGTGTGTACTCTTAGTCCAAGCCCCAGGATCTGAGCTTATATCTAGCCTTGGGTGTTTGGGAGCTAAGTTGCTTATGGATGGGATGGAATTTCTAGCGAATCTTATCTTGATAGATGTGCAATCCCTAGACGTCATCCTTGGAATGGATTGGTGTCTAAGCATAAGGTCGTTTTGGATTGTGGTCAAGGATTGTAACATTGGAAGGCCCTAAAGGCAAAAAGGTAGAATTTCAAGCGACCACAGTTCGAGATGGGCAGTTAGTGGTCAACAGCGTGGAAGCCATCAGCATGGAAGATGTGCCAGGAGTCAGAGAATACCCGGACGTGTTTCCAGAAGATTTACCAGATCGCCGCTGCATCGCGACATCGAAGTTCGTTATCGAATTAGCACCGTACAAAGACCGATATCAAAGAGACCATATCGGATGCCTACCGACGAGTTAGTGGAAATGAAAAAGCAGATTGAGGAACTGCAAGAGAAAGGTTTCATTAGACCTAGTTCATCACCATGGGGAGCACCGGTTTTGTTTGTTCGTAAGAAGGATGGAAGTCTTAGAATGTGCATTGACTATCGTGCACTTAATGAAGTAACAATCAAGAATAAGTATCCGTTACCCAGGATCGACGACTTATTTGATCAATTAAGAGGAGCTGGAGTTTTCTCCAAGATAGATCTTCGTTCAGGATACCATCAGTTGAAGATCCGAGCGGAGGATGTGCCTAAGACTGCGTTTTCTACGCGATATGGACATTATGAGTTCACAGTCATGTCATTTGGATTGACAAATGCCCCGGCATATTTCATGAACATGATGAATAAGGTTTTCATGGAATACTTGGATAAGTTTGTTGTAGTCTTCATAGACGATATCTTGGTTTACTCGAAAACAGAAGAAGGGCACGCAGAACATCTGAGGATGGTTTTAGAGAGGCTGCGAGAACATCAGCTGTATGCTAAGTTCAGCAAGTGTGATTTTTGGAAGGAGAAAGTTGAATTTCTTGGTCATGTAATGACTACTAAAGGAGTTGCAGTCGACCCAAGCAAAGTGGACGCAGTGTTGCATTGGGAGCAACCAAAGTCTGTTACCCAGATCCGTAGTTTTCTGGGAATGGCGAGATATTACCGTCGGTTCATAGAAGGATTCTCGACAATTGCTAAACCCCTTACGCAGTTGTTGAAGAAAGAAAAGAAGTTTGCATGGACGCCAGAGTGCGAGAAAAGTTTTATGGAGTTAAAGAAGCGTTTAACAACAGCCCCCGTGTTAGTGTTGCCAGATGTGCAAAATGGATTTGATATTTATTGCGATGCTTCAAAGCAAGGCTTGGGGTGCGTGTTAATGCAAGAAGGCAAAGTCGTTGCTTATGCGTCGAGACAGTTAAGACCGCATGAAGTGAATTATCCAACACATGATTTGGAGTTAGCTGCCGTAGTGCATGCTTTAAAGATATGGCGTCATTATCTCATAGGAAATAGATGTGAGATATATACGGACCATAAGAGCGTGAAATACATATTCACTCAAGCAGATCTGAATATGAGACAGCGAAGGTGGCTAGAACTAATTAAGGATTATAATGTGGGAATTCATTATCATCCCGGAAAAGCTAATGTGGTAGCAGATGCTCTGAGCCGAAAGAGCCATAGCGCGAATACATTGACAATGGAAGATCAACCAGAACTATGCAAGGAATTTCAGAAACTAAGGTTGGAAGTCGTTCATGAAGGAATGGTAGTTTGACCGAAGTGAAGCCAACATTGGAGGATCGAGTTAGAAGGCCGTAAAGATGACGATAAAATTTCTAAGATCAAGGCTAAAAAGGAAGAAGGCCTAGCCATAGATTTCACTCTGGATGAGCAAGGAACCATGTTTTTCAAAGGCCGAATTTGTGTGCCAGATAAAAAGGAACTAAAGCAACTGATTCTCGAGGAGGCTCACGATTCTAAGTACTCAATTCATCCAGGAAGTGCTAAAATGTACCAGGATTTGAAAGAGAGATTTTGGTGGCCTAATATGAAGCGTGAAGTAGCTGAGCATGTTGCTCTATGCGACGTATGTCAGAGGGTAAAGGCCATGCATCAAAGACCAGCTGGTTTGTTGCAGCCGTTGAAAATTCCGGAATGGAAGTGGGAGGAAATCGGAATGGACTTTATCACCGGTTTACCTAAAACTCAGAGAGGTTACGATTCCATTTGGGTTATTGTGGATCGTCTAACCAAGGTCGCTCATTTCATCCCGGTAAAGACCACTTACTCGGGAGATCGTTTAGCAGAGTTGTATATGTCAAGGATTGTATGCATGCATGGAGTGCCCAAGAAGATTGTGTCGGACTGAGGTACCCAATTTACCTCGAGATTTTGGAATAAGTTGCACGAAGCAATGGGAACTCGCCTAAATTTCAGTACAGCATATCACCCACAAACAGATGGTCAGACCGAAAGAGTAAATCAGATTTTAGAGGATATGTTAAGAGCTTGTGCTTTGGCTTATACTACGTCGTGGGATAAGTGTTTGCCATATGCAGAGTTCAGTTACAATAATAGTTATCAAGCTAGCCTACAGATGTCACCATTTGAGGCGTTGTATGGACGTGCTTGTCGTACTCCGTTGAATTGGAACAAACAGAGAACGCGTTTGGTTTTGGGCGCCGATATCCTCAAGAGGCGTAAAGTCGATTCATGATGATTAGAGAGAGATTGAAGATAGCACAGTCAAGGCAAAAGAGCTACGCAGATAAACGTCGTCGAGATTTGAGCTTTGAGCCAGAAGATTATGTGTATCTCAAAGTTACCCCTCTTAAGGGCGTTAAAAGATTTCACGTTAAAGGGAAGCTTGCACCAAGATACGTGGGTCCGTTCAAGATTTTGAGCCGTCGAGGAGAGGTAGCGTATCTGTTAGAGTTGCCTCAGTCCTTGGCAGGAGTGCATGATGTATTCCATGTGTCACAGCTTAAGAAGTGTCTCAGAGTGCCCACAGAGCAAACCCCGTTGGATGCAATAGAGCTGCAAGAAGATTTGACTTACAAAGAGCAACCGGTCAGAATTTTGGATGTTATGGAACGCAAGACCAGAAACAAGTCTATTCGCTTTTGCAGAGTTGAAGGAGCAATCATTCAAAGTGAAGCCACTTGGGAGCGAGAAGAAGATTTAAAGTCGGAATTCCCGAACCTATTCTTTAGTTAGCCCTGAATCTCGGGTCGAGATTCTGTTAAGGGGGGGAGGTTTGTAACATCCCAAAATTTGGCTTAATTAAGTTTTATTGCTTAAATGTGTATTTATGATTTTCTGGAATTTATTTGGATTTTTCGGAATTTATTTGAATTAAATTCAAATCAGGTTTATTGACCTTTTGTTCAAATCTATTTTAATTTATGCAAAGTTAAAATAAAGTTTTGACAAAAATATTTTATTTAAGTCCAAAATGTCTCAAATTATTTTTGAGAATTTTCCTGGATTTTTCCTGATTATTTAATTGCCTAAAAGTAATTAAAGGAATTTCTGGAATTGTTTTAATTAATAAAACCCGGAATTTCGCGTGAACAGTAATGGGCTAGGCCCAGTACTGTGCATGTGTCGACCCGCTTCTCGAAGCAATCGCCGCAGCCGTAGGATCTTGATAGAAGGGTGGAAGGCGCGCCGAAACCCTAACAAATCTTGGGCGTCCGTTTCATGTACGCCTCGGATTCCTCCGCGTCGAGCGCTCTGTGGCCGTCCGATGCGACACGTGGAGGGCCGGATTGCATCGTCTCCATCGTGTCCGACCGGGACTCCTCCGTCGCACCGTTTCCGTGTTCGCAAAGGACTCCGCCTTGAGCACGCCTTCCGATGCCCTATAAAGCCGTGATGCGTCGCCCGAGGTTCCTCATCAGCAGCCGCGCACTTTTGTCGGTTTCGTTTAGCGGGGAGCGTCGGGGTGAGTGCAGAAGAGCTCGCCGGAGTAGTAGTTGGACCGTGGGAGTTTTTCGCTCGGTTTAAATGCGCGCCGTTGGGCCTCGCCGCCATCGGTGCCATCTTCGAGTTCTTGGACCGAGCGCGTTGAACCCGCAGCTTCGTCGCGCGAAACTCACCGAGCACGCGCCAGAGCGCCGTCTTCTTCGTCACCGGTAAGAACCCGCCGCCGCGCCTCCATTACCGGATCCAGATGTTCGGGACCGTCAGATCTAAACTTGACGGTTGATACGTTGCCACGTCGCGCGAGATCGCTGACCGTTCGATCGGTCTTCTGTGGATCGGATCGAGCGCACGCGAGACCAATCGATTGCAGCGTGTCGGGCGTGGGTACCGAGGCGTCATGGACCGAGCTCATCGTGGTCTCGTGCCTGGCTGTGGACTAAGTCCATACGCCGAGACACGTGTCGGCCTGTGATTGGCCGAGGTCTCGCTGACGTCATGCTTGCGTCATAATTGCATTTTTCAATTGGAAAAATAATCCGATTGGAAATTCTGTGATGATGACGTCATCATGAGGTCACGCTGACGTCATAAATCGGTTTTTCAGAATAAAAATAAATCTGTTAATTCCGAATTTGTAATTTCTGTATTTTCAGTATTTATTTCAAAATTCTAAAGGCTATATCTTTTGCATCTTAACTCGGATTTGAGTGATTCCAAGTTCTAAAAATTTTTAAAATTGAGGTATATTTAATGGTGAATTTTATTTGATTTTTGGATTTCAATTGCTCTCTATTTTGGCATTTATTTGCTTTTTTTCTTCGGTACGCGTAGACGTTGAATTGTGCGACGCTTCGGAGGAAGATCCAGCAACTCAAGAGCAAGTTCCAGAACCAGATCAGGACCTATTCAAAGGCAAGTTGTGCTTTGATCATGTTGAACCCATGTTTATAAAATTGCTATATTTGTTTTACCCTATTGCATATATTTCAAGTATACAATTGTTTCAAATTAGATTGGGTTTAGCTAATGTACCAGATTGATCTATACCCTACCTTGTCATCGTATGCCATGATCTATTGTCACCCTAGATTGGTTAAATATAGTTGGTTAATAATTATAATCAACATTGGAGGATTATTTCGTATTAGTTGCTTAGCCATGCCACGTCATCACATGTGTCAGAATCATTGATAATTAATCTTGATTAATGGAATATGGAACAATATTATGAACTTGTGTGTCATGTGGGATCACACGATGAGATTGAGTTGTTGTGACGAGTCATGTCACGCAACGATGTTGAATTGTTGATGGCACGTGGTGCTTGGTAATCAACTGGGTGATAATAACTTAGATTGGGGCAAGTGACAAGGCGAGTATGCCAAGGTGGGCCCGATGGGCGAGGGTATGTGGATGTCTTGCCTTGATCACTCTAAGGACTTAACCTTGCAAGCCTTTGACTGAGTTAGTCATGCAACCACATGTGCCGTATGGGCCACCTAGTGAGTAATTTGCAATGTCTTAATTTTGGTACTATCGTGGTCGGTGTGAGTTCCCGAGTTATGGTGTAATTCACATGGCGCAAGAGGGGGGCCCTGGTTATGGTTTTCGGACCCACCAGTGTTGAAACCTTAGCGGGTAGTATCGGGTTAAGCCAGCGCATTGTAAAGGCTTTGCTATAATCACTCGCCTTGGTGGTGTTTGGTTGTATCGCGTGGGTAAAGTGCATAACCTCTGCAGAGTGTGAAACTATTCGGATAGCCGTGCTCGCGGTATTGAGCAATGCTCGGGAATTACAGTTGAGGGTTAGCTTAATTAATTGGACAACTTGGTTGGGATGGCGGAAGGCCATATGGAAGATGGAATTTGACTTAGGATTGGAAACTTGGTTTACTTGAGAAATACTGAATCTATTTACTATTACTATTTGTTTTATCTTTACAATCTATTTATCAGATTTGTTCATAAATCTTGCTTATTGCAAAATAGCCATGATAGCCTATCCATTGGAATAAGCCTTGCATATAGATATATAGAAGTTGCATTACATGCACAACTTGTTGAGTGCTTTAAGTGCTCACCCTTGCCAAACAACAATAATCGACAGTTGAAGAATCTACACCTGTGTTGGAAGAGGAAGTCCAGGAAGACACGAGTCATTAGGGTCCGAGCCTTGTTGGTTGCCTGTGGTGAACTGATGAGCTATCTACGTTTTCTACTTTCCGCTGCATAATTATTAGTTTATATTTTCAGTCTTGCCCTGCGTAGCTTAATAATGTAAGTTGGTCATAAGATCATACATTTAGCTATATCAATAAAAGAACTATTATTCTATTATCGTTGTGTATGATGTGATATGTACCAATGTTACGCTGTGTGCACTAGCGTTGATCCTGGGACTAGTGCGGTAAACACAGTGGGTTCGAATCAGTGGATTCGGGTACTTACAGAGGTGGTATCATAGCATACTGACTGTAGGTCCTGGCCCTAGATAGTGTGGAGGTGTCTTGGGTGTGTCCAAAACTATTTTCTAAAGAAGAATTTAAATTTGACTAATAAAACACTCTCGACTCATCTCATTCTCTACTTCTCGCCTTTGCTGAATTTATCATTTTCCTTGCCGTTTCGGGTGGAGAACTTATTCAAAGATTCTTGTGAAGCAGATGCCGATCGTTCTGACCTTTGAGGAGTCAGCTGGTGGCTATGCCACGGAGCTGTGGAGAGTTCTTCAGACGCTGGGGGGCTTCTATCGTCCGCTTTACCGAGGAGGCAGCTGGTCAGTTAATGGTGTACACCGAGGATTTATTTGCAAGCTGATTATCTACGCCCGGGAGAATGATGAAGCCAACAGACCAATCAACATCTCCGCCAGAAGATTCTCGTACGAGGTTGCAATTCAGGAGGTTGCCCGACTTGCTCTTCGTCATGTCTGCTGCGACTACGCCGACGAGCTTCACGACTCAGTGTTCCGACTTCACCCGGATGTGCAAGCATGCCGAAGCCGACGGATCGTGGAGGACGAGTGTGCTACCGCAACGCACCTTGCGGAGTTCGCCTTTGCCCAGGAGGATCATATGAGAGATACTACTCAGGAGCTGGAGACTGTGTACGAGGCACTCAGAGTGGCAGAGCAGGAGCTTGAGGTGACCCGTGCTTCAGCCATCGGGATGATCATTGAGCTGGGAGAGGTCCTAGAGGCGGTCGAGGACGAGTTGGAGCGCGTGACTCGATGAGTTCAGGAGCCAGCTGAGGAGTCTGAGGAGGATCCAGAGGAGCAAGAGTGGGCTACTTTGGTTAGGCGATCAACTATAACCCATATCGAATCAAAACCTTGCTGAGTTTTGGGTAAACCGGTAATGAAATCCATACCAATTTCCTCCCACTTCCACTCAGGTACTTTCAGAGGTTGCTTGATCCTGTGGCCTCGATGCATTGCCTTTACTCTTTGACATATATCACACAATACAACGTGTTCGGCAACTTCTCATTTCATGTTTGGCCACAGAATCTTTTCTTGAGATCTTGGTACATTTTGCACTTCTGGATGAATTGAGTACTTGGAATCATGTGCTTCCTCAAGTATCAATTGCTTCAATTCAGGTTTATGAGGTACGCAGATTCTATTTTTCATCCACAAGGTACCCTGCTCATCTACTCTAAAGTCCTTGGCTAAGCCTTCGTCCATCTTGGATTTGATCCTATGAATCATATCATCATCCTTTTGACCTTCCCTGATCTGTTCTTCTAGGGTCGGCTTTACTTCCATGGTAGCCAGATATCCTCTAGGTACGACCTCCAATCTTAGCTTCTGAAGCTCTTTACACAAATCAAACTGGTTTTCTGCAACCACCAAATTCAAGCTATGGATTGTCCGACTCAAAGCATCAGCCACCACATTTGCTTTTCCTGGATGGTAGTGGATTCCGATGTTATAATCTTTGATTAACTCCAACCATCTTCTTTGCCTCATGTTAAGATCCGATTGAGTGAATATATAATTTAAACTTTTGTGGTCAGTATATATTTCACATCGGTTTCCGATGAGATAGTGGCGCCATATTTTAAGGGCGTGCACTACAGCAGCTAACTCTAGGTCGTGAGTTAGGTAATTCTGCTCATGTGGCCTTAGCTGCCTTGACGCATAAGCCACTGCTTTGCCGTTCTGCATCAGAACACATCCAAGTCCCTGACGCTGTCGGGACCCGAATATGCAAATCCGGACCCTCTGTGTATACTGCACTAGTCCAGGATCACGCTAGTGCACACAGGCTCAACATCAGTAAATATCACAATCATACATAGCGGAAATATTATGAAAGACATCATATGATACATACTACTAGTTGAATGACCTTATGGTCCACTTACATGACTATGCCTCGCAAGGTTGAATAATATATTAAAGCTGCGCAATGAATGAAAACGTAGATAACCCCTCAGTATACCACAGGCAACTGACAAGGCTTGCGCCCTAAACATTCGTCTCCTCCTGGAATCTTTCCTCCAGCATTGATGTAGACTCTTCAACTGGTGATGTTATTGTTGGCAAGGGTGAGTACTTAAAGCACTCAACAAGTTGTGCACAGAATGCAATTCTAACATAGCTATATGCAAGGCTTATTCCAAAGGATAGGCTATCATGGCTATTTTGCAACAAAGCAGCATTTATGAACAAATACAATAAATAGATTGTAAAGACTGTAAAACAAATAACAATAATAGATAGATTCAGCATTTCTCAAGTAAACCAAGTTTCCAATCCTAAATCAAGTTCCAACCTTCCATATGGCAATCCCGCCATCCCAACCAAGTTTTCCATTTAATTAAGCTAACCCTTAAGCAGTAATTCCGAGCATTGCTCAATCTGCGAGCACGACTATCCGAATAGTTTCACCCTCTGCAGAGGTTATGCACTTTACCCACACGGCATGATATTCTCTTTGCGTCGGCCATTAGCACTCTTCCTTTGGTGTCTTGCAGAGAAATCATGACAAAGCCTTTACAATGCTCTGGCTTAACCCAGTACTACCCGCTAAGGTTTCAACACTGGTTGGTCTGAAAACCACAACCAGGGCCCCCCTCTTGCGCCATGTGAATTACTCCATAACTCGGGAACTCACACAACCAAGATAGCACCAAAGCTAAGACATTGCAAATTAATCAGCTAGGCTGGCCCATACCAGACATGTGGTTGCATGATTGACTCAGGTCAAAGGTTTGCAAGGTTAAGTCCTTAGTGTGATCAAGGCAAGACATCCACATACCCTCTGCCCAATGGGCCCACCTTGGCATACTCGCCCCTTGTCACTTGCCCCAATCTAAATGATTATCACCCAGTTGATTACCATGCACCACGTGCTATCAACAAATCAACATCGTTGCGTGACATGACTCATCACCACAACTCAATCTCATCGTGTGATCCCACATGACACACAAGTTCATAACCTTGTTCCATATTCCATTAATCAAGATTAATTATCAATGATTCTGACACATGTGATGACGTGGCATGGCTAAGCAACTAGTACGGACTAACCCTCCAATGTTGATTATAATTACCAACCAACTATATTGAACCAATTTAGGGTGACAATGGATCATGGCATACAATGACAAGGTAGGGTATAATTCAATCTGGTATATTAGCTAAGCCCAATTTAATTTGAAACAATTGTATATTTGAAATATATGCAATAGGGTAAAACAAACATAGCAATTTTATAAACATGGGTTCAACATGATCAAAGCACAACTTGCCTTGGAGTAGGTCCTGGTCTTGATCTGGAGCTTGATCTTGAGTTGTTGGATCTTCCTCCGAAGCGTCGCATAATTCAACGTCTACGCGTACCGAAGGAGAAAAGCGAATAAATATCTAAACAGAGAGCAAATGAACTCCAAAAATCAAATAAAATTTACCATTAAATATATCTCAATTTTATAAATATTTAGAAATTTGAAACACTCAAATCCGAGTTAAGATGCAAAATATATAGCCTTTTGAAGTTTGGATTAATTCTGAAAATACAGAAATTAGAAAATCAGCTTTAACCGAATTATTTTTATATTGAAAATCAATTATCGCATCACGAGCGTCAACATCGCCCGAACCAATCACAAGCCGCCACGTTGCCTTGGTCCATAGACCGATCCACGGTTTGGATCTCGTCCACCGTGGACCCGGTCCATGGCTCCTCGGTGCTAGAGCCTACCACATGGCGATGCGCAATTGGCTGCTGCACCGCCCTAGCCGATGGCTAACACGTGGCGCGCATCTACGGGGTCGGCAGAATCGAGCGGTGGAGAACGATCGTGACGCGGCGGAATCTCGGCGGCTCACCGAATTGAACGGTGGCGAGCGAGCGAGCAATGGCGAGTTTCAGCGCGCGGCTATCGTTGCGAGAAAGAAAGCGAGTCCGACGGCGATTCAGCGACCAACCGACGGCGCAAAAACACGGATCTGACGCGCCTTGAAGCGAGGTTCCTGGATCTGTCCTCAACAGCGACGAACAACCACCGGACAGCGATGAAACACGGAAAAACTTTGACGGCGCGGCGAGGAACAACGGTGAGCTCGCACGCAGAATTGACGACGGCTCTGGCGGCGATAAGCGGGGCTATCGAAGCGGTGCTAAACGGGGATCTCGGCACGACGGTCGGTGGCTTTTATAGCACCCAGGGAGGCATGCCAAACACGGACGCCGAAGCGAACGCGGCGGCGACGCGGCGGTAGAGTCCACCTCGGTCACGGACAGGACGACGACATCTCGACCGCACACGTGTCGCAATCGGACGGTCACCGAAACGCGAATCGTGGCAGAATCCTGCGCGCCCACGCCGGGTTGATCCAGCGGCTTAGAGGGGCTAGGGTTCCCCCGGTGAAATCTCCGCCGCTCGATCGTGATCCAAGGGACCACGATCTAGGGTTTCCGGCGGATGGGCTAAATGGGCCGCACGGACGTGGGCCAAGAGCGCATAGTAAATGGGCTTGGCCCTTTCTTGTACACCGATTTTCCCGGATTTATCAATTAAAATAATTACGTAATTCGATTAAATGGTTTTAGGCAATAAACATTCCAGGAAAAATCCAATAAAATTCTCAAAAATACTTTGGGGTATTTTGAACTTAAATAAAATATTTTTGGCAAAACTTTATGTTAACTTTGCATAAATTTAAATAGTTTTCCACGAAAGGCCAAAATACTTAGTTTGCAATTATTTCAAATAAATTCAGAAAAACCAAATAAATTCCAGAAAATCCCCAAATGCACAACTAGGCAATAAAATAATATTTGAGCAAATTTTGCACTACTAGTGTGCACTTAAGTTTTCTCAATTTCAACCCATTTCCCACAGCAAAGTCTTGAGAAATGAATGAATGTGAAGCACCAGAATCAAATAAAACTGTGGCAGTTACTGAGTTAAATGAAAATGTACCCAATACGACGTCCGTGGCATCTTGAGCTTCAGCAGTTGTGATATGGTTCACGCGGCCTCGAGCGATTGTCGGCGGTGCGACTACGATTGATTGTTTCCACGGTTTGCTGCTGTGATGGTGTCTTCGTCGGTGTTGACCCCAGGTTGAAGCGAACTGGGGTCATATTGCCTCTCTTTGGACACTGATTGGCAAAGTGTCTCGGTTCGTTACAGCTGTAGCAACGCTTCACTGCATTTTGCTGATTGGAACCTAGTGGATTGTTCCTCTGCACTGGCGTCCTAAAGCCCTGACTTGAAGAACCGGGCAAAGAAACTGTCCTCTGGTTAGGCAGTTGCGGTTTGAATCTTGTAGATTGCTGAGGATTGACTCTTAGCCTCATCTGATTCGGACGTCCCCCTTGGCCTAACATCCGGTGCTTGCGGTCCTCTCCTATTTCTTTGCGCTTATCTTCAAGAATGAGCGCCTTATTGACAAGCTCTTGAAAGTCTGGGAACGTGTGGGTGATCAGTCCTACTTGAAGCCCAGAGTTCAGTCCCTTCATGAATCGGGACTCTCGCCTTGTCCGTTATTACATCTTCTGGTGCATAGCGAGCCAATTGAGTGAATTGGTTGAGGTATTCGGCCACTGACTGGCCTCCCTACTTCAAAGATCTGAACTATTCTTTCTTAAGTTCCATCATACCCTCCGGTACGTGATACTAGCGGAAGGCAGCAGTGAATTCCTCCAAGGTAATCTCCTGGGGATTCTCGTGGGATGCACAGTAGTTTTCCCACCATTCCGCTGCAGTCCCTTCAAGTTGATGGGAGGCGTTGTAACATCCCAAAAATTGAAGTTTTGGAATGTTTGAATTCAAAAATGAACCAATTGCATTTCTTTGAATTAATTCCAACTTAATTTGAATTTTCCATAAATGAAAGGATTTAATTTGATCAAACTATTCATCAAAATAAAGAATTTTTCTGTATTTTCTGTATTTTTTTGAATTTATTTGATATTTATGTGAATTTATTTGGTTTTATTCGGATTTCTGGAATTATGTAAAATCGGAAATGATTTTAATTTTCAAAAAGCCCTCCGGGCCGAATCCTTTGTGGCCCACTTCTTTTCCGCGCCGCCTCGTGACCACCTCGCCCGCACCTGCCGCTCGGCTGTTTGGCCGACCGCGCCGCATGGCGTCCGATCGGTGCCTCGCGCGTGGAGGGCTGGGATTGCGCCACGCCATCGCCGTAGCCAAACCCTAGCCGCCGTTTCCGCCGTCCGAGTTCGTGTCGGCGCAGTCTTGGAGTTCGTGCCCCGCACGCCTCCCGAGCCCTATTTAAGCGCCGCAAAACCGCCTCCCGAGGTTCTCCTCGCTCCGCCGCTTCGTTTGCCTCTTTTTCCGCTGCCCTAGCCGCCTTCGTCGCTTCGCTTGCGCTCGCCGGAGTTCCTCCGTGCTCGAGCCTTCGCGCCTTCTTCTTCGCCGTCGGTGCGTCTCCGCCGAAGCCGTTGGTCTTTTCGCGTTCCCCGCGTCATCCTCTTCCCGGTGCGTCAGGTCTCGCGCCCGATCCGTCGCGTATCCGCCGTCGGTCGTGGCGTCTTCTTCGTCTCCGGTGAGTTGGGCCGCCGCCCTCGCCGTCTCGTTGCATCGAAAATCTCAGCCGTCCGATCTTCTACGGACGCTCCTGGTCGCGCCGCGTCACCTCCGCCACAGCCCCGCTTCTCAGCCGACCGATCTGGCCGTGTCACCGATGAGCGACGCGTGGCTTGCCGCGTCAGCCGCTCACGTGTGCGCCGCGTCAGCGCCACCTCTGCCGCTGCGTCAGCCCTAAAGCCGCGTCAGCGTTGACGTCACCATGCGTCGGGTGCACGGTGAACCGGCGCAGCGCCGTGGACCCAGTCCACCGTGGACCCGATGAAGTCAGCGTTGCGCAATAAATCCTTTTCCAGTAAAAAAATAAATCCAGAAATTCTGATTTTCTGTATTTTCTCTGAATTTAATCTTTCGGAGGCCCGTTCTCGCTCATACGAACTCCGATTGAGGCGATTCAAGTTTCTAAATTTTTCTAAAATCAAGATCTATTTTCCAGAGCCATTTATTTTCAGTTTTGAGCTTGTTTGAGTCTCTGTTTTGTATTTATTTGGTTTCGTTGCTTTCTTTTCCGGTAGACGCTAATCCCGAGGAAGCGAACGAAGACTTCGAAGACCAAGATTCAGCACTAGATCAGCAAGGCAAGTCGTAATCCTTTGATCATATTGATCCTATGTTTGCAAAAGTAATTTACTTTATTACAATTGCATGCTATTTTGTGTATCAATGCTTATTTAATGGGAGTAGATGTATACCTAGTTGACATTATGCCACCTTGATTAGTTGTATGCCATGTATCCATTGTTAGACCTAGGTTGGGACATTATTAGTTGGACATAATTATTACACCAACCCTGGGTTATCGTAGTTATGCTTAGACATGCTTATATATACGTTGGGATTCATGTCACATGTTGAATAATGTTAATCTTGACTTAATGAGATATTGAATCGTGGCGGTTAGCCACTGTTGTAAAATTTGTTGTACCATGGTGGGGTTTGCCATTGGTCTTGGTTGAACGAATTGTTTTCCCTCGGGCAAGTGATCGTGCAATAAAGGGGGTGCTTTCTAGCACATTGGGATGTGGATGTCTTGCCTGAGACAACTTAAGGACTTAATCTTGTGCGCCATTGAACTGGGCCTAACTGTACTACCACATGTGCGGAATGGGACAGACCTAGGCGATTAATTTGCAATGTCTAGCCTTGAGTCTCGCCGGTTGGTGGTGTGGGTTCGGGATGGACGGGTTGATTCGCAAGGCGCAAGAGGGGCCCTAATGGGCGAAACCTTAGCGAGCGATCGAGTTTAGGCGATTGCATTGTAAAGGCTTTGTCATGATATCTCGCGCACACCAAAGGAAGTGTGTTAGTAACGTTTGCACAAAGAGATGTTCATGTCTTGTGGGTAAAGTTGTACAACCTCTGCAGAGTGTAAAACTATTGAATAGCGCGTCATGGTCATGGACAAGCCCGGGAATTTCACACGGGGTATAGAGTGTTTCATAAAATGTGGAATTTGGAATTGTTGGGATGTGAACGGGGAGTTCACTGTTGTTTTGTTGTCTATCATTGATCTATCCATCATTTATGTATGTTTTCTTAAATATGCTTTCAATCTATTTATTGTATTTCAATTCAAGCTGTTGCTTTCTACAAATAAACTATATAGCCATCCTTGTCAAGCCGTGCATAAATATATTTGCATCAATTCCCTACGGCTTGCTGAGTACCTTTGTACTCACGGCTTTATGCCATTGTTGATCAGTTGCTGAAGGAGATAATGAATATCATGAGGAGGAATTCTATGAAGACTACGTGGATTAGGAAGGCGTTCCCTAGACGATTGCCTGTGGCATGTCGAATGGCTCAAGTTATCTTTTCCGCTGCAATAGTATTTGTTTCTTAAGCCCTTAAGGCGTAATGGTGTAAACATTGACCATAAGGTTGTTTGCTTTATTTAATAATAAATTGCTTCTTCCTAGTTAATTCGTTGTATGGAATGATATTTCATCTATGTTTCCACTGTGTGCACTAGCGTGATCCTGGACTAGTGCAGTATACACAGAGGGTTTCGGATTTGCAAATCCGGGTCCTGACAGAGATGGTATCAGAGCCATATCGACTGTAGGTCGCTATCCTAGTTAGCATGGTTTTCAAAATTATTTTCTAAATCAAACCAACAAAATTGGTACTTAATAGTTTTCGTCTCCTCTCGTCTTATTCTTAGGTTCTTATTTCTCTCCTTTGCTGAGACATTGATTTGAAATTTAAATTGAACTTATCTTATGAAACTTCTCAAAACCTCGAGCCTTTTGCAAGGAATCAAATCAAGGGAGACGATGAATCAAGCCATCAAAGATATATCCGAGAAGACTACCATATAAAATAGGGTTTTGTGCTCAGCGGTGTTTGAGCATGTTTTCCCCTTTTTAGTTCAGTTATGTTTAGTCGCGTATACTAAGATTTTCTTTGCTTGTGTGCTGGTATGTTGTCCACTTGCCCCAAGCACGGTGTTACCACCATACCTTTAATTAAAAAAGCTTTATTTGCCTCTTTAATTTGAAGCCTTTCGGCTGTATCCTTTTGCCCCTGGGTATTACCTTCTCCCCTAGATGATCTTACCACTCGTCTACTGCTTTTCCCTCTTACCTATCAACCCTTGTGCTGCATCTCAGATGGTTGACACTCGTTCTGGAGCCGGTCGCAGTTCGCCCGCGGATGCCAGTGCTAGCACCAACCCCAACCCCAATGCACCGCCACCTCCAGCAGTGACAGACCAGAACATGGGACATTTTCTGGCAGCTCAGACTCAGCTAATGAATACAATGATGCAGAACATGAACAACATGATGAATCAACAGAACTGCATTGCGATTGCCTAGCTAATCTGTTGAACCGGCAAAACCAAGCTCTTCTTTGCACCTCCTCAAGCTCGTCCCCAGTCCAAGCTAGCAGAATTTATGAGGACTCGTCCCGCCAACTTTCTCAACTCTTCAGAACCATTGGACGCCGATGATTGGATCCGCTCCATTGAGAAGAAGCTTGAAATTGCCCAGTGCACCAATCGTGAGAAGGTTCTCTATGCCGCTCATCAGCTGGAGGGCACCGTCATTGAATGGTGGGAGAACTCTGATCTTTGCCCATGGCGACCCTCGGACTATCACATGGGCGAGTTTTCCACCGCTTTCGCCACTCTCATATTCTGAAGGAAGGTGGAAATGAAGAAGAATGAGTTCGAGAGCTTAGCAGGAAGGAATGTCGGTGAGTGAATACCTTAATAAATTCACTCAACTCGCTCGCTACGCTCCAGAGGATGTGGCTACAGATGATGCTCGCCAGAAGAAGTTCAGCGTGGACTCAATCCGGGACTAAAGGTGCAAGTCATTGGCAATGACTATGCAGATTTTCGACACCTTGTAGATAAAGCTATGCTTATTGAGGAATCTCGTCGGAATTGGAAGAATCCGTAAGAGAAAGATGATGCGACATGGAGCCCATCGAGTCACCCAGAGAGTCGAACAAATGCTCAACAGCCTGCTCGCTTCACTCCTCCGAATACATTCAGGACCCCTGCACCAGCACCTCGCCCAGCTCTTCCAGGCAATCGCAACCTCAGCACCAACAGCAATCCACCTCAGAGGAACGATAATCCGGTGCGGAGTCACTGTTTCAAGTGTCATGAACTCGGTCACTATGCCAACAATTGCCCAGAAAGCAAGTGTGGACTTGATCCGTTTCAATTTGGGATCTCGCCACCAAGACCCCCACGGGATCGGGGCGTGGAGTGCCCGGACTCCTAATCAAGCCACGAACTCCACTTTCTTTGGAAGAGGTGTGTGAATCACGTCACCACCGAGGAAGCCCGATGCACTGCACGTCATACTAGGTAAGCTCCTAGTCAACTCGGCATCTGCCATGGTTTTGTTTGATTCGGAGCTACGCATCCGTTTGTTTCTCGGAGTTTTCTTGCAAATCATCAATTAAAGACAATGCCTCTTAAGACTATTTTACTAGTGCAATCTCACGGTTACGATTTGAGTACGAACCAAGGATGCCCGAGTTAAGATATTAATTGGAGGGTAGAATTTACAGCCAACCTTATTGTCCTAGACACCAAGTCCTTAGATGTGATCCTAGGAATGGATTGGCTTTCCAAGAACCAAGCAGTTTTGGATTGTGGGAATAGAGAGATCACCTTAACCAGTCCAGATGGAGCCAAGTTAAAAGTTCAAGCCGATTCAGATCAGTCCGAAGGGATTAAAGTTTGCAGTGCCAAAGGAATAAGTTTGGAAGATGTGCCAGTCGCCAGCGAATTTCCTGATGTGTTTCCAGATGAGTTGCCTGGAATGCCACCGGACCGAGATATAGAGTTCTTGATAGAACTAGTTCCTGGAACACCACCTATTTCC
The DNA here is from genome assembly GCA_036346275.1 of Otatea glauca. Lineage (NCBI taxonomy): Eukaryota > Viridiplantae > Streptophyta > Magnoliopsida > Poales > Poaceae > Otatea > Otatea glauca. Next base: position 1,115,135 of record CM070734.1, on the reverse strand, counting down.
AAGAGACCTTATAGGATGCCTGCTAATGAGTTAGCCGAAGTAAAGAGACAGATTAAAGAGCTACAAGATCAAGGTTTTGTTCGACCAAGTTCTTCGCCATGGGGAGCGCCAGTTCTTCTAGTTGAAAAGAAAGATGGAACTCAGAGAATGTGTGTGGATTATCGCTCACTCAATGAGGTCACCATCAAGAATAAGTACCCTCTACCAAGAATCGATGATTTGTTTGACCAACTTCAAGGAGCCGGAGTGTTCTCGAAGATTGACTTAAGATCAGGTTACCACCAGTTGAAGATTCGTCAAGAGGATATACCCAAAACAGCTTTTGTTACTCGGTATGGACAGTATGAGTATACCGTGATGTCTTTTGGACTGACCAATGCCCCTGCCTACTTCATGACCTTGATGAATAAGGTATTCATGGAATATCTGGATAAGTTTGTTGTTGTTTTCATTGATGACATTCTGATCTACTCCAAAAGTGAGGAAGAACATGAGGATCACTTGTGCCAAATTTTAACGAAGCTAAGAGAGAATCAGCTTTATGCAAAGTTTAGTAAATGTGAGTTCTGGATGAAAGAAGTTGCTTTCCTAGGTCATGTCATATCAGGAGAAGGAGTCATTTATCGACCACGGAAGGTGCGAGATGTGCTAAGTTGGGAGTCACCCAAGACGGTACCCCAAATTCGAAGTTTTCTTGGAATGGCGGGATATTATCGCTGTTTCATAGAAGGGTTTTCTAGAAAAGCTAGACCGCTCACTCAACTTTTAAAGGAGAAGAAATTTGTTTGTACACCAGAGTGTGAGCAAAGTTTTCAAGAGCTAAAGAAGTGTTTGACAACTGCCCCAGTGCTTATCCTACCAGATAATAGGAAGGATTTTGAGATATTCTGTGATGCATCCCGACAAGGACTCGGTTGTGTGCTAATGCAAGATAAGAAGGTTGTAGCGTATGCTTCGCGACAACTGAGGCCACATGAAGTTAACTATCCTACCCATGATTTGGAATTAGCAGCCGTGGTGCATGCTTTAAAGATTTGGCGTCACTATCTCATTGGTAATCGTTGTGAGGTTTATACTGATCATAAGAGTTTAAAGTATATCTTTACCCAAGCTGAGCTTAATATGAGACAAAGAAGATGGTTGGAATTGATTAAGGACTATAACATTGGGATTCATTATCATCCAGGCAAGGCCAATGTCGTAGCCGATGCTTTAAGTAGAAAAAGTTACTGCAATACTCTAATGATTAGGGAAAGTTAGCCAGCCCTCTATAAGGAATTTGAGAAGCTTAGTTTGGAATTGGTTCAAGAAGGGTATTTAGCTACTTTGGAAGTACGCCCTACGTTGGAAGATCAGATTCGAGAAGCACAAGTAGATGATGCCGATATCAAGGAGATTAAGAGCAATATGAAGAAAGGAAAAGCCCCAAGTTTCACTGAAGATGAACAAGGTACTATTTGGTATGAGAAGCGTATTGCGTGCGGATCGAGAAGAGCTTAAGGAGTTGATTCTCAAGGAAGCGCATGAGACTTTATACTCCATTCATCCGGGAAGTACCAAGAGGTACCAAGACCTCAACGAAAGGTATTGGTGGCCTAGTATGAAGCGTGAGATTGCAGAGTATGTTGCACTTTGTGATGTGCGCGGAAGGTCAAGGCAGAGCATCGAGGCCGCGAGGATTGCTGCGACCATTGAAGATTCAGTGGAAGTGGGAAGAAATTGGTATGGATTTCATTACGGATTTCCTAAGACCCAAGCGAGTTATGACTCGATCGGGTAATAGTGGATCGATTGACTAAGGTAGCTCACTTTATTCGATTAAGACTACCTATGCGAGGAGATAAATTAGCGAATTATATATGTCAAGGATCGTCAGTCTTCACGGAGTGCCTAAGAAGATAGTGTCTGATAGAGGAAGCCTGTTTACCTCTCGTTTTTGGCAAAGTCTGCATGAAGCCATGGGAACTCATCTTAGATTCAGTACTACCTATCACCCTCAAACCGATGGACAGACTGAGCGGGTGAATCAGATTCTTGAGGATATGTTAAGGGCTTGTGCCTTAACTTATGGTGCCAAGTGGGACAAGTGTTTGCCCTATGCAGAGTTTTCGTACAACAATAGTTATCAAGCCAGTTTGCAAATGTCGCCTTTTGAAGCCTTATATGGAAGAAAGTGCAGAACTCCTCTCAACTGGAAGGAGTCAGGAGAAAGACAACTGTTTGGTCCTGCCATACTGCAAGAAGCCGAAGAGCAAGTCCAATTAATTCGAGACAGATTGAAGATAGCTCAAAGCAGACAGAAGAGTTATGCAGATAATCGTCGTCGAGATTTGAGTTTCGAGACCAATGATTATGTTTATCTCAGAGTCACCCCTCTCAAAGGAGTTAAGAGATTTCAAGTAAAAGGAAAGCTTGCCCCTAGATATGTGGGACCGTTCAAAATCTTGGAGCGAAGAGGCGAGGTTGCCTACAAGTTAGAATTGCCTCGATCTTTTGCGGAATCCATGATGTGTTCCATGTATCGTGATTGAAGAAATGTCTGCGTGTGTCGAGGAGCAGATGCCATTGAAGCCATTGATCCGCAAGAGGATCTTACCTACAAGGAGCAACCAGTGAAAATTTTGGATATCACAGAGCGTATCACGAGAAGCAAGATCATCCGTTTTTGCAAGGTCCAGTGGAGCAATCATTCAGAAGAGGAAGCAACTTGGGAGCGAGAAGAGGATCTGAAGTCCGAGTTTCCCCACCTATTCCCTAGCCAGCCTGAATCTCGTGGTCGAGATTCCATTTAAGGGGGGGAGGTTTGTAACATCCCAAAAATTGAAGTTTTGGAATGTTTGAATTCAAAAATGAACCATTTGCATTTCTTTGAATTAATTCCAACTTAATTTGAATTTTCCATAAATGAAAGGAATTTTTATGTAATTTTGGGGATTTTTCTGAATTTATTTGATATTTATGTGAATTTATTTGGTTTTATTCGGATTTCTGGAATTATGTAAAATCGGAAATGATTTTAATTTTCAAAAAGCCCTCGGGCGAATCCTTATGCCCACTTCTTTCCGCGCCGCCTCGGCCCGACCACCTCGCCCGGCTTGCTCGCTTTCGGCTGTTCGCCGACCGCGCCGCATGGCGTCCGATCGTCGCCTCGCGCGTGGAGGGCTGGGATTGCGCCACGCCATCGCCGCAGCCAAACCCTAGCCGCCGTTGCCGCCGTCCGAGTTCGTGTCGGCGCAGTCTTGGAGTTCGTGCCCCGCACGCCTCCCGAGCCCTATTTAAGCGCCGCAAAACCGCCTCCCGAGGTTCTCCTCGCTCCGCCGCTTCGTTTGCCTCTTTTTCCGCTGCCCTAGCCGCCTTCGTCGCTTCGCTTGCGCTCGCCGGAGTTCCTCCTGTGCCCGAGCCTTCTGCCGCCTTCTTCTTCACCGTCGGTGCGTCTCCGCCGAAGCCGTTGGTCTTCTCGCGTTCCCCGCGTCATCCTCTTCCCGGTGCGTCTGATCTCGCGCCCGATCCGTCGCGTATCCGTCGTCGGTCGTGGCGTCTTCTTCGTCTCCGGTGAGTTGGGCCGCCGCCCTCGCCGTCTCGTTGCATCGAAAATCTCACCCGTCCGATCTTCTACGGACGCTCCTGGTCGCGCCGCGTCACCTCCGCCGCAGCCCCGCTTCTCAGCCGACCGATCCGGGCCGTGTCACCGATGAGCGACAGCGTGGCTTGCAGCGTCGGCCCGCTCACGTGTGCGCCGCGTCAGCGCCACCTCTGCCGCCCGCGTCGACCCTAAAGCGCGTTAGCGTTGACGTCAACATGCGTCGGGTGCACGGTGAACCGGCGCAGCGCCGTGGACCCGATGACGTCAGCTGTAACACCCTAATTTTTGCTCTAATTTGAATTTTGAAGTATTTTTGATTTTTCTTGTGAATTTTTGGGAATTTATTTAAGTTAATATGGATTTATTCAAATAGAACTTTTCTTGAAAACAATTGAATAATGGAAAAGTTTTTGCAAAGTTTTATTGCAAATATTTTAATGGAGTTCCAAACATCTCAAAGTAATTTCTAGAATTTTTCTAGAATTTTTCTGCTATTTTAAAAGCTCCAAATGATTTAATTGAATTTCTAGAATTATTTTAAATGTGAAATGTTTTAAAAATCACATGAGCGAATGGGGTGAGCCCATTCTTGTCGCGTGTCGTCGCCCAACAGCGCGAAACCCTAGCGCCCGCCACCAAGCCGTCAATCCGGATCGAGCGCTGTGAGTGTGCCACGTCGCCCGCGCGTGAGCCTTGGATCGTCGCCGCCGACGGACGCGCGGGATTGCGCCACGTCGGTCGTCTTCGCGAGATCACGGAGCTAATGCGCCGACCGTTTCCGCTCGTTCGCGACGCTGTAAGCGCGCGCGTCGAGGCCCCTTTAAGTGCACAAGTAAGCGCGTCCGTGAGCTCCTTTCATTGCGTCTTTTGACTCCTCGACGCGCCGCGGCGAGACCCTCTCTATCGCTGGCGAGCTCGCCGAAGTTGCGTCTTTGTCGCCGTTGTTTTGCTTCCTCTCGTCGCCGTCCGTCGCTTTCCGCCGTGCTCGACCCGTTCAGAGTTCACGAAGCAAGGCGATCAGTGGACCACTTCTTCTCGCCGGAGAAGCCCGCGCAGCGCCGCCGAGGTCATCTTCCCGACTCGGCAACCTTCGCTTCTTCGCCGCCGTCAACCTCATCGAACCGCGCCGACCGTCCGATTTGCATCGTTCGGTTACGGTGAGTCGCGTAGCCTCCATCTCTATAGATGTTTAGATTGAATCGTGGCCGTTGGATCTTGATGTATGCGGCTTGGATTAGATTTAGTTTCTGCGATATGTTTTGTCTTAGCCGTTGGATCGTTAGTGGATGCGTAGGATTGAGCCACGTCGCGCCATGAGCGATAAACCGCTCGGTGCCGTAGGCGTTAGATTAGATCTAAGCGGTAGAGATTGGATCTGGTTTTGCCCTAAGGATCCGCGCCGTTCGATTTGAGCGTCGGCGGAGATAACCGTACCCTCGCCAAATCACGTGTTGACACGTGGGCATTTTGACCGGGCGGAGACCAGATCCACCGTTGATTTCGGGCGTCATCGTCGCGATTGCGCGCGTGTCGTCGCATGAACCGAGACGTCGCGATGGCGGCGCGGTCTTGGCCGTTGGATCTGGAGCGCTGTTGGATGTGCGGCAGCGTGGGCGTGGAGTCGCGGCGTCGCCGAACCGCGGGGTGAGATCCGACCATTGGATGAGCGGCGATGCGGATCTTGCCGCGTGTCTCGTCGGGATTGGCTGCGATCGTCGGCGGCGCCACGGCTTGCGTCACCGGTGCATGAGCGCAGTCTTTGCCGATCCACGGTGGACAGAGCCGAGCCGTGGACCCGACCCATGAATCAAGCAGCGTGGCGGCACTAGAGGTCGCCGCGTGTCGTCTTGGCGTCGGCAATGGCGTCATAAATATTTTATATATAAAAATATTTCGACCGAAATTCATTTCTGTGCTGACGTCATTTATGCGAATTTCGAGTATAAAAATAATTGAGAAAAATCGTATTTTCTTAATTTACGTATTTTGATTTTATTCAAACTTCAAATGACTATAACTTTTGCATTTTAACTCGGATTTGGGTGATTCAAATTTCTAAAATTCATAAAATTATGATCTATTTAATGGTGAATTTTATTTGAATTTTGAGGTCATATAGTCTTCTGTATTAGCTATTTATTGTATCTTTTTGTTTATGCAGCGTAGAGCGCAAATTTGTCGGAAAGTTTGAGGAAGAATTAGTCGCTCAAGACCAAGCTTGAACACGACCAGCAACTCTTTGAAGGCAAGTGATGCTTTGATCATTTTGATCCCAGATTTTAAAATGTAATTTATGCTTTGAAACTATGCATGCTAATTATTTAAAATGAATTTAAATTAATTTGGGATAATGTAGTTAATCAACCCATTTTGTTATGCCACCTTGAATTATTACTTGTATGCCTAAATCATTGTCACCCTAAGTTTGATTATATTAGTTGGATGTTAATATTGTGCCAACACGGGAGGCTAGGCAGTGAGTAGATGCTTAGCCTTGCGTGAGTCATGAATGATCTTTCGAGAAATGCTACAAAATTGACTAATGGAATATTGAATGTATTTTGAAAGTGGTGTGATGATGCCACATGATGATATGGAAGTATGGTGACTGTGTGGTTCCATATTGATGTTGAGTTATTCTTGGCATGTGTTGCACAATAATCAATGGGGTGGGAAATATTTTAGGCTGGGGCAAGTGGCAAGAGGTTGTGCACAGTGGGCTGTGTGGCGATGGGTTGATGAGTGATGTGAGTCTGTGTGCCACATTGGGCTGTGTGCCATTGTTGAGTGTTGGAAGCCTTGCCTTGGTCGATTAAGGACTTCACCTTGCAAGCCTTTGATCCGAGTCACCCGTACAACCACATATGCGATATGGGACAGACCTAGTTGACTAGGGTTACGATATCTTTCCTCGATACCTCGGGGTGACGAGTACGAGGGTGTATCTGTATGGGGAGCGCACGTGCTACGGCTTGGTGCCCATCCAGCGGTGATTGGTCGGTCCTATACTTGGCTCTGTGTGAGGGAAGTGATAGTGAAGGCAATACGGAGAGGTTCTTTGGTTAAGGTAGAGGTTCTGAAAAGCTTTGTTGCGGACAATCACTGTGTGGTGGCGGTGTATCTTGTGGGTAAAGTGTACAACCTCTGCAGAGTGTCAAAACTATTGAATAGCCGTGCTCACGGAATTGAGCATTGCTCGGGATTCTGATCAAGGGTAGATTTTCATAAACAAAACATGGAAGGGGTGGTGTGTGCCAAGTGTTAAAATGAGCTATTAAGGTGTGTGTAGGAAACCTCATGGAAAAACCATTTGAAATTATTATTACGTATAAGCTGTTCTCTTGCTTTAATCTAACTAAGATATTGGTTAAAAATGTTGCTTGATGCAAAAGAACCATTTAAGCCAATCCTTTGGAACAAGATCGCATATAGTAATAGTCTTGCATTACATGCATTACTTGTTGAGTGCCTTGTGTACTCACCCCACCTTGCTTTCAACCCCAACATCGGTGGAGGAGACTACACGGTTTGGGAGGAGGAGTACATCGAGGACACGATGAACTAGGGGCAAGCCCAGTCGGTTGCTGTGGCAAGATGAAGGCTTCCACGACCTTTTTTATGTTCATTGCTATTTCTTTACTTTGAATAATGTAAGCCTGTGTGGTGACCTATCTGTAAGGAGACCATAAGGTCGTACAACTCGGTTTATATACATGTTTGCACTATTTATTCTTATATCTTCGTGAATATCCGTGATGTGCAACCTGTGTATGTGTGTGTGCTAAGCGTGATCTGGGTAGCACAGAATACAGAGGGTCGGATTTGCGGGTTCGGGTCCCGCAGAGGTGGTATCGAGCAGGTTGGTGTAGGCCTTGACCCTAGTTTGGTTGTGCCTAGGAGGGTGAAAACTATTTTCTAAAGACCTAATCAACTTGAGCAAGAATGTCAAAGAAATCTCGACTTATCTCTTCTCCTTATTCATACCTATCTTTGAATTTTTATTATTCTCTATTTAATTTAAACAAGGTTTGTTTTGGCGGATGAGGATGATCCATACCTATGGAGAGCGCACGGAGGATACGCCGCATGAGTTATGGCGTATGATGCGATTGCTCGGAGGTTTTGATGCACCAACATGTCGAGGACTTTGGTGGTGCAGGCGGGACTTGGCGTCGCTGGGATGTCAAGATCACGATGTATGCTCGGGAAAGGGCGAGGCAAGCCGTCCTATCTACATTACGGTCGGAGGTCTTCTTTTGAGGCGGAATCCGAGAGCAGCGCGACGAGCGTGCGGCGATTGCCCGCACCTACTCCGCAGAGTTGGAGGCACCGTCTTTCGTCACCATCCGCGTCGGGACAACCATTTTGACAGGATGGAGCTCGTGGAGGAGGACGCCACTATCACCCACTGGCGAGTGCGTCATCGCCCGGAGGACGCCTTGGGCGAGGCAGTCCCAGAGCTGCAGAGGACCCGCGCCGAGGTCACGGAGGCAAGGATCCGGTGCGAGAGGGCTTAGCTCACTCCATGCGAGAAGATCCGGGAGTTGGAGATGGCTCTGTATGGACCCGAGCCGAGCGATCCACGAGTTACGATCCAGATCCGGAGGAGCAGAGCAGAGGCACCGGTCTCGGGCAGCGAGCGACCACAGGACGGTAGTCGATGGGGTCTTTTGCACCAGTGCGATGAGTCACGAGGACGATTCGCCCGATGCCGAGCACCCACGGTGTTTGCTCCGGGAGCGCGATCGGGTTGGCTCGATGAGTGATTGAGTCTAGTAGAGTATAGTGTCAAGACTCGAAGGTTGAGTCGCGTCTTTTCTTGAGTCACCATTAGGTGTGAGTCGTCATGGGTTCCTATGTTTGCTTACTTGTTTTGGTTGTGAGTGTCTCAGTATGCGTTGCATTGCCCTTAGGCACTTGTGAGCAACCATACGACTTTATATTATATCAATAAAGTGGCTAAATAATTTAAGTTACACTGTTTCCCACATAAGTTCTTTTACTCGTCATGCTTTCTTCTTTTCTTAACCTTGGAAGCTTGCAGCAGATGGTGAGGACACGTGGAAATGTTGGAGCAGTGAAGTGGAGCTAACCAGCGGACAACGAGAATGAAGAGCCGATTCCTCAAGCGCCGCAGTCGATATGCAAAACACAGGAGCCTTCTTGGCGCCTGGACTCAACTTATGAGCACAATGGTTCAAACCATGCGGCAGATATCCAACCAAGCTGCTGTGAATGTTCAACACAGGGGTAACCATGGACCACACCCCTACTCAAGGTTGTCGGAGTTTATGAGAACCCGTCCACCTACCTTCTCGAGCAACGCCAATCCTTTGGAGGCGGACGATTGGCTAAGGACAATTGAAAGGAAGATGCACATTACCTAGTGTGTAGGACATGAGAGGTACTCTATGCCTCTCATCAACTCGAAGGAACCGCGAGAATGGTGGGAAAACCTGCGCGACTCATGAGGACCCACAGAGTATCACGTGGGAGAATTCACCTCGACTTTCGCGATACCATGTACCCGAGGGTATCATGGATCTCAAAAGGAGGAATTCGAAGCACTGAAGCGAGGTGGCGATCGGTGGCGATTACGAACAAGTTCACCCAAGCGCACGCTACGCACCGGAGGGCGTGGCTACGGATAAGGCAGACAATCCCACTTCATGAAGGGATTGAATGCGAGGTTGCAGTGGGGTGATCACCCACATTCACGACTTCCAAGAGCTAGTTAACAAAGCTCTTATATTAGAGGACAAGCGTCGAGAGTTGGATGACAACAGAAGCGCAGAATGGCACAACAAGGAGGTCGTCGGGGCAGCAGAGGCGGAGGGCGGCACCTCAGCGATTCATCCGGTACCGCCCGGAGGCAATGATAGGGCACCACCGCCGCAAATCGCCCGATGGGTCGAATGTTGAGACTCGGCCCGAGCGTAGCGCAGGTGGAGGAACCTTTCGAGCGGTGGGAAGGCGTTGCTATCATTGCAATGAAATGGGGCATTTGCCAACAATTGCCCTAAGAAGGAGGTGTCACCCGGTCCGCTTTAACACAGGGAACACACGGCAAGGACTCCCGCCAATCGTGAACCGCGGGGCATCAACAGAACAACTCCATCCCAAGGGCGCACGAGGGCGAGTCAACCACATTACGACGGATGAAGTGCGAGCGCCACGGATGTTATCTTGGGTAAGTTCTAGTAAACTCGATTACCATCTTTGTTTTATTTGATTCCGGAGCTTCGCATTCTTTTATTTCCCGAGATTTTGCTGTTCAAAATGATATGGAAATAGTGAATCTTAAATGTGTGCTCATAGTCCAATCCCCTGGATCAGAACTCCGATCTAAAGTAGGATGTTCTGGGGTAAGACTAATAATTAATGGGGTTGAGTTCCTAGCGAACTTAATCGTCCTTAATACCCAAACCTTGGATGTTATCCTGGGAATGGATTGGTTAACCAAACACAAGGCAGTGCTGGACTGCGGGAAAAAGAGTCATATCGGTCGAGAGCCCGGATGGAAAGAAGATTGAGTTTGAAGCAAAATCAGTGCGGGATGGACAATTGATGGTCAACAGCATGAAGACTGTCAGCTTAGAGGAAGTGCCCATAGTCAATGAATATCCGGACGTTTTCCCGGAAGATTTACCTGGAATGCCGCCAGATAGAGATATCGAGTTCGTGATAGAGCTGGTTCCAGGGACAGCTCCCATAGCTAAGAGACCTTACAGGATGTCCACAGAGGAATTGGTGGAAATGAAGAAACAAATTGAAGAGCTTGGAAAAGGATTTATAAGACCTAGTTCATCGCCATGGGGAGCACCTGTCTTATTCGTCAAGAAGAAGGACGGGAGTTTTAGGATGTGTATAGACTATCGTGCACTCAATGATGTGACGATAAAGAATAAGTATCCTCTACCGGGATCGATGATTTGTTTGACCGATTAAGAGGAGCAGAGTCTTCTCCAAAATTGATCTCCGATCGAGGATACCATCAATTGAAGATCCGATCGGAGGATATTAGAGCGCATTTTCGTCAAGATATGGACACTCTGAGTTTCTGATGATGTCTTTTGGTTTGACAAATGCACCGCATATTTCATGAACTTAATGAATAAGGTTTTATGGAATATTTGGATAAGTTCGTCGTCGTATTCATAGATGATATCCTTATCTATTCCAAGATGAGAGAAGAGCACCGAGCATTTGAGGCTAGTCCTTGAAAAGTTGAGAGAGCAACAGATTGTTTGCAAAATTTAGCAAATGTGACTTACGGAAAAATAAGGTGGAATTTCTTGGACACATAATGACAGCAGAAGGAGTTGCGGTAGATCCAAAGAAAGTGGAGCGGTTCTACATTGGGAACAACCCAAGTCGGTAACCCAAATTCGTAGTTTCCTTGGAATGGCGGGTATTACCGTCGATTCATCGAAGGATTCTCTCGATTGCGAAACCTCTTACGCAATTGTTGAAAAGGAAAGGAAATTCTTATGGACACTGAGTGTGGGAAGAGTTTAGGAGTTGAAGAAAAGATTAACATCGGCTTTGTACTAGTTTTACTCGCGTTCATCAAGACTTTGACATCTTTTGTGATGCATCGCGTCGGGGATTGGGATGCGTGTTGATGCAAAATAGGAAGGTAATTGCCTATGCATCGAGGCAATTGAGACCACATGAGGAGAACTATCCGACTCATGATTTGGAATTATTGCCGTAGTGCATGCACTAAAGATATGGCGTCATCATCTCATCGGAAATAGATGTGAAGTGTATACTGAGATCATAAAAGTCTTAAGTATATCTTCACATAAGTGACCTAAATATGAGGCAAAGAAGATGGTTAGAGTTAATCAAGGATTATAATATAGGAATTCACTACCATCTGGTAAAGCCAGCGTAGTGGCGCACGCCTTGAGCGAGAAAGAACCACGGTGTTAATATCTTTGATGGAAACAAGTCAAAGGAATTGTGTAAGGATTTCGAAATTAGAAGCTGGAAATGGTACCGAAGGATTCCTAGCAACCGAAGTAAGGCCTACGGAAGATCAGATCAAGGAAGGGCAGAAAGATGATGATAAGATCAAAAGGATTAAGGGCAAAATGGATGAAGGCAAAGCAAAAGATTTCAAACTGGATGAACAAGGTACTATGTGGTTTAAAGGGCGCATTTGTGTACCGAACAAAAGGAGTTGAAGCGATTAATTCGAGGAGGCTCATGACTCCAAGTACTCAATTCATCCAGGAAGTGCGAAAATGTATCAAGATTTAAAGGAAAGATTTTGGTGGCCAAGCATGAAACGAGAAGTCGCCGAATATGTTGCATTATGTGACATATGCCAAAGAGTCAAAGCTATGCACCAAAGACCAGCAGGCTATTACAACCCCTAAAGATACGAATGGAAATGGGAAGAAATTGGTATGGATTTCATAACAGATTGCCCGAGCATAAAGTGGATATGATTCTATATGGGTCATAGTAGATCGTTTAACTAAAGTGGCACATTTCATACCGTGAAGACCACTTATTAGGAGACCGGTTAGCGAACTTTATATGGCACGGATCGTGCGCTTGCACGGAGTGCAGAAGAAGATAGTGTCGGACGAGGTACCCAATTTACCTCAGTTTTGGGGTAAGCTACATGAGGCAATGGGGACTCGTTTGAACTTGATCTGACCTACCATCCGCAGACGGATGGTCAAGCGAGAGGTTAACGGATATTGGAAGATATGTTGAGAGCATGCGCTTTAGCATATTCAACCTCATGGGACAAGTGTTTGCCTTATCTTTGAGTTTAGTTACAACAACGATTATCAAGCGAGTTTACGGATGTCTCCATTTGAAGCTTTGTATGGTCGGTCTGTCGAACACCATTGAATTGGAATGAGACAGTGAGCGACATGTTTTTGGACGGACATTCTTCAGAAGCGGAAGAACAAATCGCCTGATCGGGGAAAGATTGAAGATTGCACAATCGAGGCGAAGAGTTATGCCGACAACCGTCGCGAGGAACCGAGCTTTGAACCGAAGATTTTGTGTACCTTAGAGTCACACCTCTCAAAGGAGTCGAAGGTTCCATGCAAAGGAAAGCTCGCACCGGATATATCGGACCATTCAAGATCTTGAGCGCAGAGGTGAAGTTGCTTATCGATTGGAGTTACCGCCATCTTTGCAGGAGTGCATGATGTATTCCATGTATCACTGGCGAAGAAGTGTCTTGAGTACCGAAGAGCAAACACTTTTGGAGGCAATTGAAGCGCAAGAAGATCGACTTACAAAGAACATCCGATGAAGATTACGGGCGTAATGGGCGGAGAGACAAGGAACAAGTCAACACGTTTCTGCAGAATTCAATGGAGTAACCATTCGGAAAGTGAAGCCACGTGGAAGCGAAGAAGACACGAAGAAGGAGTTTCTAACCTATTTACGTAGGCGATACGAATCTCGGGGCGAGATTACATTAAGGGGAGGTTTGTAACACCTAATTTTTGCTCTAATTTGAATTTTGAAGTATTTTTGATTTTTCTTGTGAATTTTTGGGAATTTATTTAAGTTAATTTGGATTTATTCAAATAGAACTTTTCTTGAAAACAATTGAATAATGGAAAAGTTTTTGCAAAGTTTTATTGCAAATATTTTAATGGAGTTCCAAACATCTCAAAGTAATTTTCGGAATTTTTACGCTATTTTAAAAGCTCCAAATGATTTAATTGAATTTCTAGAATTATTTTAAATGTGAAATGTTTTAAAAATTCATGAGCGATAATGGGCGAGCCCATTCTTGTGCGTGTCGTCGCCCAACCGCGCGAAACCCTAGCGCCGCCACCAAGCCGTCCGATCCGGATCGAGCGCTGTGAGTGTGCCACGTCGCGCGACGCGTGAGCCTTCGGATCGTCGCCGCATGGGACGCGGGATTGCGCCACGTCGGTCGTCTTCGCGAGATCACGGAGCTAATGCGCCGACCGTTTCCGCTCGTTCGCCGCTTTGTAGCGCGCGCGTCGAGGCCCCTTTAAGTGCACCGAGTAGCGCGTCCGTGAGCTCCTTCGCTGCGTCTTTTGACTCCGCACGCGCGCGGCGAGACCCTCTCTAGCGCTGGCGAGCTCGCCGAAGTTGCGTCTTTGTGCCGCCGTTGTTTTGCTTCCTCTCGTCGCCGTCCGTCGCTTTCCGCGTGCTCAGACCCGTTCGAGTTCACGAAGCAAGATGCATCGAGTGGACCACTTCTTCTCGCGGAGAAGCCCGCGCGCCGTCGCCGAGGTCATCTTCCCCACTCGGCAACCTTCGCTTCTTCACCGCCGTCAACCTCGTCGAACCGCGCCGACCGTCCGATTTGCATCGTTCGGTTACGGTGAGTCGCGTAGCCTCCATCTCTGTAGATGTTTAGATTGAATCGTGGCGTTGGATCTTGATGTATGCGGCTTGGATTAGATCTAGTTTACGTGATATGTTTTTGTCTTAGCCGTTGGATCGTTAGTGGATCGTAGGATTGAGCCACGTCGCGCCATGAGCGATGAACGCGCTCGGTGCCGTAGGCCGTTAGATTAGATCTAAACGGTAGAGATTGGATCTGGTTTTGCCCTAAGGATCCGCGCCGTTCAGATTTGAACGTGCGGCGGAGATGGCACCGTACCCTCGCCAAATCACGTGTTGACGCGTGGGCATTTTGACTGGGGCGGAGACCAGATCCAGCCGTCGATTTCGGGCGTACCGTCGCGATTGCGCCGCGTGTCGTCGCATGAACCGAGACGTCGCAGTGGCGGCGCGGTGCTGGCCGTTGGATCTGAGCGCGCCGTTGGATGTGCGACGCGTGGGCGTGGAGTCGCGGCGTCGCCGAACGCGCGGGGTGAGATCCGACCATTGGATGGCGGCGATGCGGATCTTGCCGCGTGTCTCGTCGGGATTGGCTGCGCATCATCGCGACGCCACGGCTTGCGTCACCGGTGCATGAGCGCAGTCTTGCCGATCCACGGTGGACGAGCCGAACCGTGGACCCGACCCATGAATCAAAACAGCGTGGCGGCACTAGAGGTCGCCACGTGTCGTCTTGGCCGTCGACAATGAGCGTCATAAATATTTTATATATAAAAATATTTCGACCGAAATTCATTTCTGTGCTGACGTCATTTATGCGAATTTCCAGTATAAAAATAATTCAGAAAAATCGTATTTTCTTAATTTCTGTATTTTCAGATTTTATGCAAACTTCAAATGACTATAACTTTTGCATTTTAACTCGGTTTGGGTGATTCAAATTTCTAAAAATTCATAAAATTATGATCTATTTAATGGTGAATTTTATTTGAATTTTGAGGTCATATAGTCTTCTGTATTAGCTATTTATTGTATCTTTTTGTTTGTGCAGCGAGAGGCGCAAATTTGTCGGAAAGTTTCGAGGAAGAATTAGTCGCTCAAGACCAAGCTTGAACACGACCAGCAACTCTTTGAAGGCAAGTGATGCTTTGATCATTTTGATCCCAGATTTTAAAATGTAATTTATGCTTTGAAACTATGCATGCTAATTATTTAAAATGAATTTAAATTAATTTGGGATAATGTAGTTAATCAACCCATTTTGTTATGCCACCTTGAATTATTACTTGTATGCCTAAATCATTGTCACCTAAGTTTGATTATATTAGTTGGATGTTAATATTGTGCCAACACGGGAGGCTAGGCCGTGAGTAGATGCTTAGCCTTGCGTGAGTCATGAATGATCTTTGGAGAAATGCTACAAAATTGACTAATGGAATATTGAATGTATTTTGAAAGTGGTGTGATGATGCCACATGATGATATGGAAGTATGGTGACTGTGTGGTTCCATATTGATGTTGAGTTATTCTTGGCATGTGTTGCACAATAATCAATGGGGTGGGAAATATTTTAGGCTAGGGCAAGTGGCAAGAGGTGTGCTGAGTGGGCTGTGTGGCGATGGGTTGATGAGTGATGTGAGTCTGTGTGCCACATTGGGCTGTGTGCCTTTGTTGAGTGTTGGAAGCCTTGCCTTGGTCGATTAAGGACTTCACCTTGCAAGCCTTTGATCCGAGTCACCGTACAACCACATATCGATATGGGACAGACCTAGTTGACTAGGGTTACGATATCTTTCCTCCGATACCTCGGGGTGAAGTACACGGGGTGTATCTGTATGGGGCGCGCACTGCTACGGCTTGGTGCCCATCCAGCGGTGATTGGCGGTCCTATACTTGGCTCTGTGTGAGGGAAGTGATAGTGAAGGCAATCTGGAGAGGTTCTTTGGTTAAGGTAGAGGTTCTGAAAAGCTTTGTTGCGGACAATCACGTGTGGTGGCGGTGTATCTTGTGGGTAAAGTGTACAACCTCTGCAGAGTGTCAAAACTATTGAATAGCCGTGCTCACGGAATTGAGCATTGCTCGGGATTACTGATCAAGGGTAGATTTTCATAAACAAAACATGGAAGGGGTGGTGTGTGCCAAGTGTTAAAAATGAGCTATTAAGGTGTGTGTGTAGAAACCTCATGGAAAAACCATTTGAAATTATTATTACGTATAAGCTGTTCTCTTGCTTTAATCTAACTAAGATATTGGTTAAAAATGTTGCTTGATGCAAAAGAACCATTTAAGCCAATCCTTTGGAACAAGATCGCATATAGTAATAGTCTTGCATTCATGCATTACTTGTTGAGTGCCTTGTGTACTCACCCCACCTTGCTTTCAACCCCAACATCAGTGGAGGAGACTACACGGTTTGGGAGGAGGAGTACATCGAGGACACGATGAACTAGGGGCAAGCCCAGTCGGTTACTGTGGCAAGATGAAGGCTTCCACGACCTTTTTTTATGTTCATTGCTATTTCTTTACTTTGAATAATGTAAGCCTGTGTGGTGACCTATCTCGTAAGGAGACCATAAGGTCGTACAACTCGGTTTATATACATGTTTGCACTATTTATTCTTATATCTTCGTGAATATGCGTGATGTGCAACCTCAGTATGATGTGTGTGATAAGCGTGATCTGGGTCGCACAGAATACACAGAGGGTCGGATTTGCGGGTTCGGGTCCCGACATCAGCGTTGCGCAATAAATCCTTTTCCAGTAAAAAAATAAATCCAGAAATTCTGATTTTCTGTATTTTCTCTGAATTTAATCTTTGGAGGCCGTTCTCGCTCATACGAACTCCGATTGAGGCGATTCAAGTTTCTAAATTTTCTAAAATCAAGATCTATTTTCCAGAGCCATTTATTTTCAGTTTTGAGCTTGTTTGAGTCTCTGTTTTGTATTTATTTGGTTTCGTTGCTTTCTTTTCCGGTGAGACGCTAATCCAGGAAGCGACGAAGACTTCAAGACCAAGATTCAGCACTAGATCAGCAAGGCAAGTCGTGTCGTTTGATCATATTGATCCTATATTTGCAAAAGTAATTTACTTTATTACAATTGCATGCTATTTTGTGTATCAATGCTTATTTAATGGGAGTAGATGTATACCTAGTTGACATTATGCCACCTTGATCAGTTGTATGCCATGTATCCATTGTTAGACCTAGGTTGGGACATTATTAGTTGGACATAATTATTACACCAACCCTGGGTTATCGTAGTTATGCTTAGACATGCTTATATATACGTTGGGATTCATGTCACATGTTGAATAATGTTAATCTTGACTTAATGAGATATTGAATCGTGGCGGTTAGCCTTTGTTGTAAAATTGTTGTACCATGGCGGGGTTTGCCATTGGTCTTGGTTGAGCAATTGTTTTCCCTTGGGCAAGTGATCGCAAAGATAAAGGGGTGCTTTCTAGCACATTGGGATGTGGATGTCTTGCCCGAGACAACTTAAGGACTTAATCTTGTGCGCCATTGAACTGGGCCTAACTGTACTACCACATGTCGGAATAGGACGACCTAGTGATTAATTTGCAATGTCTAGCCTTGAGTCTTGCCAGTTGGTGGTGTGGGTTCCGGATGGGCGGGTTGATTCGCAAGGCGCAAGAGGGGCCCTAATGGCGAAACCTTAGCGGCGTACCAAGTTTAGGCGATTGCATTGTAAAGGCTTTGTCATGATATCTCGGCGGCACACCAAAGGAAGTGTGTTAGTAACGTTTGCACAAAGAGATGTTCATGTCTTGTGGGTAAAGTTGTACAACCTCTGCAGAGTGTAAAACTATTCGAATAGCGCGTCATGATCATGGACAAGCAGAATTTCACACGGGGTATAGAGTGTTTCATAAAATGTGGAATGTGGAATTGTTGGGATGTGAACGGGGAGTTCACTGTTGTTTTGTTGTCTATCATTGATCTATCCATCATTTATGTATGTTTTCTTAAATATGCTTTCAATCTATTTATTGTATTTCAATTCAAGCTGTTGCTTTCTGCAAATGAACTATATAGCCATCCTTGTCAAGCCGTGCATAAATATATTGCATCAATTCCCTACGGCTTGCTGAGTACCTTTGTACTCACGGCTTTATGCCATTGTTGATCAGTTGCTGAAGGAGATAATGAATATCATGAGGATGAATTCTATGAAGACTACGTAGATTAGGAAGGCGTTCCCCAGACGATTGCCTGTGGCATGTCGAATGGCTCAAGTTATCCTTTTCGCTGCAATAGTATTTGTTTCTTAAGCCCTTAAGGCGTAATGGTGTAAACATTGACCATAAGGTTGTTTGCTTTATTTAATAATAAATTGCTTCTTCCTAGTTAATTCGTTGTATGGAATGGTATTTCATCTATGTTTCCACTGTGTGCACTAGCGTGATCCTGGACTAGTGCAGTATACACAGAGGGTTTCGGATTTGCAAATCCGGGTCCCGATAGGTGTATAGGACCTTCTCATTGGGTGCACACTGGGATATGTGCAACTTCCTTTCTATGGTCCGTAGCCAGTCGTCGGCCTCTATTGGGTTAGCATTTCCCGAGAATATTGGTGGCCTAGTCCTCATGAAGTCCGAAAGTCTGGACTGGAACTGTTTTCGTGATGCGCATTTGGGATGTTATTGACATTGGCGGCTGCAGCTTGATTTTGCATCTACTGTATCTGAAGCATCATCGTCTGCATCGGTGGAGTGCAGGCGTGAGGAATGCTCCCAGGTTTTGCATGTCAACGACCGGTGGTCCTTGTGGCGCAACATTCTCCTCCTGGTTTCTGTTCCCACGAACTCCGCTCGCGCTGGCTCCATTGTTGCCTCGGGTGTTCACCATCTGAAGAACAAAAGGATTTAGGCACAAGAGGGAACATAGGAGACAAGTACACAAGAACTAATTTAGGGAGAAAGGTTTGACTCAAAATAAAACACGCAACTTTATTTTTATTATAGTGATATGGTCGCTCACAATTGCCTACGGCAATGCGACACATATCAAGCACACATCAAATAACATAACAACACATAAAGTTCGAATCAAAGTAAACGTTCTAGGGACAGACTTGATAAGACTGACTCAATTAAACTTGACTCAATGCATGAGTCGACTCTGACGAAAACTAAAACTCTCTAGTCACGATGCTGAGGTGGGCGCGGTGGCATTGGGGCAAACTGGTCACGATGCCCTGGTGCAACCGGAACAAAAGACCCCATTGACTCCTCCGGTCCTGGGGTGGCCTGCTCCTGTGCCGGTGGCTCCAGCACCTCCTGCACTGGTGCCTCCTGCACCTGCTCTGGCTCCTCCGGATCTGGGTCATGGAGCTCGAAGCGCTCGCTCAGTCCGTCTGGCGCCACCTCGGCTCATGGACCCTCTAAATAGAGTGGGCTAGGTACTCTCGAGCCTCCCGCAGCTATGTTCTCACCTCCACGACCTCGTCGCGGGCTCTCTGCAGCTCCTGGACGGTCTCGTCCATGGCCTCCTCCTGGGCGATGATGTACCTCACCAGGTGAGTGATCATGGCGTCCTCCTCCAAGAACTCCATCCTGTCGTGGCGACTGTCTCGGCGCGGGTGGTGACGAAAGACGGTGCCCTCCAACTCTGCAGAGTAGGTGCGGGCGATCTGCCGCATCGCAAGACATGACATCTCCTGAATCTCGGCCTCAAACGAAGTCCTCCTGATGGTGACGTGGATAGGACGGCTCGCCCTCGTTCTCTCCCGAGCATATACAATGATCCTGACATCCCAAGCGATATCAAGTCCTGCCCGCACTATAGAGGTCCCCCGATAGATCGGCCTGTCGAAGCCTCCGAGAAGCTGCATCATGCGCCACAGTTCCGCGGCGTACCCTCCAGTGGCTCTCCATAAGAGTGGATCATCCTCATCTTCCAAAAGGTATCCTTGTCAACTCTCAAAATTTTAAAACAAAGTAACCACGAGAATTTCGGCAAAAAGGAATGAATAGAAAGAAGGATGAGACAGGAGTGATTTTATTTTACGGTTCACTTTTAGATTTAGAAAATAATTTTCACCTCCCAACAACCATTCTAGCTAAGTGCATCCTCTCTACATCAAGTATGGCTCGATACCACCTTACATCGCGCCGAATTTAAATTAGAACACCACATGTGATACACGATCCGAGGATCATCTTTGGTGCTCACAGATCTGCAGAGATGAATACCATCACACATACGGTGGAAAAATAACGATAATGTATTTAATTCAAATTAAACTGTTAAGACCTTAAGGTCACCTTACAATATTATGCCACGCGAGTGAGTTGAGTAAATAAATAATAACGGCGGAATTATAAAATTATTCGTGGCGCCTCGGTTTACCACGAGCAACCGGTGGGCCTTTCCCTAGTTAGCGGGTCGTCATTCTTCTCCTCCTCATACGCTTGCAGTTCTTCATCTTCTGATATTGTGATTATGGAGGGGTGAGTACATTGGTACTCAACAAGCTATGCACAGAATACAACTTAATATGCTACATGCCAGGCTTATTCCAATGGAATATCTTAAAGGTTAATTTGCAATAAACAACATTTAACAAGTAACATAGGTAGATTCAAAAGCAGCAAAAAAACAAGTAGAATTAACAATAACTTTCCCAGAAGTTACGTAAAAGCATTTCCACATCCTAATCCATACTTCCATCAACTTCATCTTTTAACCCAACCATATTTTTAATAAAGTCTAACCCTTGACTGTAATCCCGAGCAATGTCCAATACCGTGGACACGGCTATTCGAATAGTTTGTACACTATGCAGAGGTTATACACTTTACCCACACGATATAGTTAACCACCACACAGGCGAGTAACCATAACAAAGTCTTTCCGAAACTTCCATCCTCGCATGTGTACCTCCCGGTATAGTCCCCACTGTCCCTTCCCTTTTGTGGAGCGGAAGTACAGGGCTAACGTATACCGTTGAAGAGATGTAAGACCGATTCGGTAAACACTACACCCTTCTTTCCACATCCATAGCTACAAAAACCACCTGAGGTCTCACATGCTAAGACTTCGGAATGATACTCAACTAGGTCTGTCCCATACCAGACATATGGTTGTATGATAGGCCCAGTTCAAAGGCTTGCAAGGTTAAGTCCTTAAATTGACCGTGGCAAGACTACCCAAAGTTCACAAAACCAAATTCAACAACATCACTCCCATATGCCACATCTGGCCCTCCATTAATCACTTGCCACTTGCCACCGTCCAAATTATTTTACCACCCTGGTTGGTTACCATGCACCGTGTGCCATCAATAACATCAACACACGTGTCGCATTCTCAAAATGTCTTTCATAGTTCATTAGTCAATATTTCATCTTTCCCATGAAACAGTGTTAATGAAGCGTGCAGCAGCTAAGCATACCTACGCCGTTCTAACGATTTCTGTTGGTGACTAGTATTGACCAATTTAATAGTTTCCATCTTAGGGTGACAATGGGTTTATGGCATACAAATACTAGGAACGAGGAATCGATAACAAGTGGTGATTTAACTAAACCCAAATTACTTTAAAGCTTTTATAATTTAATTAGCATGCATAATTTAAATCAACATAATATTTAAAAATATTAGGAGCAAGATGGTCAAAGCATAACTTGCCTTCGTAAAGCAGCGAGTCTTGGTCTAGGTCTTGGTCTAGAGCTTGATCCTCAAAATCCGCGTCCTCACACAGCTCGACGTCTACGCGTAACAGATAAAGAACCAAATAAACACGCAAAACAACGTACAAACACACATTTAGAAACTACCGCAAATCAAACTAATTCATAACATTATGAAAACTTCCAGATAATTAATTTAGCATTTTCTAAGTTTTATAAAATTTATTTTGACATTTTTGGACGTAAGTTTGGACTTTCCATGAATATTTTAACAGCACAAATTTATTTATAAAATTTCAGTAAAATTTACGTAGCATGGTATTGATTTTTACTCATTTACAAAATTTGTCGCATGTAGTTTGGACTTATAACAAATTTGTTATGAAAATAACAATTTTCGTGTTTTCCTAAAAATATTTACGTACAACTAGTTTTGAACATACATGACACTATTCATGGCGTATATGCGTATTCTTCTGTTGCCTGTTGCTTGGCTTACTTTGGCTACGGAAAAGAGACAGAGAAGGAAACAACCAGTGTCAGCCAGGACGACAGTGATCAACCAACTGGAGGAGAGGCGGCGCTTGTCCCAGGCGGCCAGGCTGGAGCCGAGCGACGGCATAGGACCAGCGGCGTGCGTGCAAGCTGGGGCAAGGCGGCAGTGGCTTTGCCAATCGGCCAGAAAAAGGCAACGGCGCGACGGGCAAGCATACAGTCCTAATATATATGTATATACATGCCTAACATATATATACATGCGTGATTCCTGTTAAATATTTGTATACAAGTACCGAATCAATCTAATATGAACATATACCTGCACACATACCCCATATATATACATTTACGCGAAGTGCACTACGCTCTACGTATTAACGTAACTACATGTAAAAGCACTCGGCCAAGCATATATATGTAAACATGCATATTCATCCGTCTAACCAGAGAACGCAAATCTCACCTCAACCGAGCAGCACCGACCGTCGAGTGCAAAAGGAGGCGAGGCCCGAGACAATCAGCAGCAACAGCGCAGATCGACGAGCGCGGAAGGAGACGACCAAACGGCGTTCAACCAGGCAGCGTCCAAGGCAAGAGAGGAAGACAGAGATGCGTGGAAACGTGAGGAGACAGCCAAGATCTTAAGGATGAGAAACAACAACTTAAAGGAGAAATTAAGAGGTGATTAAGGACTAATAACTGAAAGAAGAGAAAAAGGCAAAAGAAACGGCTGGGAGGAACAATTCATGCGTACAGGATTGAAGGATTCCATTCATTACGTGGCTGTCGGTTCAATTCCGAATTTGAATAGTGCTGAGTCAAAACGCGTTTAAGATAAATTAGCAAAAGGGCTCTAAAACTCTTGGAAAAAAATCTTCTAAAATACTAAGGAATATTTGAAAACTAGCGAAGTTGGTTTCGTGATTTTTCGATATATAGATTTTCTGCAAAAATTCTTTTTGTGAATCAGACACTTGTACAGATTTTTATAAAATCAACAACTTAATTTATAGATCAAGTTTTTGAAAATATTCGATAGGAACATTCTTGTTTTTCAAATATCATTATTTTAAACTAAATTTTGAAATTTTCTGCGCACGTGACACACACAATCTTTATTTTATTTGATTAATTCAATAAGGCTTAAGTTCGAATTAACTTCAAAAATTCCAAATACATTCCCGAAAATTTCTAATAATTCCAGAATGCCATAAATATATTAAAAGCAAATTTTGTAAAGCATGATGTCATAAATGCTATTTTCCAATATAAAAATAATTCGGTTTTTCAATATTTCTAATTTTTTCTTTTATTTCAAACTTTGATTGGATATATCTTTCTCATACAAACTCTGATTGAGGTGATTCCAGTTTCTAAAAATTTGTAAAAATTGAGCTCTATTTAATGGTGAATTTTATTTAATTTTTGTAGTTAATCTTGCTCTCTATTTTTTGTATTTATCGATTTCTCTCTCGTTTCACATTGACGTCGAGTTGCTTGGTGAGTTTGTGGTTGAGGAACCAGCGCTCAAACAAGGTCGAGAGGTGGAGTCAGAGCTTTTTGAAGGAGAGTTGTGCTTTGATCATGTTGAACCCATGCTTCAAATATTATATTGATTCAAAGTATTTCATGTTAATTCAATTATCACTTGTTTCAGTAATGTTAGGAATAGTTATTGTCCACTTTGTATTGCATCCGCCTTGCCATGTCATATGTCATATCTCATTTGTCACCCTAGGATGGTTCATGATAATTGGTAGCTATTAATTGCCAGTATGGGTAGCTAGATCGCATGTAGTATGCTTAGCCATTCAACGAGTCATCATTTTATGTAAAAATGATTAATCTTGCTTAATGATTATGGAACATGTTTATTAACTTGTGTGTCGGGTGTTGTCACACAATGTTTTTGTTGTTGATGGCACGTGGTGCATGGTAAATCAACCTATTTGGTAAAATGATTTAGACTGAGGCAAGTGCCAAGTATTTGTGGTGGACCAATGTGTCATTTGGGCGGTCGCATTGTTTTTATGATAATTGATGGTTCATGGTTAAGATGGTTTTTGGTTAGTCTTTCCTTGGTTAATTAAGGACTTAACCTTGCAAGAATTTGAACTGAGTGATTCATACAACCACAAATCTAGTATGGGACAGACATAGTTGACTAATTTGTTGAGTCTAAGCTTTGGTACTATTAGTGGTGGTGTGAGACCCGGGTTGTGGTAACCAGTCCTCGCACGGGTAGGCTGTAAGTCGAGGATGCCGACTAGAGAGGGGTGAATAGGTGTGACAGAAATTATTCTTAAAGTACATGTAGAACAGAAACTTCCACCGAATAGTACTCGGGAATTATTCTTAAAGTATATGTAGTACTGTCTTAGGTTCGGCTACGGCGATTTCTACACCGCTCGCCTAATATTACAATATTATTTTAGATGCCTCCCTCCTGAGGGTAGATTTATTCCGCCAGGTCTTGGTCGTCAGCCCCCTCATATTCATATCCCTCCACAGCAATATCAGCATCATCATAAAGATTCATATCATCAAGAAAATCACCTTCTATCTCATCTGGGTGGGTGGACTCAACATGTTCTGAAAAACAACAGAGAAAGCAAGGCAGAGTACTTCAGTACTCAGCAAGCCGCGGAACCTTTATGCATGGGTATATAATTATAATTTTCGTCCACCGAGTTGCTACTCCAAAGTAGTACTTTAACAAAAGTACCATTACCAAATTTGTTATAAAAAGTCAAGTTTTAACTTTTAGATCTACTGACTACAAGACAACGTTGGGTTTTACATCCTGTGTTAGAGGAAAACCCACACGACGCACTTCCAAATCCGGAAGCTAGGAGTGATATCACATTTGACTCTGATCAGAGGTGTACTGCTTTGCCCATAGCATCACTTGGCTTATTGTCACAGTGTGCTTCCTTAGGCACACTAATAAACCATGGAAATAGAACGTTTGGCCAACCGTAATCTAACCTCTGCCATGCCACCTCGCCTCACTAAAGGCACACGGGTCGAGACTCCTGCCCTAACGTCTTGCCCTAGGGTGACTGCCCTCACCTAGAACAATCACCTTTCTCACTTTGGTAGAGTCAGCTACTTGTCGGCTACTTAGTTTAGCCCGTCACATACCAGGTCTATGATCAGCACAGTTTGTGGCGATTTTGATGTAAGCACCAGTTTGGTTTGTCCTTAAATGATATCCTATGTGGAGAAGCCCTCACTTTCATATCAACCCAACCGGGGTTGTTCATACCCTGAACTCCTCTACGCACCATTTAGTCCATAACCCCACCAAGGTTATGGTTCTAAAACTGGATCTAGCTGATCCAATTAGTATGATTTAATTTCTTTTAGAAATTAACTTTTGGGATGAATACAAGAGTTTCAAACAACCCAAGCCACAAAACCAGTTTACAAGACATGGTCGAAGGGCCACTTGCCTGGATGTGTGATCACCGAGCTATCCACATCAGGAAGTGGCTCTAGCTGCCCTCTGCTGTTATTGTGAGGATTTCCTAATGAGAGTATCAGAATTTTAATATTCATGAATTCCTCAGATTGGGTTTAATTTATAACTTTTTTCTATTGAGCGATTACGAAACAATTTTACTAATGCCTCCAATTGAATTTGAAATGGTTTACATATTCATCTATATATGATTATTGGAAGTTCAGTTAAATTAAAGAAAAGAAGAATAAGAAATAAATTTTGGCCTACATTCCACTGTTTCTCTTGATTTATAATCTTATTCCGATAAATTTGTTTAGGTAGTATATCTGTTATTTTATTTTATATTTTTATTTAATCATTCATTCAATTATCTATTTACCAATTCATTTGTTTATTTAATCATCTATTGATTTATTCATTTACTTATCTATCTATTCATTTATTTATCTATATAGATTTATTTATTTTTATTAATTTTATTATGGTTATCTTTATATACATATATATATATATATATCTTAACTATTTATTTATTTGTTTTATTTACATTCGGCCAGGCCGGTCCATAAATCTTTCAGCCTAAAAGGCCCAGCCGACTCCTCCTGCCTTATCCCTAATCCCCTCTCTCTCATCTCTCCTCACATTCCTACCACTATCCAGTCGCCGCACTCGGCTCTCTCTCTCGCCCCGTACTCCCTCGCTCTCATCGCCCTCTCCATCAGTCGCCGCCGCCTCTTGCGCCAAGCCACCGCCGCCTGGTCTCCTCCCCGATTCCCCTCTCCTTCTCACGCCCCCGGCGCCACCTTCTCCCTCTCAGCCCTCTGCTCCACACCGCCGCCATCCTACGGTTCTCTTACGTGCCACCATCGGCCTTTGGCTTCGACGGCGCAACGGCCGTCCTCGATGACAACCGACGGCCCCGGCTCAGCCCCGAGTGCCGCCTCACCATACGCCACCGTCGATGGCTTCCCAGCACCGCGCCTTCCTTCGGCCCTCCCCGCTCGCCGTCGCCTTCGCCCCACGCTGCCAACGGCTCCGGGGTAAGCTCCCTTCCCCACTCCCCTTCCTCTCTTTGTTATCCCCCTTCTCTACTTACCCCTTTTTTCCTAGGTTTTTCTCTGATTTGGCCGCCACCTTGCTTCAGCTTCTACTCGGCTCTGCCGCTGCCTGATTTGGCGGGAGGTGGATGGTCCGAGCCCTTAGGCTACATACACACAGCATGGCGACCGCCTGCTCTGGTTACCCCATCCCCCCATCGGCCATGGTGAGCCAAGACCGAAGCATAGCCCACGGCTACAAGAGCCTAAGCTAAGTACTCCCTCCCTTTTTTCTACTATTCATACTCCCATATGCTTAAGTATTGAGTTGTTCAATTGTATAGTGTGTTAGACATTTGAGATGAGATAGTTACAGAGCAAAAGAAAATTTCTTATGTGCTGAATCTTGTCGGTTTTGCATGAATGTGACAGATTATTACTTGCATGTGATGATCTAAGATGTATAGACTTGTATAGATTTAAGACTGAATATCTTGATTGGGGTTTTGAACTTAAGGCATTGAATAATTATGTCACTACATGAATATTTGGGTTGGGATTGCGAGAGGAAACAAAGAAATGCTGGCTTCTGGGTGTAACTATATATATATCTATGCATATATACATGGTTATACATGCCTATACCGGTGAAAATGTGGTCTTTAGAGTTGCTTAATTTGTAGTTTGACTTTTCCCTGATGTGCTCTCTGAAGTATGCTAAAGCCTATAGCTTATAGTGTTTTATAAACATACACATATTAACATGGCTGATTTTATAGTGCAAAAGATGCCTTGTGTTCTTAACTATTGTAACTAAGATGTGTATGGTTCAGAGCTTGATGGTGATGATTTGCCTTTTTGAGATAGAGAGAAGAAAGCATGTATACATGTGTAGTCAAGAGTATTTTGAATGCACTACCAATGCCAGCTTTACAATGCAAAACATTTGGTTAAAGGAAGTTAGCTACATTATCATATGCATATATGTATGGATTGGATACTGAAACATCGCCAGATGTACGTGTATTCTACTTAGCCTTTGCTTGCTTGATTGATGGCTAAACATACTCAAGGGTTGAGACTGTTTATGCTTAATGTAGACAATTCATTCATGTAGAGCTCCTGTAATGCTAGTTAGTTTATTAATAGCAGATTCAGTGATGTGATTCCTCTATCTAAGTCGGCTAGAGCTAGAAGTACTGAGTTTGTAATAGCATGCTTGGTTTCTGATTTCTTTCATGGTTAAAATTGCATGAGGGGTTTTGCTCTTGTGAATGATGATCACTGGAAGTATTCATTTTAGCTAGGGAGATGGCTATCTGCTGAAAGAATGATAATGTTTGAAACCTTAAAATAGCGAAGAAAGTGTGTGACTACTGTTTTATTTGCCCAAGCTCAAAAAGAGGGTTTAATGTAGAGTGTTGGGTGTGCTTCATTTAAATGTAATGTGATTGTGTGAAAGAATCTGGTTCTTATATATGGATACCTTGCTAGTAGGACGATTAAATTCTAAGAAGAGGGATTAGTAATGTTTACATTCTGACTTTGGTTGGTGCTGCTAAATTGATGGTTTATATGCTTATGAATAGGACAGGGAGGAGTGAATATATATTTGTTGATTGTTGCACTCTGCCTTTATCTTTGGTTGACTAAGAGTTATTCATATGTGTTTTACAATAGAACAAGTTGATAGCATTAATAGCTACGAGATCAAGCTAAAAAGAAAGGTAGTCTAATGCTTTTGCACCTGGTCTGTAGGAAAGAATGATTGAGGTGTCGATGGGGCAAAAGGAGAGAGAGGCAGGTGGTTGTCTGACTTGTCTCCTTCCTCCTACTGTGATGGTCAGTGTCGGGACCGGATTTCCGAATCCGAACCCTCTGTGTATAACCTGTGCTAGTCCAGAAAAAGCTAGCACACACAGTGAAAACAGTGATGATAACACATCCATATCACGAAATGAATAATATTAATTAAGCAAAAGAGTATTAGCCTTAAGGTAAATTATTACAAATAAGCGCATCATGGCTTGAGTTCAATAAGAAATAGCGGAAATGGAATAACAGCAGCAAAGTAAGCCCATCTATTTGCCCAACAGGCAATCGACTGGGGTTCGCGTCCTAGCATCCCGAATCGCCTTTGTCATAACCACATGCGTAGAAATCGTAATCACCTTCAGCTTCTGCACACTCTTCTGTGGAAAGTTGGGGAAGTTGCAAGGGTGAGCACAAAATGTACTCCGCAAGCCTTGGATACATAATGCATGATAACTATATGCAAGGCTAAACAATTGAAGGCATAATATGGCTCTTTTAGCATAAAGCAAAGTTTAACTGTAAATAACAATACAAATTTCATAAAGAATCATTTGAACAAAATGTAATTGAATAGTAATTGAATTTGATATATCAACTAAAGCAAGTTTCATCTACCTGACTGGCTCCATCTGCCAAATCATAACCCGAGAGTTCCATCTGCTCACAGATTTCCAAACCATAATTTTCCTTTAAAACAAAACCATGAATTCTACAATGTGCAAGCGTACCTCGCCTGCCCTTGACCGTGGGCACGGCTACTTAAGTAGTTTTAACTCTGCAGAGTATGTACACTTTACCCACAAGACATGATCGACTCTTGTTGCCATGCAATTAACACACTTCCTTTGGTGTGTCGGCAGAGAGATCATGACAAGGCCTTTACAATGCATAACCCCACTATTAACATCGCACGCTAAGGTTTCACCACTGTTAGGGTTCTAGCTGCCCAGTACAGAAGCCCCCTCTTGCGCCTGCCATCATCCGGCACTCACCAACTGGCGAAGCTAATAATGAGACGCATAAATTATTTAGCCAGATTGTACCCATATAGACTTGTGGTTGTACGGTAGTGCTTGGTCCATGATAACACATGCTTCGGTCCTTAATTGACTAGGGCGGAACATTCACATACCAAGGTCTCGTGCTTTCTGCACCCGCCAAACATCCATCCGCCCTTGTCTAAACCATGTTTTCCACTTTATTTCATTTAAAAAACCGCAGCAACACCAATTGCCGCGATTTCACAAATAAGATTCAACAATGTTTGGAGTGATTCCCATAATGGCATAATACCAAAACGTTTAAGCTGGACTAAGAAATTCTACTGTCCCATGCTAATCTACTGGTTATCACCAAATAAAATATCTAGTATCACTTAGGGTGTCAAAGGTTTGTCACGATTAATGTCAATGAGGGTATAACAAAGGTGGCATTTAACTAAACCCTAAAACTATATTTAAAGTACATTGCATAAAAGTAAGCATGCATAATTTAAAACAACATAAGCCTTTTTATAAAATTTGGGATCAATATGTTCAAGGAAGACTTGCTTTCGTTGCCTCCTGCTAGTTCTACCTCTGACTGCTGATTTGCTTGAGCTTCGACTGCGTCGTCTACACGCGAAACGAGAGCAAATAAATAAAACAAATTCAAATAAAATTCAAAAATTGAAAATAATGGTGCTGGAAGATAGATCATGAATTTAGAAATTTGAATCACTGGAATCAGAGCTCGAACGAAGGAGAACGGGCTCCTAGAAGATTCCCAGATCAGAAATTCAGAAAAAACAAAGAGGCTGACATGTGGCGAGACGTGATTGGCAAAAATTTCTGGATTTCTGGAAAATAATAAAAGAAAAAAGAAATGCCACTGACACGTGGGGCCCACATGTCAGTGCCTGGGTTCACGGAGAACCAAGTGCACCGAGGCGGCTCAAGGTGACGCGGCAGATCGGCTGACGTGGCGCCACGCGACGGGTTAGGGTAGACGTGGCGATCGGCGCTGGCGGCCGACGCTGGCCGCCACGCGACGGGTGACGCGACGCGCGGCGCGGAGGCGAGGCGGCCGACCGCGGAAGGCGGCGTCGTGGTGCGAGGTGGAAGCCATCGGCGAGACGCGGCGCTAACGAGGCGCTAGCGGGGCCGGGCGGCGTGAGGCGGCGGAGCGGCTCGGCGGCGACGCGAACTTGCTGGAGCCGAAGAAGATGGCACAGTTACGTGCAAAAACGCGATGAGACCCGATCGGATCAGGGGCAAAAGAACACAGGAGACATGGGGAGTTCGGCGATGCACGCGACGGCAGCGGAGGCTCACCGGCGAGGGAGAAGGATGGCGGAGAAGCTTCTCGGGACGGCGGAGAACTTCGGCGAGCCCGCAAGAGAGGACGGCGGCGCCTCGGGCAGCAAGGGTTAGGGCAAAAAAAGCGGCGCAATGAGGTGAACCTCGGGCTGGGTGCGGCAGCGGCTTAAATAGCCTCGGGAGGCGCGCGGCACAGACGCCGAAATTGGCGCGGACGCGGTTAGCGTTTCGACGGAGGCAGTGGCATGGGGCGACGCGGTTGCATCCCAGCCATCCACGCGTCGCGGATCCGATGGCTCACGCGCGCAGGTTAGCTGGGCCGGGGATGAGGGAAGTAGGCCGGGCGGCGGAGAAGGAGAAGTGGGCCGCGCGGGAGAGAAAACGGGCCGCGAAATGATTCGGCCCGAAAAGGGTTTTGGAAATTAAAACATTTTCCGAATTAATGAAATTCTAGAAATTCAAATAAAAACAAATATATAGCAAATAAATTCAGAAAAATCACCAAAAATACAGAAAAATTCCTTGAGGCATAATGAACCCAATAAAGCTGAAAATCTTTTATTTGATGAATAGATTAGCCAAATTAAATCCTTTTATAAATACAAAATTCAAATTAAGCTTTGATTAATTTGAAGAAATTGCAAATGGTTCATTTTCCAATCTAAACATTCTAAAGCTCTAATTTTGGAATGTTACAGTCAGTTCCTCCTCCTTCCAACAGCAGGTTAGTAAATGGGAATGGTAGGGAACGGGGGGTGTACTGGTTAGTGAGGGTGGGGTGTAAAAGTTTAGGTTGCCCTGCCATTGTCTTCTTTTATATTGAGTTTTGCAAGCAATACCAGAGCTGAAAAAGAGCAAAACTGTGGGCTGGTGGCACAGGTGGAGCGCATGCAGCCCTTCAATCTGCCATTTGGCTGAGAAGAATGGGCAAAGGATGTGCTGGCATCCAACTGGTGGAGATGGCAAGGAATGGGCAAGAGACTGCTGGTCTCAAGATGGAAGAATGGACAGGAAATGGGTGGTGGCAGCCAGCTGTAGGAATGGACAAAGAGACAAAAAAATTGGTGGTTGGCTGGCTATAAGTCGGTTTGATAGGTAGAGTACATTTCTTTCTGATTCCATTAGCAGATGATTGAATGTTGTTTGAATGTGATCTGTATTTAACGATATCAACTTGACGCCAGAGAACGTATCTTAAACTTGGTGTAGCTTTGATGTGAATGCAGAAATTCTTGTCTTAACCCTCTTTGATAGTCTAAATGGATGTGGATGAGGTTGTAAAGTTGTATATTGGCCAATCTGATGTAATTGCTGTACTTTGTGGAAATGACATGAATTTTAAGTTGTATTTTTGAGAACATGTGTGAAGGACCATGTGGAGGTCCATCCATGTTTGTGATGAGTATTTGACTTTATTTGAGCAAGGTGTGCTCAAGTTTGAGTTTGATTTGGATTGTTTTTCGAGCTAGAGCAATTTGAGTTATTGGTTGGAGACCCGGTCGTCCGACCCCAGTGGTCGGGTCGTCCGATTTGAGTGGTCGGGCTTTGGCTGGTTGGAGACCGGTCGTCCGACCCCAGTGGTCGGGTCGTCCGACCTGAGAGGTCTAGGCTTTGGCTGGTCGGAGACCAGTCGTCCGACCCCGAGTGGTCGGGTCGTCCGACCTGAGTGGTCGGGGCTTTGGCTGGTTGGAGACCAGTCGTCCGACCCCGAGTGGTCGGGTCGTCCGACCTGAGAGGTCTGGGCTTTAGCTGGTCGGAGACCAGCCGTCCGACCCCGAGTGGTCAGGTCTTTGGTTGGTCGGAGACCATTTGTCCGACCCAGAGAGGTCTGGGCTGTGGCTGGTCGGAGACCAGTCGTCCGACCCCGAGTGGTTGGGTCGTCCGACCTTGAGTGGTCGGGATGGAGACTAGTGGTCAGACCATGGTTGGTCGGGATGGAGACCAGTGGTCAGACCATGGTTGGTCGGGATGGAGACCATTGGTCAGACCACGTGTGGTCGGGGTTATGCTGGTCAGCGTAGTGTATATCTTTCTGTTGAGATGGATATGTGTTGTTGGACCTTGCTATGTGATGTGGTTTCCTTGTCTATGATGGTTGCAGGACTTTGGAGCTAGGTCATGGTGAGGCGAAGGGGATCAGGACTAGGCTGGGAGAGCCGAGGTCGGATGATCAAGGTGTCGCCAAAGATGGTGAGGCCAGGAGTAGCCGCAAGCCGAGAAGACAAAGGAATGGATGAGATGCTAACTTGGAGCTGCTCGATCTAGGAGGACCGATGGATCGCGGTCGGGAAGATAGAGAAGCGGGTCAAGTTAGTGTGAGTTGAAAAGCATGCAAAACCCGTTGTGTTGTTGGGTTTGGGTGAGCCCATGCATAGCTTTGTGAGTGGGTAAAATCTCAGCCCTTGATGGAGTGCTCTAGGGTTTAGAGGCTCATCCAAGGGTGGTAGGTGTTCCAAGCCTGCTATGAATAGACAGGAGAGGGTGTCTCCTTGGGGGTGGCGGTGAGGAAAGTGTCGTGAGTAGTTGAGAGTTGTTGAGAGTGGCGAGTGTAAGGATCAAATCTGGCTCTTGGATGTTGGCTTAGGATTGAAGCGGGACATCCAAAGGTAGGAATTGATCCCAGTCACTATAAATAGAGGGTAGGGCACCTCCCTCTTTGAAGGTTCCGAGGTTTTTTGCTAATTTGAGTTTTGCCCACTTTGTTGTGAGGCTTTGTAAACCTCCCTTCCGAAATGAAATGTTCTTCATTTATGTTCTTGTTTCATTTCCTTACGTATTTACATTATGCACTTAAATTACATTATCTAAATTCGCATTTACTTACTTGCGATTTACTTTACGTAATTTGGATTTGCCTCATCTCCTTCTACATGCTATTGAGTCTTTGTTGAAATTCATGATTGATGAACTCTTCTCTGGATTGGTGCTTTCAATCATCTAGGCAATCCTTGCGTTCTTGTTGCAAGTTTGTAAACTGTGTGTTCTTATAGTGCGTAAGCGTGTGACTTGAAGTTCTTTAATCTTGATTGGCTTCGGTTCTTGTTGCCAAGGATGAAAGATTCTTTGGATGAATCTTCTATAGATCATATCCCAATCATCTAGGCAATCTACAACCTCTTCTATTCAGGTTTTGCAAGAAACCAATTTACGTGCCTAGTTTTCATATAGTGTTTCTATTTGAAGGGTTGTTTCTCAGTGTACTTACTTGCTGTGATTTGTGGAGAGTCATCCAAGGATATTCGACCATCAACTCCCACCAGCAAGTTAGGGTGAAGTCTGTGTTCGTGACTCTGTTTTTGGTGTTGCATTTGTTAAAGCGAAAGAGACGGAACCTTGGTATCAATTCCTTCGATTGATGATTGAAATAGGTTCCTGACATCCTTAGGGAGGTGCACACATATTTTCACTATTTTTGGATCAGCCGATCAAAAGTTACATAGATTTCTGTTTTAAGATCGTGCCGATTTTACTGTTCACCCGAACACTATTCACACGAGTACTGTTCATCCGAACACTTCAGGTCGGGAGTACTGTTCATCCGACCACTTCAGGTCGGGAGTACTGTTCATCCGACCGATCTTTGGGCGAAGTCTGTTCACGTAACACTATTCATCCGAGTATCGTTCATCAGGCCTCTGTAGGTCGAAGTACTATTCATCCGACCAGAGATACCCGATCAGTGCAGTTTCTTTCTGGTCTTTTGGTGGTTTGAATTCTAGGGGGAGAGTTTATTCGAAAATTTTATTTGGCTCCTATTCACCCCCCCTTTAGTCGCCTTTTTCGATCTTTCAATTGGTATCAGAGCCGGTTCTGCTCTTTCTAGATCTTGACCGGTCTCAAGAGCCATGGCGATGGACAAGTATTCCACCAAGCCTCCTATTTTCTCTGGAGTTGATTTTCCTTTTGGAAATCTCGGATGGAGTCATACATCACGCCTGTGGTTTCGATATGGCGGAAGGTGAAGCTCCGTTTGAGGTTCCTGCCGATGAGAACGTCACGATCGGCAATATGGCGATGTTGAGGCAAATGCTAAGGCAAGGAACATCCTCATCTGAGGCCTTAGTCGCAGTGAGTACGATAGGATTTCTCACCTTCGTTACGCTCAAGAGATTTGGGTGACCCTCGATGCTTACCATGAGGCACTACCCAAATCAAGGCGGTTCGACAGGACCAATTCAAGTGTGAGTTCAACAAGTTTGAACAACACGTTTGGTGAGAGTCTTGACGAGTGCTTTGGTCGGTTTACGAAGATTTTGAGCAACCTCCGAAGCAATGGGGCATATACTACGACTCGGATAATGCTCGACATTTCTTGACCGCGCTCGATCTTCGTGTTTGGGAGATGAAGGTGACCACCATCAAGGACACCACCGACTGTCGACCTTGACTCTTGGCGGGCTTTATTCTCGCCTCAAGACTCATGAGATCGACGTCGTCTCGCGGAAGACGAAATCTCAGTCGATGGCTTTGGTCACCGATCCCATTGGATCCTCTCTTTCTGATTCTTCTGTTGGTTTCTCTCTCTCCGCCCTTTGCGAGCTAAGCGATGACCAACTGGAAAAATTTCCAGAAAATGAGCTTGCTCTTCTTGCTCGTAAATTTTCATATGCATACAAGAGAGTGAGAGAGAGGAAGAGAGGTGGGATGATCACCTGTTTCGAGTGTGGTGGCCCCAACCACATTCGAGCAAACTGTCCCAAGCTGGAGAAGGGCAAAAACGAACAAGGCGGTTCGGGCAAGAACGACCACACCGACATGAACCGCAACAAGAAGGCCCCAGCTCGTGAGCCGGCGAAGAAGAAGTACCGCAACTTTGCCAAGAATAAGAAGCTCTTTCACCGGGTCCTCGCCGCACTGGACGACATCGAGCTCTCTGACACGGAGAACTGGAGTGATGCAAGCGAGGACGATCCGCAAGAGAAGGTGAAGGGCAAAGATGACTTCTCCGGCATGTGCTTCATGGCAGGCGCCATTGAAGTAAGCGACTCCGAGCTGTACAGCGACACGGATGAGGTACCCACCTACGACGAGTTAAATGTGCATACGTAAATTAGGCAAGTTTCATGCTAAGGCTAGGTCGAGGTGTTACGAGTTAGAAAAGGAAGTAGGTACCTTGACTCGGAGTTAGCTTCACTTAGATCTTCTCCTCTCGAGTCATCGATGGTGTACTTTGTGTGATGCTTTGCTTGTGGAGTTAGAGAACCTAAGGACTATGCATGATAGTGTGTTGTGCGAACTAGATAGTCTTAGGTTGAAGAATGCTAGCAATAAATCTGTTGATACTCATTCTGTAGATGCTAGTTTTCTTCATGCTCACTCTACTCCTTCTTATGCTAATTGCCCTAAATTGCTTGCGAAATTGATGCCATGGCGATCACCTTAGGAAGCTTTCTTCTAGAAACGATGAACTTGAAATGCATGCTTCTAAGGAACCAGTCAGCTCATGTGAGGGTTGTAGGCAACTAAAACTTGACAATGAATCCTTAAATGTCAAGTGTGCTAAACTTGGTAAGGACTTACTAGATAAGTCACAAGAAAGTTGCTTGCGATGTTCTGTGATTGAGGGGGACTTGGATAAAATCCATGTCGAGCTTAGGAAGAAATTAGAAGACCAAACCCATAGAATTAGAAATGCGTCTTGTGTTTCTTGTGAGGCCCTCAAGATTGAGGCAGCCGTGCTGAGGGAGAAAAATGCACGTGTTGAGAGAGCTCATCTTTCTGGTTCTTCTTCTTCTTCTTCCCCTGCCTCTTCTGTGCCTCTTTCTTTCGAGATTGCCAGTATCTTATGAGCACTCTCGAGAAGTTTGTTGGAGGCAAGAAGAAGCTCAATCTTATTCTAGACCAATCCAAGATTAGTAGATTCAATCAAGGTCTAAGATTTGATCCCTTGGAGCACGCTCGGGCGCATCCTCCTACCATTGTGTGCGGCTCCAAGAGTGGTGAGATTGTGGTAGCTCCCAGAGTGAGCACCACCAAGTTTAGGTCTGCTGGGGTTGTCCATTGGACTTCTGACCAGAAGGGTGTTACTCCTGTAGCTTCTGTCTCTAGCAAGGCGAAGTACACATGCACCTTCTGTAAGAAGGATGGTCACCTAGTAGATTTCTGCTTCAGGCACGCCAAGATCACTCGGCGTGAGCGTGTTGCTGCTCTTAGGGTATTCGAGGTCATCCCGGACTTTGAGTGCTCCTAAGGCACACACCGCCTTCGAGACGAGTTAGAGAGTCGCCTGTTTTTGGGCAGCGTTCAGGACTCGGTTTTCATGCTGGTTCTTCGAGTTTTAGTCTTGGAGCTGTTCGTAGTCAGTCTTTCCGCCGTCCTTTTGATATTCCTCGTTTTTCCCATCGAGGTAGATATCAGCGGCGTGAGGTGTTTTCTGGTAGGAGATTTAGGAAGCCTCACTGGGGTGGCTCGGCTTTTGCACCACGGCATGCCAACCTAGTTTCAGCTCCTAGATCATCTACTAGAGTTACTCTTGATCTTGTTAGAGTTAAGCGTCGAGAGACACTCGAGTCCGCCTTCTTCTTCGTGGTTTGGTACTGAGGCGTCGTGTGGTTCAGTATTGGGTTCCCAAGTCTTCACTCTATCCCAGTACTGAGTCATCTCTCTCTCTTGTGTCTTGATCAGGTTCGTCGGATGGGGAAGGGAGATGTTTGGATTGTCGACTCCGGTTGTTCTCGTCATATGACCGGAGATTCTCGATGGTTCTCTTCCCTAGTCCGAGCCCCCGGTGATGAGTTGATCACTTTCGGGGATGCTTCTTCAGGTTGAGTCATAGCTAAAGGTACCATCTACATTAACCAAAATTTCATTCTTAAAGATGTTGCCTTAGTAAGTAAGCTGCAATTCAATCTGCTCTCTGTTTCTCAGCTTATTGATGACTCTTGAGAGGTAAGTTTCAAGAGTAATGCCTGTAGAATCCTTGATTCATCAGGAGGGTTAGTTTGCGGGATTTCTAGATTTAGGAGAGTCTTTCGTGCTGACTTTTCTGCTTCTTCTGGAGACTCTCTTCGATGTTTGATTGCTTCTGAGTCCCGTGATCTCTTATTCTGGCATAGGAGACTTGGTCACATTGGTTTTGATCATTTGACTCGAGTTAGCAGCCACGATCTCATTCGGGGTTTGCCCAAACTCAAGATGGTCAAAGACTTAGTTTGCTCTCCTTGCCGACATGGCAAGATGGTTACTGCTTCTCATCCTCCTGTGACCGTAGTGATGGTGATACACGGGACAGCTTTTACATATGGACTTTGTTGGTCCGGCTAGAGTGCGATCGGCGGAGGGAAGTGGTATGTTCTTGTCATCGTTGATGATTTTCTAGATTCTCTTGGGTATTCTTCATGGCCTCGAAGGATGAGACTTTTCTCACCTCGGGGTTTGGTCAAGATGGGTTGTCTATTGAGCTCCCGGTGCATTACGAGCTATCTGCAGATGATAATGGCACGGAGTTCAAGAATTCCTACTTTGAGAGTTTTTGTGTGGAGTCTAGTTTAGAGCATCAGTTCTCTTCTCCCTACGCCCCTCAGCAGAATGGCATAGTGGAAAGGAAGAATAGGACCCTGGTTGAGATGGCGGGACGATGCTAGATAGTCTGATACTTCTAGGAAGTTTTGGGTGAGGCTATAGCTCTTGCTTGCCATGTTTCTAATCGCGTGTTTTTGAGAGCACATTTGCATCGCACTTCTTATGAGTTGAGGTATGGGCGAAAGCCCAGTGTGTCTCATTTTCGCATTTTCGGTTGCAAGTGTTTTATCTTGAAGTCTGGTAACCTAGATAAGTTTGAGTCTCGCTCTTCTGATGGTATCTTTCTAGGTTACTCGTCTTCTTCTTGTAGCTATAAGTGCAGGTGTTGATGCACATAGGATCATAGAGACACGTGATGTGACCTTTGATGAGGCTAGCCCAGAGCTAGACACGATGTTTGAGCTCTTCTTATCCCTCTGAGACCATCTTTGAAGAAGATAAGGATGATGGAGATAATGGTGTTCCACGGATCCAGTCCCTCTTCACCGAGGTGCCTCCTGTTTCCATTTACGCACCTCGGGGAGACCGGCCCCTTGCTTTCCGACTCTCCTTGGTAGTGGCTCTGTTCCTACCTCTTCATGCTCAAGAGGTAGAGGCCACTGCATTCTGGACCTCCCGTCATATTCGAGACGTCATCCTTCCGATCGGATGATTGGCGATTTGTTCGGCGTGTCACTCGCTCAAGAACTGGTCTGTCCTCCTTCATCTTCACTCGCCTTCGTTGCCTCCTTTGAGCCGAAGGATGTTTCTCATGCATTATCCGATGAGTCGTGGATTAATGCTATGCATGAGGAACTTGAGAACTTTGAGAGGAACAAGGTATGGCAGCTTGTCGAGCCCCCATCTGGTCATAATGTCATTGGGACCAAGTGGGTGTTCAAAAACAAGCAGAGTGAGGATGGGGTTGTCATTCGCAACAAGGCTAGGCTAGTTGCACAGGGCTTTTCTCAAGTTGAGGGTCTTGACTTTGAGGAGACCTTTGCTCCTGTAGCTAGGCTAGAGGCTATCCGAATCCTGCTTGCATTTTCTGCATCCAAAGGCTTCAAGCTTTATCAAATGGATGTCAAGAGTGCATTCCTCAATGGCTATATTGAGGAAGAGGTTTATGTCAAGCAACCTCCAGGATTCGAGAACCCCAAGTTTCCGAGTCATGTATACAAGCTTTCCAAAGCTCTGTATGGACTCAAGCAGGCCCCCAGAGCATGGTATGAGAGGCTCAAGTCTTATCTTCTCAGCCATGACTTTAAAATGGGCATAGTAGACAAAACTCATTCATCGACACCATGAGTCTCATTTTCTTCTTGTCCGCATTTATGTGGGCGATATCATTTTTGGTGGCTCGTCTCATTCTCTTGTCTCTCAGTTTTCTGATGTGATGAGTACAGAGTTTGAGATGAGTATGATGGGCGAGTTGAGCTACTTTCTTGGCTTCCAAATCAAGCAGACTCGGGAGGGTACTTTCTTGCATCAAGGCAAATATACCCGTGACCTCCGAGGCGCTCGACATGTCGATGGGAAGCCGGTGATGACTCCTATGGCCACCATCGCTGTCCTCGAGCCCGATGAGGATGGTGAGCTGCCGATCAAAAGGAGTTTGAAGCATGATCGGCTCCTCTTGTACCTCAACGCCTCGAGGTAGGACATACATTTATTTGTGTGTGCGTGCGCTCGATTTCAAGCTTCTCCTCATGCCTCTCACCGCCAGGCGGTCAAGCGCATCTTCAGGTACCTTCGTGCTACCACTGATTATGGTATTTGGTACTCTTCTTCTTCTCGTCTATCTCTTAGAGACTTTTCCGATGCCGACTTTGCTGGCTGTAGGATAGATAGGAAGAGCACTTCTGGCACTTGCCAATTCATTGGCACTTCTCTTGTTTCTTGGTCATCTAGGAAGCAGTCTGGGGTTGCACAATCCACCGCTGAAGCCGAGTATGTTGTTGCGACCGATTCTTTGAGCAGTGCTCTGGATGAGATCGACCTTGCGGGACTATGGGTTAGAGATAGAGAGTGTGCCACTTTTCTGTGACAACACTTCTGCTATTTGCATTGCTAAAAACCCAGTGCAACATTCTCGGACCAAGCACATTGATATTAGATATCACTTCCTTAGAGACCATGTGGAGAAGGGAGATATCGCGCTTCAGTTTGTAGAGAGTGACCTTCAGTTAGCCGATATCTTCACCAAGCCTTTGGATAGCTCCAGGTTTGTTGCCTTGAGGAGTGAGCTTGGAGTCGTGAGCCCATACGGCTTATCTTGAGGGGGAGCTGGTTTGTATATTATGTACTATATATTTTCTTCCAGTATTTCCTTTTTTTTTGGGTGACTTTGGGCTTGTTTTCTTGAGTTGAGTTCACTCACTTAGACTTCTAGCATGCCTTGCATGGACCTCTTATCTTGTGCTTTAGGTTGCTATCATGCGTGATTAGCTGTTCTCTCTTCTCTCTAGGTTGAGTTCCCTCACAGTCTTTTAAGTCTAGCAGGTTTTGGACCTCTGGTAGACAGTGCTGTGTGCACTCCTTAGTTGGGATCTAGAGTCGACTTCCCTATGTCAGTCTTTTGGGAAGATAAGAGCGAGTCTAAGGCTGTAGTGAGTTTCTTATATCTTTTCTATGCTCTATAGCCATCCAGTTTTGCGGTTTCTCGATTTCTTCTCCTCATTCTGTTTTTTGGTTATTATTGAGTTCATTCGGGTTTTCTTTATGCCTAATCTTGATAATAACTCAACTTTAACCAGATTTGAGCTTAAAATTGATTCAATTGTTGAGGGGAGTTAGGAATCTGTTCATGCATTGCATTTAGACTGCTTTTCCGTTTTATGAGCTTTGTCTATTATGCATTTGACTCAATCTTCGTGAAATACATCATGCTATATCTTTCGAAGAAAATCACTAGCTTAGATATATCCAAGTTCATTTATCAAGCTAATGTTCATTGAAATCTGAAAAACTTAAAAGCTTTAAATGAAAACTTGATGAAACATGTTGCTTTTACTTACTAAGTTTCTTCTCTAAGAGCTTTTACCATGAATTGTGAAATTTTGGAATTCTCTAGAGTCCCTATAGCAACTTGGGTGAAATTTGCTTGATCCATATTTGAGTCCTTCAGAATTGCTTATATGTGCTAAATTAAAAATTAAAAAAAAATTGACTCTTTTGTGCAAAATTGATCTCAGCACTTTATATTCTCGAGACTGCCTCCCATTGCATTTGGGATGAACTTGGAATATATTGTGTATGACCAAGATCATTCTCTTAAGAGTTACTCTTGAGATGATCGAAAATGGCTTGAGTCAATCAAAAAAATTTGCAAATATCAAACACATAAGTGGGTAAAGAATGCAAATTATGTCAAACATTTGCACCCGCTATGTTTTTCAAGTCTTAAAGAAAATTTGCATAAATTGAAAAATAGGCTCAAGGACCTAATATGCACTTCAAAATTCCCAAAGTGTTGAGTAGGTTGAACTCTAGGTTTTCCATTTGATCCACGAGTGGTTTTGCTTCTAGTTTTGAAACTTTGCTAAGTTGTGCACTTGTTAAATCTTGCTAAAATGATACATTTTCAAAACTTAGCTTATGAGCAAAATTTGTTATTTGCACTTGGACATGTCTTAGTTTGGTCATAATCTGAGATTAATAAGCTTGGTGTCATATCTTCTCATTATGATCATTTGGATAATCTTCAAAGCTCCCTTAGGTTGCATTTCATGCATACATAAAAGAGGAGAAAATTCTATTTTGATGCCTATATTGCCAAAGGGGAGAAAATGTAGAAAAAGGCATCATTTAAAATGTAGAAAAGGAGGAGATAGAAATGTGAAAGCTTGTTGGTTCTTATGATTTTTGTAAATCTTTGCTATCTCTTATGAATCATAATCACATTTGACACTAATGATTGGTTTTTAGAGCTTTTGTTCAAAACTTGCTCTTTTCATGGTCTTGCTCTAAATTCTTTCTGCCAACTTGGTCATAATTTTATATCTTTCTCTCTGGACCAAGTTTGGCTTTGCAATCAAATTGCTTTCTTCTTCTCTCATTCAAACTCAAATTTATGCCTTTTGTGTGGTTTGTCAATATACTCATCAAGGGGGAGATTGAAGGACCATGTGGAGGTCCATCCATGTTTGTGATGAGTATTTGACTTTATTTGAGCAAGGTGTGCTCAAGTTTGAGTTTGATTTGGATTGTTTTTCGAGCTAGAGCAATTTGAGTTACTGGTTGGAGACCAGTCGTCCGACCCCGAGTGGTCGGGTCGTTCGACCTGAGTGGTCGGGGCTTTGGCTGGTTGGAGACCAGTCGTCCGACCCCGAGTGGTCGGGTCGTCCGACTGAGAGTGCAGGCTTTGGGTGGTCGGAGACGGTCGTCCGACCCCGAGTGGTCGGTCGTCCGACACGAGTGGTCGGGCTTTGGCTGGTTGGAGACGGTCGTCCGACCCAAGTGGTCGGGTCGTCCGACCGAGAGTGCAGGCTTTGGTGGTCGGAGACCGGTCGTCCGACCCCGAGTGGTCAGTCTTTGGTGGTCGAGACCGGTTGTCCGACCCCAGAGTTCTAGGTCGTGGTGGTGGAGACCGATCGTCCGACCCAGTGGTTGGGTCGTCCAGGCCTTGAGTGGTCGGGATGGAGACCGATGGTCGGACCATGGTTGGTCGGGATGGAGACCAGTGGTCAGACCACGTGTGGTAGGGGTTATGCTGGTCAGCTTAGTGTATATCTTTCTGTTGAGATGGATATGTGTTGTTGGACCTAGCTATGTGATGTGGTTTCCTTGTCTATGATGGTTGCAAAACTTTGGAGCTAGGTCATGGTGAGGCGAAGGGGATCAGGACTAGGCTGGGAGAGCCGAGGTCCGGATGATCAAGGTGTCGCCAAAGATGGTGAGGCAGGAGTAGCCGCAAGCCGAGAAGACAAAGGAATGGATGAGATGCTAACTTGGAGCTGCTCGATCTAGGAGGACCGTTGGATCGCGGTCGGGAAGATAGAGAAGTGGGTCAAGTTAGTGTGAGTTGAAAAGCATGCAAAACCCGTTGTGTTGTTGGGTTTGGGTGAGCCCATGCATAGCTTTGTGAGTGGGTAAAATCTCAGCCCTTGATGGAGTGCTCTAGGGTTTAGAGGCTCATCCAAGGGTGGTAGGTGTTCAAGCTGCTATGAATAGACAGGAAGAGGGTGTCTCCTTGGGGGTGGCGGTGAGGAAAGTGTACGTGAGTAGTTGAGAGTTGTTGAGAGTGGCATTGTAAGGATCAAATCCTGGCTCTTGGATGTTGGCTTAGGATTGAAGCGGGACATCCAAAGGTGGGAATTGATCCAGTCACTATAAATAGAGGGTAGGGGCAGCCTCCCTCTTTGAAGGTTCCGAGGTTTTCTTTGCTCATTTGAGTTTTGCCCACTTTGTTGTGAGGCTTTGTAAACCTCCTTCCAGAAATGAAATGTTCTTCATTTATGTTCTTGTTTCATTTCCCTTACGTATTTACATTATGCACTTAAATTCTGTTATCTAAATTCCGCATTTACTTACTTGCGATTTACTTTACGTAATTTGGATTTGCCTCATCTCCTTCTACATGGTATTGAGTCTTTGTTGAAATTCATGATTGATGAACTCTTCTCTGGATTCGGTGCTTTCAATCATCTAGGCA
This sequence comes from Otatea glauca, assembly GCA_036346275.1. Lineage (NCBI taxonomy): Eukaryota > Viridiplantae > Streptophyta > Magnoliopsida > Poales > Poaceae > Otatea > Otatea glauca. The sequence continues at coordinate 1,071,322 of CM070734.1, read as the reverse complement.
ATCCTTGCGTTCTTGTTGCAAGTTTGTAAATCTGTGTGTTCTTAAAGTGCGTAAACGTGTGACTTGAAGTTCTTTAATCTTGATTGGCTTCTGGTTCTTGTTGCCAAGGATGAAAGATTGCTGGATGAATCTTCTATAGATCATATCCCAATCATCTAGGCAATCTACAACCTCTTCTATTCAGTTTTGCAAGAAACCAATTTCTGTGCCTAGTTTTCACATAGTGTTTCTATTTGAAGGGTTGTTTCTCCGTGTACTTACTTGCTGTGATTTGTGGAGAGTCATCCAAGGATATTCTGACCATCAACTCCCACCAGCAAGTTAGGGGTGAAGTCTGTGTTCGTGACTCTGTTTTTGGTGTTGCATTTGTTAAACTGAAAAGAGACGGAACCTTGGTATCAATTCCTTCAATTGATGATTGAAATAGGTTCCTGACATCCTTAGGGAGGTGCACACATATTTTCACTATTTTTGGATCAGCCGATCAAAAGTTACATAGATTTCTGTTTTTAAGATCGTGCCGATTTTACTGTTCACCCGAACACTATTCACACAAGTACTGGTCATCCGATCACTTCAGGTCGGGAGTACTGTTCATCCGACCAGTGCTAGGCGGGGGGTACTGTTCACCCGGACACTATTCATCCCGAGTACTGTTCATCCGACCTCTGTAGGTCGGGGGTACTGTTCATCCGACCAGAGATACCCGATCAGTGCAGTTTCTTTCTGGTCTTTTGGTGGTTTGAATTCTAGGGGGAGAGTTTATTCGAAAATTTTATTTGGCTCCTATTCACCCCCCCTCTAGTCGTCTTTTTCGATCTTTCAATGTGTAAAGATATGTGAATACATACATGAGTACATTAGTTAGCTATTTGAGTGATTGAAAGAAAATACTCAAGTGTATTGCTTAATCTGATGATGATTGAGTTTTATTAGTATGTAAGGTTAAGGGTGTATGTATATAAATAAACATGAATGAGTGCTGATACTTTTGGGTAACATTACATGAATGATTGGTGGTGATGTTGGGAAAATAAGCTTTTATCTCTGTGCACTTGAGTGATGCTAAACTAAGAGCTTAAAAAAATGTATATACTTGGATTAGTAGATGAGAACGAGATTTGATGAGAGGTTGGTATATAGAAATATGATCACCTTTAGCACCATGATTGACATTGAGAATACTTTAGGAGGTGAGCATGGACCCTGATTTTCTTTAAAGATCAAAAGTAGGAGCTTTGGCTCAACTGATTGTAATCTACTGAACTTAAGATGTAAACTCGATATGAGTATATAATTTGAATCTCGTTTAATCTCTTTGATAAGTTGGATGTTTATGAATGCTTATAATGCTAAGGAGTGGCTGATCTGAAGTTTTTTTATTAGGTGAACATGAGATGTATTTGGAGTTGAGATTTGTGTGTAATTGAATAGAAATATGTGTACATACATATATATATATATGTATATATATATGTATATATATATATGTATATATATATATATGTATATATATATATATGATTGCTAAAGTGTTGGATAATAGAGAATATTATATGTGCTTACTGTTATTGTTAAGTTCATGGTCAATCCAATTAGTAGAACTGTACTGCACTTTACTGTTTAGTTATAACATTGAAGAAAATTCTTGGAATAGATAAATAGGGTTTTAGGGTATATGATTCTATGTAGGTTTTTACAATAGGCGGCTTTAAAAATTTCTTCTACGATTCTCTACAATTTAATTCACCCCTAATTACCCTTATACCAAAACCTTAACAATAATTAATGTGGAAGTGATAAATTAAGGTTTTGACAATCAAAACCTAAATTCTCTAGGCTCACTATGTGCACTAACTAATTATGTCTCTAACAATAAAATGCAATCCTAAATACAAGCAATCAATCAATTTAATTCTATGAATATAAATAAGGAATAGAATGCAAGCACAAGAGACACGATACTTTTTAACGTAGTGTTCAGAGACTTGCCGGTCTCTCCTAGTCCACGTTGAGGTTAGCCCAAACGAATTGGACCGGCTCCACGAATGGAGCACCCACCTCGAATCCACTAGTAGTTGCTCTTTCCCCCTCCGGGTAGGCGAGAACCGACCTTCACAACTTGCCGGTCTTTCTCACAATGTTCTTGAGAAGGTCACCGCGCACGACACCGTTATGCCGTTTAGGTGTCAGCAAACACCAAGAGTAACAAGTCAAGCATTCCGCTTGAACTTCACCTAGTGAAGCACATGCACTCCGGTGACCTCCTAAGTGCAACACATGCACTAGAATCCTCAATTGCAAAACATGCACAAGAGGCTCTCAATCCACTTCCTAATTGCAATACATGCAATTAGAGCTCACTCTTAGCTCAAGAACCAATTGGAAGAGTGCAACACATGCAACCAACGCCCACAAACTCTCCCCAAAGTCATCAAACGCAAATGCTAGCCCTTGGTATCCTTTTATAGCCCCCCCACACGAAAACTAGCCATTGGGGGGCAAGATGGGCAAAATCAGCAAATCCTGGTACCACCGCCCAATTGGGGCTGGTAGTACCAGCCTCCAGGCCAACGGCTAGAAAAATTAGCTGTTGCGCAGGAAACCCGGTACTACCACAGGAAAAAGCCCGATAGTATCGCTCGAGCGAGCGATAATGCTAGCCTCAACGCACCTCTAGAGCGACTTTGTAAGGTCGAGGATGCCGACTAGAGGGGGGTGAATAGGCGGCTTTTAAAAAAAACTCTCGCTCTACTAATTTCTACAAAGCAATTCACCCCTAAATATCCTTATGCCAAAATATTAACAATAAATAATGCGGAAGCGATAAACTAAGGTTTTGACAATTAAAGCCTAAATCAACTAGGCTCACTATGTGCACTAACTAATTATGTCTCTAACAAATATTGCAATCCTAAAAACAAGCAATCAATCAATTTAATTCTATGAATATAAATTGCTTGAATATAAATAACGAATTCAATGCAAGCACAAGAGACACGATACTTTTTACCGTGGTGTTCGGAGACTTGCCGGTCTCCCCTAGTCCACGTGGAGGTTAGCCCAAACGAATTGGACCGACTCCACGAATTGAGCACCCACCTCGAATCCACTAGTGGTAGCTCCTTTTCCCTCCCGGGTAGGCGAGCTCCAACCTTCACAAACTTTGCCGGGGCTTCTCACAACCTCCGTTGAGAGCTCCCACGCACGACGTCGCTACGCCGTCTAGGTGTCGGCAAGCACCAAGAGTAACAAGCCAAGCCTTCCGCTTGAACTTCACCGAGTGCAACACATGCACTCCCGGTGACCTCCTAAGTGCAACACATGCACTAGGATCCTCCTCAAGTGCAACACATGCACAAGAGACCGTCAATCCACTTCCTAATTGCAACACATGCAATTAGGGCTCTCTCTTAGCTCAAGAACCAAATTGGAGTGTGCAACACATGCAACCAACTCCCAAATGCTCTAGCAACATCAACAACTACAGACCTTGCTCCCCAAGGCCTCCTTTTATAGCCTCCAAGCCAAAACTAGCCGTTGGGGACGAATTGGGCAAAAGTCCAGCAAACCCAGTGCTACCGCCCAACTGGGACCGGTAGCACCGGCCTCCTCGCTAACGGCTACAAAACTAGCCGTTGCAGGAAATCCGGTAGCACCGGCCAACTGGGAGCGATGCTACCGCTCGGGCGGTAGCACCGGCCTAGGACCCCGGTACCACCGGATCCAAACTGGACACAAAAACACCTCCTCTGGAATTTTCACACCGGCCAGAGTAGCACCGGACCGCCGATCCACCCAAAAACATCCCTCTCTGGAATTTCCACACCGGCCAGAGGGGCGGTAGCACCGGACCTCCGGTCTACCGGCCTACCATGGGCGGTAGCACCGGACCGCCGATCCACCCAAAAACATCCCTCTTTGGAATTTCCACACCGGCCAGAGGGGCGGTAGCACCGGACCTCCGGTGCTACCGGGCTACCATGGACGGTAGCACCGGACTGACCTGCAGTACATGCTCCCATAATCGGTACTACCGGCCAGGCGGTGCTACCGGCCCTACATGGGCGGTACAACCGGCCATAAGGAGAAAAACACGATTTTTCACAAAAACTTTTCTCCAAACCATTAAAGATTTATTCTTTGAGCTATATGAGGATCAACACATGATCACAACATTATGCAAAACACATTTGCACATGTTAATCACATACTCCGAAGAATCTCATTAAGCACAACTTATTTGCAAAACACATTTGCCAATAAACCAAGAACTTATGAGATCAATCCTCTTAGCCCCGTGATGATCAACACATGATCAAGTCAATTTGCAAAACACATTTGCAAACCCTATTCACATGCTCTAGGATCGAAACCCATAATCTCAAGTTCATTTGCAAAACACATTTGCAAATAACAACTCCAACTTATTTGCAAAACACATTCGCAACTAAACCACGAACCTATAAGATCAATCCTCTTAGCCATGTAAGGATCAACACATGATCCCGACACTTTGCAAAACACATTTGCAAATGCCAACACATGCTCTAGGATCGAACCTCATAACTTCTAGCTTATTTGCAAAACACATTTGCAAATAACAAGTCAACACTTTGCAAAAACACATTTTGCAACCAAACCAAGCTTAGCCTTGTGATGATCAACACATGACCCAATCACAAGCTAAAACACCAAAGCATGAGCTTTCTATTTACAACACATGCAAATCTTTAGCATCATGCAAACAACCACAACAAATTCAAGTACATGAGCTCTCTATTTGCAACACATGCAAATCTCTAGCACCATGCAAACAACCACAACAAATTCAAGTACATGAGCTCTCTATTTGCAACACATGCAAATCTCTAGCTCCATGCAACCACTTTAAACCAAATTGCTTGAGCTCTCTCCTTTTGCAACACATGCAAAACTTATCTCCAAGCAAAAACCAAATCAAATAAGATTCAATTAAAATGCAAGCACGAGCACCCTTATTTGCAACACATGCAAATACTTAGTTCATACAAAATCCAATGCACAAGCTTCACCCATTTGCAACACATGCCAAATGGTTAGCTTCATGCAAACACCAAACAAGAGAGTGAGCTAGAGTGAACCGGATTGAGTTTATCAACGCATAATGAAGCTCAAGCTAAGAGACTCAACCCCTCTTAATAGTTCGGCGATCTAAACTAGACTCTTTAGCCTATCTAGTTATACCTTTGCTGCACGCGATCCACTTGGAGCTTTTATGATTTCCAATCATCTTTTCTCCGGGATCAAATCTTCTTCTTCTTGTTCACCAACACATGATGAACCTTCTCTAGCCCTTCTCTTCAATTCGGGATCACCTCTTGAAGCTCATCAACACATGATGACTTCTTCTTCTTCCCGATTCTTTATCATCTTGGACTCAACCTACTTCACAACTCATGGAAGATGTTAGTCCAACAACACGGTTGTCTCAATCATCACCGCACTCCATTAACACATAATGGATGCCTCCAAGATTGATTGAGCACAACCCAAATCAATTTGAAAGATTAATTGTGTCTTGAGTACTTTGATGCAACTAATGCTTCATTATACTCAAGAACTTTTCGCTTGTCTTTAATCAACAAAGAGACACCATCAACACATGATGAAATGTTCTTTGATTTGATTAAAAGACAACCGAACTCAATTTAAATTACATTTAAATTGACATGAGTATATATAACTACACAAGTTTCATATACTCAATATGATGGTTAGTAATGATTCAATATGTTTAAGTGATGGAAAGGGATCAATACATTTAGAGACCATCAACAATAAACTCCATTTGATATGTGCATATAGATAATTGAACTTTGGAACCAATATGCACATAATCAATCTTACATTGCATATGAGTTTATCCTATATTTGCATGAGTATACTCAACTACACAAGTTATATATACTCAAAAGATTGTTTCAAGGTCTTGATTCTTTATATTATATGACAAGAGGACATGAATCAATACAATTGAAACATCAAGTTAAATCATCAACTCCCCCTAGATGTGTGCATTCATGTATATATGAATTAGTGACATAATGCACATATTTGGACTAAAGCAATGAAAGAGTTCATACTTTAACTTGAATTCTAACTATGCATTTATATAATAGAATGAATACGAGTGCATACCTTAGGTTTTCCATTTTCCATCCAAGTATGAGACTAATAAGAATAAGACTTAATAGAACATGTTAGTCTCATAATGATTAGATTTGTCATTAAACAATGATTAAACATTAATATTAAACCAATCACCAAAACCAATGGAGCTTAAACTTACAGACTTCTCTGGAAAATAACCACCGGTGGCTTGGGCCCGGAACTACCGCATCTTCGGTAGTACCGCCCATTGACCGGTGGTAGCTCCGGTCTTCAAAAACCGAGAAAACGCACTCTTTTAGAAAATAACAACCGGACTCACGCTCGGTACTACCGACCTCCGGTAGTACCGGCTCCCAAACAGCGGTTCTACCAGCCCTGCACTAGTACCGGCTTGACACCTATGGTACTGCCGGATTTCTAGATAAAATCATATTTCACACAGATTTGTTTTTCAAATCAACCATAAATAAGACTTGATTCTTTGAGCCATGTGATGATCAACACATGATCAAGAAATTTGCAAAACATATTTGCAAACCCAATTCACATGCTCCAAAGAATCGCATTAAACTCCAACTTATTTGCAAAACACATTCGCAAATAAACCACAAACCTATGAGATCAACCCTCTAGCCATGTAAGGATCAACACATGATCCCAACACTTTGCAAAACACATTTGCAAATGCCAACACATGCTCTAGGATCAAAACCCATAACCTCCAGCTTATTTGCAAAACATATTTCCAAATAACAAATCCATCCACTTAAAAGCAAATCTTGAGCTATGAGATGATCAACACATGATCCCAACATATTGCAAAACACATTTGCAAATACTTATCTCATGCTCCAAGATAAGAAGCATCAACATAAATATTTTGCAAAAACACATTTTGCAAACTCAAATCACAAACCAAGTTTAGCCTTGTGATGATCAACACATGATCCAATCACAAGCTAAAACACCAAAGCATGAGCTCTCTATTTGCAACACATGCACATCTCTAGCACTATGCAAACAACCACTACTCAAATCAAGTTGCATGATCTCTCTCCTTTTTGCAACACATGTAAAATTTAGCTCCATGCAAACACCACATAAACCAAATTACATAAGCTATCTCCCTTTTGCAACACATGCAAGGCCACAGCTCCATGTAAAAACAAATCGATAAGATTCAAATAAGATACAAGCATGAGAACCCTTATTTGCAACACATGCAAATACTTAGCTCATGCAAAAACCAAACAAGAGGGTGAGCTAGTGAACCGGATTGAGTTCATCAATACATGATGAAACTCAAGCTAAAAGACTCAACCCCTCTTAATAGTACGTCACTTAACTAGCAATCCGATCTCCCATCCAAACACTAAGACTGGTAAAAGACTAGGAAACATCCTTACCCCTAGCTAGTTATACTTTGCCTCTAGCGATCCACTTGGAACTTGTATGATTTCCAATCATTTTCTCTTCAGTATCGAATCTTCTTCTTCTTCTTCATTAACACATGATGAACCTTCTCTAGCCCTTCTCTTCACTTCGGAATCACCTCTTGAAGCTCATCAACATGATGATTTCTTGTTCCTGATTCTTTATCTTCTAGGACCCAACCTACTTCACAACTCATTGAAGATCGTTAGTCCAACAAACATGGTTGCCTCAATCATCACTTGCACTCTATTAACACATAATGGATGCCTCTAGAATCGATTGAGCACAACCCAAATCAATTTGAAAGAATAATTGTGTTTTAAGTACTTTGATGCACTAATGCTTCATTATACTCAAGAACTTTCTGCTTGTCCTTAATCAACAAAGAGACACCATCAACACATAATGAAATGTTCTTTGATTGATTGAAAGACAACCAAACTCAATTTAAATTGACATGAGTATACATAACTACACAAGTTTCATATACTCAATATGATGGTTAGTAATGATCCAAATATGTTAGAGTGACGCAATGGGATCAATACTTATGACACCATCGATTATAAAATAAACTCCATTTGATACATGCATATAAATAATTGAACTAGGAATCAATATGCACATAATCAATCTTTGATAGCATTTGAGTCTATCCTATATTTGCATGAGTATAAAATAAACTCCATTTGATATGTGCATATAAATAATTGAACTAGGAATCAATATGCACATAATCAATCTTTGATAGCATTTGAGTTTATCCTATATTCGCGTGAGTATACTACAACTACACAAGTTATGTATATACTCTAAAGGGTTGTTTCAATGTCTCAATCCTTTATATGTTATTTAGCAAGGAGACATGGATCAATACAATTGAAACACCAAGTTAAATTATCAATTCCCCCTAGATGTGTGCATTCATGTATATATGAATTAGGAACATAATGCATATATTTGGACTAAAGCAATGGAAGATTTCATACTTTAACTTGAATCCTAAGTATGCATTAAGATAATAGAGTGAATACAAGTGCATACCTTGGGTTTTCTATTTTTCATCCAAATTTGAGACTAATAAGAATAAAGCTCAATAGACATGTTAGTCTCATAACGATTAGATTTTTCATTAAACAGATTAAACATTAATCTAGAATCAATCACTAAAACCAATGGAGCTTGAACTTACATAGGCTCATATGGCGCAAGAGGGGGGACCCTGGATGTGGTAACCAGTTCCACCAGTGTTAAAACCTTAGCGGATAGTACTGGGTTTATATAGGCATTGGAAAGGCTTTGTTATAATCACTCGCCTTTGTGGTGTATGATTGTACCTTGTGGGTAAAGTGTATAATCTCTGCAGAGTGTAAAACCTATTCGAATAGACGTGCTCGTGGTATGAGCATTGCTCGGTGATTACAGTCAAGGGTTAGATTTTATTAAAACAAATGTGGGTATAGATGTTGGAATATGGTTCAGGATTAGGAGAGGGTTAATGGAAAACAATTGAGGAATTTATTATTGTTACTATTTGTTTTACCGTCTTTTAATCTATTTATGATATTTCTTTACAAATGTTGTTTAATGCAAATTAACCATATCAGCTATTCCTTTGTAATAAACCATGCATATAGTATATTAAACTTGCATTTTGTGCACAACTTGTTAAGTACTTTATGTACTCACCCCTTGCAACAAAATATCACCTATCAGAGAAGAATCTTTGCCCGCTTTTGAGGAGTACCAGGAAGAGGCGAATAACTAGGGTGCGAACCTTGTCAGTTGCTTGTGGTAAATTGAAGGGTTTATCTACGAATAAGTTTATCTTTCAACTGCAGTTTATTTATTTATCAGTCTTAGCCCTGCGAGGCGTATTCATGTAAGGTGGACTATAAGGTCGTCTAACAGTTATATTTAATTTGATGAAGTCTTTATTATGTTATCGATGAGTATGATTGTGATATTCATCTATGTTGAGCTTGTGTGCACTAGCGTGATTCTGGATTAGTGCAGAATATATAAAGGGTCTGAATTTGCATATTCAGATTCCGACACTACATCTATTGCGAACTGTACTTAATTTGCTAGGTATAATTAAGTAGGAGTACTGTACTACTCCGTAGCCAGCCAGGGGAATGCATTGCAGCGGCGATAATTGAGGGCTGCACTAATTGGTGCAGTGTTTTACTGGCCGGGTGCATGCATGCATGGCTATTATTCCTATGGCCCTGTTTGGTAGAGCTTCAGATTCTGGCTCCACATCAGATCTGAATCTTGTAGGCTAAAATAAATAGAATTAAGTTTATATTTTTAGTCTAAAATTAAATAATATGACCTACCTAAACACTCTTAATATACCTCAGATCCAGCTTCACGGATCGTGGAGCTAAATACCAGCTCCACGGATCCATGAATCTGTGGAGCCTGAGCCGTACCAAACAGGCCTATATTATGGATCGCGGGAGGACCCCACGGATAACAGCTAGCACGCACTTTTTTAAGTACCCAACTAGTTTAGAAATATTAGTCCCTGTATACTGCCTCCATCCAAAAAATATAAAATATATGATGTGCAATTTAAACGGTCTTATTCGTAAATATATAGCTTGTTTCATATTTCAATGCAAAATAGATATGTTGTTTCTTTATACACTAATAAATATCCAACTTTATTTAGTATTCCTGTATGTACGTATTGAATATAGTACTTAGATTTACTCCCACCGTTTAGAAATATAAGGTATATAGTTTGAATGATCTTATCCAAAAATATAAGGCTTGCATGTAGATTTAATAAGATTTTTTCTACTGTGCCCCTATTTATTCTCTCTCAACTACATGCATTTATTCATTATCACAACACAAACTATAATCTCTCATTTTCCAAGACAATTAGGTGGGGGTATCTAAGTCATTTTCACTTATACCTTTCTCAATTTCATCCCAACCTTAATCCTTATGCAAATTCAAAATACGTCTTATATTTTTGAATAGAGGGAGTAATAATTTAAGATAGATTAGTGTCTCAATCAGTGACCGATCTTTGTGTAAGATAAAATACACCGTATATTTCTTAATGGAGGGAGTATACAGAATCATGCAAAATGGCAAGGTTGTTGCTTATACGTCAAGGCAATTAAGGCCGCATGAAGAGAATTACCCTACGCATGATTTGGAATTAGCTGTCGTAATGCATGCTTTGAAGTTGTGGCGTCATTATCTCATCGGTAATATATATGAGATATATACGGTCCACAAGAGTTTAAAATATATCTTTACTTGGTCAGATCTTAATATGAGGCAGAGGAGATGGTTGGAGTTGATAAAGGATTATAATATTGGAATCCACTATCATTCTGAAAAAGCTAATGTGGTAGCTGATGCTTTGAGTTGTAAGTGCCATAATGCTAGTATGGTAGTTTAGGAGAATCAGTCTGAGCTATGCAAGGAATTTCAAAAGCTGAAATTGGAAGTTGTTCTAAAAGGATTTCTAGCTACTTTAGAAGTAAATTCGACGTTAGACGATAAGATCAGAAAAGGTCAGCAGAATGATGAAAAAATCAACAGAATCAAGTCTATGAAAGATGAAGGCTTAGCCAAGGAGTTTATTTTGGATTGTCAAGGTACTATGTGGTTTAAAGGTCGAATTTGTGTACCGAATAAGAAGGAGCTTAAGAAGTTGATTCTTGAGGAAGCTCACGATTCAAAGTATTCGATTCATCTAAGAAGTGCAAGATGTATCAAGATCTTAAGGAAAGGTTTTGGTGGCCTAATATGAAGTGTAAAGTTGCTGAGCATGTTGCTTTATGTGATGTGTGTCAAAGAGTAAAGGCACCTACTAGTTTGTTACCGCCGCTAAAGGTTCCTAAATGAAAATGGGAGGAAATTGGTATGGATTTTATTACTGGTTTGCCTAGAACCCAGAGTGGTTATGATTCCATATAGGTCATCATTGATAGTTTGACCAAAGTTGTCAAGACTACTTACTCAGGAGATCGCTTAACAGAGCTATATATATCAAGGATTGTGTATTTGCATAGAGTGCTAAAGAAGATAGTGTCAGATAGAGGTACCCAATTTACCTCGAGATTTTAGAATAAGTTACATGGACCAATAGGAACTCGTTTGAATTTCAGTACAACATATCATCTGCAGATAGATAGTCAGAATGAGAGAGTTAATCAGATTTTAGAGGATATGCTGGGAGATTGTGCTTTAGCTTATGCTACCTAATGGGATAAAAGTTTGTTGTATGCTGAGTTCAGTTATAACAACAGTTTTCAGGCAAGTTTGCAGATGAAAACCATTTGAAGCTTTGTATGGTCGTCCCTGTCATACTCCGTTGAAGAGTCTGCACCAGTTTTGGAGGAGTCCCAAGAGGTTATGAATGTTTAGGGTACGACCCTTGTCAGTTGCTTGTGGTATACTAAGGGGTTTATCTACGTCTTCATTCCGCTGTAGTTAAATTATTAGTTTTAGTTTAGCCCTACGTGGCATATTCATGTAAAAGTCGATCATAAGGTGAGTTAATAAGTTATAATTAATATATGGAGTTTTTATATTATGTTTTCGTTGTATATGATTGTGATATTCATCTATGTTGAGCTTGTGTGCACTAGTGTGATCATAGACTAGTGCGATATACACAAAAGGTCCGAATTTGCATATTCGGGTCTCGACACATGATGGTCTAGACCATGTTCTGGTGGATGTGTGGAGTCATGGACGCTGTAACATCCCGAAAAAAAATCCAAAAATATGAAAAATAAAAAGTTTGAAATTTAAAAATATAATTGAATAAAAATTTCAATTGGAATCAAGATTTCGATTTTAAACAATATCTTTTCCTTTTTTCTTGCATTCTAATCTTAAGAAAAGAAAGGTTTCAATACTAAAACTATTTCTTCCAAAACAAACAAAATATAAAAATGAATTATGATGAGACATTTAATTCAAAATTTAATTTCCTGAGTTTTCTGAATTATTGGTTCTTCTGGAATTTTGCTCTAAAAAGAAAAGTAATATATATTGAAATGGTAAATGGTAAAAGTAAAAAGGTAAAAAACCAAAATCACTAAAATTCGTAAAAATCTCTGATAAATCCCAGAACCATCCAGGATCTTGAAAATTCAACTTGCACTGATCTGGATCAATAAAATCAATAAAATATTAAAAGAGTAAAAGTAATCACGAGGAGATAATCCAAATCTGAACCTACAAGATTTCTTTAGAAGCTATCTGAACTTAACTTGGGTTAAAATTTTAACCATGCCGATATATTAACCTTAACCATGCCTGGTAAAAATATAAATAATTTATTCCATCATTTAGTAATTAAAAAAAAGAAACAGAGAAATTGAAAAACTGAAAATAGTAATGTCAGAATTGTTATAATTAAAATATAGAATAAAAAAATATTAAAATTTTACAGAAGGTCGGCAATTCCATTTAAGATTCTCATAAAAAGTTTCATAAAATATTAACCTTATTTTGATCCTTAATTAAATAAAAATCATAATATGCAGAAATGGATATCATGCATTGTCAGAATTTTAAAAACATATTTAACAATATTTTTTATCTTAAAATTTTACCAGACCCTTATTGCTTCCCTTCCGACCTCTTCATAAATCCTCATAAAATATTGAGTCGGTTTGGTAGCTTAATCCAGTGAAAGCTCGTGTGCTGTCCAGAAATTTGTGGAGGGGCTGCCTCTTTGCCTGACTTGCGCTTGGGCCCCACCTGGCAGCTTCTTCCACCTTCTTCCACCTCACGACCAGAGCACAGCCAGCATGTATTCTTCACTATTTTTGTTCAAATAAAGCTTTATTTTATTGCAATCAAGCACATGGGCTTCTCCCAAACCGACCTAAGGTGCCCTATACAGCCAAGGGAACGTGTCACCATCAATCAAACCCGACCATAATCATTACACGTTGCTCTCCACTGTTAAAATTTCGGCGCCGCCCTAGAGCTCGAGTTCACACCTTGTTTACCGCCATTGCTCACCTATAAAAGCTTCTCCATGCTCCTTGGTACCACCTCCTTCAAACACGGGCGCCAATTTCAACTGAGCCATCTTCAATTCCACAATGGCCGAGCCTTCCCCATTGCAACCAAAACCGAGCTAGCTCCATGCTTGAAGCATCGTTTTTCAATTAACTTGGCATGGAGCAACTACATCCACAGCCAACTAATACCATCAAATCAATTCGAGTTTTCCCTCGCTGTGGAGCTCCACCACCGCGAGCTCTGCACCGCCGCCGTACCTCGCCGTCGCACCACCGCTACGGACTGCCGTCGCTCCAACCGTCGCTTTCTACAGCATCACTAAGGTCTCCTCCTTCCGTTTTGGCCCTTTCCCGAAGCTCTCAGCACCTTCTCCACCTCCGGCCAAAGATTGCAGAGAGCTCCTATGGCGCCGCACTGTAGCGCGGTTACTGTAGCAGTGCGAAGCCCTGCTCTGGTTTCTTCCTTGATCCACTGACTAGTGGCCCCCTCATCCATCCAAGGTAAACACAGTAGAAGTTGCCTCTTTAGCTCATGTCAGGTAGGGCCAAATAGAACGAGGCTTAGTTGTTTAATTGGACATGTATGGTGTATGGCTGTAAGAACTACTAGTTCCATGAAGTAGGTAGTTTTTGTTAGTCTGGTCCAAGCCTTAAGGCAGTAGATCAACAACTTGTTAAATTTGAATGGGAATCTCCAAATTGAAAATCAGAAGCTTAGCTTAAATAAAACCGGCTAAGTCCGATTTACCTTTAATTCATATGACAAGAACTAAGGCTAAGTAGTATCTGATTAAGCTAGCTCAAATAAGCAATATCCTAGATATACATGTATGTGTATAAAACATCTAGCAGAAACTGCTACGTGGAAAAAAATGAAGGAAACCTGGAATATAAAGGTAAGCAGTAACATTTAGCCCTTTGGTTGATTGGCAGGAGGGACCGACTCAAATTGAGTTTAGCCAGGATCAGAGTAAAAGATTGCTTATGAGCTCTGCTTGTTCTAGTAGTTGATTAGATTGGTTGGTTGTCCGAAGTCTACAAGATGAGTAAGTCCATGAAGGTTCATGATCCTATTTATACTGACTAGCATATCAAACTTAATTAGCATTTTTAGTCAGAAGCATAATTAGACTAACCTTAAGTATGGTCTAAAGCTTAAATGATCTTTGACCTAAGTATGCATATACACATCTTATATATAAAGTTGCAAAATTAAAATTTGACATGCATGACAAATAAAGCCATCTGGATATGTGACCATTTATTTCAGAAAGTGAAGAAACAGAAAAGGTCCACAACTAGTTCTTAAATCTTTGAACAAAAATCAAAAGCTCATATAAACTCGATTAATCTAATTTAATCTTTAGGATAAAAGTACCAAAACCTTAAGTAGAATTTGATTAAAGCTTAAAGCATCCTCTCGGATATATATATATATATATATATATATATATATATATATATATATATATATATATATATATATATATATATATATATATATATATATATATATGATCAAATAAAACGCAAGTACATAAAACTATAATACCCTGTTATGCAAGAATATCTCATGTTTGTGTAGATTTGGATTAAGTGCATATTAGATCTTAATGTTTACTTATATAAAAAATATCTCGGATAAAAGCAAAATATTGCGAAACCAACTCTAAAGCACTCTTAGGGTTATCCTATGCTAATGCCAGAAAAATGGATAAATAATTTTATAAGGTGCAGTCGCAAACTTAAAATGAAATTCGAGTTGTTTCGAAGTTACCTTTGTGGTCGTTTATACCTTTTTAACCGCAAATAAAATAACTTATCTAAATGAAAATAATTATGAAAATAGCATTGAAATACTCTATAAAGTGCATGCTACTATGTTTTGAAGAAAGAATATCATTTTGATAAGGTTTGCATATAAAAGAATCTAGTAACATAGCCCTAAATGTTATGTTTTCTAAATAATAGAAACACTTAAGCATTTTCGACAGCTCATAGAACATCTCGTCTAAATGCAAATATTATGAAGATCAATTTAGAAATAATATTTAGGATATGAACTACCATAATCTAGAAAAATATTCTTGTAACAACTTGCTTTTCAACTAAATCCTACTAGTTGAATACCCTTAAGTATTATGGTCATCGTAACTCTTAATATCATATAAGCTATTTCGGCGATGAATATAATGTCTCGTCTAAACACTAAAATGTATGAAATCAGCTTAAGAGTGTTATTCAAAGTATATACTATCCTATTCTGAAGAAATAATCTTATTTCATCATGTTTTGCATATAACTCCTATTAGCCAAATAACCTTAAGTATTATGTTTTATGAACTCAATTATATGAGTAAGCAAACTTTGTAATAATGAACAAATATGTAATTCAGATATTTATATACCAAAAAATTCTTAAAAACCATAAATAAATCCAGTAACCTAGCTCAATAGATCTAACATATTCAAAGTCACTTCTTATGCAAAATCACTTAAGGAATTAAGTGCTATTCGCATAACCATTTAATTTTTGTTTTAATTCTATTAATCCAAATAATTTTAGCATCTATGATTCGAAGTTATAAATGCAGGAATTCATAATTTTAGCCTCTTGAATTCGTAATTCAAGAATAGATGATCTATAAAAGAAACCATATTTATTCATCACAAAACTCATTAACAATATGAGTGTATAATTAACTAAATCGTGAAGTCTTGAGATCATAATTCTAACCCTAAAATATTCCTGTTTTCTTTAGTGAATCTTCATTTGGTTTTCTGTCTGTTTTCTTTTCGCCCTTATTAAAGTTGGATATTTGTTATATTTTCGATTGAACGACGTGTAGAATACGACGTCGCTACATCCGTCGTTGCCTCCGTCAGCCGTGGCTTCGTCTTCGTCGTAAGCAATAAATAAGCAAGGCAAGCACCCCCTTAATCATATTGATCACAGTTTTATAAATGTTTCCATTAAATGTTTTACTGCATACGTTACTTTTATTAAAGTCTGCTATTTTGTAGATATTGGTAGATGTACCTGTAGTATTATAGAACTTCCTTGATAAGTATGGATTTGTTAACCTTGAAAACCCTAGAATAACATAGACAATACTTGATGTCAATTTGGGTTACTCACACCTAGAGTCATGCTTAGCCATGCTTAAAGAAACATAAAACTTTGACCCGATTCAAAATGTTGGATATGACATTTAATGGGTATGACCTTCTTTATGGTTGGTATTTTGATCAAAAATGAAAATAAAACTATGGTTTTGATGCGGGCAATTATTGGCAATAGCCGGGTGTGCAAGAGACTTGTACGTAGTGTAGGGGGAGACTATTGCCCGTGTCGGATTAAGGACCGAACTACGTGTTCGTTAAACCCAAGAATTACCATACAAACCACAAGTGCTGGTATGGGACAGCCTTAAACCAATTAAGTTATCTGGTTTAACTTTGCACATTGGTAGGCCGGAGTAATACGAGTGTAAGGACCCGAATCCACTGATTCGAACCCACTGTGTTTACCGCACTAGTCCCAGGATCAACGCTAGTGCACACAGCTTAACATTGGTACATATCACATCATACACAACGATAATAGAATAATAGTTCATTTATTGATATAGCTAAATGTATGATCTTATGACCAACTTACATTATTAAGCCACGCAGGGCAAGACTGAAAATATAAACTAGTAATTAGCAAATGGAAAATAGAAACGTAGATAGCTCATCGAGTTCACCACAGCAACCGACAAGGCTCGGACCCTAATGACTCGTGTCTTCTGGACTTCCTCTTCCAACACAGTGTAGATTCTTCAACTGTTGATTATTGTTGTTTGGCAAGGGTGAGTACTTAAGCACTCAACAAGTTGTGCATGTAATGCAATTCTATGTATCTATATGTAAGGCTTATTCCAATGGATAGGCTATCATGGTTATTTTGCAATAAGCAGCATTTATGAACAAATACAAGAAATAGATTGTAAAGATCAGAAACAAATAGTAAATAAATTCAAGATTTCTCAAGTAAACCAAGTTTCCAATCCTAAGTCAAATTCATCTTCCATATGGCATTCCGCCATCCCAACCATGTTGTCCAATTAATTAAGCTAACCCTTAATCAGTAATTCCGAGCATTGCTCAATACCGCGAGCACGGCTATCCGAATAGTTTCACACTGCAGAGGTTATGCACTTTACCCACGTGATACAACCAAACACCACCAAGGCGAGTGATTATAACAAAGCCTTTACAATGCTCTGGCTTAACCGGATACTACCCGCTAAGGTTTCAACACTGGTGGGACTGGTTACCACATCCAGGGCCCCCCTCTTGTGCCATGTGAATTACTCCATAACTCGGGAACTCACACCGACCACGATAGTACCAAAATCAAGACATTGCAAATTACTCAGCTAGGCTGGCCCATACCAGACATGTGGTTGCAAGATAGACTCAGGTCAAAGGCTTGCAAGGTTAAGTCCTTAGTGTGATCAAGGCAAGACATCCACATACCATCTGCCCAACGGGCCCACCTTGAACTCCTCGCCCCTTGCCACTTGCCCCAATCTAAATGATTATCACCCAGTTGATTACCAAGCACCATGTGCCATCAACAATTCAACATCGTTGCGTGAAATGACTCGCCACAACAACTCAATCTCATCGTGTGATCCCACATGACACACAAGTTCATAACATTGTTCCATATTCCATTAATCAAGATTAATTATCAATAATTCTGACATATGTGATGACGTGGCATGGCTAAGCAACTAATACGGTCTAACCTCCAATGTCGATTATAATTATTAACCAACTATATTTAACCAATCTAGGGTGACAATGGATCATGGCATACAATGACAAGGTAGGGTATAGATCAATCTGGTATATTAACTAAGCCCAATCTAATTTGAAACAACTGTATATTTGAAATATATGCAATATTGTAAAACAAACATAGCAATTTTATAAACATGGGTTCAACATGATCAAAGCACAACTTGTCTTGGAATAGGTCCTGATCTAGTTCTGGAAATTGCTCTTGAGTTGCTGGATCTTCCTCCGAAGTGTCGCACAATTCAACGTCTACGCGTACCGAAGGAGAAAAGCAAATAAATACCAAAACAGAGAGCAATTGAACTCCCAAAAATCAAATAAAATTCACCATTAAATATATCTCAATTTTACAAATTTTTAGAAACTGGAATCACTCAAATCCGAGTTACGATGCAAAAGATATAGCCATTTGAAATTTGAAATAAATATCAAATCGAAAATCGAAATTCGAAATTAACAGATTTACTTTTATTCTGAAAAACCGATTTATGACGTCAGCGTGACGTCAGCCCTCGACCGAACGAATCAAAGGCTGCCACGTGTCTTCGGCGCATAGACCCGGTCCACGACTCCTCGGGTTCACGTGCACCCGGTCCATGGCGCTCGACCTCTGCGCGACACATGTCGGCTCCTGATTGGTCCACACGCGCGGCGGAAACCCACCGCACAGATTGCATCCAACGGCTGCCGTTCTCCACCTACGTGGCTAAATCCTGACCGCCAAATTCGATCTAACGGCTAAGGCTTACCCGAGGAGTTCACTGTTTACGCAGCGACGTGGCACGATCCTGGCCCTTCGCTGAAGATCCAACGATCACAAGCTTACCCGAAGCAAATGGCGCGACGGCGAGAAGACCACCGGAGGCGAGGAAGAAGACCGAGATGGCGGCGTTCCGGCGCAGTTCCGACGAGAAGACGTAGCGTAGTCGACGCGGCACACCTTGACGAGTTCAGATCTTGAACCAAAACGCCGAAACCCGACGATCCGGCAAGACACTTGAGCAAAAACGCGGCGGTCCCACGCTTCAACTCCGGTGAGCTTGCGGCGGTGTTCTACGATCGCTCTCGCGAAATCTCTCGCACCAAAAGACGCGGCGCTTGACTACGAACCTCGGGTGCTACCCCTATTTAAAGCCTCGGCGTCCGAGCTCTACACGGCGAGGAAGTCCAACGGCGAACGGCGGACTCGAGTCCGAACGAAGACGACAACCCATTACGGCCACGCGTGTCCCGATCCGACGGCCAGACACGAAGTCCCACGTGGCTTCTTTCGAACGCCCGATCATGATCGAACGCCAAGAATTAGGGTTTCGAAGACGGCTCGCGGGCCGACTTGGGCCGACCGACGAAGGCTTCGACAGCAAGACAGTGTTGGGCTCGGCCCAACACTGCTCACTAGGTTTTTAAAAGATTTCTCATTTGAAATAATTCACGTAATTCATTTAATTTGTTTTAGGCATAAAATAATCGGAAAAATCCAAGAAAAATCTCAAAAATACTTTGAGACATTCGGACTCAAATAAAATATTTTTGTCAAAACTTTATTTCAACTTTGCATGATTTAAATAGTTTTGAATAAAAGGCAATAAATTTGATTTCAAATTAATTCTAATAAATCCAGAAAAATCCAAATAAATTCCAGAAAATCACAAATGCACTTTTAAACAATAAAACTTAATTAAGCCAAATTTTGGGATGTTACAAACCTCCCCCCTTAACAGAATCTCGACCCGAGATTCAGGGCTAACTAGAGAATAGGTTCGGGAATTCTGACTTCAAATCCTCTTCTCGCTCCCAAGTGGCTTCACTTTCGGAATGATCGCTCCACTGAACTCTGCAAAAGCGAATAGACTTGTTTCTGGTCTTGCGATCCATAGCAACCAAAATTCTGACTGGTTGCTCTTTGTAAGTCAAATCTTCTTGCGTTCTATTGCATCCAATGGGGTTTGCTCTGTTGGCACTCGAGACACTTCTTAAGTGCGACACATGGAATACATCATGCACTCTCGCCAAGGATCGAGGCAACTCTAACTGATACGCTACCTCTCCTCGACGGCTCAGAATCTTGAACGGACCAACATATCTTGGTGCAAGCTTCCCTTTAACATGAAATCTTTTAACGCCCTTAAGAGGGGTAACCCTGAGATACACATGATCTTCTGGTTCAAAACTCAAATCTCGACGACGGTTGTCTGCGTAGCTTTTCTGTCTTGACTGTGCTATCTTCAACCTCTCTCTGATCATTGCAACTTGACTTTCGCGCTCCTCGAGAATATCTCGCCCAAACACCAAACGTTCTCCTGTTTCGTTCCAATTCAACGGAGTACGACAAGCACGCCCATACAATGCCTCGAACGGTGACATCTGTAGGCTTGCTTGATAACTATTATTGTAACTAAATTCCGCATATGGCAAACACTTATCCCATGTCGCAGTATAAGCTAAAGCACGTGCTCTCAACATATCCTCTAAAATCGATTCACTCTTTCGGTCGACCATCCATCTGCGGGTGATATGTCAGATCAAATTCAGACGAGTTCCCATGGCTTCGCAACTTATTCCAAAATCTTGAGGTAAATTGGGTACTGTCATCGACACAATCTTCTTGGGCACTCCATGCAAGCATACAATCCTTGACATATATAGCTCTGCTAAACGATCTCCGGAGTAAGTGGTCTTTACTGGGATAAAATGGGCGACCTTGGTTAGACGATCCACAATAACCCAAATGGAATCGTAACCCCTCTGAGTCTTAGGTAACCCGGTGATAAAATCCATTCCGATTTCCTCCCACTTCCATTCCGGAATTTTCAACGGCTGCAACAAACCAGCTGGTCTTTGATGCATGGCTTTTACTCTTTGACATACGTCGCATAAAGCAACATGCTCAGCTACTTCACGCTTCATATTAGGCCACCAGAATCTCTCTTTCAAATCCTGATACATCTTAGCACTTCCTGGATGAATCGAGTACTTTGAATCGTGCGCTTCCTCTAGAATTAGCTGTTTTAGTTCCTTTTTATCCGGCACACAAATTCGGCCCTTGAAGAACATAGTTCCTTGCTCATCCAGAGTGAAATCTACGGCTAGGCCTTCTTCCTTTTTAGCCTTGATTTTAGAAATTTTATCGTCATCCTTCTGACCTTCTCTAATCTGATCTTCCAGTATTGGCTTTACTTCTAGTGCAGCTACACTTCCTTGGGGAACGACTTCCAATCTTAGCTTCTGGAATTCCTTGCATAATTCTGGTTGATCCTCCATTGTTAACGTATTGGCGCTATGGTTTTTCCGACTCAGAGCATCGGCTACTACATTGGCTTTTCCGGGATGATAATGGATTCCCACATTATAATCCTTTATTAGCTCTAGCCACCTTCGCTGCCTCATATTCAGGTCCGCTTGGGTGAATATGTATTTCAGGCTCTTATGGTCTGTATATATCTCACATCTATTTCCTATGAGATAATGATGCCATATCTTTAAAGCATGCACTACGGCGGCTAACTCCAAATCATGCGTTGGGTAATTCACTTCATGTGGTCTCAACTGTCTCGACGCATAAGCAACGACTTTGCCCTCTTGCATTAACACGCATCCCAAGCCTTGCTTCGAAGCATCGCAATAAATATCAAATCCATTCTGCACATCTGGCAATACTAATACGGGGGCTGTTGTTAAACACTTCTTTAGTTCCATGAAACTTTTCTCGCACTCTGGCGTCCATGCAAACTTCTTTTCTTTCTTTAACAAGCTGCGTAAGGGGTTTAGCAATCGTTGAGAATCCTCTATGAACCGACGGTAATATCCCGCCATTCCCAGAAAACTACGGATCTGGGTAACAGACTTTGGTTGCTCCCAATTCAACACTGCGTCCACTTTGCTTGGGTCAACTGCTACTCCCTTAGTAGTCATGACATGACCAAGAAATTCAACTTTCTCCTTCCAAAATTCACACTTGCTAAACTTAGCATACAGCTGATGCTCTCGCAGCCTCTCTAAAACCATTCTTAGATGTTCTGCATGCTCTTCCTCTGTCTTCGAGTAAACCAAGATATCGTCTATGAAGACTACAACAAACTTATCCAAATATTCCATGAAAACCTTATTCATCATGTTCATAAAATATGCCGGGGCATTAGTCAATCCAAATGACATGACTGTGAACTCATAATGTCCATATCACGTAGAAAACGCGGTCTTAGGCACATCCTCTGCTCGAATCTTCAACTGATGGTAACCTGAACGAAGATCTATCTTGGAGAAAACTCCAGCTCCTCTTAATCGATCAAATAAGTCATCGATCACGGGCAACGGATACTTATTCTTGATCGTTACTTCATTCGAAGGCACGATAATCGATGCACATTCTAAGACTTCCGCCCTTTTACGAACAAACAAAACCGGGCTCCCCACGGCGATGAACTTGGCCTAATGAAACCTTTCTCTTGCGGTTCCTCAATCGCTTCTTCATTTCCACTAACTCGCGGTAGGCATCCGATATGGTCTTTTGATATCGGTCTTGTACCGGCGCTAACTCGATCACGAACTCAATATCACGGTCCGGTGGCAATCCCGCAAATCTTCCGAAACATATCCGGTATTCCACGCCATCGCACATCTTCCATGCTTGATAGCTTTCACGCCGCTGACCATTAATCGCCCATCGCGAATCGCGGTCGCTTGAAACTCTACTTTCTTGCCACTAGGGCCTTCCAAAGTCACGATCCTTCACCACAATCCAAAATGACCTTATGCCTTGACACCAATCCATTCCAAGGATGACGCGTCTAGGGATTGCGCATCTATTAAGATAAGATTCGCTAGAAATTCTATCCCATCCATAAGCAACTTAGCTCCCAAACACCCAAGGTTAGATCTAAGCTCAGATCCTGGGGCTTGGACTAAGAGCACACACTTAAGATTCACCACTTGAAATCCATTCTTGGTTGCAAAACTTTGAGAAACGAACGAACGCGAAGCTCGTAATCAAACAAAATCAGAAAGCAGTGTATCGAGTTAACCAGAACTTACCCAAGACGACGTCTTGTAGCTTCCTGAGCTCCATCTGCGGTGATGTGGTTGATCCTTCCACGCACTGTTGATTGCGGTGTTGCTCCAGCTTAACCTGGCACACGATTTCCTCCTGAGGCTGGTGCCTTGGCAGGTGTTGTTCCCAAGTTAAAACGAACTGGCGTGATGCCTCCTTTCTGTGGACACCTATTAGAAAAGTGTCCTGGCTCGTTGCAGGTATAGCACCTTTTCACCGCATCTTTGGTTTCCTCCTGGTGCATTGTTGCCCTGTGCTGGCGTTTGAAAGTTCTGGTTGGCAGGGCGAGGTGCAGGGGTTGATGTCTTGTTCACGGCTGTGGGTTGGAATCTAGCAAATTGCTGCGGTGACATCCTCAAACGTAGATGGTTTGGACGTCCACCCTGATTAGTCATTAAGCGCTTACGGTTTTCACCCAGCTCTTTGCGCTTATCCTCTAGGATCAAAGCCTTATTAACCAACTCCTGAAAGTCTGGGAAATTGTGGGTAATCAGTCCCACCTGCAGTCCTGAATTTAGTCCCTTCATGAAACGAGACTGCCTAGCTTTATCTGTCGCTACGTCTTCAGGGGCATATCGAGCTAACTGGGTAAATTTATTCGTATTCGCCACCGGTTGGCTCCTTGCTTGAGCCACGAACTCTTCCTTCTTGAGGTCCATCATTCCCTCCGGGACATGGTATCGCGAAAAGCATTAGTAAACTCTTCCCAAGTGATCTCTTGTGGGGCTCCATGAGCGGCACAGTAATTCTCCCACCATTCTGCGGCGGTTCCTTCCAATTGATGAGAGGCGTAGAGCACCTTCTCATTGCCTTTACATTGCGTGATATGCAGCTTCTTCTCAATAGTTCTAAGCCAGTCATCGGCTTCCAAAGGGTTCACATTTCCTGAAAAAGTTGGTGGCCTAGTCCTCATAAAATCTGATAGCTTTGAGTGAGGTCGGGGTCCACCATGGTTGTTCTAAGCTACTGTGGTTGTTATTGTTGGTCGCTGCGTTGGCCATCTGTTGCATTTCTTTGCATCATGGTCTCGCATCGGTTGAGTCTCTGGCCGCAGAAACGCTCCCAGATTCTGCATGTCAATTGGTGGTGGTTGAGGGCTGCCTCCGTCGTTGGTGTTGTCGTTCTGGCGCAGTCCACTTCCTGAAGCTCCGTTGTTCCCTCGAGTATTCACCATCTGATGATTGCCTCTTAGGTTAGGGAAGGTAGATGTAGCATAGATAAGAAGCAAGAATTTCTAAAGCGGGGAGATAGATTATACCCAAACTGAAATAATTCTTTATTATTCTTGGTATGGCCGCTTAGTTAAGCCTACAAGCTTTGCAACACATAACGCACACTCAAGATTACAAAGAAGCAAACTAACACGAAACCTTAACGTCAACTAAAAAGGTAAAGACTAACTTAAAGACGCGACTCACACTCGAGTCTCAACACAGCCCCAAGGCTGACACTCACTCATCCAGCCACCCTGGCTGAGGCTGATCCGGCGCATACACCGGCGGGTGAGCTGGCATAGGAGCGAACCTATCCCGATGACCTACTCTCGGGTCCTCTGCAACCACGTGGTCCTGACTCCCCTCGGCTCCCACTCTCGCTCCTCTGGATCCTCCTCAGACTCCTCAGCTGGCTCCTGAACTCCTCGAGTCACGCGCTCCAACTCGTCCTCGACCGCCTCTAGGGCCTCTCCTAGCTCAGTGATCATCCCGATGGTGAAGCACAGTCACCTCAAGCTCTGCTCGCTACTCGAGTGCCTCGCATACGCCTCCAACTCCTGAGTAGTCTCTCTCATATGATCCTCCTGGGCAAGGGCGAACTCCGCAAGGTGCGTTGCAGTGGCACACTCGTCCTCCACGATCCATCGGCGTCGGCATGCTTGAACGTCTGGGTGAAGGCGGAACACTGAGTCGTGAAGCTCGTCGGCGTAGTCGCGACAGACACGGCGAAGAGCAAGGCGAGCGACCTCTTGAATTGCAACCTCGTACGAGAATCTTCTGGCAGAGATGTTGATTGGCCTGCTAGCTTCCTCATTCTCCCGAGCGTAGATAATCAGCTAGCAAATAAATCCTCGGTGTACACCATTAACTGACCAGCTGCCTCCTCGGTAAAGCAGACGGTAGAAGCCTCCCAGCGTCTGAAGTACTCTCCACAGCTCCATGGCGTAGCCGCCAGCTGACTCCTTGAAGGTCGGAACGATCGGCATCTGCTCCACAAGAACTTTAAATACGTTCTCTACCCAAAACGGCAAGTAAAATGGGTAAATTCAGCAAAGGCGAGAAGTAGAGAATGAGATGAGTCGAGAGTGTTTTATTAGTCAAATTTAGATTTTCTTTTAGAAAATAGTTTGGACACACACAAGACACCTCCATACTATCTAGGCCAAGACCTACAACAAGATGCTCGATACCACCTCAGAAGGAACCGAATCCACTGATTCGAACCCATCGTGTTTACCGCACTAGTCCTGGATCAACGCTAGTGCACACACTTAACATTGGTACATATCACATCATACACAACGATAATAGAATAATAGTTCATTTATTGATATAGCTAAATGTATGATCTTATGACCAACTTACATTATTAAGCCACGCAGGCAAGACCGAAAATATAAACTAGTAATTAAGCAAATGGAAAATAGAAACGTAGATAGCTCATCGGTTCACCACAGCAACCGACAAGGCTCGGACCCTAATGACTCGTGTCTTCTGGACTTCCTCTTCCAACACAGGTGTAGATTCTTCAACTGTTGATTATTGTTGTTTGGCAAGGGTAAGTACTTAAGCACTCAACAAGTTGTGCACAGAATGCAATTCTATGTATCTATATGTAAGGCTTATTCCAATGGATAGGCTATCATGGTTATTTTGCAATAAGCAACATTTATGAACAAATACAGTAAATAGATTGTAAAGACTGTAAAACAAATAGTAAATAAATTCAGTATTTCTCAAGTAAACCAAGTTTCCAATCCTAAGTCAAATTCATCTTCCATATGGCATTCCGCCATCCCAACCATGTTGTCCAATTAATTAAGCTAACCCTTAATCAGTAATTCCGAGCATTGCTCAATACCGCGAGCACGGCTATCCGAATAGTTTCACACTCTGCAGAGGTTATGCACTTTACCCACGTGATACAACCAAACACCACCAAGGCGAGTGATTATAACAAAGCCTTTACAATGCTCTGGCTTAACCGGATACTACCCGCTAAGGTTTCAACATGGTGGACTGGTTACCACATCCAGGGCCCCCCTCTTGCGCCATGTGAATTACTCCATAACTCGGGAACTCACACCGACCACGATAGTACCAAAATCAAGACATTGCAAATTACTCAGCTAGGCTGGCCCATACCAGACATGTGGTTGCAAGATAGACTCAGGTCAAAGGCTTGCAAGGTTAAGTCCTTAGTGTGATCAAGGCAAGACATCCACATACCATCTGCCCATCAGGCCCACCTTGAACTCCTCGCCCCTTGCCACTTGCCCCAATCTAAATGATTATCACCCAGTTGATTACCAAGCACCACGTGCCATCAACAATTCAACATCGTTGCGTGACATGACTCGCCACAACAACTCAATCTCATCGTGTGATCCCACATGACACACAAGTTCATAACATTGTTCCATATTCCATTAATCAAGATTAATTATCAATAATTCTGACATATGTGATGACGTGGCATGGCTAAGCAACTAATACGGTCTAACCTCCAATGTCGATTATAATTATTAACCAACTATATTTAACCAATCTAGGGTGACAATGGATCATGGCATACAATGACAAGGTAGGGTATAGATCAATCTGGTATATTAACTAAGCCCAATCTAATTTGAAACAACTGTATATTTGAAATATATGCAATATTGTAAAACAAACATAGCAATTTTATAAACATGGGTTCAACATGATCAAAGCACAACTTGCCTTGGAATAGGTCCTGATCTGGTTCTGGAAATTGCTCTTGAGTTGCTGGATCTTCCTCCGAAGTGTCGCACAATTCAGCGTCTACGCGTACCGAAGGAGAAAAGCAAATAAATACCAAAACAGAGAGCAATTGAACTCCCAAAAATCAAATAAAATTCACCATTAAATATATCTCAATTTTACAAATTTTTAGAAACTGGAATCACTCAAATCCGAGTTACGATGCAAAAGATATAGCCATTTGAAATTTGAAATAAATACTGAAATCAGAAAATCAGAAATTCGAAATTAACAGATTTACTTTTATTCGAAAACCGATTTATGACGTCAGCGTGACGTCAGCCCCGACCGAACGAATCAAAGGCTGCCACGTGTCTTGGCGCATACACCCGGTCCACGACTCCCTCGGGTTCACGTGCACCCGGTCCATGGCGCCGACCTCTGCGCGACACATGTCGGCTCTGATTGGTCCACACTCGCGCGGAAACCCACCGCATGATTGCATCCAACGGCTGCCGTTCTCCACCTACGTGGCTAAATCGACCGCCAAATTCGATCTAACGGCTAAGGCTTACCCGAGGAGTTCACCGCTTACGCAGCCGACGCGGCACGATCCTCGCCCTTCGCCAAGATCCAACGATCACAAGCTTACCCGGCAAATGGCGGCGACGGCGAGAAGACCACCGGAGGCGAGGAAGAAGACCGAGATGGCGGCGTTCCGCGCATTCCGACGAGAAGACGAGCGTAGTCGACGCGCACACCTTGACGAAGTTCAGATCTTGAACCAAAACGCCAAACCCGACGATCCGGCAAGACACTTGAGCAAAAACGCGGCGGTCCCACGCTTCAACTCCGCGAGCTTGCGGCGGTGTTCTACGATCGCTCTCGCGAAATCTCTCCGACCAAAAGACGCGCGCTTGACTACGAACCTCGGGTGCTACCCCTATTTAAAGCCTCGGCCCGAGGCTACACGGCGAGGAAGTCCAACGGCGAACGGCGGCGACTCGAGTCCGAACGAAGACGACAACCCGGCGCTCACGCGTGTCCCGATCCGACGGCCAGACACGAAGTCCCACGTGGCTTCTTCTCGAACGCCCGATCATGATCGAACGGCCAAGAATTAGGTTTTTCGAAGACGGCTCGCGGGCCGACTTGGGCCGCACTGACGAAGGCTTCACGCGCACAGTGTTGGGCTCGGCCCAACACTGTTCACAAGGTTTTTAAAAGATTTCTCATTTAAAATAATTCCTGTAATTCATTTAATTTGTTTTAGGCAGTAAAATAATGAGGAAAAATCCAAGAAAAATCTCAAAAATACTTTGAGACATTCTGGACTCAAATAAAATATTTTTGTCAAAACTTTATTTCAACTTTGCACAGATTTAAATAGTTTTGAATAAAAGGCAATAAACTTGATTTCAAATTAATTCTAATAAATCCAGAAAAATCCAAATAAATTCCAGAAAATCACAAATGCACTTTTAAACAATAAAACTTAATTAAGCCAAATTTTGGGATGTTACAACGAGCTTCTTCAGTGACTGGTTGCTCGGAGGGGCGCCCACACCGAGGTGTTGGGAGTCACGTTTGCTGATACAACGGTGTATGCCATACTATGGATATGCTTATTCAGTACTGTGCGGTGATGTACAAACATTTAAACCATAGTACGGGTTTATCGTCACCGTGCTGGTGCAAAGTTAGCCTAGGTAATGTAAAGGTTTTCGTCATGAACATTCTGGCCACTACGCCAAAGGTGCGTGAAATATGCGGCAAAAGAAAAAGGTCATGACTTGTGGGTAAAGATGTACACCTCTGCAGAGTGTGAAACTTTTCGAAAAGCCGTTCCCGCGGTTATGGGAATCTTAGTGCGCCAGCACTAGTTAGCTGTTTTTATTTTCATAAAATCTGGTTTCTACCGTGTGTCAGTAATTCCTACTGTGTGTCAGTGGGAATGGTTTGTGGATATGGTCAGGATACCCAGGTTCATGAATTCACTTACTCGTACTTTACATACTGTTATTTCTGTATTAAATTGCTTTTATTTAAATCCCATTTTGCAATCTACTATTCTGTATTTACATTTCAAATTGGCTTTATGCAAACTAACTGTAGTAGCCTTCCCTTTGAAGTGGCTTGCATATATAATAAGCTTTGCAAAAGTCTTGCGGAGTACGAAAGTACTCGCCCTTGCTTAATTGTTGTTTTTAGGTGAAGAATCAGATTAGCCCGATGAAACATATTTGTCGCAGGATTCGGGATATTAACGATGAGCTTTTCTAGGGATTATGCCTTGTCAATTGCCTGAAGGATTGTTTGGGCACACTACAAGAATCTTAATCTTTTCCGCTGCATTTCACTCTGTATTGTAAGATCTTATTATGTAAATTACCGTTATCATTTGTAATAAAGAGTATGGATGTGATATCAATTATTGCAAATGTGCGTGCTAGCCACTGATCATGGGACCAGTACTGTATGCACATGAGATTTCTATTTTTGCATTTATGTGAAAATGAGGGTCATTACAGACGCCATCGTCGTAGATGGCTCCAAGGATGAGGAGTGAGCGTCGACCGTCGGTGAGGATCCATTACACACAATTATTTGGGAAAAAGAACTAAGTTTTATTTATTCATTAGGTACAGATACAAAATTACTGCCTCATTAAAAGCCTTACATCCGAAAGTGGGGTTCCCTGGTAAATAAAAGAGTATGGTAACAACATACATACATACAAACTATTCCCTAATATCGAGATCGTTCATGCGTTATAGGTCTACAGGGAGAAAGCAAGGGTGGAGGAGGACAAGAGGAGACGACGAAGGCACAGGGAGATGACGATCGCGTCGGATGGGTCATGGGAGAAGGTGAAGGAGAGAGATAGAATTTGATGATGGTATGAGTCACCGAGGTAAAGTAGTTAATGATAGATTGAACTGTAGATAGAATGTTTTTATGAAAGTGTCACTTTTCGTGTCGGGCTGACTTAAGCACGACCTAGTCAGTCGCATCGTGCCGTGCCATTGTAACAGCCTCAAAATTAATAAAATAAATAAAAAGGAATTAAAAATCTTTTGTGTATTATTTCTGAAATTTCTGGAATTATTGGATATTCTTTTGGCTTTTCATTAATACAAGAAAATGAATTAAAGAATATAGTAAAATGGTAAAAGTAAAAAGTAAAAATGTCAAGTCAACAAAAATTTACCAAAGTCATAACAAAAATCTAAGGGCTCTCCACAGCCAGTTTAAGTCGGTGGAAGAGCTGGATTAATTAAAATAATATTTAATCAAAGAAAACCATGTGAAAAGAAAATCAGGTTAAATTGGTAAAAGAATTGTGTGGAATTCTCAGGAAGTTATCCTCGATCAAAATTTTTACCCTGCTGACATCAGCACAGTAACAACACCCAATGAAAATATCAAGAATTTAATAATTAATTTTATAATTTTAAAAATTCAAAAACAGTGAAGAAATAAATTGAAAAATAGTAATGTCATAATTATTAAAAATTAAATATTAACAAATAAAATCTGAAAATTTTCCAGAAGGTGTAGAATGACATTTCAGGATCTCACAAAAAGTTTTATAAAATATGATCCTCATTTATATCATAAATGAAATGAAAAAACAGATTCGATAGAACAGCAACAGCTGCATTGTCAGAATTATTCAAAATTCTACATGCATCATCAAATGGTGAAACTTTTACAGGAGTTTGGTAATCTCCTTGCCGACTGCTGGTAAACTTTTTATAAAATTTAGAGTTGGTTTGACCATAGAATTTTCTGTTTTCCTCCCGTTCTGTCCCGAGCCTTCGCCTGGGTTCTTTTCTCATCCCGTTGACTTGTGGGCCCGGCGTGTCAGCCACTCGGCACGTGCGCCAGTCATTGCCAGCTCACCCCCACGCATCAGTAACTCTCCCACGCGTTTGTCCCCCTCTCTGATCTCTCTTGCCGACGCCAGCGCAGATGCCAGCTCCGCCTCGCCGTCCTGTGCTGCAACCGCCTCCGAGCCCATATAAAAGGTGTCGCCCTCGTCGTAGTCCACCCAGCCGTCTCCCGGTGCTCGCCATACTGCCGCTCTTTCCCCCGTCTTCTCCGACTCCGACGAAAACCGAGAAAAGGGGAAATCCCAAATTCTACCGCCACAACCCATTTCACCCCAAACCAACTCAACCGAAGCTTCTTAGCATCGTCGGGAACTCATCCCCACCTTTAGTTTGGACCGATCTTCTCCGACGAGTCACCGCACCGCCCAACTCCTTTCGCCGCCGCACCCGCTCGGTGAGAGCTCCACCCGATGCCTCATTTCTTTGTCTAACACCAAAATCGGAACCCTTGTGTCTCATAGATGCTGTCCGAGGTGAAAATGAGTGAAGGACGTCGTTGCTCTTGCCTCGTCGCCGCTCGGCCATGGCTGCCGCCGCCCTCACATGGTGACGCGCCGCTGCAGAGCACCTTAGACCATCGCGCAACCTCCCTCGTGTTCGCCTTGGCACGCTGAAGCCTAGGGTGGAACCCATTCCTTCTCTCCGGCGGTGAATCGCCGTCGGCGAGCATCGCCTGTAGCCGCCGTCGCACCCCGCCGGTGGAACCCCCCTTCCCGGCCACCTTCGACCGCCGCGCCACCACCCCTGGGTGCGCAAGAGCACGGTGATGCTCAGAGTGGAACCCATTCCGTGCCTCCAGCCCTCCATCGCCGGCGGCGAGCTCAACCGTCGCGGCCCCTGCTCTAGGTCACCGCCAAGCGGGCCCGAGCTATCAGTCGCTCACGCTGAGCCAGCCGCTGCCATGTGGGCCCTGGCTATCAGCCGCGTGCGTAAGGCGCCGTGCTGCGCCATTGACATGCGGGATCTGCGTGTCGATCGACACGCCTCATGGTCCCAGCGCTACCGGCCATGTTGGCGCGGCGCCAACCGCCAGATGGGCTCGGCCGTCGGCGCCTCAAGAAGATAGATACCGAAAAGGGAAAGCGCGTTTTCCCTCGTGAAAGCGTACTTTCCATTTTCAGCAGTTTTCTAATTTTTAGTATTTTTCAAAACATAGAGTATTCAAACTTGAATATCTTTTGAACTAATTGTCCAAATTTGATGAAATAAATTTCTAAATTCATCTAAAATCATGTAGATTCAGAATATGCAAAAATATTTCAGAATTGAATTTTATTTGAAATTTTTAATTCAAATTTAAAGAAAGGGTTAGAAATATGTCATACATGAAAATTTTGCAAATGACCACCAAATTTAGTAAAATAAATTTTGTTAGATTCCTTGTAACCTCAGGAACCAAAATATGTAAATATACTTAGGTTTTGTTATAAGAAAATTTTAAGTTGTTAAATATGTGGTAAAATGGTGCAATAATAATAATCTAAATAAACTAAATCTTTAAATTGCAAACAAGACCAAATAAATTGTGCAATCATTTCTGAAATTGTGAAGTTATTTTATTGAATATTTCCATCTGATTTCTTTTTGGTCCTATTGAAATTTGGTATTTGTTATATGTTGCCATGCGACGTGTAGAACCCGACGAACCCGGCGTATTCGACGATCAAGAGATAGACGTCGAGGAAAATCAACAAGGCAAGCAATTCTCTTTGATCATATTGATCCCAGCTTTGCAAATGTTTTCATTAAACGTTTTACTGCTTAACCATGCTTTGCAAATGTTTTCATTAAACGTTTTACTGCTTAACCATGCTTAATTCCCTTTGATCATATTGATCCCGGCCCGTCACTTGCACTTAGTGTTATGCTTAACCATGCTTAAAGTAATGTAAAACTGTGACATGATTAAAAATGTTGGTTATGACATTTAAATGGGTATTACCATTTTTGTGGTTGGTATTTTGGTTGGAAAATGAAAATAAAACTATGGTTTAGATGCGGGCAATTATTGGCAATAGCCGGAAGTGCATATCTTTGCACGTAGTGTAGGGTGGAGATTATTGCCCGTGTCGGATTAAGGACCGAACTATGGGTTGTTTTCAGGCCAAGAATTATCATGCAACCACAAGTGCTGGTATGGGACAGCTCTAACTTATTAAGTTATTTAAAACTAGCTTTGCACTTGGAAGGCCGGAGTAGTACGAGCTGTTTCTTAATGAATTGCTCGACGGGACGTCCACACCGAGGTGATCATGGAATAAACGTCTACCAATATAACAGTGTACGCCATACTGTGGGTAGTTCCATCATTTTTATACTCTGAGTTCTTACGCCACAGAATGGGTTTATCGTCACCGTGCTGGTGCAAAGTTAGGATTTAAATAATGTAACAGTTATAACATGACTCTCTGCGGCACACAAAAGGAAGTGTGCAATATCGATTCCTCAAAGAGTCCGTCATGTCTTGTGGGTAAAGCTGTATATCTCTGCAGAGTGTAAAACTAATCGATTAGCCGCATCCGCGGTAATGGACACTTGGTAAAGTCATCACATAGTTAGTAGTTTCTATTTTCTTAAAACCTGGTTTTTACCATGTGTTGGTAATTTCCACTGTGTGTCAGTGGAAATAATTTTGAATTTAGTTGTTATACCCAGGCATTTGTGGTTTATTTATGCTTACATTCTATTACTTTCAGTATTAAATTGCTTTTACTTTAATTCCGTTTGCAATCTATTATTCTGTATTTACCATTACAACTGGCTTTATGCAAATTAACCATAATAGCCTTCCATTAGAATGACCTGCATGTATTTTAGGATTTGCAAAAGTCTTGCGAGTACGTAAGTACTCAACTTGCCTGTGTTGATGTTTTTAGGTGAAGAATCATATTACCCCGACGATTCATACGTTGATGCAGGATACGGGGAATTTAACGATGAATTTTTCTAAGATTTTTCTCTTGTCAGTTGCCTGTGGAACATGGGTTAAAAGGCATACTACAAGAGGTTGTCTCCACTGTAGTTTTACTTTTGGTATTGTAAAAATATTATGTAACTTTACTTCCGCTGTGTAATAAAGTTTGTGTATGACTGTGATATCAATTTATATTGGTATGTACTAGCTATTGATCATCGAACTAGTACTGTATGCACATGGTACCCATTATTGATATTCGATATGGGGGCCTCACAGCCGTCCCTTGTGCAGAGTTTTCGGATCGAGTACAGCCCATCATTCATAGCGTGGTCTGAAGACATCTGTGCTGTGCTAGGTTGGTCGTGCCGAGACCTAAAAAACACGTCTATTGGGAACTGTACTTAGTTTGCTAGGTATAATTAAGTAGGAGTACTGTACTACTCCATAGCCGGCTGGGGGAATGCATTGCAGCGGCGTTAATTGGATCCGAACTTGCCAGGGCCGCACTAATTGGTGCAGTGTTTTACTGGCCGGGTGCATGCATGCATGGCTATTATTCCTATATTAACAGACTGACTGCAGGACCCCACGGATAACAGCTAGCACTCACTTTTTTAAGTACCCAACTAGTTTAGACATATTAGTCCCTGTATACTGCCTCCATCCAAAAAAAATATAAAATGTACGATGTATAATAAAATATATAGCCTGTTTTGTATTTTAATGTACAATAAATATATAGGTTGTTTCCTTTATACAACTAATAAATATCTAACTTTATTTAGTATCCTTATATGTGCCAATTGAACATAGTACTTAGATTTAATAATTTAAGATAGTCTAGTCATTATCAGTGTCTTGATCAGTGACCGGTCTTTGTGTAAGATAGAATTAATACACTGTATATTTCTTAACGGAGTGAGTATATATACAGCTAGTTAGTTACTCCCTCCGTCCTGGAAAGTAAGGGACAGAAGAAATTTTAGGACAGATTATGGTTTCTGTCAAAAGACTTTAATGCCCCTATTTAATACTGTGTCTCTATTAATTGACAATATGCATGCATTAATTAATCACGATTATAGAGAATGATCTATCACGTTTTTGTTTTGGAATATGTGTGGTCGCATATATCTGCGTGCATCTGCATGTATGGGCACAATTTGAGAACAAAATTTAAGGAGGAGAGCTCTCAATCCCTAATATTGGAGGACACAATTTGAACGATTTTCTTCCTTATTTTCAAGGACAGAGGGAGTAGTTAATTAGTGCTGGAGCTGTTACAGAGAGCCGCGTAGTCGATGAGCTGTGGTGCAGGTCTTTACTTGTGTTCACGCCTATATAAACTACCCCACCGCATGCAACCACCCGCCACACCTAGCCAGCCTGCCTAACCAAAGCAGCTAGCTTAACTAATCGAGATCCATCGAGCGATATGGCAGTGCTCCGGAGATGGCTCCTGGTGCTCCCCCTGGCCGTCCTCCTGGCCGCCGCCATGGCGGCAGGGTCCTACGGCGGCGCCCCGCCGCCCAAGAAGGCCAGCCCCGGCTACGTATACGGCGGTGGTACTGGTGACCATGGCCACGACCGCGATCATGGGAGGGGCCACGACAAGGGCAAGCACGACCACCGCGGCCACAAGCATCACGACGGCGAGCCGGGCACTCACGAGAAGCCCGGCTACCGCACGCAGCCGCCGATGCCGAGCCATAAGGGCGGCGCCACCCCGTACAAGAAGTCGCCGCCACCCCCTCCTCCCTACAAGCGCTAATTAATTAGTAATTTATTTAGCCGCATCGATCGGCATTCTGTCTAGCTAGCTCTATCTGTACTAGCAGCTAGCTAGCTATACTATGTGTGTATTGAGCACTGCACGTACGTGCATTGCATGCATGTTGGTGTTCCTATCGCTTGGTTCCTATCCTAGCTACTATACATGTATGCATGCATGTTCTACTCACTATCGTATGAATAAAAATGGTGTTGTTATTTATTTATATATGTACTTATGTACTCTTCCCATACAAATCCTATATATATGGACGGTGCAAGAATGCAAGGAACATTTGCAACAATCAATTAATAGTAACGGCAAATTAAGTTTTCAGACGACAAGAGCTGTGTAGTAGTCGAGGTTGGAGATTAAACACAGCATGCTTCCAGAACCGCCTAGAGATTACGTCCGGAAAATAAAATACTAGACAAATTAACATCCAAGCACTGGCTAGAGAAGACCATGCGGATTAAGTAGGCTTGCAAGAAGTACGTGTCCACCTGCGTACGAATACGGGCATCGCACATGCATACGTGTCCACCGGTTGGAATTTTAGGCCGAATATATATATATATATATATATATATATATATATATATATATATATATTCTAGTTCCATCGTCAGACGAACATGTATCTCGATGATTTGTGTTGAGTTGGTTCCTTCGGACCACCTCAGTTTGTTACCCCTGGCTAGGTCGGTAAAAAAAGCTCGAGGCTCACGAGCTATTTGAACTCGGTTTGCGAGAGACTCGGTTCAAGCTTGACTCGAGTTTCGAACGAGTCGAACTCGAGCTCGAGCTCGCGAGCTTAACCGAACTAAGCTCGAATAACTCACGAGCCTACTCAAGCCTGGACCGAGCTTCTCTAAGTCGAGCTTGCTACCGAGCTTACTCGAGCCAAACCTACTTGAGCTTGTTACCGAGCTTATTCGAGCTTACCGAGCCTACTCGAGCTTATCAAGCTTACCGAGCCAAGCTCGAGCCTGGATCGAGGCTCGGAGCCCAACTCGAGCTCGGCTCGAGCTCAAGCCTGGAGGGCCAGGCTCGCTCGAGCTCAGCTCGTTTACAGCCCTAGGAATGTACGACTCTTCTGCCTTAAGGGTCTTTTTGGGAGCGCTTAAAAAAAACTGATTTTTAGTTTTGAGCTGAAAAGCGGCTATAGTTTTTTATAAGAGACTATTTGGTAAATAACTAATTTCTTTTAGTAATAAACTGCAAAATCAGGTTCAGTCCAGCTTTTAGCTTTTAGTTTTTGCTAGTTATATATAGCTTCTAATTTATACTAAAAATCACTTAAAAACTGAGTTATTTAAAAAGATTTACTATCTTCTCAAAAACTAAAACTGCCTTAACTTCCTCTCAACGTAAGCTACCACGTATGTGTGGGAACTGGTCGATACGCATACATACACTCTACATATAAATGGCCACGTACTGTACATATGTAGGAGCTAGTACATGTACGAGTGTTTTACTAAGGTCACTCTGCACGAAGTTCAATTCGCATCGGTAACGCACTGCATGTGTGTATCATGCCATGCATGCATATAGTAGTATCGATCATCTGACGCATGTTCCATCTGCCTGCTGAAAGCCCTGTCGTGTCAGTGACTGCACCAAGAAAGCCCTGCACTGGTCAATTAGCTAGCCTGCCTACGGTTAACTACACGGAGCATGGCTAGCTTAATTTAGTTGGACCGGCCAGTACTACGTATCCATACTCCATAGGTGATATAATATGCCAGTCGATTATTGGTCTTGACCTAGTTGTGCACGCCACTGCATCGATATATATATATGATATGATATGATCCCTCTTTCCTTTCTAACACAAACCAGGTGGATGCTAACAACCCATAAACAAAACTAAAACAATTTTAGTCGATCAACCACTTCACAAGACCCTTGCTAATTTTTTTTGTTCTTGTACTTCTGTACGCTTCCCATATATATCCTATGGACGGTACAAGAACAGATACCAGATATCAAGGTATCAGAGTATTACTATTTAGTATTTACGTTTTCAATGTGTCGATACTCCGAGCTAATTATCTTATGATGCTGATTACTCTCCATTGCATATTCATGGATGCTAGTGCAGAATTGTAGATTGAAAGTTTGAAACCCTATTCCTTTTGCCCCTTGCAGATTCCTGGCACGGAGAAGCACTTGATCGATTCTTCGATCTGACCGTTAGATATAATCTTGATATTCATTGGTTAAAAAATAAGATTAAAACAAAACGTTTAAAGTCAGGATAGAGTTTTCATATGTTTAAGTTAGTTGTTAGCAGATAGAGTTTGTTAACTAGTCAGTTATGTACTCATATATATATATAGTAATGAAAAAAATAGGAAATGCTAGAGCAGTTGCGTAGGCCAATAAAAATGTTCCTAGCTGTTCCAATAATTGATATCAGAGCGAGGTTCTAATCTTGGTATCGTGCTTGCCTCGGAGGAGACCACCACTGCTGCGCCTCAGGGTAGGCTATTGTCGCTAAACGATGTAGCTGTTAAAAAACTAGGTATTATTTGTGTTTTAGATTTGAAAAAAACACTAATTTCCAAAAAGATTAAATACAACAGGCAAGACAAAAGACACCACATATTTCTGTAAAGTAGATCGATCCACAGGAATTCTTACGATGGGCTTGATGACGAAAAGGAAGCAGCGCAGTAGCGATCGGCCGTAGAGGAAGTAGTCGACGCCGAGGAAGTAGTCGACGTCGTGGATCGCAAGATGAAGAGCTCGAGCGGTCGCGCAGTTGCGCTGCCCAGAAACCTTATTGCCGTCCCCGTGCAGGTTCTCTCAGCGGCAACGGTTCGGAGATCCCGCTCTCCTTGCCTCGCGGTGCACGCCGAGAGGAAGGTCGGTGAAGAATGAGCACAACACGAAAACGCAAATACGATCACCGTGGATGAACGCGAGTATCGAGCCAAAAATCAAAAGCTACATTCATGCGGACGCTCTGCATTTTATAGCCTCGCACAAGAACGGTCACCATTAAACGCTAGTAATCGCAGGTCATTCAAATGACAGTTTTATTAGAAAGCGACGCCATTATCATGGCTGTTTCAAATCTCGAAGAATGACCCCATTAATTCACCAATAACAGAGAGAAACCGAAAATTAAACGGGTTTAAACGCATCAGAATTTAATCCACGGCACGGCGACTCGCGACGTCGCAAGTCACAAGTCACGCGGGAAAACACGCGAAATACGCGCGGTAATTCGCGAAATACACATACAGCAGCAAGGTGTGACTTTAGCCGACTCCTCACCCTCCATATGTCTCATTACAAGACATGGTGGAGCTCTCCCTTTAAATTGGTATTCTCCTCTCAACTAGCAATATGGTACTTTTATTTGTAGCTTTGGCATTAGAGATAAATGGGCCACTTGGGCCTCATTTCTAACAATCCCCACCAATGCGAAGTTGACAAAGGCTCAAAATTTTGATCATCGTCTTTGAATCTTCGTTTAATATATCAGTGTTTCGGTGTAAGTCCCATACGGGTTGAACTTTCACCTAGAATAACGTGATCCATCTCCCACCGGCTAATGAATGGACTAAGCCTTGAATTCACAGCTTTGTGTGGTTTGATTTCACCCGAAATCTTAACTGATACTAGGCTGCCAAAGAACTTCACCTCAACGGAGCGTTAAATGGTCATGCTCCCTAATCTTCTCATGAGCTTTCTAGAGAATGCCCCTTTCTCGTGAACTGCGACCTCACAGTTAGGCTCAAGTAGGTGTATTCATTTTAGGTATTCTGTAGGCCAATACCTTTTTCCTTTGAC
The DNA here is from genome assembly GCA_036346275.1 of Otatea glauca. NCBI lineage: Eukaryota > Viridiplantae > Streptophyta > Magnoliopsida > Poales > Poaceae > Otatea > Otatea glauca. The sequence goes on along the minus strand of CM070734.1, from coordinate 1,031,494 downwards.
ACTAGAATACATTAAAGCTTTAAGCCAACCTTCCATACAGTCGAGAGTACTTTGTCTATTTGGACACAGGTACAAATTTAATAATATGTACTCTCTTGTTACAACCTCAACTTGTTTTTCCCATTACCTAATTCACGGATCTCCGATCAGAAGATAAGGGTTACCGCTGTGGTGTAACTCAAACGGGCCTCATGCCCATGTCCATAGACGCAATGGAAATCGCTTTCCTTGCAAGTCCTTTTGTAAAAGGATCTCGCAGATTTTTCTCTGCATTGAATATAATTCACAGCAATAACTCCGAGTTTCTCAATTTTCGACAGCTTTAAGCCTACGCTTCACATGTCCGAGGACTTCATGTTATCTTTAGTACTCATAACCTTAGTCAACACTTTGCTTGGTTATCGCAGACATTAAGATCGCGGTATTGGTTTCTCAACCAATGGCAAGTCCAACAAGAGCTCTCTAAGCCATTCGGCCTCAACGGTGGTGGTGTCTAGTGCTACGAGTTCAGCTTCCATGGTTGACCTCGTCAATATGGTCTGCTTGCAAGACCTCCATGAAACCGCAGACACCGGCTAAAGTAAAAACATAGCCACTTGTAGCTTTGATCTCATCCGCATCGAGATACAATTGGAATCACTATATCCTTCTAAAGCAGATGGATACCCAAAGATAGTGTATTCCATAAGATGTTGTGCCTCTCAAGTAGCGCAACACCCTTTCAAGTGCCTCCCAATGATCATCTCACAGGTTAGATGTAAACCGCTTAATTTGCTCACAAAGAAATGAGATATCGTGCCTTGTTGCACCAGCTAGATACATAAGGGACCCAATAATTTGTGAATATCTCGGTTGATCTTTTCCTAACCCTTGATTTTTCCAAGCTTAACACTTGGATCATAAGGTGTTGGGGAGATTTTGCAATTCTCAAACCCGAATTGACTCAAAATTTTCTCAAAGATAATGGGATTGGTGCAAAATGATCCCATCCTCATTCTTGATCAATTTAATATTCGAATAACATCGCCTCTCCCAAGTCTTTCATATCAAAGCTTTGAGATAAGAAAGTTTTGACCTCGTCAATTACAAGCAGTGTTTGTCCCAAATATAAGTATGTCATCAACATACAAACACAAAATAACACATTGACCCCACCATAACGATAGTATACACACTTATCCGCCTCATTAACAAGAAACCAGCAGATGTCAAAGTTTTATCAAACTTTTCGTGCCATTGCTTAGGAGCTCGCTTTAGGCCATACAAGGATTTTAATAATTTGCACACTTTATTTTCTGTCCAAGAATCACATAACCATCCGTTGCTCCATATAGATTTCTTCCTCCAACTCTCCATTAAGGAAAGCTGTCTTTACATCCATTTGATGGACGTGTAGACCATGGGAAGCGACTAATGCTATGAGCACTCTAATGGTGGTTAATCCGCTCACAGGAGAATAAGTATCAAAATAATCCTCTCCTTTTTCCGGTATAACCCTTGGCCACAAGTCTTGCCTTGTACTTATCAACAGTACCATCAGCCTCATTTTCTTTTGAAGATCCACTTGCATCCAACAGGTTTGCACCCACTAGGAAGATCGGTGATCTCCCAAGTCCCGTTAGCCATGATGGAATCCATCTCGCCACGGACCGCCTCTTTCCAATACTCAAGATCGGGTAGTGCATAAGCCTCTGAAAGAGATTTTGGCACATCATCCACGAGGTATACAATAAAGTCGCCGCCAAAGGTTTTCTCAACCCTTTGTCTCTTGCTCCTACGAGGAGCCTCTGCGACTAAATTGTTATCCTCCTCAAAATTATCTTCTCTTGGTAGTGTATCATTTATTGGTTCGTAAACAATGGAAGGTTCAAGATTATAATTATTATTAGTTTGAGTATTCTCGGTCAGTGAAGAACTACCCACTGGTCTCATAGGATAAATATCCTCAAAAATGAAGCATCTCGGACTCCATTATTGTGTTAACAATAATCTCAGGAGTTTCGATTTTACTACTAAAAATCTATATTTGTCTTTGTTATGTGCATATCCTAGAAAAATACAATCGATCGCTTTAGGTCCAAGCTTTCTCTTTTCTCGCAATGGTATATTGACTTTTGCCAAACACCCCAAGTTCGCAGAAAATTGACATTGGGTTTTCTCCTTCCATCCTCATACGGAGTAATCTCACACCTTTTAGTGATTACTCTGCTTAGGACAAAATTTGCCGTTAATATAGCTTCCCCACCACATTTTAGGCATACCAAGCACTCTCCAACATGGCATTCACCAAGTCTGTTAGTGTTCGGTTTTTCCTCTCAGCTACCCATTAGATTGGGGAGAATATGGTGGTGTAACTTCATGGATTATACCATGCTCGTAATGTAGGCTGGGAGAATTCATGAGAGATATACTCTCCTCCACGATCGGACCTTAGTCGCTTAATTTTCTTTTCTAGTTGGTTCTCAACCTCGACCTTATAAATTTTGAAGTAGTTTAAAGCTTCATCCTTCGTTTTCAAAGAAATACACATAACAATAACGAGTTGCATCATCTATAAAAGTTAGAAAATATCTTTTGCCTCCTTTTGTCAACAATCCATTCATCTCACACAGGTCAGAATGGACAAGATCTAGTGGTGCCAAGTTCTTTTCTTCCTCTAATCCCTTAAAGGGTTTTCTTGGTTGCTTTGCTTGCACACAAGAATGGCACTTTGATCCTTTGACAATATCACATTTTGGAATTAATTGTAACTGACATTCGAGCAATGGTATCATAACCAATATGACATAAACGAGAATGCCAAACATTGATTCACAATTATTAACTTGAGTAGCAACATTTAAATTTAAACAAGGCTCTAGTACACTTAAGCGGAACAAGCCTCCGCTTTCATAACCTTTTCCAATAAAGTTTCCAAACTTGGATATTACAACTTTATTAGACTCAAATACTAGCTTATAGCCATCTCGACATAATAGGGAACCACTGACAAGGTTCTTATTTATTGTTGGCGCATGTCGCACGCTCTTTAAGTGGACAATCTTCCCCAAGTAAGCCTCAGATCCACCGTACAACACCAAGAACAAAAGCATGCGACCCGCTCCCCATTAGGACGGAGGAAGCCCTCGCTTTGCCGGTAAGAAGAAAATAGAGATATGTCGAACATACGTGAACATTTGCACCGTATCAACCCACCAATCGGTGGATTGACATGTGAAAAAACAACGGAGAATTACCATACCCTCTCAAGTAGTTCCCTCACTTATGGTCACGTTGGCAATTTTCTTGCCTTGCTCATTTGGCCTGTTCTTGCGGAAACGATAGTCTTTAGCCATGTGACCATTTTTTCCGCACACAAAATGTAATGTTCTTCATATCTTTCTCGCTCAAACTTTTTCTTCTTGAAGCTAGTATTTTGTTTGGTTTCAAGCCTTTGTTGTTGTTGCCACCCTTCTTCTCAATCACATTTGCGTTGTTTGGTTCCGAGAAGAACTTTTGGCGCATCTTTGGCTCGCTTTTTCTTCCACGTCGAGGGCAGAATGAGATCTTCAATAGAAATCTCTTCCTCTTGTGTTTTAGACCAGTGGCAAAATTCCTCCAAGATGGGGAAGTTTAGCCACAATGCCCATGGCCACAAATTTTGCGGTGTAAAGCACATCCCAAATGTGCAATCTCGCCCACTAGTAGTGAAAGTCATGCGCTTGAGCAACAATCGATTTAGACTCATCCATGGTAAAATCGAATAATTGCTCGCACGATACAACCAAATGACCACCTCACCGTGATATTTTTGTTCAAGAGCCAACCACAACTCATGGCGGATGTGTAACTCATATACACATCATATAACCGATCCGCCAAGATGGTCGAATGCAGCCCAATGCGGTGTTATTCGTGATTCTCAAACCGCTTATTTTCCTCATCCGTAAGCGGGTATTGAGGAAAATCACCCACCACATACCCAGAGACATGAGCCAAAACTTGGCTCTAGATGCGCCACCTACGGAAGTTCACCATTGAACCTCTCGTGTTTCATGGCATCACTTGCACCACCATTCTTTGAATCACAATCACACAAATAATACCAATAAGGTTTCGGATTGTTAAAAACTAGGTATTATTTGTGTTTTAGATTTGAAAAAACACTAATTTCCAAAAAGATTAAATACAACAGCAAGACAAAAGACACCACATATTTCAAAGTAGATCGATCCACGTGAATTCTTACGATGGGCTTGATGACGAAAAGGAAGCAAAGCGAAGAGCGATCGGTAGTAGAGGAAGTAGTCGACGCCGAGGAAGTAGTCGACGCCGTGGATCGCAAGATGAAGAGCTCGAGCGATCGCAGCAGCGCTTGCCGTAAACCTTATTGCCGCCCGTGCGCAGGTTCTCTCGCCGCAACGGTTCGAGATCCCGCTCTCCTTGCCTCGCGGTGCACGCCGAGAGGAAGGTCGGTGAAGAATGAGCACAACACGAAAACGCAATACGTATCACCGTGGATGAACGCGAGTATCGAGCCAAAAATCAAAAGCTACATTCATGCTCGACGCTCTGCATTTTATAGCCTCGCACCAGTAACGGTCACCATTAAACGCTAGTAACTGCAGGTCATTCAAATGACAGTTTCTATTAGAAACTGACGCCATTATCATGGCTGTTAAAAATCTCAGTAAATGACCCCATTAATTCACCAATAACAGAGAGAAACCGAAAATTAAAACGGGTTTAAACGTACCAGAATTTAATCCACGGCACGGCGACTCGCGACGCCGCAAGTCACAAGTCACGGGAAAACACGCGAAACACGCGAAATACGCGGTAATTACGAATAATACATAGCAGGCAAGGCAGTGACTTTAGCCGACTCCTCACCCTCCATATGTCTCATTACAAGACATGGTGGGAGCTCTCCCTTTTAAATTGGTATTCTCCCCTCTCAACTAGCAATATGGTACTTTTATTTGTAGCTTTGGCATTAGAGATAAATGGGCCACCTGGGCCTCATTTCTAACAGTAGCATTACTACATAAATATACATCACAATCGGTTCTTTTTTATCATCGCAGTCGGTTTTAGTGGCGACACAAAGTGATTAGACAGAGATGAGGCGCTACTATTACAGTCGGTTCTTACCCAATAGAGATAAGTTCCTCATCTCTATCGGTCCGTTAGAGATGATGGTCTCATCTCTATCGCTTCTTATGAAGAACCGATAGAGATGATCTCGTCATCTCTATCATTTTCTTGTGAGAACCGATAGAGATGAAGGGGTGTGGTGTGCTATTTTCCAATTCACCCTCCAATCAGCACATATTTCACACAATATGCACATATCGCATTCACACATCAATTGCAGACAACATATCACATTCACAGAACACAAACACTTTGTTACAACAAACACATATCACATTCGTGAACAAAATAGAACTCAAACATGCTTAACCATCAGTACACATGCAATCGCATTCAGATATGTAATATTGTTCACATATGGTCTAGTAGGAGCTTTCGGGATCTCTAAGCCGTCCGTCCTCCGACAAGCATTCTATCCAGTACCACTGACATAAGTGGTCTCGTATCTTGTTGAGTGCAGTGTTGTCTACACTCTTATGGGGGATATTGTTATGCTGCAAAATAGAAACGAGTGCTCTAATTTAAGTTTTCAAATTTCTATGTGAAAGGCTAATTGTATTATTATGCATGTACATATACCTTAGGGAAACGGTCTGAGCCGGCAATCAAGATCACCATGTGATGCATGACGTACAAACCACAAAGGTCGTCGCTACTCTGTTGATGACACAATGAAGAAAGAAAAACAAATTAAGAGACGAAGAAAATATGTCAAAAAATCTAAATCTTATATATGGTAGCCACTTGTACCTTAAAGCGGACATACTCCAGCTTGGAGCCCTTTTTGTCGTCGTGTGTCCCTCCTGCTTCGACGTATTCCTTGAAACCCCTATATACATTAGAGAGATGCCGTTGAGTAAAAAAATAATGAACGTAGTTAAATACATAAAGTGTTAGTAAGAGTAGTGCACTTACTACTCCAAAGGAGGCTTGATCGCGTAGGCCATTGGTTTCTTCTCAATCGAATTAAAAGTGTACACTTTGTTGTCACTCGGAAGGAGCACGAGTAGAACCCAATGGTTGCTTATTAAATGGTATGCAGAGTTCACATACGGTTTAAGTGCGTAGAAGTAATTGAACGGCGAAGTAGTACTTACTCCTCATGGTACAGGAGTAGAATGAAGTCCTTCATCGACTCAGTTTGCAATGCCCTCTTGATGTAATAGGCAACCCATTCCGGTTGAAGCCTAGCCATCGTCGCGGACACAAGCTCAGGGTCGACGAACCCAACTAGTTATCGATTCGTCACAACTCGCTGCCTCATTGCCCTGCAACTCGTATTGAATGTTAAAAAGCGTAATGCAAAATCCTATAGAAGTCATAAGGTCATGCTACATGGTGTGATACTCACAGCGTCCAGGATCGTACAGTGGAAATGTCGATGGCTATCAGTTGGTACAGACGAAACAGATCCTCAAAAATAACTGGAATGTCCCATCCTCCTCACGGTGGAAATGTCCCTTTTTGTATCTAATATTGAACTCGACACGCCGCTCGCTCTCTTTCACTTTGTCAACGTTCCATCCATGGAGCTGTCGAGTCTATATGCCTAGAGCATTCAATTTGCTAGGAGACAGAAGGGGCTTTCCATTTACGTAGGCCTTAAAATCATAAGGCTTCTCTGTGGCCTATGCCGGCTCTCTTTTCTGAGCCGAAGGAGTCTCCGAGGCCGGGGCAGTGGGCTTTTCATGTATCTGAGGGGGGCGTTGTGGCCTTTGTGAGCCTTGCCTTTTTAGCAGAGGCCTCCAGTGGTTCTGTGGTTGTCGTGCTAGTCCTTTTATGCATCAGCTCTGTACTTTGTGCAGGACTTGTCACGGTCGTGGGAGCAGACGCAGGTATGGTAGGAACCTACAAAGTACGCGCATAATTAAGTAACTTGTTGCAATACTACTGGAATGGTACAGAACATGCGAGGTTTTTTACCTTGACCAGTACGATGCCTGTCGTGGGCCACTTGATGAACGACATCAGCGCTTGAATATATAGTCTCACATCGAGCAATCTTGAATATATAGTCTCACATCGATTGTAAGAGGAGGCAAAGCACGATTTATAAGGGTGATCAAGGGAGTAGCCACCTATCAGACTAGTCTTTTGGAGGAGATAACATGACCCTTTGGTTGTTGCACTCACTACGCCAAAACCTGCAATAGATGACGGTCTATTTGTGACGGTTTTTTTCGAACCGCCACAAATATAATTATCAGTGGCGTTTCTATATTGAAAATAGCGGGAAGAATATCAGTGGCGATTCTATCCTCGAACCGCCACTGATAATTAATTATCAGTGGCGGTTCGAGGATAGAACCGTCACGGATAATCCAATAGTATCAGTGGCGGTTCGAGGATAGCACCGCCACTGATAACCTAATCCAATAGTATCAGTGGCGGTTCGAGGATAGCACCGCCACTGATAACCTAGTTATCAGTGGCGGTTCTATCCTCCAACAGCCACTAATGATGTATTTGTTATCAGTGGCGGTTATCAGTGGCGGTTCGAGGATAGAACCGCCACGGATAATTTTATCAGTGGCGGTTCTAGTTAACAACCGTCACTGATAATATTGCCTATAAATAGGTGGTCAGTAGCAGCACTGGTCTTCTTCCTCCCGAGAGCAAACCAAAACTTCTAATTTTCAGATTTCGTTTTCTCCAATTCTTGTGCTTGTACTTCCTCTAGTTGTTCCTTGGTGAGTTATTTTTTATCCTCTCTTGATTTGTGTTAATCTTGTTGCAATTTAATTTTTAAACCTATTTTAATTAAGGTTTATATGTAGATGAGATGAAAAGTTTAGATTTTGTTTATTTTTATTTACCTACCATTTTGTAGATGAATTCATTTCCTAGCTAGGTTCATTAGATGATGTTGTGTTCTTTTTATAGATGATGAATTATGATGAAGCATATATTTAATATAAATTGCATTTTAAGTTAATTTGGTAGATGATGGATTTATTATCTAGCTTCTTTAGATGATAAGTAATTAGATTAGTTTTTTAATTACTATTAATTTGATTCCATTAGTGAACGGACATATACATCTTTCATATATTAAATTTATTTATTTAAGATTATTGGATATTAATATACATGAAATTTTAGTTAATTTGGTAGGTAGGTACTCATCATTTTTAGATGATGAATTTATTATCTAGCTCCTTTAGATGATAAGTAATTAGATTAGTTTTTTAATTACTATTAATTTGGTTCCATTAGTGTGGACATATAATATACATCTTGCATATATTAAATTTATTTATTTAAGATTATTGGATATTAATATACATGAAATTTTAGTTAATTTGGCAGGTGGGTGCTCATCATTTTTAGATGATGAATTTATTATCTAGCTCCTTTACATGATAAGTAATTAAATTAGTTTTTTAATTACTATTAATTTGATTCCATTAGTGTGGACATATAATATACATCTTGTATATATTAAATTTATTTATTTAAGATTAGTGGATATTAATATACATGAAATTTTAGTTAATTTGGTAGGTGCTCATCATTTTTAGATGATGAATTTATTATCTAGCTCCTTTAGATGATAAGTAATTAGATTAGATTTTTAATCAATTTTTATATATTAATTAATTTTAGATGGATCGAAGATGGATGTACAATGCGAACTGTTATGTAGAGATTACATCGACGGGTATCTGCTTTTTAAGAGCACGAGGAGAACAAGATGCACAAGAAGACGGAGTACATACATTGTCCATGCATTGATTGCAAGAATGAGAAAATGTTTTCAGATAAAGAGCACTCCACTTGCACTTGATTCGAAGGGGTTTTGTACTTGGCTATACACGTTGGACAAGTCACGGTGAAGAGGAAAACATACATGAAGGTGATAACGTATTGGATGATGGAGAAGGCATTATGGCAGATGACATCGGTTATGGATCTGATGAGGATAGGTTGGACATTGATGATGATAATAATCTTGCTCAGATGTTACGCGATGCAGAAGGGAACTACACTAGTCAGAGAGAGTTTAATCAATTCAAGGGTTTGTTGGACGACTCGGACACACCTTTATTCCCGAGTTGCAAGGAGGAATACACAAAGTTGCACACCGTGCTTTCACTTCTGAAATTGAAGGCAAGCAATGGTTGGTCTGATAAGAGTTTCACGGCGCTATTACATCTCTTAGCGAACATACTTCCAGATGGAAACGTATTGCCGATAACCACTTATTTAGCTAAGAAGGTTGTATGTCCATTGGGATTGGAAGTAGAAAGAATACATGCATGTCCAAACGATTGTATACTCTATCGCAAAGAGTATACAGACATGCATGTATGTCTGGTGTGTAAATCATCGTGATACAAGCGTAAAGGCCATGACAGCGAGGGCACCGTGGTGAAGAAAGGAGCTCCCGCTAAAGTGGTGTGGTATTTACCAGTAATACCTCGGTTGAAGCGTTTATTTGGAAATAAAAAGCATGCCCAATTGATGCGATGGCACTCTAAGAGCGTAAAAGGATGGAAAGTCGAGACACCTGCACGATTCTCGCCAATGGAGAACCATCGATAGGCTCTTTAGGAAGGACTTGAGGAATGAACCGAGGAATATAAGGTTTGGGTTGAGTACGAATGGAATGAATCCTTTCGGTAACATGAGTAGTATTCATAGCACTTGGCCCGTGACTCTCTGTATCTACAACCTTCCTCCTTGGTTGTGTATGAAACGAAAGTACATTATGATGTCGCTGCTTATCCAAGGGCCGAGACAACCTAGCAATGATATTGATGTATACGTACAACCATTGGTGGAAGATCTTGTGGTACTATGGAACGATGGTGTACAGGTATGGGATGAGTACAAGCGAGAGTACTTCATCCTACGCGCATTGTTGTTTTGCACCATCAATGATTTCCCGCCTTGGTAACCTATCCGTCAGATTGTAAAGGGGCCAAAGCATGCCCCCAGTGCATGGATTAAACCGCTAGTGTGTAGCTCAATAACTTGAGGAAAACTGTGTACATGCATCACCGTAGGTTCCTTCGCAGGAATCACCCCTACCGCAATATGAAGAAACAATTCGACGGGACAAAAGAGGATGGTATAGCTCCAAGGCCTAAATGCGTGGGGAAGATGTATATGATATGGTTAAGGATATTAATGTCATACTTGGAAAGGAGATAGTAATAATAAATCGAGGTCTCGTACTGAGAAGACCACGTGGAAGAAGAGATCGATATTTTGGAACTTACCCTATTGGAAGGACTTAGAAGTTCGACACTGCATAGACGTCATGCACGTAGAGAAAAATGTATATGACAGCTTGATTGGTCTTTTGCTGAACATTCTTAGCAAAACTAAGGACGGACTGAAGGCACGAAGGGACCTGGAAGATATGAAAATCAGAGCTGAGCTACATCCTCAAGACACCGGGAAAGGGCAACTTTACCTTCCCCCAGCTTGCTACACTCTATCCAAGAAAGAGAGAACAGACCTCTGCAAATGCTTGCATTGTGTGAAAGTTCCGTCCGATTACTCCGCAAGCATCAAGAAACTGGTCTCGATGAAAGATTTGAAGTTAACTGGCATGAAGTCTCATGATTGTCATGTGATGATGACACAAATGCTTCCTATTGCAATTAGAGGTATTTTGCCTGAAATGGTCCGAGAGGCAATCATGAGGTTGTGTTTCTTCTTCAACACGATTTCACAGAAGGTCATCGATCCCATCGGACTTTCTGAACTGCAGAATGATGTGGTCAAGACACTATGCCAGCTAGAGATGTATTTCCCTCCATCATTTTTCGATATAATGGTTCATCTCATTGTTCACCTTGTGAATGAGATAAATGTATGTGGCCCCGTATTCTCGCATCGATGTACCCGTTCAAAGGTACATGGGTATCTGAAGAAGTATGTACGCAAACGATCTCACGGAGGGTGCATTGTGGAAGGTTATGCAACCGAGGAGGTTATCGAGTTTTGCGTGGATTACATGGAGGGGTGGAACCGGTAGGAGTGCTCAGATCTCGCCATGAGGGTAGGCTAGCTGGGAAAAGGACGATTGGAAGGAAATCAATAAATTCTTACGATCATGGATTGTTCGAAAAAGCTCATTTCACAGTCTTGCAATAGTCAGTTGAGGTGTCCTCGTATATGGACATGCACAAGGATATGCTACGAGAGGAAAATCGTGGACGATAAGAGGTTTGGGTAACAAAAGAGCATAACCGTTTGTTCAATCATTGGTTCAAAGAGCATATGACTGGGAAAGAAACGAGTGTTATGTTGAGGTGGCTGGCAAAAGGGCCATCAGGTACAATCTTGACATGGCAAGGATACGACATAAATGGATATACCTTTTACACGAGATCTCAGGATAGCAAAAGCACTTACCAAAATAGTGGTGTCCGCATAGATGCCTATGACAACACAGGCAGTAAGAAGAGTAGCTTCTATGTGTTCATAGAAGAGATTTGGGAGCTCAACTATTGTATTTTTAAGATCCCGATATTTCGGTGTCGTTGGGTACAACTCCCAAAGGGTGTCAAGGTGGACAAGTACGGCTTCACTACTGTGGACATCGAACATGTCCTATACAGAGACGAACCATTCGTACTTGCGAAGCAAGTAGCACAAGTCTTCTATGTAATCGACCCGACAGATAAGAAGCGCCATGTAGTTCTTCAGGGAAAAAGAAGGATCGTAGGAATTGAGAATGTCGTGGATGAGGAAGAGTACAACCAGTTTGATGAGTTGCCTCCTTTCGTAGATGGCAACATCAGGCTCGAGGAAGAAACCACTCAGGAAGCTACCTATCATCGCGACGATCATGAAGAAGGGCAAATTGTGAAAGAAAATAATTAGCTATATACAAATAATTGCAATGTGATGTAAACAATATGCATTTGTATGGAGTAATGGATGTAAACAATATGCATTTGTATGTGATGTAAACAATATGCATTTGTATATAAATTAGTATTATATAGGGTATTTACTATATTAGGATTATATATGGTAATTAATATATTAGGATAATTATATCAGTGGCGGTTCTTCACAAGAATGCCATCGATAATTTATTCTATGGCGGTTCGTATAAAGAACCGCCACGTATAATATATGTATTAGTGCGGTTTTTATACGAATCGCCACGAGATAATCAGATCGATGGCGGTTCTTGTGAAGAACCGCCATCGATAATATGCTCCGTATATAAAATGGATCTGATCACTCTTCTCACCGAGTGCCCTAAACCCTAAACTCCCGCCGCTCGATGCGCCTAAACCCTAAACTCCGCCGCCCGACGTCGCCGCGCGCCGACGCCGCTTCGACGACGCCGCCCTCCCCGACGCCGCTGCCGCGCCTCCCTCCGCCTCGCCGCCAAGGGTATAGTCAAAATGTTTTGAGCTGATTTAGTTCGGTTTGAGTTCATCGATAGTCATTGACAAGTAAGCAAAATATAATGGTATCAACATGGAAAATAAAGATAGCCTAGTGTGTGCATAAACAATCATAGAATTCTTTAAGAGTTCAAAAGGCACATAGGTCCGTTGTGAAGCATATGCATGAAAAACATAAACTTGTGTTTCAGCAAGGGTGTGTTGTCTAGCAACTATGCTTAGGAAGGCTTAGAAAAACTCAACCATATTTAATCAAGCAACTACTATAGTGCAGTTTAATAATTCGTTTTTCTTCAATTCTTTACATAAATGCATATTTATAGACAAGAGGAGGTGGTAGGAGTTGTTGAGCATAATCAATTGCAGAGAAGCTCAAAAAACACAATCATTAGATTACTAACTTTCATCAGATTGACATGGCATAGGAAAGAACCAAGCGCGAAACATGATTCACATGTTTCAGTGTCATATTACACACACAACCACATTAATGGCACAAGCATAAGAGGTTAACATCACATCCACATTTCCGAGAAATGATCAAATAATCAGATGTAATAGGATTCTTTGGTGGTCACTTCATGGCGTACATTTGCAACTGACCAACAATTTGATCCTCTCAGGAGAAAATGGTGCGGGGTGTGTGTGTGTTTTTGTTGTTTGGGGGGGGGTGGGTGGAGGCTAAAAGATCATCATACTCGAAAGAGCAAGAATCCTTTCGTGGATTAGCTTCCGAGCCCTACGTCGGATCTTCAAGCTGCCATGGAGGTGTGCAGGCAATAACTTCAAATCTCGTGTCTTATCCCATAGGGTCATATAGCAGATCAGGCAAGTTAAAACATCACCATTTTTTGAATGAACTCTCAAAAGGAAAGAAATATACAAATCTTAGTTTATTACCTCCCAACACCAAAGGCTTGAATCAGACTCATCTGCCAACACATTGGCACTCTGTACCACCATCTTGCAACTCCATCCTCTGATAGATTTCATCCACCAAATTTGCATACGGAAGACTGCTCTCCTCTAGCAAGCATGCTATAATTGAGTTCTTCGTCGAGCACCCAATCTCCTCTGGTTTGGTGATAACGAAACCTCCTTGTAATAATCAAACAATGCATCAATCTCTCACGCCATTCAATGGATGCACTTCTTTATCTACCAATTCCGATTAGGTAGAGGCCCTCTTCCTCTTGTGCCGCTTCTTGGTCTGCTGCGTTGATACATGCGCACAAGAGGCATCAACAATCATAGAGTCGACTACTCGCCTTACCATCCACAATTTGTTTCTTTTGCATCACAACCATCCATCGAAAACCTTCAAGAAGGTAGATTAAATGGCACACCCATTAGCTAATCGACAAAATTATTCCCATTTGCTCACGATCGTCGTAAACATTTGTGGACAAACAAGAGTGCAAGCTTTTTGCAAGAGATAGTAACAACAAATGACAAATCTCTCCCATTTCACACGAATGCCTGACCAATTCACTTAACCCAAACAAAAAATTATGCTTCCGTAATAAACCTGGGTAATAGTTGTGATCTAAACACAATGAACTGAGCTCCAAAACCACCAATGATTCAATCCCCATCAACAAAACATCCAAGAAACCGATTCTTCCTAGAAACAAAACATCCAAGAAACCAATTCTTCCTAGAAACCACCAATGATTCAATCCCCATCAACAAACGTCCTTCTGAAGTATGAAACGCAGAAGGACATTTGGGGATCATGAATAGCTTGCAAACATCATCCATCTTGTGCTTTACTACAGTTTGGTTCACTATGCATGATTCAGATGCACACTCTTAAAATGTTTGCATCATTTGTCTGCTTTTTCACATTTCTAGTCAGCAACTTGATGTTTTGACTTTTGAGTAAGTATGTATGGCATGGTAGTATGTGTAGGGCTTCTAAAAGCCAGAAAGCAAAGTAAAATTGCACATTCTTCTTATACAACCATTGACATATTTTTGTAGTTTTGAACGGATAATAATGAACAGAAAGCTCAAAACTGATCCTATAGTCCTTCTGGATGATATACGTGAGTCATTTACATGTATAAGCTGGCACTATGACTTGCACATAAACTTAGTCAGTGTAAGTAATTAGACAAAAGAGTTATCACAGACGGTTCTTCTAAAAGATAAGTTTTTCTATTGAATGCCCAATTTCTCGATTACTCTCATTTCTAGTTTTCAGAGTTAAACTTCCGTACTTAACCCAAATGACCGCCAAATTCTAATGGTTCCATACTTTACCTCTTTCAGTTCGCACATCTAAGGCTGATATAGAGGAGCAATCCATCCCGAGCCCGAGCCCTAGCCCTAGCAGGTTCCTCAACCTCCACCCAACCACCTGTTGCCACCGTCCGACGCGTCGTGGCAAGACCTCGTGGCTGAGGAAGAAATAAGAAGCCCGAAGGCCGGTATACCATCTCGGAGGTCTCAGATGCTGGAGCCCCTATTGCACCGCCAAAGTTTGTAGCAAAGTGCAGAACAACCTGCGGGTATATCGCAAGGGAGAGAGTGCCAATCACCTTTTTGGATTGGCACAAAGTGTCCGATACCATCAAAACGGATCTATGGACGGAGCTCAAACAAACCTTCGAATTCCCTGAAGAAGATGAACACCGCGTGCGTCGGGATGCGTTGATGACCATTGATGCGGCATGGAGGAACTTCAAGGCCAGGCTGAATACTACTTATGTGAAAAAAAACCGGTCGGCCATCGGGGACTACCCAAACTTAGAACCATATTGGGATGAATTTGTGTCGATGAAGCAAAGTGAAGCGAAGAAAGAAGTCCGATGAGGACCACATAAACATCGGAAGGAGGAACATCCATCCACACGGACTTGGTACGGTGGGTACGCTAGTAAAATCCTCAATGGGAGAGGCAGAAGCGTAATCACTACAATCGGTGGTACAAGTCAATTGGCCAGACTACCAGACCGAGTCAAGCACTATGTGCTAGCGAGGGCAAGTGTCATGTCTGGTGGGGGCTTATCCTTCAGAAATAGCGATGATGAAGCAATGTCGCAAAGGGTCCAGGAGTTGTATGTCGAGTCTTCCCACAGAACATTCCACCCAGATAGGGAGAACGACGAACTAACATGTGCCTTGGGAAACAAGGAGCATCCTGGACGGACACGAGGTGTTAGGGTTAAGGTTCCCTGGAAGACAGGATTCCCAGAGCACCTCCACACTTACAAGAGTCGAAAGAGCTCTAGAGAAGCGTTTGCCAAACTAGAAATGATGAAGGAAAAGATGCTTCGAGAATTACAAGGCACAATAGAACAACAAATACAATGACAAGTACAACAAGACATGAGCCAGTCGCAAGCCGAGAACATTGTTACAACCAGCCCTCCGAATCGTCGCAGTAGTTGCGCATCTGTGGAATATATGAAACCAGGTATCTTCAGGACCGGCCCAGTATCGCCTAAGGAGGAGACGGGCCTAAGCAGAAGGCCCAAAGGATGAGCTCTACGCCAAGCACTGCTACCGCACGGAAGGGGGCATATCTTATGGACAGTTATGTGTATTTGGATATAAAGGATATAGTTGTAATCCGAGTCGTTAATAGGGTAGATAAAGATGTAAACTCTATCCTGTAATCGACTAGAATCTAGTAACAGATCAGAATCTCCTAACCGATCAGGACTTCGTAAGCCGCCCCACCCCCGCTATATAAGGGAGAGGGCGGGCAACAGCGTAGAGAGAATCATCAAGCCTTAGAGCATAGCACACCTCATATCGCCCGGAGCACATTGCGCTTTGAGCATCCTTGGATCCAAGAGATCCGCATAATCCCAGCACGCAGGATTAGGGTATTACCTCCATCGCTGAGGGCCTGAACTTGTCTAATCCCTTGTCTTGTGTGACCTTCGAGTTTGAGATCTAGCACCTGCCCCATAATTTTATTGCCGACCACAAAAGTCAACAGTTGGCGCGCCAGGTAGTGGGTGCACTATAATCTTTTCCCACAGACTCGATGGCAGCGATCGGCGGAATCACCGCCACCTTCATCTCCGGCCAGGCTTTTCGCTTTGGAAGTTTGGACTTCATCGCGAATGCGCACGGAGAACTTGTTTGCCTGGTTCAAAACCAGATCCAATTTGGTGAAGATCAGGCCAACCCATCTCAGGTATGCCGCTCTGACTCACCCAGAAAACCAGTCGGCATTGTGAGGAACTACTGCGATTTTCGTGGCGTCTTCGCAATCGAGGAGCAGACGACCGATCTCCATCAAGAAGACCAAGAGGCTGCGGAGGAAGATCGCCTTCGCAAGGGCAAGGAGGTGCAGGCGCGGTCGCTTCGATCGTGCGGTCGCAATGTCCGTGAGGACATCCTGCAGTCCAGGTTGGGAGACCAGTCCGTCTTCCGCACGCCGATGCAGAACGTCGTCGCCTCCAAGACGCTTCTCGACACGCTGGACCTGATGATTGCATCGGACAGCCCGGCGGCCCCGATCGTGGCCCAGATCAAGGCCATGGTGACGGCGGCAGCAATCCAGCAGAATCAGGAAAAACCGGTAGGTGAAGCGCTCTCGCGCTCCTACGTGGCTACTCGTGTCGCCAGCAGTCGGACAGCCACCAGTCGGAATACCGGCAGTCGGCGCCATAGGCCACCACTCGGAGATGCTCGCCGAATTATCAACCACGACCTTCGCCAAGACATCACCGCTAGACGGCAGGAGCGGGACGAGGAAGAGCGACGCGGGCGCCTCGACGACTACGAGCGTTTCGGCATCGGCCGTGATCGACGAAGTGATCAGAGGTAAGACGACCGCGATGACCATAGAGAGTATCATCGCCTGGGCCGGAACAACGACGACCGTCGAGCCATGAGCTTGCCGTGCCGAACTCCGCCCCGGCGCATTGAAGACAATCGCCGAGCCAGAGGTTCGCCACGCTGGTCTCCCTCTCATCATGATGAGAGATCTATTGACGGGATCCGAGCGTTCACTCCCCGGTTGCGCCGAGTGGTTTGGCCCAAAGGTTTCAACCCCAAGAACATCGTAAAGTTTGATGGGGAGCGAGATCCGAAAGCTTGGCTGCATGTCTACACACGGCGGTAGCAAATGAGGAAACGTAACATGATGGCGAATTATCGCGACCAATCTCACCCTCGACTCAAGCATGGCTCCGTGTCTTCCGCGAACTCGGTGGATTCCTGGAGCGACCTCTGCGATTAGTTTATCGCGAACTTCCAGGAACCTACGAGAGGCCTGACACCCCGTGGGACCTGTACCAGCTTCACCAGAAGAAGGACGAGACTCTGAGAGATTTCATTCGGCATTTCATGTAGAAGAAGAACACCGTCAGGGACGTGTCTGAAGCAGTGGTAGTAGCGGCCTTCCAAAAAGGGGTATGTGATCCTGATCTAATCAAGAAAATGTCTAGGAAACCCCCAACCTCAGTGAAGGAGATGTTTTCACTGGCCGATCGCTACGCCACGGCCTCAGACGCCCTGGCCGAGCGCCAAGAGGATCGCCCGCAGCAGAAGAACAAAGGTGACAGGCCCGAGTCCTCCAAGCACAAAGATAAGAAGTGGAAAGGCGAGGAGCTAGTCGTAGTAACCGACCGTGACCGGCCTCGAGTCCCGCGGAGGGAGGCACCTGACTATAATTCTGTCATGGAGGCGATCTGCCCTTTCCACCCAAAGGGAAAGCACGCGACCAAGGACTGCTTCACTCTGAAGCGTTTTGCATGTGAAAGCCACAGGCAACCAGCTCCAGCGAAGGATGAGGCTGTCAAGAAGAAGGACCCTCCCGGTGAGGACGATTTTCAGGAGCTTGAGCTCGAGCTGAACTACATTTATGGGGGCTCCACCGGATACGAGTCCAAGCGGAAGCAAAAGCTTACCATTCGGGAGATCAATACGGTGGAACCAGCAGCCCCCAAATATTAAAGTGGTCCGAGGTACCGATCACCTTTTACCGCTCGGATCACCCCAACCGGGTTCTACATCTGGGTAAGTTCCCTCTAGTGCTTGACCCTATTATTCGCAGCGTAAAGTTAAGGAAGGTCCTAATCGATGGCGGGAGTGGGCTCAATGTCCTGTTCGCCAAAACCCTCGACGATATGAACATCCCCCGCTCCGAACTAAGGTCGAGCACACATCCGTTCCACGGAGTGATACCTAGGGCGTCTTCGTTTCCACTCGGGCAGATTTATTTGCCCATCACTTTCGGTACCAAGGATAACTATCGGACCGAGCACGTAAGTTTCGAGGTGGCCGATTTTGAGACGGCGTACCACGCCATCTTGGGAAGACCCGGTCTGGCTAGATTCATGGCCGTCCCGCACTACACCTATCTGGTGATGAAGATGCCAGGACCCAAAGGCGTCATCACGGTCCACAGTGACGTCAAGCAATCCTTGCAATGCGACCGAGAAAACCACGAACTCGTTGAGTTGAAGGAGGCGACCGCCGAGACAAAGAAAATCCAGGCAGAAGCCGCTACGCTGCGGGAAGAAGGCGACGTCCTGTCCAAGAAGCAGGCCTCGTCAGGTATGAAGCCCAGCGAAGGAACCAAGAGAATCATTCTTGACCCATCCGATCCGTCTAAGACGACTTTGATCGGGACAGGACTCGAGGACAAATAGGAAGGCGCGTTCGTCACCTTTATCCAAGCCAACAAGGACATCTTTGCCTGAAAACCATCCGACATGCCGGGTGTTCCAAGGGAGGTGATCGAGCATTCACTGCACGTCGACGAAAAGGCAAAGCCAATGAAGCAAAGGCTTCAGAGATTCGCTCCGGACCGCCGAAATGCCATCAAGCAGGAGATCACCGCTTTTAGCTGCTGGTTTTATCAAAGAGGTGTATCACCCCGATTGGTTGGCAAACCCTGTACTAGTGCAAAAGAAGAATAAAACTTGGCGCATGTGCATTGATTATACTGATCTCAATAAGGCATGTCTGAAGAATCCCTTTGGGCTACCTCGAATTGATCAGGTGGTTGACTCGACCGCCGGGTGCGAAATTCTGAGTTTTCTCGATGCTTACTCAGGGTACCACCAAATTTGCCTAAAGGCGGAAGATCACATCAAAACTTCATTCATCATGCCTTTCGGAGCCTTTTGCTATACCACGATGGCATTCAGACTGAAAAATGTTGGCGCAACGTACCAGCGCGCAATACAGCGGTGTTTTCATGCCCAGCTCGGACGCAATGTGGAAGCATACGTGGATGATGTCGTGGTGAAGACTAGAGAAAGGAAGGACCTTATTGCTGTCTTGACCGAGACGTTCGAGAGTCTAAGGGCTTTCAGCATGAAGCTTAATCCCGAGAAGTGTGTTTTCGGAGTATCTTCGGGAAAACTGCTCGGGTTTATCGTATCACAACGAGGCATCGAGGCCAACCCAGAGAAGATCAGGGCCATATCAAAAATGGAACCGCCGACTTGCCAAAAGGACGTCCAGAAGCTTACAGGATGCATGGACGCACTCAGCAGGTTCATCTCCTGACTGGGCACGCGAGGAATGCCATTCTTTAAACTCCTCAAGAAGCAAGACAAGTTCCAGTGGACTCCAGAGGCACAACAGGCGTTTGAAGACTTGAAGACCTTCCTGACGATGCACCCAGTCTTGGTTTCACCGATGCCGAAGGAGCCCCTGCTACTCATGTAGTCTGCGTCGCGGTCATCGTAGAAAAGGAGGAGCCGGGCCACGTGCAAAAGATCCAACCCGGTCTACTTCGTCAGCGAAGTCCTGAGCGAATCCAAGGTGCGGTATCCGCAAGTGCAAAAATTATTGTATGCTGTCCTCCTGACGTCTCGCAAACTCAAGCACTACTTCCAAGAGCATAATATTTCGGTGGTCACCTCCTTCCCAATAGGAGATATACTTCACAACAAGGAGGCCACTGGGAGAATTGCAAAATGGGCGGTCAAGCTGAGAGCTTTCGATATCTTATTCAAGCCTCGCACTACCATCAAGTCTCAAGCGCTCGCCGACTTCACGGCGGAGTGGACAGAGCTTCAAAGCCCGGCGGTTACCAAGGAGCTCGAGTACTGGATAATGTACTTTGATGGTTCCCTCATGCTCAGCGGCGCGGGGGCTCTTATCGTGCTTATATCACCAAGTGGAGAAAGGTTGAGGTACGTTCTTCAAATACTTTTTCCCGCTTCAAACAACGCCGCCGAGTACGAGGCACTCATCCATGGGCTCTGTATTGCCATATCACTCGCTATTCGACGTTTGGCGGTTCGCGGAGACTCAATGCTCGTGGTTAACCAAGTGCAAAAAGAATGGTCCTGCATCGAAGACAACATGGCAGCCTATTGCCAGGAGGTACGCAAGCTAGAAGGTAACTTTGATGGCCTGGAACTTATTCATGTGCTCCGCCGTGACAATGAAGCGGCCGACGAGCTAGCAAAAATGGGATCTTGCTGGTCTACAGTGCCCGTGGAGTATTCGTCGAAGAAATTCACAAGCCCACGATTAGCACTCGGTCGAAGACGGACGCCCCAGCCGAGAAGAGCGTAGAAGCAGAAGTCCTAGTCATTACCCCCGATTGGACAGCTCCGTATCTAGACTATTTGACGAAGGACGAGCTACCCGAAGACCGCGTGTAAGCCAAACGAATAATGCGCCGAAGCAAGAGCTATGTGGTGATCAGGGAAGAACTCTATCGCAAGAGCTCCTCTGGCTTACTACAACGGTGCATATCAGAACAAGAAGGGAGAGATCTTCTCAAGGAAATCCACTCGGGAGTTTGTGGGAATCATGCGGCGTCATCAACCTTAGTCGGCAAAGCCTATCGTCAAGGATTTTTCTGGCCGACTGCGGTCACTGACGCGGATGACATCGTCCGACATGCGAAGGATGTCAGTTCTTTGCGCGTCAGATGAACAAACTAGTACAGGAACTACAGACCATCCCCATAACCTGGCCGTTTGCGGTCTGGGGGCTCGACATGGTGGGACCTTTAAAGAAGGCTCAAGGCGGTTATACCCACCTCTTCGTGGCCATCGACAAATTCACCAAATGGGTGGAGGCCAAACCAGTCGCGACAATAACAGTAGCAAAAGCCAAAGAATTCTTCAACGAAATCGTGGTTAGGTTCGGAGTTCCAAACCAAATCATCACGGACAACGGCACCCAATTCAGAAGCGACGTATTTCAAGACTGGTGCGACGAACTCAGAATAAAAATCGCCAGATCGATGGCGCACCCGAAGCAATGGGCAGGTCGAGCGAGCCAACGGCATGGTGTTACAAGGCTTGAAGGCAAAGATTTTTGATCGACTAAAGCCATACGCCACTCGATGGGTGAAAGAATTGCCTTCGGTACTCTGGGGGCTGCGAACCACCCCTAGCAGAGCAACCGAGCAGTCACCTTTCTTCCTGGTGTACGCTCGGAGGCAGTCCTCCCCACTGAATTAGAATTCGGATCCCCGCGGGTCCGGAGCTATGAAGAAGTCGCCTCGGAAGAAAGCCGGCTAGAGGACCTCGACCGACTGGAAGAAGCCAGGGACGTCGCAACAATTCTGTCGGCAAAGAATCTCCAAAGCCTACGTCGCTATCACGGTCGAAATGTAAGGAGCTGCGCATTCTCCAAGGGAGATTTGGTCCTTAGAAAGGATCATAAATGCGAGCATAAGCTCTCCCCAAGCTGGGAAGGTCCTTACGTCGTCGACGAGGCGGTGCGCTCTGGAGCTTACAAGCTCAAGCGAGAAGACGGCACGACAGACAGCAACACTTGGAACATAGAACAGCTACGTCGTTTTTTCACTTAAACTTTGTAATTCGAATTGTTTCTTTATGAATGAGAAGATCGATATTAAAGTTATTTTTTACATAATCTTCTCGAGATCTATGCGTCCGAGTGCTTCGCTCCTACGATTTTAAGACCCTAAGACATGCGTCACGAAAAATGCCTCAGAGCTTAGGGGCTGGACTAGTCGGACACGATATGTCAAAACCACTCGGAAAAAGATGCATATTTAAAGACAAAAATGCAAGAACAAGGAAACGCCTTTATATACATTCAATTTATAGGTCCAAAGTTTCTACAACAGACAAAGAGGTGTCCTTGACTTCCTCCCAGAGCTCGGCGGCCCGATCCTCATCTACGTTGCAGGTGTAGCCTTCCTTGATAGCTTCAAGATCCACTCGAGGGTAAAGCGACTTTGTGATCGCCAGAGCCTGGCTAGCACCATTGGTTGCCGCTTCCTTCAAAAGTCTCTTGAGCTCCTTGGGGGCCTCCTCCAACCGATTGATAACTTGGACCCTACTGAGCGGCCTCTCACCTTTGGGATGAAGCGAGCTCAGCAAGGGCCCCGAGGCTTCGCAGAGCTTTGAGCAAAACGTCTCAAGGGCATTAACCTTGTCATTGAAAACAGCGTACTGCGCCCGCGTCTTGAACTTATAATCTGCAAGCGGAGCAGATTTTCAGGGATCATACAGAGGACGACAAAGACAAGAGGGAGTCGAGCAGCTAAAAGTACCTTCCAACTCCTTTCCCGTGACTTCGAGCCGCCCCTGGAGCTTCGTGATGTCAGAATCTCTAGCTAACCAGATATAAGGAAATCAAGAAACTAGTCAACTGAGCGAGAAGTACGGAGAGGTTAAGAAATATTCACCTCGGAGGGAGCCGATAACGTCCAGCTTCTCCTCCCGCATCGCCTGCACCTTTGCCCGAAGAGCCCGCAGCTCGGCTGCATACCCAGCCTTGATCTGCTCCAATTCGGCCAGGTATTCCTGGCGCGTTCAGACCTCCGGGAGCATCTTTCGGAGGTACTCGGCCTTCTTTTTAGAGCACTCCCCTATTTTCTGCGATCAACACGGAAAAGGTGACTACATGCTGACTCATATAAAAAAGAAAAACGGCGGACGTAGAGAAGTGGTTACCCGGGCTAGGCATGCACAAGTCGTGGCATGACTGTAAAAGTCATTTCTCTCTTTCTCCTCCTTTGAGTCGTTCAGGAGCTTCAAGCCTCCTCCTCATCGATCCACACGGCTTGCATTAGCGGCTGGGGGCGAGCGGGGGGCAGCGGAATCCGGGGGATCTCTTCGACTTCGGGGGACGGACAGGAGATAGGCTCCTGAGCAGCGGGGCCCAACTTCGAGGCGGGAAGAGTCGGAGACGGCGCCAGGGGCTCAGGGGGCACTCCGGTGTCCTCGGGCGAGGCCCCCATGACCGGGACATGAACCTCCGGGGGCCCAGCCTCCACGGGGGCCCTGGACGACGTCCCGACAGGAACATCGAGCGAAGGATCCCTACAAGAAGAACTGTCAGTGAATAAGCTAGCGAAACGCGTCAAATAAGAGTAGATAGGGTAACAAACCTGTCGAACTTCTTCATCCTCATCGGGGGCTTCTTCCGAGCGGCAGGGCCGCCCCCTGAAGGACCACTCGGACCTTGCAGACCGCACTGGGGCTCTCTCGAGCGCACCGAGTCCTTGAATTGGACTCTGGTGAGCCATGAGCTCGTAGGAGAGGGGAGCTGTAACATCCCAGAATTCAGCTTAATTAAGTTTTTATTGCATAAAAGTGCATTTGTGATTTTCTGGAATTTATTTGGATTTTTCTGTATTTATTGGAATTAAATTCAAATCAAGTTTATTACCTTTTATTCAAATCTATTTAAATTTATGCAAAGTTAAAATAAAGTTTTGCCAAAAATATTTTATTTAAGTCCAGAATGTCTCAAAGTATTTTTGAGATTTTTCTTGGATTTTCCCGATTATTTTATCGCCTAAAATAAATAAAAGGAATTTGGTGATTATTTTAATTGGAAAAACTGTTGAAAAACCTTTGAGCGATAATGGGCTCGGCCCGTGTCTTTGTCTTGTGGATGGCTCGAGAAGCGCGGCCCGTTTGGCCTGCTTCGGGAAATCGCGTCTCCGCCGTTGGATCGAGATCGCGCGGATGGGATCTTGTCGTACCGGTTCGGGACTCGGGCTGATCATCGCCGTTGGAAAGAAATCGCGGGCGGTTAAGATTAGATCGAGACCGTGTGATCCTGACCGTTGGTAGCAGATCGGACGGCGTGTGGTTGTCGTCTCTGCGAAGGACTCGGAGTCCGCCGCCGACACGTTTCCGCCGCCGTTAGGATCTAGGGTTTCGGTTCTAGCGCGTTTGTCGAGGCTATAAATAAGGGCGGGGTAGACCTCGAGGTTCATCCTTGTGCGCCGCGTCTTTTGGTCGGAGTCGTTCCGCGAGAGCAACCGTAGAGCGCGTCTGGGAGCTCGCCGAAGTTGGTTGCTTGCGCCGCCGCTTGTTTCGCGTTCTTACGCCGCCGTTCAAGCCGAGTTCGTAGCTTTGAAGGCCAGTTCCGAGATCTCCGTCTTGCGCCGCGTCAGATCCGTGAAGAGGTGTCGCAGATTTCATCGCCGAGCGCCGTCGGCGAGGTCGTCGCCCCAAGCCCGGTGAAGTTGCGCCGCCGCACCGCCATCGTCGTGTTGAAGCTTCGGGAGCCGTCGGATCTCTCGTGGAGGGTGGAGATCGTGGATGCTGCGCCGCGGGGTTAGACCAATCAAGCATCGCCGCGTGTCGGGCTCAGTAGCCGAGGCGCCGTGGACCGCGTCTGCGATGGACCAAGGGCGGTCCCGTGGACCGAGTCCATGGACCGGGACGCGTGGCAGCGTATGATTGGCTGGCGCCAGGGCTGACGCCAGCGTGACGTCATGCTTACGTCATAAGTCGGTTTTCGAATTAAAAATAAATCTGTTAATTCGAAATTTCTGATTTTCTGATTTCAGTATTTATTTCAAACTTCAAAAGGCTATATCTTTTGCAATTTAACTCGGATTTGAGTGATTCCAATTTCTAAAAATTTGAAAAATTGAGATCTATTTAATGGTGAATTTTATTTGATTTTTTGAGTTCAATTGCTCCCTGTTTTAGTATTTATTTGCTTTTCTCTTTCGGTACGCGTAGACGTTGAATTTTGCGACGCTTCGGAGGAAGATCAAGCAACTCAAGAGCAAGCTTCAGATCTAGATCAGGACCTATTCCAAGGCAAGTTGTGCTTTGATCATGTTGAACCCATGTTTATAAAATTGCTATATTTGTTTTACCCTATTGCATATTATTTCAAGTGTACAATTGTTTCAAATTAAATTGGGACTTAGCTATTATACCAATTTGATCTATACCCTACCTTGTCATTGTATGCCATGATCTATTGTCACCCTAGATTGGTTAAATATAGTTGGTTAATAATTATAATCAACATTGGAGGATTAGTCCAGTATTAGTTGCTTAGCCATGCCACGTCATCACATGTGTCGAATCATTGATAATTAATCTTGATTAATGGAATATGGAACAATGTTATGAACTTGTGTGTCATGTGGGATCACACGATGAGATTGAGTTGTTGTGGCGAGTCATGTCATAGCGATGTTGAATTGTTGATGGCACGTGGTGCTTGGTAATCAACGGGTGATAATAACTTAGATTGGGGCAAGTGGCAAAGGCGAGGAGGCCAAGGTGGGCCCGATGGGCGGATGGTATGTGGATGTCTTGCCTTGATCACTCTAAGGACTTAACCTTGCAAGCCTTTGACCTGAGTCAATCATGCAACCACATGTCTAGTATGGGCCAGCCTAGCTGAGTAATTTGCAATGTCTTAATTTTGGTACTATCGTGGTCGGTGTGAGTTCGAGTTATGGAGTAATTCACATGGCGCAAGAGGGGGGCCCTGGTTATGGTTTTCAGACCCACCAGTGTTGAAACCTTAGCGGGTAGTATCGGGTTAAGCCAGAGCATTGTAAAGGCTTTGTTATAATCACTCGCCTTGGTGGTGTTTGGTTGTATCACGTGGGTAAAGTGCATAACCTCTGCAGAGTGTGAAACTATTCGGATAGCCGTGCTCGCGGTATTGAGCAATGCTCGGGAATTACAGTTAAGGGTTAGCTTAATTAAATGGACAATTTGGTTGGGATGGCGGAATGCCATGTGGAAGATGAAATTTGACTTAGGATTGGAAACTTGGTTTACTTGAGAAATACTGCAGATTATTTATTATTGTTATTTGTTTCTGATCTTTACAATCTATTTCTTGTATTTGTTCATAAATCTTGCTTATTGCAAAATAGCCATGATAGCCTATCCATTGGAATAAGCCTTACATATAGATACATAGAATTGCATTCTGTGCACGACTTGTTGAGTGCTTAAGTACTCACCCTTGCCAAACAACAATAATCAACAGTTGAAGAATCTACACCTGTTTTGGAAGATGAAGTCTAGGAAGACACGAGTCATTAGGGTCCGAGCCTTGTCGGTTGCCTGTGGTGAACTGATGAGCTATCTATGTTTCTATTTTCCGCTGCTTAATCATTAGTTATATTTTCACTCTTGCCCTGCGTGGCTTAATAATGTAAGTTGGTCATAAGATCATAGCTTTAGATATATTAATGAATGAACTATTATCCTATTATCGTTGAGTATGATGTGATATGTATCAATGTTGAGCTGTGTGCACTAGCGTTGATCCTGGGACTAGTGCGGTAAACACAGTGGGTTTGAATCAGTGGATTCGGGTCCTTACAGAGGTGGTATCGAGCATCGATTGTAGGTCTTGGCCTAGATAGTATGGAGGTGTCTGTGTGAGTCAAAACTATTTTCTAAAGAAAATTTAAATTTGACTAATAAAACACTCTTGACTCATCTCATTCTCTACTTCTCGCCTTTGCTGAATTTACCCGCTTTACTTGCCGTTTTGGGTGGAGAACTTATTCAAAGTTCTTGTGGAGCGGATCGATCGTTCAGACCTTGAGGAGTCACCGCGGCTACGCCATGGAGTCGTGGAGAGTTCTTGAGGCGCTTGGAGGCTTCTACCGTCCGCTTTGCACGGGAGGCGGTTGGACCGTCAATGGTGTACACCGAGGATTTATTTGCAAGCTGATTATCTACGCCCGGGAGAATGATGAAGCCAGCAGATCAATCAACATCTCCGCCAGAAGATTCTCGTACGAGGTTACAATTCAGGAGGTTGCCCGACTTGCTCTTCGCCGTGTCTGCCGCGACTACGCCGACGAGCTTCACGACTCAGTTTTCCGACTTCACCCAGACGTTCAAGCATGCCGACGCCGACGGATCGTGGAGAACGAGTGTGCCACCGCGGTACACCTTGTGGAGTTCGCCCTTGCCCAGGAGGATCATATGTGAGATACCACTCAGGAGCTGGAGACTGTGTACGAGGCACTCAGAGTAGCAGAGCGGGAGCTTGAGGTGACCGTGCTTGACCATCGGGATGATCACCGGTGGGAGAGGCCCTAGAGGCGGTCGAGGATGAGTGGAGCGCGTGACTCGAGGAGTTCGAGAGCGGTGAGGAGTCGAGGAGGATCGGAGGAGGCGGGAGTGGGAGCGGAGGAGTGCGGACCACGTGGTCGCAGAGGACCCAGAGGAGGTCATCGGGATAGGTTTGCTCCTATGCCAGCTCACCCGCCGGTGTATGCGCCGGATCGATCTCACGTGGTGGTGGATGAGTGAGTGTCAGCCTTGGAACCGTGTCGAGACTCGAGTGTGAGTCGCGTCTTTAAGTTAGTCTTTACCTTTTTAGTTGGCGTTAAGGTTTCGTGTTTAGTTTGCTTCTTTGTAATCTTGAGTGTAAAGTATGTGTTGCAAAGCTTGTAGGCTTAAATAAGCAGCCATACCAAGAATAAATAAAGAATTATTTCAGTTGGGTATAACCTATTTCCCCGCTTTAGAAATTCTTACTTCTTATCTATGCTACATCTACCTTTCCTAACCCAAGAGGCAATCATCAGATGGTGAATACTCGAGGAAACAACGGTGCTTCAGGAAGTGGACTGCGCCAGAATGACAACCCCAATGACGGAGGCAGCCCTCAACCACCGCCAGTGGACATGCAGAACCTGGGAGCGTTTCTTGCCGCGCAGACTCAACTAATGCAAACTATGATGCAGCAGATGCAGCAGATGACCAACGCAGCAGCAACCAACAACAACCCTGTAGCTCAGAACAACCATGGTGGACCTCGACCTCACTCAAAGCTATCAGATTTTATGAGGACTAGGCCACCAACTTTTTCAGGAAATGTGAACCCTTTGGAAGCCGATGACTGGCTTAGAACTATTGAGAAGAAGCTGCACATCACGCAATGTGAAGGAAATGAGAAGGTGCTCTACGCCTCTCATCAACTTGAAGGAACCGCATGAGAATGGTGGGAGAATTACTGTGCCGCTCATGGAGCCCCGCAAGAGATCACCTGGGAGGAGTTTACTACTGCTTTTCGTCAGTATCATGTCCCAGAGGGAATGATGGACCTTAAGAAGGAAGAGTTTAGGGCGCTGAAACAAGGAGGCCAACCAGTGGCCAAATACCTGAATAAATTTACTCAGTTAGCTCGCTATGCCCCTGAAGACGTAGCGACGGACAAAGCTAGGCAGTCTCGTTTCATGAAGGGACTGAATTCAGGACTGCAGGTGGGACTGATTACCCACAATTTTCCAGACTTTCAGGAACTAGTGAATAAGGCTTTGATCCTAGAGGATAAGCGCAAAGAGCTGGGTGAAAGCCGTAAGCGCTTAATGACTAATCAGGGTGGACGTCCAAACCACCTACGTTTGAGGATGTCACCACAACAATTTGCTAGATTCCAACCACCGTGTGAACAAGACATCAACCCTCGCACCTCGCCACGCCAATCGAATTTTCAAACACGGCAAAGACAGGCAACAATGCACCAGAGGGAATCGAATGATCGGCGGTGAAAAGATGCTATACATGCAATGAGCCAGGGCACTTTTCTAATAGGTGTCCACAGAAGGGAGGCATCACGCCAGTTCGTTTCAACTTGGGAACAACACCTGCCAAGGCACCAGCCTCAGGAGGAAATCGTGCGCCAGGTCAAGCTGGAGCAACACCGCAGTCAACTGTGCGCGGGAGGATCAACCACATCACCGCAGATGGAGCTCAGGAAGCTACAGACGTCGTACTGGGTAAGTTCTGGTCAATTCGATTACACTGCTCTGCTTTGTTTGATTACGGAGCTTGATTCGTTTATTTCTCAAAGTTTTGCAACCAAGAATGGATTCAAAGTGGTGAATCTTAAGTGTGTGCTCTTAGTCCAAGCCCCAGGATCTGAGCTTAGATCTAGCCTTGGGTGTTTGGGAGCTAAGTTGCTTATGGATGGGATAGAATTTCTAGCGAATCTTATCTTGATAGATGCGCAATCCCTAGACGTCATCCTTGGAATGGATTGGCTGTCCAAACATAAAAGGTCGTTTTGGATTGTGGCGAAGGATCGTAACCTTGGAAGGCCCTAGTGGCAAAAGGTAGAATTTCAAGCGACCGCTGTTCGAGATGGGCAATTAATGGTCAGCAGCGTGAAAGGCATCGACATGGAAGATGTGCGATGGTCGTGAATACCGGAAGTGTTTCGGAAGATTTGCCAGATTGCCGCGGACCGTGATATCGAGTTCGTTATCGAGTTAGCACCGAGGGCAGCACCGATATCAAAAAGACCATATCGGATGCCTACCGAAGCGAGTTAGTGGAAATGAAAAAGCGATTGAGGAACGCAAGAGAAAGGCTTCATTAGACCTAGTTCATCGCCGTGGGAGCCCCGGTTTTGTTTGTTCGTAAGAAGGACGGAAGTCTTAGAATGTGCATCGATTATCGTGCCTTGAATGAAATAACGATCAAGAATAAGTATCCGTTGCCCGGATCGACGACTTATTTGATCGATTAAGAGGAGCTGAGTTTTCTCCAAGATAGATCTTCGTTCGTGTTACCATCGATTGAAGATCCGGCGGAGGATGTGCCTAAGACCGCGTTTTCTACACGATATGGACATTATGAGTTCACAGTCATGTCATTTGGATTGACTAATGCCCCAGCCTATTTCATGAACATGATGAATAAGGTTTTCATGGAATATTTGGATAAGTTTGTTGTAGTCTTCATAGACGACATCTTGGTTTACTCGAAGACAGAGGAAGAGCATGCAGGACATCTAAGAATGGTTTTAGAAAGGCTGCGAGAACATTAGCTATATGCTAAGTTTAGCAAGTGTGAATTTTGGAAGGAAAAGGTCGAATTTCTTGGTCATGTAATGACTACTAAAGGAGCTGCAGTTGACCCGAGCAAAGTGGACGCAGTGTTGCATTGGGAGCAACCGAAGTCTGTTACCCAGATCCGTAGTTTTCTGGGAATGGCGGGATATTACCGTCGATTCATAGAGGGATTCTCGACAATTGCTAAACCCCTTACGCAGTTGTTGAAGAAAGAAAAGAAGTTTGCATGGGCGCCAGAGTGCGAGAAAAGTTTTATGGAGTTAAAGCGTTTAACAATGCCCCGTGTTAGTATTGCGGATGTGCGTAATGGATTTGATATTTCTTGCGATGCTTCAAAGCAAGGCTTGGGATGCGTGCTAATGCAAGAAGGCAAAGTCGTTGCTTATGCATCGAGACGATTGAGACCGCATGAGGTGAATTATCCAACGCATGATTTGGAGTTAGGCTGTAGTAGTGCATGCTTTAAAGATATGGCGTCATTATCTCATAGGAAATAGATGTGAGATATATACAGACCATAAGAGCACGAAATACATATTCACTCAAGCGATCTGAATATGAGGCGGCGAAGGTGGCTAGAGCTAATTAAGGATTATAATGTAGGAATCCATTATCATCCGGAAAGGCCAATGTGGTAGCGGATGCTCGAGTCGAAAGAGCCATAGCGCAAATCGTTAACAATGGAGGATCAACGAGAATTATGCAAGGAATTTGAAACTAAGGGTGGAGGTTGTTCGACCAAGGAATGGTATTGCACTAGAAGTGAAGCCAACACTAGAGGATCAGTTAGAGAAGGTCGGAAAGATGACGATAAAATTTCTAAGATCAAGGCTAAAAGGAAGAAGGCCTAGCCGTAGATTTCACTCTGGATGAGCAAGGAACCATGTTTTCAAAGGCGAATTTGTGTGCGGATAAAAGGAACTAAAGCAAGCGATTCTCGAGGAGGCTCACGATTCTAAGTACTCAATTCATCCGAGGAAGTGCTAAAATGTACGGGATTTAAAGAGAGATTTTGGTGGCCTAACATGAGCGTGAAGTAGTGAGCATGTTGCTTTATGTGACGTATGTCGAGGGTAAAGCCATGCATCAAAGACCAGTGGTTTGTTGCAGCCGTTGAAAATTCGGAATGGAAGTGGGAGGAAATCGGAATGGATTTTATCACGGTTTACCTAAAACTCGTAAAGGTTACGATTCCATTTGGGTAATTGTGGATCGTCTAACCAAGGTCGCCCATTTATCGATAAAGACCACTTACTCGGAGATCGTTTAGCGAGTTGTACATGTCAAGGATTGTATGTTTGCATGGAGTGCCCAAGAAGATTGTGTCGGACATGAGGTACTCAATTTACCTCAAGATTTTGGAATAAGTTGCACGAAGCAATGGGAACTCGTCGAATTTGATCTGACATATCACCCGCAGACGGATGGTCGATCGAAAGAGTAAATCAGATTTTAGAGGATATGTTGAGAGCCTGTGCTTTAGCGTATGCTACATCTTGGGATAAATGTTTGCCATATCACGAGTTTAGTTACAATAATAGTTATCAAGCTAGCTGCAGATGTCACCATTCGAGGTGTTGTATGGGCGTGCTTGTCGTACTCAGTTAAATTGGAATGAGACAGGAGAGCGTGTGGTGTTTGGGCCAGATATTCTCGAAGAGGCAGAAAGTCAAGTTGCAATGATCAGAGAGAGATTGAAGATAGCACAGTCAAGATAGAAAAGCTACGCAGATAACCGTCGTCGAGATTTGAGTTTTGAACCAGAAGATCATGTGTATCTCAGGGTTACCCCTCTTAAGGGCGTTAAAGATTTCATGTGAAAGGAAGCTTGCACCAAGATATGTTAGTCCGTTCAAGATTACGAGCCGTCGAGGAGAGGTAGCTTATCGATTAGAGTTGCCTCGATCCTTGGCGGAGTGCATGATGTATTCCATGTGTCGCAGCTTAAGAAGTGTCTCGAGTGCCCACAGAGCAAACCCGTTGGATGCAATAGAGTGCAAGAAGATTTGACTTATAAAGAGCAATCGATCGAAATTTTGGATGTTATGGGCGCAAGACCAAAAACAAGTCTATTCGCTTTGCGAGTTGATGGAGTAATCATTCCAAAGTGAAGCCACTTGGGGCGAGAAGAAGATTTGAAGTTAGAATTCGAACCTTTTCTCTAGCTAGCCACGAATCTCGGGTCAAGATTACATTAAGGGGAGGTTTGTAACATCCCAAAATTCAGCTTAATTAAGTTTTTATTGCTTAAAAGTGCATTTGTGATTTTACGGAATTTATTTGGATTTTTCGTATTTATTGGAATTAAATTCAAATCAAGTTTATTGCCTTTTATTCAAATCTATTTAAATTTATGCAAAGTTAAAATAAAGTTTTGCCAAAAATATTTTATTTAAGTCGAGAATGTCTCAAAGTATTTTTGAGATTTTTCTTGGATTTTCCCGATTATTTTATCGCCTAAAATAAATAAAAGGAATTTGGTGATTATTTTAATTGGAAAAACCTTTGAAAAACCTTTGAAGCGATAATGGGCTCGGCCCGTGTCTTTATCTTGTGGATAGAGAAGCGCCCGTTTGGCTTTATACGGAAATCGCGTCTCGTAGTTGGATCGAGATCGCGCGGTGGGATCTTGTCGTCTGCGGGTTCGGGACTCGGCCGATCATCGCCGTTGGAAAGAAATCGCGGCGGTTAAGATTAGATCGAGGCCGTGTGATCCGACCGTTGGTAGCGAATCGGACGGCGTGTGGTTGTCGTCTCGCGAAGGACTCGAAGTCCGCCGCCGACACGTTCCGCCGCCGTTAGGATCTAGGGTTTTGGTTCTAAGCGCGCTTGCCGAGGCTATAAATAAAGCGGGGTAGACCTCGAGGTTCATCCCAGCGCGCGCGTCTTTTGGTCGGAGTCGTTCCGCGAGAGCGTAGTAGAGCGCATCCGGGAGCTTCGCCGAAGTTGGTTGCTTACCGCCGCTTGTTTCGTGTTCTTACGTCGCCGTTCAAGCCGAGTTCTTTGCTTTGAAGGCCGATTCGAGATCTCCGTCTTGCGCCGTCGGATCCGTGAAGAGGTGTCGCGGATTTCATCGCCGTAACGCCGTCGCCGAGGTCGTCGCCCCAAGCCCGGTGAAGTTGCGCGCCGCACCGCCATCGTCGTGTTGAAGCCGGGGCCGTCGGATCTCGTGGAGGTGGAGATCGTGCCGCGTCGCCGTGTGAGCAGTGAACTCCTCGGTAGCTTTAGCCGTTAGATCAAACTTGGCGGTCGAGGATTTAGCCACGTAAGTTGAAGATCTGCGCCGTTAGATGCAATCATGCGGTGGATCTTTGCGCCGCGGTTAGACCAATCAAGCATCGCCGCGTGTCGGGCTCGATGGCGAGGCGCCGGGGACGCGTCTGCGGTGGACCAAAGGCGGTCCGTGGACCGAGTCCATGGACCGGGATGCGTGGGCGTATGATTGGTGGCGCCGAGTGGCGACGCCGTGACGTCATGCTTACGTCATAAGTCGGTTTCGAATTAAAAATAAATCTGTTAATTCGTAATTTCGATTTTCGATTTGAGATTTATTTCAAACTTCAAAAGGCTATATCTTTTGCAATTTAACTCGGATTTGAGTGATTCCAATTTCTAAAAATTTGAAAAATTGAGATCTATTTAATGGTGAATTTTATTTGATTTTTGGAGTTCAATTGCTCTCTGTTTTAGTATTTATTTGCTTTTCTCCTTGATGCAGCGTGAGGCGTTGAATTTTGCGACGCTTCGGAGGAAGATCAAGCAACTCAAGAGCAAGCTTCAGATCAAGATCAGGACCTATTCCAAGGCAAGTTGTGCTTTGATCATGTTGAACCCATGTTTATAAAATTGCTATATTTGTTTTACCCTATTGCATATTATTTCAAGTGTACAATTGTTTCAAATTAAATTGGGACTTAGCTATTATACCAATTTGATCTATACCCTACCTTGTCATTGTATGCCATGATCTATTGTCACCCTAGATTGGTTAAATATAGTTGGTTAATAATTATAATCAACATTGGAGGATTAGTCCGTATTAGTTGCTTAGCCATGCCACGTCATCACATGTGTCAGAATCATTGATAATTAATCTTGATTAATGGAATATGGAACAATGTTAAGAACTTGTGTGTCATGTGGGATCACACGATGAGATTGAGTTGTTGTGGCGAGTCATGTCATAGCGATGTTGAATTGTTGATGGCACGTGGTGCTTAGTAATCAACCGGGTGATAATAACTTAGATTGGGGCAAGTGGCAAGGCGAGGAGCCAAGGTGGGCCCGATGGGCGATGGTATGTGGATGTCTTGCCTTGATCACTCTAAGGACTTAACCTTGCAAGCCTTTGACTGAGTCAATCATGCAACCACATATGCAGTATGGGCCGACCTAGTGAGTAATTTGCAATGTCTTAATTTTGGTACTATCGTGGTCGGTGTGAGTTCAGAGTTATGGAGTAATTCACATGGCGCAAGAGGGGGCCCGGTTATGGTTTTCGGACCCACGGTGTTGAAACCTTAGCGGGTAGTATCGGGTTAAGCGGCGCATTGTAAAGGCTTTGTTATAATCACTCGCCTTGGTGGTGTTTGGTTGTATCGCGTGGGTAAAGTGCATAACCTCTGCAGAGTGTGAAACTATTCGGATAGCCGTGCTCATGGTATTGAGCAATGCTCGGGAATTCTGATTAAGGGTTAGCTTAATTAAATGGACAATTTGGTTGGGATGGCGGAATGCCATGTGGAAGATGAAATTTGACTTAGGATTGGAAACTTGGTTTACTTGAGAAATACTCTGATTATTTATTATTGTTATTTGTTTCTGATCTTTACAATCTATTTCTTGTATTTGTTCATAAATCTGCTTATTGCAAAATAGCCATGATAGCCTATCCATTGGAATAAGCCTTACATATAGATACATAGAATTGCATTCATGCACAACTTGTTGAGTGCTTAAGTACTCACCCTTGCCAAACAACAATAATCAACATTGAAGAATCTACACTGTTTTGGAAGGTGAAGTCCAGGAAGACATGAGTCATTAGGGTAGAGCCTTGTCGGTTGCTGTGGTGGTGATGAGCTATCTCGTTTCTATTTTCCGTTGCTTAATCATTAGTTATATTTTCAGTCTTGCCCTGCGTGGCTTAATAATGTAAGTTGGTCATAAGATCATACCTTTAGATATATTAATGAATGAACTATTATCCTATTATCGTTGAGTATGATGTGATATGTACCAATGTTGAGCTGTGTGCACTAGCGTTGATCCTGGGACTAGTGCGGTAAACACAGTGGGTTCGAATCAGTGGATTCGGGTCCTTACAGGAGCCGAAGGCGTTGGAGCTCGTGCCGATGGGTCCCAGATCTTGGGACCTCCAGTCGGGCGCCGGGGCTTTGCAGGGTCTTTGGCCACCATCTTCTTCCCCTTCTTGGCAGTGCGATCTCCCGGGGAGAGCTCGCTCGCCGCTTTGGGGAATCGCCTCTACGAGTGGGCATTTTCGGAAGAGGTGCGTCACTGAAGAAGGCAACGCGATCCTGGAAAGGAAAGTGAGTAGCCATTCAAAGATGAAGACGAGAATCTGTTGGCAAAGTATCTCACCTTAGGGGGAGGATTTAATGCAGAGAAGGCCTTGGGGAATCTGGTGGGCATCTCGACGCTCGGGATGAAAAAATCGCCTACTCGAGCATGAATCTGCTCTTTCGTTATTAAGTCGGGCAATTCCTGGGTCGGATCGTGCATGCCACAAACCGAAACCCTGTGTGGTCGCTCTTTCGAAATTTGAACCAGCCCGAGCAACAAAGTGAATGGCCAGACCAACCCCAGTGAGGCCCCCTTCTTTCAATTTGCCAATGAGCACCAAGAGATCTTGCACCTGATCCATGTTGTAGGCATCACCGACAGAGGACCAACAGAGGGACATCTTCGGCCGGTGCCCGAGGAAAGGAGGAAGAGCTGGATCAGGATTGGCACAATAAAACCACTCCTGGTGCCAGCCTTTATTCGAAGACTTGAAGGGAATAGCAAAATATGACTTCTTTAGCCCCTCCCGAAGTTGGAATCCGGCTCCCCCAATTACCTTGGGGTCGCTTTTTGAGGGATAGGGCTTCAGAAGGTAAAAATGGAGGAAAAGATCAAAATGGGGGCGGATGCCCAAGAAAGTTTCGCAAAGATGAACAAAGATAGAAATCAGCAAGATAGAGTTGGGATTCAAATTCACCAACTCGATGCCATAGAAAAAGAGAAGGCCGCGGAGAAAAGCACAGGCCGGAAGACCCAGCCCGCGCTGGAAGAAGGACTCAAATACCACTACCTCTTCAGGACGAGGAGTAGGGATGGATTCATCGGCAGTCGGCCGGGCGGAGATCAAGGCCAAGTCTGGGAGAATTCCATCATCCACCATGGACTGCAATTTCTCCTCTGTCGTAGTCGAGGTCGTCCAATCCTGGGGCAAAGGTTGTGAGGAGGAAGGAGAAGACATCTTCGAAGGAGGAATCAATGGCGGCGCAAAAGTGCAGGCGCAATGGCGGTTAACCCTAGCGGCGGAGAAGTCGGAGAGGCAAGGAAGCAGAAGGGGTAAGAGCGCGCGATGAAAGAATGAACCGTCGGGCGACGCATGGCCTAGCCTTTAAAAGCGGAAAAAGATTAGGGTTATGCCAAGTTGGCGGGAAAAATTGCAGGACTCCTGTTCCTACCCTACGTTCCATAATAATTCACTGGCGCGGCGTCCTGACAAGTAGAGGCAATCATGGCTTGACCAGGTCAAATCCAAGACACGTTGCTCCCCACGATGGGATATTTCACCACTTACCGCTCCAAGCATGACGTGGATGTCCTTCAGTTTGGATTAAAAATAATCTGCCCATGATATGCCCCATGTTGGGTCGCTAGGTGGTTACCGCATGACGGAATCATATATCACGAGTCGAGCCTAAACAGGCACAAATCCAATGGTATGCCCCATGAGGGTCGGAAAGCTGTGCGTCGTATTAAACGAGTACGGATACCACTCGGATAAAACCTCGATATGTCCCGAGATGGACCAGAGCTGTATCCCGCACCAGCCGGATATGGGTATCGGTCGGCCATGAGCCAAGAAAAATCTGGTATGCTCCAAGTTGAGCCTAAGCTGTACCTACACCAGTCGGATATGGGTACCACTTGGCCAAGAGCCACGTAAATCCTGATACGCTCCAAGAGAGCCTAAGCTGCATCCGACATCAGTCAGGTATAGGTATCACTCGGCCAAGAGCCACGTAAGCATGGTGCGCTCCAAGACGAGCCTAAGTTGTATCCTACATCAATCGGATACAAGCATCATTCGGCCATGAGCCACGAAAGTCTTAGTACGCTCCAAGAGAGCCTAAGTTGTATCCTACATTAGTCGGATATAAGCGTTATTCGGCCAAGAGCCGCGCAAATCATCATCAGACCTAATATATATCCAGCGCCAGTCGGATTTGGATGCCGCTCGGCCAAGAGTCATGCAAATCTCTATATGATGTGCTCCACGTCGAGCCTAAGCTACGTCAAGAGACAATCTTGGACATCATTTACAAAAGGTATTTCTTTATTATATATATATCCCCCTAGCTTTATGCCTGGGAGATATTTTTTACAAGAATCTCACACCTCCCCGCGGCGCACGCATCCGAGTGCTTCCACGAGAACTTCCTTGACTTCATGAAGAGCAGGGAAGATCTCGAGAAATGTGTCAACGGCGGTACGATCGGCGGCGACGGCATTGTCCTCCATCGCTTCAGTGACGGCGACCGCAAAGAGTGCCCATAGCTCAGCAAGCGTAGGACTTTGGTCTGCCATGCATTCCCTCATGAGAAAGGTGGAGCTTAAAGCAAGAAGATGGAGAACTGAATGAGGAAGGATAAGTTTTCAAAGCTATGGTTCGCCCTTTATAGCCAAAATAGTGAGGATGAAGTAAATGCATCATAAGCCGAAGAGACTTGAAGTTAATGAAGTTTCAGAAGCCAAAGAGGTTTTCGGAAGTTGGATTGACTCAGAGAACCAAAGCAGCCTTGAAGACCGTCCAGTATTGACCCACGGAAGGAAAAGATATTAAAGTTTCGTTTTGAGCAGGAAGAAGTATCCAATCCACATCTGAAATATGGGACAAGTCCACGAAGTCGTTCACTACAACCCTTTCAGATAGAGGATTATAATCAGTCGGAGCAGGAAATTGAGGGTTATATTCGAGTCCTTCATAATCCCCTTGCTGCAAGAGAAAGCTTTCAAATCAAATGGAGACACTATTTGGAAATTCACGGTGGAAATCAGAAATGTTGATCCAGAATCAAGGTCCAGATACGAAAATATCGCAATCGGATCATGAATCACTCGGGGGCTACTGTGGAATATATGAAACCGGTATCTTGAGGACCCGCCCGATGATCGCCTAAGGAGGAGGCGGGCCCAGCGAAGGCCCAAAGGATGAGACCCGCCAAAGCCTTTGCTACCGCATACGGAAGGGCATTTCTTATGGGCGATTATGTGTATTTGGATATAAAGGATATAGTTGTAATCCGAGTCGTTAATAGGGTAGATAAAGATGTAAACTCTATCCTGTAACCGACTAGAATCTAGTAACAGATCAAAATCTCCTAACCGATCAGGACTCTGTAAGCCGCCCCACCCCCGCTATATAAGGGAGAGGGCGGGCAACAACGTAGAGAGAATCATCAAGCCTTAGAGCATAGCACACCTCATATCGCCTGGAGCACATTGCGCTTTGAGCATCCTTGGATCCAAGAGATCCGCATAATCCCAGCACACAGGATTAGGGTATTACCTCCATCGCTGAGGGCCTGAACCTGTCTAATCCCTTGTCTTGTGTGACCTTCGAGTTTGAGATCTAGCGCCTGCCCCATAATTTTATTGCCAACCACAAAAGTCGACAGCATCCGCCCCACTTGTAGAACAGGACATGGGCCATTATCCTGTGGACGACACACATGACCCCACACCATGCCAGCTCACTTTGCCCGTCATGAACATATTCATTCAGGCTGGTACAGGCATAGCGTACCTATGCCAAGAAGGAGGTGTATTGCACAACTCTGCGATACTGTCGGGTTATGCAAAGGTCCAGGTGGACACGGTTAATCTCCAATTTGCCAACCTCGGGCTAGAAATGCCCCCGAACGACGAGGTTACAACTCTAGGAAGTGACATCCACTCATTCATCCAGTGGCGCAAACGTCACATCGTCTTGGACTATCATGAAGTGCCTGCCCCTCCCGAGGTGAACCTGCCAGCCCCTCCTGAGGTGACCATGCCAGCCTCTCCTGCAGTGAACCTGCCGGCCTATCCTCTGATAAACCTCGCATGATCGTCACCAACACATCATCGTACAAAAGTTAGTGCGACAACTTGGTTGGCCAGACTTAAAATCCTCCTCTGAAGGCATGGCGAGAATAGACAAGCCATATCGCCAGAGTCAGCGAAGCGTAAGCAGTATGATGTTGTGCGCGAGAAAAGTAAGGGTAAAGCGGTCTCCAAAGGACAAGCTGCTGAAGAAAGACTGAAATACGAATTGGGAAAGCCGTTTGTCACCCCTTCGAAGCTTGATAGTTTAACAGTGCAGCTAAGGCGATTACATGAATGGTATATGGAGCGATCTAACCAAGATGTACTCCCGAAGGTGATCACTACCATTTACAGAGAGGAACATTTCCACCATGAGGAGTCTCGCTACTTCATGATAGAATTCAGCGAGTTGCACAACATGTACTATCAAGATGCCCTCGACGTGTCTCTTATGAGATGCTCGTCATTGTAAGTGTCCAATATAAAAATCATTGTCTACATTCATGTAATACCGATAAATGTGATGTCTAAATCATTTCTTATGTAGATACGAGTTGATAGAACTAAGAACCAAAGGGCCAGTGACATTCCTCGATCCGGGAACGGTTTGCCTGCCGAAAATCAAAAGAGTACCAAAGGAGGTCGAGGACTATGTATATAACGCTTTCATCAAACTCTAAGTAAAGGAGTTCATACTTTTACCATACAATTTCAAGTAAATGGCTCACTAGCTAGTTCAACTACTTGTTGATCTCGTTCTTTGCTTAGCTTAGGACTAATGACTATGGCATTATACATGTGTATGTAGTTTCCACTGGATTCTCATAGTAATTACTCCAGATAAAAGCAAGATGCTGATCTTGGACCCGCGGGACAAAGATCCAAAAAACAACAAAGATATGACAAGTCTAGTGAATAGAGCGTTCCAAGCATATTGTAAAAAGGGCTCGAGACACCGTCCTTTCCATACATCACTGACAATCCGTACTAAATTTTCGGTACACACAAAAACAATTTTCCTATATTGCACCTCGTAGTCAATAACTCCTTCAATGTCGTATAACTTTATTCAATTTTTTGCAGTGCCACAA
Source organism: Otatea glauca (assembly GCA_036346275.1). Classification (NCBI taxonomy): domain Eukaryota; kingdom Viridiplantae; phylum Streptophyta; class Magnoliopsida; order Poales; family Poaceae; genus Otatea; species Otatea glauca. Next base: position 990,557 of record CM070734.1, on the reverse strand, counting down.
GCAGCCGCCAGGCACAAATTTATGTGGGTACTTCGTGTGCCAATACATGCGTGAAATCTTAGGCTCTACAATAGTAAACAATGACGTAGAGGTTTGCCACGCTAACATCACACATTGATTCGTACATCTCATTCTCTATATAAGCTTTTAAGATAAACTTTTTCTATTTATAGCGTGCGAGTTGCCTACGGAGGTGGTTCCAAATGAAATCCAAGGCATCCAGGGACAGCTCGCCTACTTCATCATGAAGGAAATACTCAACAAGAACGGCGAGTTCCATGACCTAGATAATAACGATGAAGTCTTCCATACTCATCTGCCACCTCCTGAGGCCCCTACCAACACTGAAGACTCGTAGGCTTATAGTTCAGAAAACTAGTTAATTTTTTTCTTACGGTGGTGTAAACTGATGTTTCATTAAATGTTAAGTTTAGTATTGGATGGCATGGCTTGCACATGTTCTAATTTCTGTCATTTGATTTAAGAAGTTATGATTGATCTGCCTGTGTGTTGTTGCCCTTCTCCCGTGCGTGTGTGTGTGTTGATGGGTGGTGTGTGTGTGTTCTAGACGAGGAGCGCTCCCTCTATTGCTTTTCTCCGTGCCCTTTCATGATGGCTAGTAGAGCTTTTTATAGACAGTGCAACTTGCCGTAGTATGTTCCAGTCGACTAATTCTATTTCATAGCAGTGGGATTCATTTCCATTTCTTGCTTTTCAAGAAAAAAAAATGGTCCAAATAATCTGCAGTGGTCCATAATGTAAGTAGACAAAGCAATCCACTTTAGGAGCAAACCCGCTGAAGTAAGGTTGTTTTAGCAGTTAGCAAAGTACATCGCTTCATGCATCCACTGAGCACTATTTATGCTTCACACTTATAGATTTCGTACTTTTATGCTTGGAAGTTGGTGATAATTTGTAATGGTCATGTTTTTTGTACAATCAGCCTTTAGTTCATGATTCCATGGGTTTAAGTAATTATAGTGAGGTATGAACACACCTTAGGCAGCAGTGTTGCCATTTGCTCGTAACTTTATGGGTTGAATATTTATCATAATTTGAGTTGTTTGATTGTCAGTTTGATGGTAGTAAATATAAATCCATATGATTTATCCTTGCCATAAAAATATTTCATGCTTTAGTAGCCAAGGTAGTGCTTATAAGTAACTACAACAATAGATGTGTACTTTATTGATGAGACATTATGCAATTCAATGTTAATTTTTAATTCTCCTACAATTGTTTTGGTCATTTTATTCTAATGCATGCTCTTATTGATCTGTTTACGAGATACTATTAAGTGTATTCATCATCAGGCGGAGATGATGATATCCTCGATGATCTGGATGAGAAGATATTTGGCAAGAAGGGAGGAAGCAATTCCCAGGAAGGGCCCAAAAAGCAGGATCCGAAGAAAGATGACCTGTGAGATGATATCTGTATTCATCTGGTAGAAGATTTCACATTCATTAGGAATTGGATCGCTTCGCATACAATCTTACTTGTGCTTCGCAATTTGTTTAGTTGATAATTTGCTGTAAGCAACAAATTCATCATTTCTTACGCACTGGAATATTGTTGTTGTTTGATCAAATCGGTATATTGTTGTACATTGTAATTGTGTATACGCAAAATCTATGATTGATGTATATGTGTGGAATATATATAACCAGGTATCTCCATGATTGACCCAGAGACGTCCGGGGGGATAAGCCCAAGAGGAAGGCCCAGGATGATATCCCCCGCACCAGGCCTTGTTGCCATGCGCTAGGGGGTACATCCCATAGATAGTTGAACATATATTTGGATGTAAAAGATATTGTTGCAATCCGAGTCGTTTATAAGGAAGGTAAAGATGTAAGCTCTATCCTGTAACCGACTAGAATCTAGTAACCGATCGGGATCTCCTAACCGATCAGAACTCTGTAAGCCGCACCACCCCCAGTATATAAGGGAGAGGGCGGGCATCAACATAGGCATCAAGCCCTAGAGCATAGAACACCTTATATCGCCCAGAGCACATTGCGCCTTGAGCAACCCCAGATCCGGATACGCAGCAATATAATCCCAACAAGACAGGACTAGGGTATTATCTCCTCCGCGAGCACTGAACTCATATAATCCCTTGTCTTGTGTGACCATCGAGTTTGAGATCTAGCGCCTGCCCCATAATTTCATTGCCGACTACAAAAGTCGACAGTTGGCAGCAATCGGCGGGTTCATCGCCACCTTCGTCTCCGGCCAAGCCTTACCTTGAAGTCGGACTTAAATCACGATATGCACGGAGAGCTTGTCCGCCTGGTCCAAAACCAGGTCCAATCTGGCAAAGATCAAGTCAAACCATCTCAGGTATGCCGCTCTGACTTATCCAGGGAACCAGTCGGTATGATGAAAAACTGCTGCGATTTTCATGGCGTCTTCGCGATCGAGGAGCAAAGGACCGATCTCCAACAAGAAGACAGGGAAGCTGAAGAAGAAGATCATCTTCGTAAGGATAAGGATGTGCCGGCACGGTCTCCTCGATCGCGCAGCCGCAATGTCCACGAAGATATCCTGCAGTCCAGGTTGGGAGACCAATCTTTCTTCCGCACGCCGATGCAGAACGTCGTCGCCTCCAAAACGCTTCTCGACACGTTGGACCCAATGATTGCCTCGGATAGCCTGGCAGCCCCGATCGTGGCCCAGATCTAGGCCATGGTGACGGCGGCCGCAATCCAGCAGAACCAGGAAAAGCCGGTAGGTGAAGCGCACTCACGCTCCCATGCGGCAACCCGTGTCGCCAGTAGTCGGACTACAACCAGTCGGAACACCGGCAGTCGGCGCCACGCACCACCAGTCGGAGACGCACACCGCATCCTCAACCGCGACCTCCGCCAAGATATCACCGCCAAGCGAGCGGGAGGCGGGGCGAGGAAGAAGCGACACAGGCGTTGCGGCGACCCGGCGTTTGGCACCGGCTTTGATCGGCGAAGCGATCGAAGGTGCGATGACTACAACGACCATAGAGACCGCCATCGCCGGGGCCGGGACGACGACGATCGTCGAGTCATGGACTCGCCGCACCGAACTCCACCCCGACGCAGTGACGACCATCGCCGAGCCAGAGGCTCGCCGTGCCGCTCTCCCCCTCATCATGAAGAAAGATCCATCAACGGGATTCGAGCATTCACTCCTCGGCTGCGCCGAGTGGTATGGCCTGAAGGTTTCAACCCTAAAGGCATTGTCAAGTTTGACGGTGAGCAAGATCCGAAAGCTTGGCTGCAGGTATACGCCCTAGTGGTCAAAGCAGCCGGGGGTAACTAGAATGTGATGGCGAATTACCTGCCCATCAACCTTACCCCCTCGACTCAAGCATGGCTCACGGGCCTCCCTGCCAACTCGGTGGACTCCTGGAGCGATCTTTGCGATTAATTCATTGCTAACTTCCAGGGAACCTACGAGAGGCCTGGCACTCCATGGGACCTGTACCAGTTGCACCAGAAGAAGGACGAGACGCTGAGGGATTTCATCCGGCGTTTCATGCAGAAGAAAAACACCATCAGGGATGTAACTGAAGCTGTGGTGGTGGCAGCCTTCCAAAAAGGAGTAAGTGACCCTGATCTAATTAAGAAAATGTCTAGAAAACCCCCGACCTCCGTGAAGGAGATGTTCGCACTGGCCGACCGCTAAGCCACGGCCTCAGACGCCCTGGCCGAGCGTCAGGAAGATCGCCCACATCAGAAGAACAAGGGCGACAAGCCCGAGTCCTCCAAGCACAAAGAAAAGAAGCGGAAGGGCGAAGAATTAGTTGCAGTGGCTGAGCGCGTCCGGCCACGAGCCATGCGAAGGGAAGGGCCTAATTACAGCACCGTCATGGAAGCAATTTGTCCTTTCCATCCCAAAGGAAAACACGCCGCCAAGGACTGCTTCACCTTGAAGCATTTTGCGCAGGAGAGCAACAAGCAACCGGCCCCAGCAAAGGATGAAATGTCCAAGAAGAAGGATCTTCCAGATGAAGACGATTTTCAAGAGCTTGAGCACGAGTTGAACTACATTTACGGGGGCTCCACCGGATACGAGTCCAAGCGGAAGCAAAAGCTTATCGCTCGGTAGATCAATGCGGTGGAACCAGCGGCTCCCTGATATCTAGGGTGCTCCGAGGTACCAATCACCTTCGACCGAACGGATCACCCCAACCGGGTTCTACATCCGGGTAAGTTTCCTCTGGTGCTCGACCCTGTTATACGCAGCGTGAGGCTCAAGAAGGTCCTGATTGATGGAGGAAGTGGACTCAACGTCTTGTTCTCCAAAACTTTCAACAACATGAACATTCCCCCCTCCGAGCTGAGGCCGAGAACTCAGTCGTTCCATGGTGTGATTCCTGGAGCATCGTCGCTTCCACTTGGGCAGATTTCCTTGCCCGTCACCTTCGGCACCAAGGACAACTATCGGACCGAGTACATAAATTTTGAAGTGGCGGATTTCGAGACGGCCTATCACGCCATCTTGGGAAGACCCGGATTGGCTCGGTTCATGGCCATCCCGCACTACACCTACTTAATGATGAAAATGCCAGGGCCAAGAAGCGTCATCACTGTTCACAGCGACGTCAAGCGGTCCCTGGAGTGCGACCGAGAGAACCATGAGCTCGCCGAGTTGCAGGAAGGAGCCGATGAGAGGAGGGAAATCCAAGCAGAAGCAACCACGATGCGGGAAGAGGGAGATATCCTGTCCAAAAAGCAGGCCACGTCAGGGATGAAGCCTGGCGAAGGAACTAAAAGAATCATTCTCGACCCGTCCGACTCGTCAAAAACGACTCTAATCGGGACAGGGCTTGAGGACAAATAGGAAAGCTAGCTCGTCACCTTCCTCCAAGCTAACAAAGATATCTTCGCATGGAAACCATCCGACATGCCGGGTGTTCCCAGGGAGGTGATCGAGCATTCTTTGCACGTCAACGAAAGTGTGAAACCAGTCAAGCAAAGGCTTCGGCGGTTTGCTCCAGATCGCCTGAACGCCATCAAACAGGAGATCACCAAGCTTTTAGCCGCAGGCTTTATAAAAGAAGTGTATCATCTAGTGGCGCAGCAAACCCTCAGACTTGTTCGTAAGAAGAATAAAACTTGGCACATGTGCGTTGACTATACCGATCTCAACAAAGCATGTCCGAAGGATCCTTTCGGGTTACCTCGGATTGACCAAGTGGTTGATTCAACCGTCGGGTGTGAGATCCTGAGTTTCCTTGATGCTTACTCAGGGTACCAACAGATTCGGCTAAAGACGGAAGATCATATCAAGACTTCGTTCATCACGCCCTTCGGGGCCTTTTGCTATACCACGATGGCATTCGGGTTGAAAAATGCTGGAGCGACGTATCAACACGCGATACAGCGGTGCTTTTACAACCAACTCGGACGTAACGTGGAGGCATATGTGGACGACGTCGTAGTCAAAACTCGGGAAAGGAAGGACCTCATCACCGACCTAACCGAGACGTTCGAGAGCCTAAGGGCTTTCAGCATGAAGCTTAACCCCGAGAAGTGTGTTTTCGAAGTATCTTCGGGAAAACTACTCGGGTTTATCGTATCCCAACGAGGCATTGAGGCCAACCCAGAGAAGATTAGGGCTATATCAAATATGAAACCGCCGACTTGCCAGAAGGATGTCCAGAAGCTCACAGGATGCATGGCTGCACTCAGCATGTTTATTTCCCGACTGGGTATGCGAGATATGCCATTCTTCAAACTCCTCAAAAAGCAAGACAAATTCCAGTGGACTCTAGAGGCACAGCGGGCGTTCGAAGATTTGAAGATTTTCTTAACGACGCCCCCGATCTTGGTTTCACCGATGCCAGAAGAACCCCTCTTGCTATACATCGCGGCAATGACTCATGTAGTCAGCACTGCGGTCGTCGTAGAAAGGGAGGAGCAGGGCCACGTGCAGAAAGTCCAGCACCCGGTTTATTTCGTCAGCGAGGTCTTGAGCGAGTCTAAGGTGCGGTATCCGCAAGTCCAAAAATTGCTATATGCAGTACTCCTCACATCTCGTAAGCTCAAGCACTATTTCCAAAAACATATGATTTCGATGGTCACCTCCTTCCCAATTGGCGATATTCTCCACAATCAGGAGGCCACCGGGAGAATTGCAAAGTGGGCAGTCGAGCTTGGAACTTTTGATATCTTATTCAAGCCTCGCACCGCCATTAAGTCTCAAGCGCTCGCCGACTTCACCGCCGAGTGGACAGAACTTCAAAACCCGGCGGTCACCAAGGAACTCGAGTATTAGACCATGAACTTCGATGGCTCCCTCATGCTCAGCGGCGCGAGGGCTGGTATAGTGCTCATATCACCAAGCGGGGAACGGTTAAGGTTCGTTCTTCAAATTCTTTTCCCCGCATCAAACAACGTCGCCGAGTACGAGGCACTCATCCATGGGCTCCGTATCGCCATATCACTTGGCATACGACGATTGGTGGTTCGTGGAGATTTGATGCTCGTGGTTAATCAAGTGCAAAAAGAATGGTCTTGCATTGAAGACAACATGGTAGCCTATTGCCAAGAAGTACGCAAGCTGGAAGGTAACTTCGACGGCTTGGAACTTATTCACGTGCTCCGCCGAGACAATGAAGCGGCCGATGAGCTAGCGAAGATGGGATCCTGCCGATCTACAGTGCCCACGAGAGTATTCGTCGAAGAAATTCACAAGCCCACGATTAGCACTCGATTGAAGGCGGACACACCAGCCGAGAAGAGCGCAGAAGAAGAAGTCCTAGTCATTACTCCTGATTGGACAACCCCGTACTGGAATATTTGACGAAGGATGAGTTACCCGAAGACCGAGTACAAGCCGAACGAGTAATGCGCCGAAGCAAGAGCTACGTGGTGATCAAGGAAGAACTCTATCGCAAGAGTTCCTCGAGAGTACTACGACGATGCATATCGGAACAAGAAGGGAGAAAACTTCTCAAGGAAATTCACTCGGGAGTCTGCGGGAACCATGCGGCGTCCGCATCCCTAGTTGGCAAGGCTTATCACAAGGATTTTTTCGCTAATCTTTGTCACCGACGCGGAGGACGTCGTCCGGACATGCGAAGGATGTCAGTTCTTCACACGATAGATGAACAAACCGGCACAGGAGCTACAGACCATCCGCATAACCTGGCCATTTGCGGTTTGGGGGCTCGACATGGTAGGACCTTTGAAGAAGGCCCAAGGCGGTCATACTCATCTCTTTGTGGCCATAGACAAATTCACCAAGTGGGTGGAGGCCAAGCCGGTCGCCGCAATTACGGCGGCGAAAGCCAAAGAATTCTTCAATGAAATCGTGGTTAGATTTGACGTCCCAAACCGAATCATCACAGACAACGGCACCCAATTCAGGAGCAGTGTATTTCAAGACTGGTGTGACGAACTCGGAATAAAAATCTATTTTGCATCAGTAGCGCACCCCCGGAGCAATGGACAGGTTGAGCGTGCCAACAGTATGGTATTACAGGGCCTGAATGCAAGAATTTTCGATCGGCTAAAGCCGTACGCCACTCGGTGGGTGAAAGAATTGCCTTCGGTGCTCTGGGGGCTGCAAACCACCCCCAGCAGAGCAACCGGGCAGTCACCTTTCTTCCTGGTATATGGCTCGGAGGCGGTCCTCCCCACCGAGTTAGAATTCGGATCCCCACGGGTCCGGAGCTATGAAGAAGTTGCCTCGGAGGAAAGCCGGCTAGAAGACCTTGACCGACTGGAAGAAGCCAGGGATGTCGCAACAATTCAATCGGCAAAATATCTCCAAGGCCTACGGCGCTATCATGGTCGCAATGTGAGGAGCCGCGCATTCTCCAAAGGAGATCTGGTCCTCAGAAAGATTCAGAAATGCGAGCATAAGCTCTCCCCAAGCTGGGAAGGCCCTTACATCGTTGACGAGGTGGTACGCCCTGGGGCTTACAACCTCAAGCGAGAAGACGGCAGTCAGCAACACTTGGAACATAGAATAGCTACGTCGTTTCTTCGCCTAAGCTTTGTAAATTAAATTGTTCCATTATGAATGAAAGAATCGATATTCAAAGTTATTCTTTACATAATCTTTTCGATATCTATGTGTCTGAATGCTTCGCTCCTACGATTTTAAGACTCTGAGACATGCGTCACAAACCATGCCTCAGTGCCTGGGGGCTGGACTACTCGGGCGCGATATGTCGAAACCACCCAAACAAAGATGCACATCCAAAAGAATCGTACAAAAACAGGAAAACGCTTTTGTATACATTCAATTTACAGGTCTAAAGTCTCTACAATGGACAAAGAGGTGTCCTTGACCTCCTCCTAGAACTCGGCGGCTCGGTCCTCATCTACGTTGCGGGCGAAGCCTTCCTTAATGGCCTCAAGATCCACTCGAGGATAAAGCGACTTGGTGATCACCAAATCCTGGCTAGCACCATTGGACGCCGTTTCCTTCAAGAGATTCTTGAGCGTCTCGGGAGCTTCCTTCAGCCGAGAGATGACCTAGTCCTTACTGAGTGGCCTCTCGCCCCCGGGATGAAGCGAACTCAGCAACGTCTCGAAGGCATCCTGAAGCTTAGCACAAGACGCCTCGAGGGCTTCGACCCTCTCATTGAAGACGGCGTACTGCGCTCGCGTCTTGAACTTATAGTCTACGGAACAAAACATTAGAAAAGCGACAACGAAGACAGGGTAAGGCCAAGTCACCGGAATTACCTTCAAGCTCCTTCTCCAATTTCGTTTTGGAGTCCTCCGTGGCTTTGAGCTGCCCTTGGAGCCTCGCGACGGCGGAATCCCGAGCTGATATGAATAAAAGAGGATCAAGAAGCCGGATGATTAGATAGAAACGCGAAGTGGCCCCGGGAATAGCTACCTCGAAGGGAGCCAACGACGTCCAGCTTCTCCTGGCACAAAGCCTTCTGCTCCTCTCGCGACGCATGGACCTCGGACCGGAGAAATCGCAGCTCAGCCGCATGGCCGGCCTTGATATGCTCCAATTCGGCTAGATATTCCTGGCGCGTATGGATTTCAAGGAGCATCTTTCGGAAGTATTCAGCTTTCTTTTCAAAGCGCTCCCCCATTTTCTGTAATCGTCACCGGAAAAAATAACTACACGGTGAATGGCGGAAGCAGGAAGACAGCAAGTGTAGAGGAGTGCTTACCCGGGCCACGCTTGCGCAAGCCGCAGCGTGGTCGTAAAAGCTATTCATCTGCTTCTCCTCCTCCTCCGGATCATCTAAGAGCCTCACGCCTTCCTCCTCATCAACCCACACAGCTTGCATTATGAGCCGGGGGCGAGCGGGGGTCGGTGGAACTCGAAGGATCTCCTCGATCTCGGGGGACGGTCGGGAAATCGGCTTAGGAGCAGCAGGGTTCGATTCCGAGGCTGGAGGAGTCGGAGACGGTGCCAGGGGCCCGAGGGGCACTTCGGTGTCCCCGGACGTGGCCTCCACGCCCGAAGCGCAAACCTCCGGAGGTTCGACCTCCACAGGGGCCCCAGACGGCGACCCGACAGGAATATCAAGCGAAGGATCCCTACGAGAAGAACTGTCAGCGAGCTATTGGAACGAGTCGAATAAAAGTCGACGAGGTAACCAACCTGTCGGACTTCCTCATTTTCATCGGAGGCTTCTTTCGAGCAGCCGAGCCGCTCCCAGAAGGACCACTCCGAACCCGGGGCTCCTCCCGAATGCTTGAGTCCTTTGGCGATGGACTCGGCAGAGCCGCAGGCTTGTGGGAGGGAAGCCGAAGGAGCTGGGGCTCGCACCGAAGGGTCTCGGATCTTGGGACCGCCAACCGAGGGCCAGGGCTTCACGGGGTCTTTGGTCATCGCCTTTTTTCCCTTTTTGGCAGCAGGATCTCCCGCAGGAGAGCTCGCTCGCCGCTTGGTAGGACCACCCACGTGAACGGGCATCTCCTAAGAGGCGATCCTTCAAGAAGGCAAGCGTCCTGTGAAGGAAGACTAAGGGTTAAAAGACACTCAGAGACAAAGATAAAAATCTCTCAAATTAGCTCACCTCCGGAGGGGGGCATGAAGCGGTGAAAGACTTCGGGCATCTTGCGGAGGACATGTCGACGCTCGGGATGAAGAATTCGCCGACCCGAGCGAATATTTGCTCCCTAGACAGCTCATCGGGCCGTTCCCGGGTCGGGTCATCTTTCCCTTCGTACGCGAATCCCAGGTGAACTCGCTCTTTCAGGGGCTGTATCCGGCGAGCAACAAAGTGCAGAGCCAGACCTACCCCCGTAAGACCGCCTTCCTTCAGCTTTTCAGTCAGTGCTAGAAGGTCATGCACCTGATCCATGTCGGCAGAGTTGGGGGTAGATATCCAAGAAAGAGATGCCTTAGGACGGCGCCCGCCAAAGGAAGGAAGGGCAGGATTGGGGTTGGCGCAATAGAACCACTCATGATGCCAGCCCTTGTTGGAGGTTTTGAAAGGAATTGCGAGTAATTTTCTTGACCCTCACGCACTGGAATCCGCGGCCCCAACGACCTTGGGGTCGCTCTTGGAGGGATAAGGTTTTAGGAGGTAAAAAAGGCGAAAGAGATCAAAATGGGGGCTAATGCCTAGGAAGGCCTCACAGAGATGAACGAAAAGGGAAACCTGCAGGATTGAATTGGGATTCAAGTTCACCAATTCAATCTCATAGAAAAAGAGGAGGCCGCGAAGGAAAGCGCAGGCGGGAAGGCCCAGCCCACGCTGGAAGAAAGATTCAAAGACCACTACCTCTTCAGGGCGAGGAGTGGGGACGGACTCACCGGCAGCCGGTCGGGCGGAGACCAAGGCCAAGTCAGGGAGGACCCCATCATCCACCATAGACTGCAGTTTCTCCTCCGTTGTGGTCGAAGTCATCCAATCCTAGGGCATAGGCAGCGAGGAAGAAGGAGAAGACATCTTCGAAAGAAAGATCTACGGCGGCGCAAAAAATGCGAGGAACCCTAGCGGCGGAGAAGTCAAAGAAACAGGGAAGCAGAAGTGAGCAGGAATGCGCGCTAAAGGGATGAACCTTCGGGCAGCGCCTGGTTTGACCTTTAAAAGGGGGGAAATCAGGTTTTCGCTGAACCGACGAGAAAAAAGGATTGCGAAACGTCTTGTCCCTCTGAATTCCCCATAAATGATTTGCAGGATAGACGTTATGACTCACAGAGGCAGGCGCGGCTTGACCAAGTCATGTTTGGGACACATCGCTCCCCACGATAGGATGTTTTTACCACTTACCGTGTTAAGCGGGACGTGGGTACTCTCCAACTTGGATAGAAAATATAACTTCTCGTGATATGCCCCACGATGGGTCGTTAGGTGGTTACCGCATGACGGAATCATATATCACGGGTCGAGCCTGAATGGGCACAAATCCAATGGTATGCCCCATGAGGGTCAGAAAGCTGTGCGTCGTAATAAACGAGTACAGATACCACTCGGATGGAACCTTGATACATCCCAAGTTGGACCAAAGCTGTATCCTACACCGGTCGGATATGGGTATCACTCGGCCAAGAGCCACGTAAGCATGATACGCTCCAAGTCGAGCCTAAGCTATATCCTAAGGATATGGGTATCACTTGGCCATGAGCCAAGAAAACCTTGATATATCCTAAGACGGACCAGAGCTGTATCCTACAATAGTCGGGTACAGGTATCACTCGGCCATGAACCAGGAAAAATTCGGTACGCTCCAAGAGGGCTAAAGCTGTATCCTACACCAGTTGGATATGGGTGCCACTCGGCCAAGAGCCATGTAAATCCTGATATGCTCCAAGGGGGCTAACTCTGTATCCCACACCAGTCGGATATGGATATCACTCGGCCAAGAGTCGCTCAAGTTTAAATGCGGTGTATTTCACGTCAAGCCCAAGCTACGCTCTACGATAGATGGACACGGACATCGCCAAATTGAATAGCCATGCAAGCTTCGGTGAGCCTCAAGCTAAGTATAAATTACGTCAAGCGACAGTCATGGACAAACTTTAAAAAGGTATTTTTTATTATTAATTTCCTGGGCATTATGCCCAGGAAAGGATCCTATTATATTGGCAGGAAGCCTTAGACTTCCTCACGGCGTACACGGCCGAGCGCCGCCACGAGCACCTCCCTTGCCCTATAAAGGGCAGGGAAGATCTCGAGGAAGGCGTCGACGGCGGCACGGTCGTGCTCCACCGCCCTCTCCTCGGCAAGCTCCTCCATCGCGCGGTCGAAGTCCTCCCAAAGCTCGGCGTGCTCGGGGTCTGCGCTCCGCGTAGTCGCTCCACTTCAAAGATGACGTAAGATAGAAACTTGCGGCAAGAAAACGGAAGACAAAATGCGAAGGAATACAATCTACAAGCACCGGTTCGCCTTTAATAGCCAAGACAGCAAAGATGAAGTAAATGCGTTAGGAGACGAAGAGATTTGGAGTTAATATAGTTTCAGAAGCCAAGGAGTTTTTCGACAAACGAGTTGACACAGAAAATCAAAGCGACCTTGAAGGCGTCCGTGATTATCCACAAAGAGAAGTAAAACTTGATGGAAAAATATCCAATCTACATTTGAAATACGAGCAAGGTCCGCAAGGCGACTCGCAACAAGCTCCTGCCGATAGAAGATTATGTTCATTTGAAGCGAAAATTAAGGGTTATATTCGAGTCCTTCATAATTCGCTCGCTATAAGAAGAAGCCTCCCAACCGAATGAAAGAACCAGTTGGAAGCTCAAACAAGAAGTTAGGGACAGCAACTCAAGCAGAAATTTAATTGGAAACATAGCGATCGGATCATGAAGCACTCGGGGGCTACTGTGGAATATATATAACCAGGTATCTCCATGATTGATCCAGAGACGTTCGGGGGGATAAGCCCAAGAGGAAGGCCCAGGATGATATCCCCCGCACCAGGCCTTGTTGCCATGTGCTAGGGGGTACATCCCATAGATAGTTGAACATATATTTGGATGTAAAAGATATTGTTGCAATCCGAGTCGTTTATAAGGAAGGTAAAGATGTAAGCTCTATCTCAGAATGGCGACTAGAATCTAGTAACCGATCGGGATCTCCTAACCGATCAGAACTCTGTAAGCCGCACCACCCCCAATATATAAGGGAGAGGGCGGGCATCAACATAGGCATCAAGCCCTAGAGCATAGAACACCTCATATCGCCCAGAGCACATTGCGCCTTGAGCAACCCCAGATCCGGATACATAGCAATATAATCCCAGCGCACAGGACTAGGGTATTATCTCCTCCGCGAGAGCCTGAACCTGTATAATCCCTTGTCTTGTGTGGCCATCGAGTTTGAGATCTAGCGCCTGCCCCCTAATTTCATTGCCGACTACAAAAGTCGACAATATGTTTCAGAGGGCATGGCTAGCAGCACCTTAGTCTAGCCCAAAATGCGGTTTTTTATTTTTTTCGGTCAGGTACTATCTGTGACGGTTGGTGGATAGAACCGCCACAGATAATATTGTTATCTGTGGCGGTTGGTAGATAGAACCGCCACAGATAATATATTTATCTGTGGCGGTTGGTGGATAGAACCGCCACAGATAGTATTGTTATCTGTGGCAGTTGGTGGATAGAACCGCCACAGATAACTATTATCTGTGGCGGTTAGAAAACCGCCACTGATAATCCTCGATTATCAGTGGCACTATATCTGTGGCGGTTCAATAACCGCCACTGATGGCAGTTATGAACCGCCACAGATGACCTTTTTTAGTGTAGTGCTTCGATATGACCGTTAGATATAATCTTGACATTCATTGGTTAAAAGATAAGATTACAACAAAACATTTAAAGTCAGGATAGAGTTTTGATATGTTTAAGTTAGTTGTTAGCAGATAGAGTTTGTTAGCTAGTCAGTTATGTACTCATCTATATATATAGTAATGAAAAAAAAGGAAATGCTAGAGCAGGTGCGTAGGCCAATAAAAATTTTCCTAGCTATTCCAACAATTGATATCAGAGCGAGGTTCTAATCTTGGTGCCGTGCTTGCCTCGGAGGAGACCACCACAGCTGCGCCTCAGGGTAGGCTATTGTCGCTAAACGATGTAGCACTACTACATAAATATACATCACAATCGGTTCTTTTTTATCATCGCAGTCGGTTTTAGTGGTGACACAAAGTGATTAGACAGAGATGAGGCCCTGCTGCTACAGTCTGTTCTTGCCCGATAGAGATAAGTTCCTCATCTGTATCGGTTCTTGATAAGTTCCTCCATGTAGATCATCACCAACCAAAAATACGACGATTGCAATATCGTGGCATGAAGAATAGCCTCTGCATGCCTTTTCTAGAAGTAGGCAATGATACCGTGCAACATGCCTTCCAGGATGGCCATAAGTGGTAGCGGACGGAGGCCTCTTATGACCCAATTGTAAACCTCGGCTATATTTGTTGTCATGACACCAAACCTGTTCAACACATATCGGTTAGTACAATAAACACCATTTGTTAAATTATCGTAAATATCATAATTTACTATACTAACCTGGCGCCACCAATGTAATGGAGCAATGCCCACTTCTCTAGAGGCTCCGCCTCTATCCAGTGCGAGAAACACTTTATGTTTCTTAACGATCGTCACCTCAGATTAGGAGGATCGAGCTCCCCAAGGGGTGCTAGCCTTTTGGGTGGGCAATCATTCGGCGTAGGCGGTTGCTTCTTTATCTCTTTGATATGTGCACTAGTGTACTTATCCAACGCGGCCAATAGCGCGTTGAACTTACGTGCCTGATTTTGCTTGCATAACCTCTTAAATAGGTTCATCAGTTTCTTATTCCTAAACTGTCTGAAGAAATTTGCTCCTAAATGTCTCATGCACCATCTGCTCTGCAAGTCATGCCATAGGAATGGCTCATCAAGGTCCTCCTGTAGAGTCTTAATTGCCGAAAGAATACCTTTGTGACGATCATGAATAATGCACACGTTGGGCCGATCACCAAATACCCCAAAATTTAGATGTCTGAAAAACTATAGCCAGCTATCCCGGTTCTCATCCTCAACAAAAGCAAAGTCCATTGGAAGTATGTGGTTGTTCGCATCAACTGCGATGGCCATTAGAATATGCCCCTTGTATTTCCCAGTCAAAAATGTACCATCGACACAAAGCAATAGACGACAGTACCTGAATGACGCAATGCAAGGACCCAATGAAAAAAAACACACGACGAAATGTCGAGATCCCATTACCACCTGCTTCACTTTCTTTGAAAGTGGTGTATGTGCCAGGGTTGGTTTGCTTCAAGACATCAAGCACACGAGGTAGGTTGCAATACGAAGCCTCGTACGTACCAAACCTCTTCTCTAATGCTTTTTGCTTCGCACGCCAGGCCATCGAGTAACTTATCTGGTACTTAAATGTTCTTAAGATTGCTTTTTGAATATACGAACAATCAATGTACAGCTTCTCGATGATTTCATTGAACATCACGCTAGCAATTAGAGCTGCATTCAAGTTGCGGTGTTTCACCATAACATTTTTTAGTATGCATGTGTTCTCCTCCACTCGTCATGCAATCTAATACGTCTCGCACTTCGATTTGTGTGCATGAACTCGGAATTCACATCCATCGGGTCCGCACTCCACTGTGTACCTATTTGGCCTGGACAATACAACCCAGAACTCTCTCTACTGCGGCAGTGCCCACAGCCTCAATGCCAACTTCAATTCAAAATTGTTCGGGAATATTTGATTCAGCCGAATGGTATTGGTACCATACTCCCAACGCGACTCATGACCCCGCAAAACTTCCATACCAGCTTTGTTTTGCATGTTTCATTTGTCAGGGATGGGTACATCAGCTACCCCAGTACTATCATGCATTTCATCATCATCCCCCCTTCCTCATCTTCGCCGATGTCATCATCACATTCCAACATTTTAGCTTCATCTTGTATCGCCATACAGTCCACCCACTCCAAATGATCAACAAGTTGCTCTATCTCCTCTCCTTCATCGGCCCGACCTTCTGCGTTTGCTGTATCTCTATTATCATCCCCCGCTGCTACCTCAATCGACACCACTATCTGAACTTGTTCAGCTATAGCCGATGTACTACTCTCGCCCACACCACTAATATCCACCTCTTCTCTAGGGCAAACCTGCACCGGCATCACACATTCAAGGCGAGATCCCTTGCACCACCTTAACCATTTCTGCCACAAGAATGTCCGATCCACTTTCTTCAACTCCCAAATAGCCGGGTCACCCTTATTACGCGTGAATAAGATTTGGATGGTAACAGAGTAAACACTTGGATCTAGGGAAAAATATTGGATCACCAAAGCTTTATATCACGAATGCTAACACTTTCGGGGAACGAGTGCTCAACCATGGTGACCAAAAAGTTGCTTAAATCAACACCATTCTGCATAGTTTTTATTTCACCATCGCCATATATACCCTAAATATCACTGGATCCGACATTACTGCGACGACATAGACAAAATAAATTTTAGATCACTACTAACATGTAATATCACTAACCTAAATTAAACAACACTAATTAACTATCTCGCTACCAATACTACAATATTACGGTACAAATGTAATTTCGCTAACCTAAAAGAAAAGCATTGATTAAACTAACTCTAACATCAACTTTGCTAACTAATAAGAGTCATATATATTTAAATCTTATAACTAATGGTATAATCGTCTTACAATATTTTTTAAAACAACTAAAACAATATTAAAAAATTACGAAATTACCTTCTTCTTCCTCCTCTCTCTCTCCGTCTCTTCCTCCTCTCTCTCTCTCCCGGTTCCCACTCTTCCTCCACTCTCTCCCTCTCCCGAGCTACCTCTCTCTCTCGGGCTCCGTCTCCTCCTCTCTCTCTCCTCCTCTTTTTTTCCCTGCCAGCGTCGGTCACTTTTCTCCTGCCCGCTCGCGCGATCTGTTTCCTCCTCTCGTTTTCACTCGGTCTAGGAGACGGAGCCGTTTGAATACACGTAGTCTTCGCCGAACCATGTGGCTACAACTAGTAGTCGCCCACCGGTTCGGCGACAACTAGTTGTCGCCACACGGTTCGGCGACGACTTGTTGTTGCCCAACCACATGGCGGCAATGGCCACGTCTCTCCTTGCAATTCGTCTACTCTATCCAGGAGCTGCTAATGACGCAATTAGTGTATTGTCGCCCAACTGTTCGGCAAAAATAATGTCTTCGCCCGTCCATCTGGCGACTACTACTATTTCGCTAAACGGTTTGCCGAACGGGTATTATTTTTGCAAAAAAAAAATTGCCGTATTAATATCGCAATTACTTTTATAAAATGTATTATTAAAAAAATTCCAACTTTGCAGGAATGAAATGATGTCCCTCGAAGAGATGACTTGGACTCACAGGACAAGGGAAAAGACAGACAGGTGCAAAGCAGGAGACATGTATTCGCCGTGACAATGATAACTTTATTGGAATTGCTACTCTCCTGATGTCCGAAGCAGCAAAAAAAAAGTTCAGATGCTTCTCAACCACTCCTTATCCACTTGCGTGTGTACCTCGTCACATGCTCTCCCTCACAACCACGACATAGTAGCCTTGGCTCTTTCTCGCTTCCTCCTCCTCCCCTTCCCTCCCTCTCCCTCTCCCTCTCCCTCCTCTAATGAGCCAGAGCTCCGATGAGTTGTTGGCGGCCGAGAGATTTCCACCATAGATGAACTCATCTCCACCCCCGCACCTATCTCCCTGCTATCCCCGAAGCCTCCTTGTCAACTCTCTACCCAACTCTTTCCTTCCTCTTCTAGTGAGTTAAAGCTTTGGTGAGCTGTCAGAGACTGGAGATCGCCACTATAGACAAACTCCTTTCCCAATGGGGCATGCAGGTGATGCACTAGAGGAGTCAGGGAGTCAGATATGTACAAATCGGAGAAATCCGACAAAGGGCCGGTGATGAGCCACCAGGTGTCGACTTTTGTAGTCGGCAATGAATCTATGGGGTAGGCGCTCGATCTCAAACTCGAAGGTCACATAAGACAAGGGATTTTAGACAGGTTCAGGCCCTCAGCAATGGAGGTAATACCCTAATCCTGTGTGCTGGAATTATGCGGATTTCTTGGATCCGGAGTTGCTCAAAGCGCAATATGCTCTGGGCGATATGTGGTGTTCTAAGCTCTATGGCTTGGATGATCGGATCCCTATGTTGTTGCCCGCCCTCTCCCTTATATAGCGGGGGTGGGGCGGCTTACAGAGTCCTGATCGGTTAAGAGATTTCGATCGATTACTAGATTCTAGTCGGTTATAGGATAGAGTTTACATCTTTATCTACCCTATTAACGACTCGGATTGCAACCGTACCTATCATATCTAAATATAAGTTCAACTTCCTTTAGGATATGTCCCCTTGCGCACGGCAACGGGGCCTGACGCGGGGAGTATCTTCTGGGCCTCCCTCTTGGGCCTGTCATGAGGGTACCCAGGTTCTTATATTCCACAGTAGCCCTCGAGTCCTTTTGCGATCGAGTTGCCGCCTTCCTGGTTGCAGCCCAACTGAGTCATGCTTCACGCCGAGTGCTTCCAGTTCTTGATGCAGCTTTCCGACTAATTTTTCTTTACAGCCGAGTGCCCTGTTGTAGGCAAAGAGATCGTGAAGGACTCAATAGAGCTCCACGCGTTAAACTTTCCGAGTGGTTCCTAGTCCCATTATTGGACTTCTGGCAGTCGGCTCATCTTGGGACATACTTTATCCCAAACGATATGCAGAGGTCAAAACGCTTTTCCCGCTCAAGGCAAAATTCAGCGTCGCTCCCTTTAAATTCATTCGTCGCCGAAGTTGCTGATGTCGTCTTTGAAGCGTTGGCTCACACACGTCGCATCCAAATTTAGTAGCCCTGAAAGCATGTATATGCAGAACTTAGGCAATGTAAAAACAATTCACTCGGATGTGATGTCCGACTGGTGTATATATAATTTTAGAGTTGTTTTACACTTTTTCCTAATTGATTTTGAATTCATCCGAGTGGTTTGACTCTTTTTGTTTAAGCACTCTGCCCGACTAGTCTAACCCCCGAGCGTTGGGAGTAGGCTCATGGCTCTTTTTCCCAGGCACGTGTTTTGGGTGACTAAAGTTCGCCATTCATGGGGTCAGAGTTTCACAACTCGGAGTTATCGCACTCGGATTCACTTGCAATTGTTAAGCAAAAGAAGAAAAATACAACTCAGAAAAAGATGTGCACATGCGCACACTATTAGGTGTAGCCCCCGACTTACTGCTTAGTTGTGGGTCAACTAAGTAGCAAGTCTAGAAAGTCAACAATTTTATTTATAATGACATAATTGAGTAAAAAGCGACTTAGCTGCTTTATGCTCCATATGTTGCTGACGATCATGCCATCTTTGCTCGTGGCGCAGGCGTAGGCTTGTAGAAGAGCCAGAGGCGTGCACTCGGGCACAGCGCGGCACGTGGCGATCTGCGAAGGTGGCGCTCGGCACCGGGCGAGGCTCGTGGCCGTGCCGAAGGTGGCGCTCGGGCATCGGGCGTAGGCTCGTGGCCGTGCGAAGGTGGCGCTCGAGGCGCAGGCGTGGCTCGTGGCCGTGCCGAAAGTGGCGCTCGGGGCGCAGGCGTGGGCTCATGCGCTCGGGGTGCAGGCGTGGCTCGTGGCCGTGCCGAAAGCCGCGTGGGAGCGCGAGTGCGCTTCACCTACCGGCTTTTCCTGATTTTGCTGAATTGCGGCTGCCATCACCATGGCCTTGATCTGGGCCACGATCGGGGCCGCCAGGCTATCCGATGCAATCATCGGGTCCAATTTGTCGAGAAGCGTCTTGGAGGCGATGACGTTCTGCATTGGCGTGTGGAAGACGACTTGATCTCCCACCCTGGATTGCAGGATGTCTTCTCAAACATTGCGGCCGAGAGACGAAAGAGATCGCGTCTGCTCCTCCTTACCCTTACGCCGATGATCTTCCTCCGCAGCTTCTTGGTCTTCTTGGTGGAGATCGGTCCTCTGCTCCTCAATCGCGAAGACGCCACGAAAATCGCAGCAGTTCCTCATAGCGCCGACTGGTTTTCTGGATAAATCAGAGTGATATACCTGAGATGGTTTGGCTTGATCTTTGCCAGATCGGATCTGGCTTTGGGCCAGGCAGACAAGCTCTCCGTGCATATCTGCGACGAAGTCCAGGCTTCCGAAGCGGAAGGCCTGGCTGGAGACGAAGGTGGCGACGAACCCGCCGATTGCTGCCATCGAGTCTACGGAAAAAAGATTGAAGCGCTTCCCCTACCTGGCGCGCCAACTGTCGACTTTTGTAGTCGGCAATGAATTTATGGGGTAGACGCTCGATCTCAAACTCGAAGGTCACACAAGATAAGGGATTTTAGACAGGTTCAGGCCCTCAGCAATGGAGGTAATACCCTAAACCTGTATGCTGGAATTATGCGGATCTCTTGGATCTGGGGTTGCTCAAAGCGCAATATGCTCTGGGCGATATGTGGTGTTCTAAGCTCTATGGCTTGGATGATCGGATCCCTATGTTGTTGCCCGCCCTCTCCCTTATATAGCGGGGGTGGGCGGCTTACAGAGTCCTGATCGGTTAAGAGATTTCGATCGGTTACTAGATTCTAGTCGGTTACAGGATAGAGTTTACATCTTTATCTACCCTATTAACGACTTGGATTGCAACCGTATCTATCATATCTAAATATAAGTTCAACTTCATTTAGGATATTTCCCCTTGCGCACGGCAGAGGGGCCTGACGCGGGGAGTATCTTCTGGGCCTCCCTCTTGGGCCTGTCATGAGAGTACCCGAGTTCTTATATTCCACACCGAGCTAGCCTTGGCCTCAACTAGATCTAGACTTATTGGCGACGAGGTTTCGAGCTAGCCATCTCCTCCTCCTTCAACAATATCGATCATCAAAGCTACAGACACAGCCTCCAGTTCTGATAGGATTTTGTTGCATACATTTTCTCGAATTGTTGCAGACTTGTTTATCGATTATTGTATGAACTTTTGTACTTTGTTGCAACACGGTTTCTCAAATGTTACCGCAAGAGGTATTTGCTACAATTGCGTTTTTTTATTTGTTTGCACAAGAGTAAATTTTTGTTGCAACGTCTCTTCCCAAAATGTTGCCGCAAGAGGTATTTGTGTGCAATTATGTTTTGATTTGTTGCACGAAGGTAAATTGTTTTTGTTGTAGGAATTTGTATTTGTTGCACGAGGAACCTGTGTTTATTGCATCGATTTGTAAATTTGTTGTATTTGTTGCATATGGATGCGGGTTTGTTGTGAACTTACTATTTAATTATTGAGCCGATAGAAAGGATCGTACAATAGGAACCTTCCATCCATGGTACGTCTGGGCGCTAGCACGACCCTAACTGTGTATTCACCAGCTATAGGGATTTGGGAAGGAAAACTAGTATCAATCATGTACATGTTGCTCTTCAAAGGTCCTGATGGCGCAAGTCCCTGCGTTCCATCATCTCAAATTTACATATGAACAGCTACTATATACTGCTTGCTATTGTAGAGGCTAAAGGTTGGAACCACAGAAGAGTGTTTTTCCCTGAACTTCTCCGGTGTACATCTTGGAGAGATCAAGTGGAAGCAATAGAAGTTCCTACCCCAATTGACTGTACTATTGTCATTCCGCTGCAGGAATTGAAGCCAATTTACAGGTTTCATCAGCCTGCAGAAGACGCAAGAAAAACTTCCAGGACTATTTACCATCATAGAATCCTTTACTCGGCTCGGCTCGGCTCGGCTCGGCTAGGACAACCATCCAGAAGAGTTATGCTTAGGATTGACCAAACGTTGTGCACAGGAGCTGATTTTCACACTCCTTCGTAATGTAAACGATGCTAACTACAGATTATCAACATGTTCCATCTTCTGTTCCAACAAACTATCCCAACGGCTTTTGAGGATCTTCTGATTCGAATATACACGGGAGCCACCATCACGGGTTTAGCACGAAAGTATCCATCTGTAATTTTAGTTAGATATATCCAGCTAGTATCAGGTAAATTGAATATCCGGTGAAAAACCCTAGAATCCAAAATCCCCAACCCAACCCAACCCCCAGTTCGGCAGTTGGGTTCCTCCACCCATTCTCATTCGCGGCGTAGTGGCCGGCCGCCTCGCCCTCGCGTTTGCCGCGGCCCTCCAGAGCAGCCCCACCCTCGCCCTCGGGTCGCTCGGCGTCGCGCGGCCAGCCGCCACCGCCAGATCTCCCGGCCCAGGTATCTATTGTGAATTTAGATGTACTATGTTTCAGGATTGATCGATCTTGTCTGCCTAGCCCTCTCCAACCATTTGGTGGTGTAAGGTTGCAATTGTTCTTGCTTCAGCCTTTAAGTGAAATTCCCAAATTTTATCGACTGCATCCCCTTTGTTTGTCTAATTATTGTGGTGACAAAAGTAGGACCACTTACTGCATAGATGGGGCAAGAACAAGGGACTAAGGTAAATAAAGCTAGTACATTCGCTGTATCTTCCAATTATTGATGCCTTTACTATACCCAAGTTAAATTTGTACTACAACAAGTAGTTAAAGTTGCAGATCTCATCTCCTCCATATACCCATGTAAAAAATTGTGCCCAGCAATTCAGGTTAAGATTCCATTACCTCTTTGGTACAATATTAGCTGAAAATTCTATTGCCAATTGATGTTGCTTACTGACCTGAAGCATGTTATAAGTTCTAACACAGACTGATAAATGAGCATAGAACAAATAACAACCTGAAGAAAGTGTGTACTCAATGCATACTGCAACCTCATGAGAGTAATCTTTTCATACAAATTTCTGCTTGCTCCTTAATTACAAGGTTAGGGTATGCATACTATACTGCTAACTTTGTTTTAGCTTAGGTAAAATATCATACTACTAACATGATGCCTGCTGCTACTGGCTAAACTAGTATAGAAGAATGAATTTTGGACCATGTAACGGTTTAAGGTGTGAGGGTTGTGATTTGCTACAATACTACTTGCCAGATAGTACTGCCTTAACTAGCCTCTGTCATATGCTTGCTTAACAAGTCTCTGTTATCGAGTGATGTACTTAAATCTACTTACTAACGTACTAATGTAGTTGTATTTTAGACATACAGTACGGTTGATTGATCCTAATATGTGCGACATATATGGTTTCTGTTTTCACGTATTATCCGACTAACTATTCGTGACCAAGACTAACCGTATTCGGAATGACTTGTATTCGCTCCGTATTTGTGACCGAGTTAATCCGCATTCATATTTGAATCCGGCACTGTCCGTATCCTAGAAAAAATTTGGAATAGGATACGGGATGAGCGAAATCCGTTCGTATCTGCTCCATTTGCACCCCTACCGGCCGGAATCCGAAATCTCGCCGGTTTTTGGAACCTTGGTTGCCACAGATCTCTTACTCTTACTTAGCACCGGGATTGGAGTTGTATACTTGTATTGAGTCTCAAATGGAGTCATGCTGGGGAAACCGAAAATTTTGAAGTCTCAAATAGAGTCTGAAATGCATGATGTCTCCAGTCAGTGGAACAAGCTTTAGTCAATTGAAGATTGGAACCCCTTGCTATGCTTCTCTTTCAGAAGCCCAAACAACTCCTTCCCTATCACCTCCATGCTCCATCAACATGCATGTTAATTAAGCACACGCATATTATTCATAATTAATGCATTTATATACGAACATAATTTTATCTTGTTCCAGATTAATACTAGAATCAAGCATGGGTTCTAAAAATGCAGCCATATATATATATATATATATATATATACATATAGCTGAAAATTGTATTTCTAAACCAAGCCCTTTGTGGTAGATAATTGCCGTCCAACTTTGGGTTCATCAATCTTGGCAACCATATGTTTCCAAAGAATTTTTTTTGCTAATATTTTTCAAGGTATCCGTGTATCTTTATCCGTTTCCGATCCGAATCTGTCACGTATCCGTCTCGTGTTCGTATCCCGAATAACCGGATTCGTATCCGTATCCGACTATCCCGTACCCGGTTCCGAATCTAAAAAAAATAGGTTAGAATACGGGAAAGGCAACTATTTTCACCCTTACATCCGGGCAGAGGCACGGCCTGCCATGTGGCCTCCTCGGAATGGCTACCTGTAATGGCTAGATCAGCTGGTCTGGAGAATACGAAAGAGCCCACCCCAGCCGGCAGTTTCCAGGAGGAGAGGAGAGTTGAGGAGAGGCGCAGCTCAGGACTAAGACCAGAGGCGTCCATCTCATCATCGATCTGATCTCCTCGCCGTCTTTGGCGGCGGCGCTCGTGATCTCCGCCCAGTTCATCTCTACGGTAGGCATCCCTGCTCTTCTCTTGTTTCTCCTTTGCTTTGCTGCTAGAGTTGCACTTCTTCCTCCCTCCTGACACCTTCTCTACAATGCCGACTGCCTCCACCACCCGCGAGCTGCCTCGCCTTCTCCTTGTTCCACGCTCTCGCCACTGTCTTCAGTCTCCCCTGCCCCACCTAGGTCACGAGTCATTAGCTAGCCAATTCCAGCTATGCTACTGCATGTATTACCAGTTATTATCACTGAAGTTGTCGATCGATTTCTAATGTCAATCTGTCTAGTATTCTAGCAGCTGGATTTCTAATGTCACTAAAACCTTATGAATCGCCAACCGGATTTGTAACCAGTTTAGGGTACGTGGTTAATGTTCATAGTTGAAATTGGAAGAAAAAATAGCGAACTGTGAACCCGAATCCCGTATTGTGACTCGGACGAACCGCATTTTTTGGTAACTATGTTTGTTACTTGCTACCCTATCCACAACAATCACGATGAATTTCTGTTACTTCCCAAAGGTAGGGATGCACAGCTTACACTTTCTGTTACTTCCCAAAGGTAGGGATGCACATCTTGTGAAAGCTGAACAAACAGCCGTACTGCTACTGCTACCCCTTTCTTTGGGGATTCTTTACTTGCTTCCTTTGGCAGCCAAATGCACTTACTTTCTTATTCCTGTCTACTAGTTCACACTTTATACTTGCAATGCTCTCATACTTTGCCCTATGGTTACTATTTTAGGGGGTCTCCTTTGCTTTGCATGATTGGTTGCATTTGTTCTGCCGTTTATCTTCTTTTATTAGAAAGATTGACAGAGAGAAGGACGATGAGGGCAGCAGTGCTCTACCTACTTTCTGCTGCCAGCATTCTTGTTTAGGAATAGGAGATAGAAAGGTTCTTCTTTGTTTCAAAAGAGATGTTCTTCTGTATGCATCCCTTCAGAGCTATCTGCTATTCAATATTTCTATTCCTCTTTGCTTCTGATATCCACAAAGAAATTTAGTTGCCAAAATTTCCTTTGGGGAAGGTTTCAGAATTCAGATATAGGTGTGGCTGTAAATTCTCGATCACCTAATTTTTGTTCTATCCTGCAATAACTTGCACAATTAATCTAATTCCCTCCACATGTTTGTATTGCTCCAGCAAGAAGAGACGACGGCGGTGGCGGCGGGCAACGGCGGAGATGGAGTTATCGCCTCCGCTGTCGCCGACATCGCTGGTGGTTCGAAGCCCTAGGCAAACGCTCAGCCTCCTTAGAAACCGCCGCCCCCACCGCGAGCCCCCAAGGTCTCCCTCCACCCCCACCTCCTTCGCCGCCGGCCCCAAGCCGTCTGAGGTGTACGGCTTCGTTGGATCCATCACCACCGTCATCGCCACCGCCGTCTACCTCGTCTGGGCCTACACGCCCGAGCCTTACCTCCACTCCCTCGGAATCACCTATTACCCTAGCAAGTAGAGTATACTATTTCCTCCTCTCTGCTTTCCTATCATGGAGTAGTATGCTCCTTGTTTACATGATCAGATGATCCGAATTCAGATATATTCAAATCAAACAACATTTCGGAAATGCATGGCAGGCTGACAACATTGTATACTTGATCAAATCAAATCTAAGTAAAAAAACAATTACAGCCTTGTTTCTTTGTTTGCTTATTGCTGTGCTTTCTTTCAGGTATTGGGCATTGGCAGTGCCATCCTTCGTGATGGTGGCGGTGGCGCTGTCCATGATCATTTATATGGGCTTCAACTTCCTGGCCACTCCTCCCCCTACTTCCTTCAACACAATTTTCGGTGAGACCGATTCCCTCCTAGTAATACATTTTTCCAGTGTACTGGTGAACTACTGTTTTGCATCTGCTACACTTGCATCATTTTTTATTTGGACAAACTCTACACATGAGCTTCCGAATGCTCATAACCAATCGATTCTACAGTGGTGCTTGTATACCTCTATTCGTCACGTACAGTATGTGGTGTGGGTGTGCCCGCGGTTATATCATGTCATCATGAAACTATATATTGATGCCAGGAGTGTAATGCATGCTGACTTTCTTTGTACAGCTGGTTTGACAATACATTCACATTAATCTTGTATATGCAGCTCATATATTTTTTTTCGAG
The DNA here is from genome assembly GCA_036346275.1 of Otatea glauca. Classification (NCBI taxonomy): domain Eukaryota; kingdom Viridiplantae; phylum Streptophyta; class Magnoliopsida; order Poales; family Poaceae; genus Otatea; species Otatea glauca. The sequence goes on along the minus strand of CM070734.1, from coordinate 964,246 downwards.
AACAACACCACAGCTCACATATGTCACTAGCTTACGTCGGTCCTTGCAGTTTGTTGGGACCTCCTTTGCATTAGATTCTGGGCCTCACTAGCTGTCTATGTATGGTCTGTTCTTATTGTAATATACTAACTACTAATATTGCCCTTGTTAATCTCCAGACAAGCATAGTCGCGAGCGCACAATGTTTTCTCCTGTAATGGAAGCAGAGAGGCCCATCGAACCCATTTCAGACATTAGCATTGATCAAATAAACAATCTTATGTTTGGTGATGGATGATACTACTCCAGTTCGAAGATGAATCTGCTACTACTTTTTATGCTTAGACCGGAAGATGGGAGACAAGGTCAAACAAGAGCAAAGAATCCACATCCAGCAAAGTGTGCCTTGACAAGTAGCATAGGAACGCGATCGTCCTGCTTTGCCCCCTCTAGATTCTACAACTTCAGCTGTATAATTTATTTGTGCAGTAATGGGTCGAACACAAGATAAATTTTTTTCACTATATTGGGCGCATCGATATATATTATTTGCAATCTAGTGGAGTAGCTCTTTGTAAGCCGTTGGCTCATTGAATTGATGGTAGGATGCTTATCTTAGTTCTACTCCTGATCGATGGCTCGTTGAACCGAATGAACTTTTAACAGTCTCTGTGGAAAACATTCATGTAATATAGGGGTAAAAACTAAAAACTGCATTGTGTACAAGATTTTTCTATATTCTCCATATATTGGTAGTGGGTAGTTTATGTATGGTCTGAGTTTGACATCCGGTTCCAATTTACTTTGTCATTTAAGCTATAGTTCTTGGCACATAGAACAAGGTAGAAATTAATACCCTCTTTTTTGGACATCCATATTCTACTATTTGTATTTTTTTCTCTACTAATAAACAACATAAATGCTATACTATACATATGACGCATATATTGGTACGCATATAAACAACAGAAGTAACTGTAATTCAGATTAAAAAATAAAATTAATAAAACTAGCAATTTGATTTCCATATGAATTCCTAAGTAAAATCCCTAAATAAATATAATTCAAAATAAAAATTAGCAATTGATTTGTATACGAATTTCAACAAAAGAATAGCTAAAATTTGGAATAAAAAATAAAATAAAATTAGCAATTTGATTTTAGCACGAATTCCAAAGTAAAATCCTTAAATAAATGTAATTCAAAATAAAAGCTAAAGAAAATTAGCAATTTGATTTGTATGCGAATTCCAAAAAAAATTAGAATAAAAAATAAAAGAAATTGGCAATTTTATTTCCATACGCATTCCAACGTAAATTCCCTAAATAACTAAAGTTCACAATAAGTTAAATGAAATTAGCAATTAAATAAAAATAAGTAAAATTCTGAATTAAAATAAAATTTGTAACAAGGATAGGATGAATAGTATTGGAGAAGACCATGAAACAGTACAATGGCATCAATATGTCCTTTAAGATAACATGACCTACAGGGAAGCAAAGAGCTGACGACATTATCATGCTGCTCACAGAAGCCGTTGAAGAGAAAGACTAGAGTCGAAGAAGCTAAGGCCGTGGCGATAAGTGGTGAGCGTCAGCGTGGTTGAAGAAGTCAGTGACCAAAGAAGCTCCAGATGGGAAAGCCCTAACATAGAGAAGATGAAGCTTTGCATTGAACACAAGCTACAGACTATATGGGGCCATGGGTAGCTAGGAGTGTGCCATCGTTGGTGAGTGGCAAAGCATCCCCAACGATGGCGAGAAGATTCTTTGTATCTTTAGACATGACTGAAGTAGACATACTGGCATTAGTGAAGATTGGAGATCAACTGGCCAACATCGAAGAAAAGGAGTGACAGTCACGGAAAAGAGGACATTGATCATGTGTAACATCATATATGTGTATATACATGCATGGATCCATATGAATAGAAGCATGGGTTGTAACACCCCGTCCATTTGTGAGAAGGCCCATATGACCCATGTGGTGTGGTGGTAGAATTAGTCATATATTACTTGTTTAAAGTAAGTTGTAATAGCATATAATATATGTTAGGTTCAAATGTATCACCTCCGAATTAACCCCTTTTATACAAAAGCGAGGATGAAAGTGTAAGCGGGGTGCAATGCGTGCAAGGGTCTACCTTGGGCAAATTTTAGGTGGGGCGTCACATAGGTGTATAAAAGCAAAGGAGCAAAGAATTTGTAGTAAAGATAGCACCCATAGGGAATAGGTTATAAGGCTATCGGAGAGAGGATTGGCGGTTGTAACATGTATGACGAGGATTAAGAGCCATACTTTGTTTTGGGGCCGTATAAGAAAATGTTCATAAAGAAGAACAAGATCCATGATCAATTACCTGGTTACGGATTCAACCAGCAAGGCCCACGATCAGCTACCTAGTTACGGCTCCAACCAATTTGCTGACGTGTATTCTATTAATTTACATTGGTCCACCCTAACTAGAGATTCAACTATCCGACCAGATTAAACGGGTCAGGGCAGGCAGTTAGCTTTGCACAAGAATAACGTGCGAACAGTTTTCCTTGACAGGTACAAATGACTGATTAGAAGTTACCCTAAAAAGGCACGTCCTATGAAAAAGCACCTTTTAGCAAGAAGATACTTTTACCAAGAGACACCTTTTGAAAAAATAACTGCCATCTCTTCATTCTGTATAAATATAGGTAGCAGCTAAGAGAGATCAACCAAGAATTGGGAGATATAAAGACACACGGTTCGATGGAGCAACCGGCCGGTGTGTGAGGGAAGATAAGTTCGAGGTAATTCACCCATGGTGTATTGGTGTACGTGTGAGTAAAATACTCTAATACCACGTAAACTAATAAGATAATTTAGCACACATATAATTAATATATTGCTTGAGATTAAGTAGAGATACATATGCATACATCAATTTTGGAAAAAGGTAACTATCGGAGGATGAAGAATAGGGGCTTGCAGCTGCATTACCACACACTTGATGGAGAGTAGTTATGGTGTTTACACATTGTGAGCTAATAGGCTGAAAAGGATGTGTTTCTTCCCGAATAGTTGGATTATTTGCTTTATTCAGAATTTGAACAATCTTCGATAACAAACAGGACAAGATTGAACTGAATTTGTTTTCCCTGCTCAAAGGTAACTGATAATAAGGCGCTACGGTACAGGCAAAGTTCAGCAATGAAGATCATAGGACTGCCCCAAAAAGCATCAAAAACTTTGTGGGCCCTATTTACCAAATAACAATAAAATAACTGCTAGCGCTCTCCTCCAGATGTTTGTGCATGGATTATCTCTTAGCGTTTTGTTTTGTACCAGTGACCAACAGCCAAAGTAACAACTCCAGACTTCATTCAGTATGAAGCCCAGGCAGCTGTTCCTGCATCAGGGAACAACAGGCTTGGAGGAGCAGGAGTTGATGCATCTTGATCAATCAGGCCAAAGTGTGCCAGAAGCCTTGTGATCAGCACGCCTGCGACGTACGACAGCCCCGATGCGCTCACGCCGATCGTCAGGTAGTACATGAGGGTCTTGATGTAGGTCCTGGATCTCTTCACATGTGCCTTGCAAATTGCTAGCAGCGCAATGCATGCAAGAGATGCAGCAGCGGCTGCCATCATCTTGTTCTCCCTGTTGTCGTTCTCGCGGAATGATAGTCCGTAGATGACGGGCGGTAGCAGCCCAAACAGGATGTATGAAATTATGGCCATGATCATGTGGAGCCCGAATTTTGATCGCCTTCCGAGTTGCAACCAGTAGTGGCCGACTTGCTCATCGTTTTCATCCACGTCTCCAAGATTTCTCAGATCACTTATCTGTTTTAGACAAGGAAATTTGTTGTTAGCGTAGGAAGCTCGCGTGTAAATTGTTATTGTGTAATCATAAAGAAAAGTGTAAAATTTAGCCAAGAAAATGAAGTACATTACGTTATGAAAAATGAGAGGAAGTCCACCAATTAGGTTTGCTATTCCCAAGATGAATATATCCACTGCAAGTGAAAAACAGAATTTCATTAGCACCAGGGGAATCAAGTTGAAATAATTTCAGTGTCAAAGTAGTCCACGATGAAATACATTATGTAAACATCTCGACAAGAGCCAAGAAAGAAACTTACATGTCTTGGCACCGCTTGCTGCTGCTGCTGATACTACTGATAGGCTCGTGATTGATTCAACTAAGCCTCCATACACTATGGCTTTCAGTATATCCCATTCATCCCTTCGCGCTGATCTAGGATTACGTGGAGTCCCAGTTGTGCCAGCATCAGGGATTGGCAAAACTACATGAGGTGAAGCTGCTGGGCCAACTGCTTGAGCTTGAGGAATCTGTGAGGTTGGTTTAACACCCACTGGGATGATGGCTTCTGCAAGTAAACACTTCATCATCAGATACTTAAGAGAGACTCAAATTGCATTAAAATAAAGAGCGAGGAAAGATCACAGGGTTTTTAGCGCTTTAGGATACTTCATGTTTGCACTGAAAGATTTTCCTCCCTACACCATAAATTTTCTTCTGACTTATTTGGGAATATTTACAGAGTGGAGAAATTTTGAAAGATAAGATGTTAAACACATGCATAGCTGTCAAACCTATATTAATGAGAGTGGAGAAATTTTGAAAGATAAGATGTTAAACACATGCATAGCTGTCAAACCTATCTTAATGAATTCTGTGCGGGTTAACAGTGTGGAATCATAGATCTGAAACGGAGGTACACCACACCTGTCACAATTTTTTTTTCACTCGGGCTTTCGACCTTTACTTCCGATGCAGGAATTGCTTGGCTGAAAAATGAGCCGTTCTCGGAGGTTGCCATTGTTGATTCTTGGACATCTGAAAGAAAACAAAGTTTTACCAGTTTCAGGATGCATATCTAAATAACAATAGCTCATGCATGCTAATCAGACCTACCTTGTTTGCCATCTAGGTGTGTTGTATCCGTCACAGCTTCACCAGCAGGCTTTGGGAGAGGAATTACTATGTCTTGCTGCCCAGTTGCCACATGCGTTCTCTCTGTCTGCACGAATCCTGCATAAGAGGTTTCTACTTTTTGTTACTCTTGTTCACCACACTGAGATACTTCATACTACTAGTCCTAAAACAAACTGCGGTGCTGTAACTAACATGGATAAGCTAATGTGTATAACTTCCTGATCTATTCTCTGGTTGTTTCCTCATGAAAAAGAGTAAGTTATCATGCTCCATGTAACACTATTAACTCTTATTTGGCTTATTTTACGTTTCTACACTTGCCACAGCATCACAGCACAATTGTTACTTGTTATAGACACAGTCTTTACAAAATTTCTGAGTTTACAAGTAGAGCTGTCAGATGGTAAAATAATATGGCACCTTTAATCTTTCTAAAAAAAATCGTTTTACTGGCACAATGTCTAGCTTTGCTAAGAATTACCTTCAGTTGCAAGTATAGTGATGCCATTGATTACCAATAAAATCATCATATGTGAAGAAAAAAATATAATATTGCATAACACCAAGTCTGATGGCATTTTCTATGGAGAAACAAACCTGTCTCTATCTTCCCATAGCTGATTTTGCTGGAAGCAAACGATGTGTGAGATGCTTCCAATGGAACTGCAGTTACATGGAATTCACTGTGTGATGGTTTAAATTCTTCTTCATTCTTTGTAGTGGTGGTTTGGAGTTGGGAAGATGATTCATCTAGAAATGGTTTCTTTGACTGTTTTGGTTTTCCAGTTGTGCCATGACTATACGCAGGTGATGTGCTAGCTTTAGCTGATGTAGTTGCATGATTGGAGCTCGGTGTATCACTTAACAATGGCTTCTTTGCTGAATCTGCAATGTTTTCAATTGATAAGAGCATCAACAGTAACTTACTACCCTCTAGACTACACGGTTTAGCTATGGAATTGATTTAATACCTCACAATGCTATAGTTGTGATACTGTCATATCACTAAAAAATGATTTGGTAAATTTTGTAAATTTAATCATAAGCCTCTGATAGTAAAAGGGCACAAAAACACACTTACAGACTAACATTTGTTTTACGGGAAGATTCGGGCATGTTTTAAGCATATAGAGTATATTACAGTGCAATTACTGCAATGTTGCAATCTAACTAAGAAAGATCAATCTAACTAACACGACCGGGATTTTGACCTGGAAACAAATTACCAGTAAAAGCAATATGTAGAACATACGTTACATACCCGTGTCAGCTTTCTTTGGACTATCTCCTGACTGGAAACAAGAAAGAAGCCAACTTCCACAATTGTCAGACATATCACGTGAAGAAGAAGCATGCTGATCCTGACCTTCTTGGTTCACCTCCGTCCTTCCAAATATACGGAATATGTTAAAACCACATCCTGGTGACAACAAACAAGTTAAGCTGGTCCATTTGATATGAAATGTTCAAGTAACAACAGTAGAAGCACAGGTACATGGAATTATAATTACTTTGTCCTAAACTTAACTAGGAAGTTATCATTATTAGAGAATTTGTTATACTTTCCTAGTATAGCTTATTCCTTTCCCTTTATAGCTCCTCTAATTAAGCTTCTATCCTTGTTTATACTTTCCTAGTATAGCTCCTCTAATTGAGGCTCTGTAATCTCTCCCCTTTGGGCTATTTATGGATTACCACCCCTGCCTTATGGCTTAGAGGTGATTGCTCCACTTTCCTACATGGTATCAGACTTTCCTTCCTGAGCCTTCCCTCCCTGCGCATCCGCTCCCCTGCTCCTACGCCCTGCCATGGCCGGCGATGCTGCAGCCAACGACGCTGTCTCTCCTCCGCCAATCCTTCTCAACCCCTACTGCACGGTCGCCGTCAAGTCCCATGTGCCGACCACTCTTGACCACAAAGCAGCCAACTATCCTCGCTGGTCCAAATTCTTCCGGACCATGTGCCTCAAGTTTGGCCTCCTCTCCCACATCGACGACTCCGATGTTGCTCATCCGACAGAACCCGCCTGGGTTCTTGCCGACTCCGCCGTCCTCAGTTGGCTGTACGGCTCCGTCGACGACAACATCCTGGACTCCACGATGGCCGACAACGAAACCGCGCGCGACCTATAGGTTGCAATCGAGGGCATCTTCCGCGACAACAAGGAATCTCGCGCCGTCTTCCTGAGTAGCCAGTTCCACTCTCTCCTCCGAGCGTCGATCCATCGCCGACATCGCAACAAGATCAAGACCTTGGCCGACGCTCTCGCGACGTTGGTCATCCGTCTCCGACTTCGCAACTTGTTCTCAACCATTGCGCGGTCTCAATCCTCGCTTCTCCAACACCGCCGATGACATCGCCAACTCGACACCGTTCCTCCTTCTCCCGAGCTCGCTTATGCTTGCTCTCAGGAGACACGTCTCGCCAACGAGGCGAAAAACATCGCCAAACGGCCACGATCACCCGGCGGGTCTTCCTCCCACTGCTGCGCGCTCAAAGCCGCCTCCGCTCCTTCCAACGCCGGCGAGCAAGCGCGGTGGTCGCAATCGACGCTTCTAAGCCCGGCGGCGGTCATGGCGGCTACCAGGGAGGTCGTGCGCCTCCGCCACCCGGTCCCTGGTTCTGCTGCAACCCGTGGTCTCATCCTGGCGCCGGCCCATGGGCCCTCACGGTGGCGATGGCGCCCCGCCTCCCCGGTCTTCTCGGCGTCTCTCCACAGGCGCACACTGCGTCCGCGCCATCCCCGCCTCCTGCATCGGCATGGGATCAGCAAGGTCTTATCACCGCCCTCAACCAGCTCGCCATCGAGGGACATGGGAGCTGGGTGGTTGACAGCGGCGCTACTTCCCACATGACGTCCAATATTGGTAACCTCATCTCCCACCATTCTCCCCCTAACACGGCTGTCACCATTGGCAATGGTTCTCGTTTACCCATTACCTCTAGTGGCCACTCCTTTCTCCATACTCCCACCACCAAATTTTCTCTTCGCGATGTTCTTGTTGTTCCTCACTTAGTGCACAACCTTCTCGCAAATTCACCCGAGACAACCACTGTTCTCTTGAGTTTGATGCTCTTGGTTTTTCATCAAGGATCTCGAGACGAACGAGTCATTCTTATTGCAATAGTGAGGCGATCTATACACCATCCATCCGTGAGACTCCACCACCACCCAAGCGCCAACCTTGTCGTCTCCTCCCAAACATGGCACCAACGTCTTGGTCATCCCGCGTCGCTCCTCTCTTTATTTTGTCCAACAATTCCCATATAAAATGTAATAAAGTAGATCGCTTGTTTTGCAGTCTTGTCAACTTGGTAAACATGCGCCTACCTTTGTTTCTTCAAATTCTCGCATACGCACCTTTGAACTTATTCATCGTGATGTATGGACCTCTCCGGTGGCTAGTATTTCGGATCACACTACTATTTGGTTGTTGTTGACGACTTCTCTCATTTCACTTGGACCTTTCCACTTAAACACAAATCGAGCGTTCATCAACACATAGTTCATCTTGCCGCCTAGCCATCACGCAGATTTGGATCTCCCATCAAATCTGTCCAAACCGACAACGGCCGTGAATTTGTTAACCATGCCACCACATCATTCCTTGCCTCCGCGGCATCGCCTACGTCTTTCCCGCCCTACACCTCCCCAAAGCGGCAAAGCGGAAAGAATGCTTCTTGCTCTCAACAATATAATTCGCACCATACTCATTCATGCCCACATGCCACCAAAATTCTGGGCTGAAGCATTAGCTACTGCCACTTATCTCCTAAACCGCTGTCCATCATCTTCCATTGGCAGTGCGATTCCCTACACTCTCCTTCACCAAAAACCTCCGCAATACACACATCTTCGGGTATTCGGTTGTCTTTGCTTTCCCAACTTAACAGCTACAACCACTCACAAACTTGCTCCTCGCTCCACAGCCTGCGCCTTCCTCGGTTATCCTTCCCAACACAAAGGATACTGCTGTCTTGACCTCCTCACCCACAAAGTCATAATATCTCGTCATGTCGTATTCGATGAGAGCACCTTTCCCTTTGCCAGCCAACCACACATGCCTCCGTCTTCTCCTACCACAAATGCTGACTTGGATTTCCTTGTAGACAATCTTGCCATGCGGTACCTTATCTTTTCACGCCATGGCGCCTTTGTGAGTCTCTCGGATTGCTCCACCGCCGGGTGTTGAGCACACACGCATCTTCCGGCGACCACGGCGACCAACATCACCCGACCGCCGCGTCGTCGGTGTTCACCCGACGACCCGCGCGGCTTCTCCAGATGAACCGCCGCCGCCATAGCAGATCCTCCTCCATCCACCTCAAAGACCACCGACATTTCGCCAAATGCTCACCCGGTCTCAGGCTGCCGACAACCCCTCCTCGGAATTCTTCTCCCTGACGGCCCAGCATGATCATATCTCTGTAGTCCCAACCAACTACCGCAGCGCGACTCGCCGATGAAAATTGGCGCTACGCCATGGCGACGAATACAAGGCCCTCAAGGACAACGGACTTGGCGTCGTTCCTCGCCCGCGGTGCCAACATCGTCTCCGGCAAATGGGTCTTCAAACACAAGTTTCACTCGATGGCGTCTCGCCGCTACAAAGCCCGCTGGGTTGTCGCGGTTTTTCAAGCAACACGGTATTGACTACGCGAGACTTTTAGCGGTGGTCAAACCGCCACTATTCGCACCGTCCTCGCCATCGCCACGTCCCGCTCCTGGCCGATTCACCAGCTTGACGTCAAGAATGCCTTCCTCAACGGCACACTTGACAAGACAGTTTACTGCCAGCAGCCCTCCGGCTTTGTGGACTCGGTTAACCCCAATCATGTGTGTCTTCTCCAGAAATCCCTCTATGGCTTAAAGCAGGCTCCACGGGCGTGGTATCAACGATTTGCCATGTTCATCCGCCAGCTCGGCCGTCGCTTCCTCTCCGACACGTCCTGTTTGTTCTCAAACAAGGAAGCGACACAGCTTACCTCATGCATCGTCGACGACATCGTCCTCACCACCTCCTCTCGCCTACTTCTTGGCGCTGATCGGCCATTTGCGCTCGGAGTTCGCCATGAGCGGACACGAGTGCCTACGCTACTTCCTCGGCATCTCCGTCACTACGCCGTCGACGGTGCATTTCTGTCTCAACGGCAATATCTTTGTTGATCTTCTACGACAGTGGCATGTCATTGTCATCCCACCACTACACTGTGGACACTCATGCTAAGTCGCCCGACCTCGGCGCCCCCTTGCCGATCCGTCGAGTACCGGAGCCTTGCATGAGCATTCTGATTAACGCCACTCGCCCGTCAGTTGGCATATGCGTCTGGCAGGTATGCCTCTTCATGTATGACCCGCGGGAGCCTCATCTCGCGCTCATCAAACGCATCCTGCGATATGTCAAAGGCACCCTTCCCGCTGGTCTTCAAATCAGTCGCTCGCCAGTAACTTCCCTCGCAAGATACTCGACGCCGATGGCGGGTGGTGCCCGATTTCGTCGATCTACTTCAGGCTACTGCGTCTTCCTCGGCGACAATCTTGTGTCTTGGTCATCCAAACGCCAGACTACGGTCTCCCGCTCCAGTGCAGAGGCTGAGTACCGAGCTGTTGCCCATGCCGTCGCAGAGTGTTGCTGGCTTCGGCACCTCCTTCAAGACCTTCATGTTCCCCTTATTTCGGCCACTGTGGTTTACTGCGACAACGTTAGCGCCGTCTACCTGTCTACAAACCCAGTTCAACATCGACGGACCAAGCACATCGAGATTGATATTCACTTCGTCGCGAAAAGGTCTCCTCGGCGAGGTCCGCGTCTTGCACGTCCCGTCCTCTCATCAGTTCGCCGACATCATGACTAAGGGTCTGCCGACACAGCTATTCCAGGAATTTCGATCCAGTCTTTGCGTCCGGAATCCTGCCGCTGCGACTGCGGGCGGGTATTAGAGAATTTGTTATACTTTCCTAGTATAGCTTATTCCTTTCCCTTTATAGCTCCTCTAATTAAGCTTCTATCCTTGTTTATACTTTCCTAGTATAGCTCCTCTAATTGAGGCTCTGTAATCTCTCCCCTTTGGGCTATTTATGGATTACCACCCCTGCCTTATGGCTTAGAGGTGATTGCTCCACTTTCCTACAATCATCAAAACATAAGTGTAATACAAAGAATGCCTCTAGCTAAAATGTTATCGATGTCTGAATCATGGATGAAATGAATCATACGAGACTCAGTTTTGCTTCTTGTACAATAAATAATGAGCTCTTTTACTATACACTAAATTCAATATAGACCGTTCATTCTTTTCGATACAATAAATTAGATTAGCTAGTATTTATTTATACTTCCTCCGGTAGTATATTAGTAGGAATACCTTTAAAAATCAATGACTAGATTTGATTTCTACCACCCACTATATACTACCAGTATAATGCTTCGTAAAATTTCTCTAATAATACCCAAGCTCATCTGAAGATAATCTTTACATCAGAAATAATCTTCATATATGGCGAATCCATGGCTGTTCATACAAGTATATGATGCTGATTCAATATAGTTCAAATCACGCTTCTCTGAAAATAATATTACCAGAAAATCTAGAAATTCAGGTGTGAAATTATTCTTCAGGTTGTTATTTCAACTGATGAAGACATATAATGAGAAAGCCAGCCAAATGATACCTGTTGGAATAAAGAAGGCGAAGCATGACAAGCATCTGAATATGTCAGGTGACCCTTGCTCATGTCTTTCAGGTGCAGTTTGATTTGAAGCGTTAGCAGAGGGCTCAGCAAGCTGTGGTTTCTTTGGTGGTTCATCATGTATTGTTTGTCTTACTGTCCTTTTTCTCTTTCGCAGAATCACCCTTCGAGTTATGCACGAGTTGCAATTGGGGCAGTATAGGTCATGAGTTTCTTGTTCATCCAGAATTTTCTCAAGATCATACTCTTCAATGTTCACTTTACCCTTAGTAACATGTTCATCCTTCTCAGCTTCAATTTCATGAACAATAGTTCTACTCATGCTGCCATTGGAAATGTCAAGAGAATCATTCAAGTTTACCATGCTGTTTTTTATCTCACCAATGGTTGCAATCAGTTTCAGCCCTGCTTTTCCGTTTGCAGTTGTCATAGTTTCACTGCTGTTGGAGAGTTCATGTGAAACATTTGAATGTGATCCATTTTCTAACTTGCCGTTATTTGAATTGTGATTAGTTTCTTGAGCGTTGACATTTTCCTGTGTCCCAAGATCCTTGCCTTTTGGCCTTGAAGTTTCATTTGCCTCTTCCTTTTGAGCACCAAATTGCATTACTTCTGTGACTCCATTTTTACCACTTACTTCAGTAACATGATCAGAAACTGAAAAGGAAAACAGAGAGATCTCATTCAAACGTTGTGAAGATACTTTTTGCCATAAGAGTATATTTCGTGCAGCAAGAACTCAACAAAATAATGACAAGAAGCACAAAGGAATCGAGCCAGAATGGCAGATTTGTTAGATAAACTGAAGCAGAACTAGCTGAATGCAAGTAATAGCCAAGCCTCCCTTAGCAATTACTGCTTGATCACCTAGTCTTCTTATTATTTTTTTCAAACTTGAAATTTTGAGAAGCTAATCATTGTTATCCTACGTTTATGAAGACTCAACACTAACCTTTGTTTGGTGAACCATAAAATGATTCATTCTGAACTAACGATTCAAGATTCCTTGTAATTTGGCAATATCCTTGGTGATTTATGATATCATTTGTGCGTGGACTACTCAAGCAGTATGTCCAATCGCAGTGCCGACACTTCCATAACCCTTCAGAAAAGAAATAAAAAGCTAATTTTACAATCAAACCACAAAGAGAGAAAAAAAAAAGGTGTTCTAATCTTTTATTGCAACTATAATTTGTGTATGGATTCACATGAACAAGCAAATCATGTTCTATTGGGTCCACATCCCAACAGAAGAGGAAAACTTAGCCTTTTTTTAATAGATCCGAATTACAATGTGACCGTGCGAGTAGAACTTTTTGTTCTCACATCTTAAGGTTCCAATGTAGCTGCATATTCCAGTATTAGGATTAGGGTCCAACGGCTATTAGTATCTTTGAGGTTTGATGTTTGAATAGGTAACAGATGAAAGGGCAATGGTCATATCCTGAAACTGTTTCTGTTGTTAGCCACATACGACATTAGGATTAAGGGCTCTTTTACGGTATACTAAATTTAATATGGATCGTTCATTCATTTCGATTCAATGGATTAGATTAGTATTTGGCTTAGTAATAGCCATACACAATGAAACAGTATAGACACCAAATTACCAACTATGCAAAAAAATCTCATACCATATCTTCAACAATTAGTATTTAAGCCTCTACAACCTCATGGAGTAACTTCCGCAAGAAGTATAAACCCACCTATAACAAATAATGTCAAGTTCCTCCAACCAAGCTCGAATCATGAAAGTTCTAGATGAAGTAAGACTCTCAACAAACCTTCAGCTTCCTCATAAAGACATTTTTCTTTAAGGTACTTCCAAGGAGTAACATGATATCCATGGAAAGCAAAGCGTTCTCATTCCTAACCCAAACAAGTACTTGTAGGACTTCTTCGCACAAATAACTCTACTAATTACTGATGGTAAAGTCACTACCAAGAACACAACAAGTCAAGAAGTGGATCATGTGCCGAACAATTTTGCAGATCAAGGAGCCTCCGAGTCATAGTCATCATCCACATCAACTACGTACGATGCATAAAGTTGTCTGCTATCTGGAAGGTTACCCATGGAATTTGTGTTTAGGAAAAAATCCCACTTAATTTTGAGTGAGGCCTAGTGGGAAGGGACCTGTAAGCAAAGCAAACAAAAATCATCTCTATCCTACCCTGATCCGTGCCTAGCATGTGTTTCCCATGTTACTTTTGAAGTCACAGTAGTGGAGTCGTCACGTTTTTCTCCTAGGAATTTTCCCCAGACTAGCTTGCCAGAGATGGACAAAAGAAGTTGGAAATGCAGCTAGAATGCAACAGGAGTTCTCTCCTAAAGAAAAATAATGCAATATGCACCAAGGAAAAACAGATCTAAGAAAAAGGATTAAGGGCCCTGAAATTCACATTGCAATGAATCATTCTCTTGCTCCCATAAAAAAGAATGCAGTTAAGCAGGAGTTCAGGAAGGAGAGATGAGGCTTTCTCACCTTTGGTTGGATCAAAGAAGACACTGTTGTGCTCCTCAACAACCTGAGCCTCCTCCTCCTCCTCCCCCCCTGTGTTGAACTCCTCTCCTCCTCCTCCACTGCCATGGCCATGGCCATGGCCATGATCCAACCTCTTCTTCCTCTCCCTTGTCTGCAGCCCCCCGCCGGTGTCCTCCTCCATGATCTCCACATCCTCCTTGAACTCCCACGGCTTCTCCACCTCCATCATTCCGAACCCAGCAGCTCGCTCTTCTCTTCCTGACCACTGTGTATTCTTGGTCCTAGCAACTTAGCAAGGCCTCTGCAACTGCGCCCAAGAAGATGGAACAAGACAGCGTCTTTACACTACTCCGTAGCGCTCGACCTCTATGCTCCATGCGGTGGTGGTGTGCGTGATTCGTATGCGGGATTGTTTATGTGGGGTTTCCTTAATTTATTGCCGAAACCAATGTTTGTCAAAGTTGGGAGAATGGCGAGTGCTCGACATGACTTTGGGCGAGGGGACAATCGCTCTGTCGCTCATCATATGAGACAGAGAGAGAGAGAGAGACAGACAGAGTGTGTTCATGTGAAGTCCTTAGCCCGGCCCCTTGAATCTGGTATTCATTTCACTTGTCAGAGACAGTACAAGATAATATCAAAGAACTTTTCTAGTGCACTCCACACCAAACTGTATGGTGTGATATTTGCGTGGACGAGAGGCGCTAATAAGTACTTCTCTTCTCTGATAGTAAATAGTTACCGTTTTGAACATAAGTGTATTTAATTTTTTGAAAATTTTACTGTTAATATTTTCTAAAATATTTAAATTGGATATATGAAAATTATATGTGTAGATTTGTCTTAAAAAGTACTTTCATAATATTATATTTTTATTATATTTTATAAATATATTATAAAAAAAATTAGTGATCAAACCTACGTTTTGAAGACCGTGTCGATGTTGAAACCATAACTATTTGTATGTTTTTTTGCTTGCAAAAACAAACAGAGAGAAAGAGAGAGGAGAGGGCAGGGCATTTGGTTTTATGCTTGCTCGTGTCATGACAGAGCAGGCCAGTTAAGTTCTGATAACAGTTACTCTGAAAAAGATAAGAAGTTGGACAGATAAATTGTTTTATGGGTGGTAGAAAGGCCAAGAGAAAGCGACATATGATCCAGGTCCAGGCAGCTGAGAGATGTACATACATATGTATAAATTAGCTTAGATTGTTTTCCCCAATATATATATATATATATACATACATCAGAAAACGATTGTTGCCATATCGATCGTGAAAAATAATGGCACGGATAGTTTAAGGTATACATTGCGTTTGTGCGCACTAAATACTACTTGATGTTGTAACTTTGAGCTGTCACTAGTGCTGGGAACATGTTAGATTGATCCTCCATCAGCCTCCTAATAATTCTAGTTAATGTTGTTTATTAGATTCTGTATCTCCATCTCAGATTTTCAACGGTTGATTGTTGATCATATTCTTCTCAATATAAATGTCACAGTTAAATTAAAAACAAAATACTATGCCTTGTCCTCTATCAAACTTAGTCCTTCAATTCATCCGATATATATGTACCAAACACTAGTATGCATTTTTCATAAAGCAAGTACTGAGTACGACTGATATATTTCGTAATATCAGTGGCAGTATTCCCTTTTGTCATGTGTGGACACATGTAACCAACGGGTAAATATTAAGCTAACTAACTAGCTGTGCAACAGAACAAATAAAGCATGGGTGACGATGCTGTCTGGCTCATCCAGGGTTCGCAATTATCAACCGTATCGAACGGTTTGATACTCGGTAAATTGGTGGAATTCAAATGCAAATTTAAAAAATTTAAGAAAATTTATCAAAAAGTGTTTAAAAAAATTTGAAAATTTTTGTGTGATGTCATAAGGCAATGCTAATGATGCTGCAAAATTTTCAAAAGTTTATCAGATATGTGTATTTTAAAAAAATTCTGACAGTGCTACTGTCTTTTTATATACTATTCTGTTTTTTATTTTCTAGGAGAAATAAATGAAGTCTAATATTTCTTAAAAAAATTTGAGCAGTAAAGAGGCAATCATAATGATTTTGTAAAATTTTTAGATGATGATAAGACCTGTATTTTTAAAAAAATTCTAACAGTGCTACTATCTTTGTATATGCTCTTCTATTTTTTATTTTCTAGGGGCAATAAATGAAGTCTAATATTTCTGAAAATTTTAATAAATGATCCTTGGGAACTCTTTATGGTATCATTGAAATTTAAGAGCATGATCGAGCTTGTAAATTTTTATAAAAATCTGACAGTGTCTCTATTCCTTTTCATCAATTATTGTTTTTTATTTTCTAGAAGCACTAAATGAATTCAAAAAAAATTAAATTTCTCTACGTGTCTTGTATATTTTTTAAATAATTTTAACATATTTTATTTTATTTTCTTTGAATTTTTTCAATTTTCCTTCGGTGAGATGAAAATTGAAAAAATCACTCAAAAATTGGTAAAATCGCTCGATTTTTTATTTTTTCGCACCGCCGAGTTCAAAATTTTTGAATTCGAACTTCTTCGGTTCCTACCATTTTGACCGGTTTTTGCCGATTTTCGAAAATAAAAAATTATTTGATAATCGCAATATCTTTATTGTGAACCCTGGGCTCATCTATCTGATCCAACTGAGGTAGGTAAGGCTAACCGAACGCGATGCCTTAATTCACTTATAATTTATGCAAGTTTGCCCTGCATGATCTGTTGTTTTTTTATTCGGCGTTTTTGACGTTTTACTTTTTTGATATGTGACTTAGAACGTTACTTTTTATAACTTTATATTAAGATATACTATAAAATTATAATATCATGAAACTATTTTTAACAACAAACCTAATACTATAGTTTTTATGTAGTCAATCTAGATAGCTTTAAATATATTTGCTAAGTACAGTGACTCATATATGGTTTTTTAGGATTTGGTGAATCCTAATAGAATTAGGATTCCTACTTTCCTTCAAAGGAGGATAAAGGAGGCTATATAAACACATGTGGTGGTTATGGAGAACCCAAGACACAAACTAACTCATCCAAAGCAAGAGACACATGAGAGGATTAAAGGTTAGATTATTCTTTAGCAATAGATTCTTATATAGGGTAAGAATTCGAGAATCCTAAAAGGTTCAAGATGGTTGTGAGAAAGCGATAATCCCTGATACTCTTTTGATGTTGACTTCAAGAATTTATGGTCGGCTTCACCAAATCTCTCTCTCGTCGTAGTTGCTTCAATGTTGTTATTTTGGTTCTCTCTACGAGATTCATCTTCTCCGTTCTTGAGATTATGCACGCTCATGCAATATCTCACAAAACTTTCACTTAATCATATATGAAAAAATAGGTACTTATCGTCAGTCAATCAGATACTTCTCATGGATGGATATTAGATTCAGGTTGTTACTTTTATATATGTTCGGCGAGAAAGATATTCGACAAAGGATCTATACACCCATTGACAGGAGTTCGGTGTGTTTTTGGCTTAAATAAAAATATAATGTATGTGAGGTCGCCTGAATTTGAAGGTTGTGAGGTATTACTTTAAGGTGGAGTTGTGCCAGTTACATGTAAAAGGTAGGTAATCATGAAAAGTATGTTGAGCAATAGAGGATACCAATTGATGAGTAAACCTAAAGGAAAAGCAACCAATAGGAGTGGGGCAGAAAACGGGTCGGATTTTTCCCACCCGATCGTGATTGGATCCAGTCGGGACCGGATTTAAGTATCTGACCGAATCCAAGACGGGATCCGGATATTTAAATCCAGATCCAGGATCGGATTCAGAGCTCTTAATATCCGAAAAAACTGGGACGGGATCCGAATATCAGATAGTAGTCCTATCCGGATATCCGGATTCTATTGGGCTAGTTAGGCAACCCAAAGCCCATATGCTGATAGGCATAATCCTAACTTCAGTTGGTCTTGGACAAGGTCAGTCCCGAGACTCCCAACCCCAGTCGTCGCATCGACTCCCTTGTGGCCGCGATCCAGTCATCCAGATCGGCTTCGGCGGTTGCTCCCCCCAATCCGGTCCAAGCGGGCGGCAGCTGCTCCCCCCAATTCGGTCTAGGCGGCTGCTGTCATCTAGATCGGCGGCTGTTCCCTCTAGGTGCCAGTGGCCGCTCCCCCAATCCGGTGCCCACGGCTTCTCCCTCTAGGTGTCGGCGGTCGCTCCCCCCACCCCCGTCCAGCGCTCTTCCTCGACCTCCGATCCTCCAGCGGCACTCCCTGAGTCCCCGGTCAATGGCTGCCCTCTCCAGTGCCCCTCCCCCTCCAGCGAGCATCCATGGCCGGTTGGCCCGACCTAGAAGGGTGAAATGGTATGCAAAGTTTAGCCTGGCACTTGAAGCAGTAGAAAGCAAACCCTTGCTGTGTGATATTTCTCAGATTTCAATTTACATTTATCATATAGTTACATGAAACGTGTAGATATTTGATGTGTGAACTACCAAGAAAGAAAAATAACTTATGAACTTGCAGTACTAATGAGTCCCTGATAGTGTCATCCTTTATCTCTTTTATTTGTTTTAGTGTTGTTGAATAATGATATTGTTATTGTACCAAGGTTGTAAGATTGGAACTAGATCAAAGTCGGCGATATTAGGCATAATGCTCAATTAGTTTTGTTGTTATGCCATCTATTTATGCATTCATTATCCGTATATCTTTATCCGTTCTCGATCCAAATCCGTCACATATCCGACCATGTCAGTATCCCGAATTATCCGGATTCGTATTCGGATCCGGCTAGCCTGTATCCGGAAAAAAAATAGGTTAAGATACAGAAAAAGCAATATCCGCACAAACAACTCTACTGATTACTGATGGTAAAGTCACTTTGCAGATCAAGGAGCCTCCGAGTCATAGTCATCATTCACATCAACTATGTACTATGCATAAAGTTGTCTGCTATCTGGAAGGTTACCCATGGAATTTGTGTTTAGGAAAAAATCCCTCTTAATTTTGAGTGAGGCCTAGTGGAAAGGGACCTGTAAGCAAATTAAACAAAAATCATCTCTATCCTACCCTGATCCGTGCCTAGCATGTGTTTCCCATCTTACTTTTGAAGTTACAGTAGTGAAGTCCTCACGTTTTTCTCCTAGGAATTTTCCCCAGACTAGCTTGCCAGAGATGGACAAAAGAAGTTGGAAATGCAGCTAGAATGCAACAAGAGTTCTCTCCTAAAGAAAAATAAGGCAAAATGCACCAAGGAAAAACAGTTCTAAGAAAAAGGATTAAGGGCCCTGAAATTCACATTGCAATGAATCATTCTCTTGCTCCCATAAAAAAGAATGCAGTTAAGCAGGAGTTCTGGAAGGAGAGATGAGGCTCTCTCACCTTTGGTTGGGTCAAAGAAGACACTGTTGTGCTCCTCAACAACCTGAACCTCCTCCTCTCCCTCCTCCCCCACTGTGTTGAACTCCTCTTCTCCTCCTCCATTGCCATGGCCATGGCCATGATCCAACCTCTTCTTCCTCTCCCTTGTCTGCCCCCCCCGCCGGTGTCCTCCTCCATGATCTCCACATCCTCCTTGAACTCCCACGGCTTCTCCACCTCCGACATTCCGAACCCAGCAGCTCCCTCTTCTCTTCCTAACCACTGTGTATTCTTGGTCCTAGGCAGCAACTTAGCAAGGTCTCTGCAACTGCGCCCAAGAAGATGGAACGAGACAGCGTCTTCGTACTGAGAAACTCAGAGGCGCTAATGGATGGGTGGAAGCCATAACATTTACCTCGGCTGGCCTGCATGTTATTGAAAGGACAGGGGATGTCGCCTAGAGGGGGGGTGAATAGGCGAATTAAAAACTTTATAGCTAAATGCAGTGGAATAAAAATATTGCAGCTAAATAAAATCTCAGTGTGTCTGAACAATCCGGAGTGTCGGGTTTCAATCCGGATACTCGGATAGTCCGATCCGAGGGTCCTAACCCGAGTGTCCGGTATTCAATCCGGATACTCCGGATAGTCCGGACTGTCCGGGTTATGGAGTCCGGATACTCCGGATTGGAGACTTCGAATGGAGATTTTAAATCTTTGCAATTTGTCAACAATCTACTTGAATACAAAAGATCTAAATGCTATCAGGTACATGGGGATGATGTAGATCTAGAGCCAAACACAACAATAGAGTAGATCGGGCAAATTCAAGATTCAAAATCAAATGCTAAAGCAAGAGAAAGAAGCAAACTTGGAGACGATGATTTTTCACCCGAAGTTCGGATCCTTGAGGGGATCCTACGTCTCCGTTGAGGCGGCTCGGTCACACTTGAGCCGGGGTCTCTTTCAACCCTCTTCCTCCCGGTGTTGCACAAATGCACTCGCCGGTCTTAACTCCTTTGATTCCTTCCCTTATGGAGGCGGAACCGACCTTCACAAACTTCCCACGGCCAACCACACAAAGCTCCGGTGGCTCGTAGGCGACCTCCTAGCCGTCTAGGAGTCCTCAACCTCCAAGAGTAACAAATGCTCATGAAGAACAAGCTTGGAGATGAAATCAAGTGCTCAATCAACTCAAATCTCACTCAACCTAGCACCTCACTCATCAAACTCTCCCCAACCCTTCTCACAAGGGGATCACTTAGATCTAAGGGTAAAGAGGTGTTTTGGGGGCTCAAGAACAAGGGTATAGCACCTCTAAAAAGTGGGAACACAGCCCCTTTGAAGTGGGGAAGAGGGGGGCTTTAAATAGAGGTCCCAAAAAAACTAGCCGTTGGAGACAGCCGCACACAACCCGGAGACTCCGGATTTCAATCCGGATACTCCGGATTGACTGAGAATGGCTAACAGAGAGACCCAACCCGGAGAGTCCGGATAAATGTCCGGAATATCCGGATAGTCCGGACTAACTCCGGATAGTCCGAATCAGCACTGAGCAGCTCGACAAAAACGAGCATAACTTTTGACTCCGGACTCCGATTTCAGTGATTTTGGACTCTCCCGAAAGCTAAGAACGAGGGCTACACAAATAACAAGGTCTCACTATCCAAAGCTCAAAGGATAACCACAGATTTCACAAAGAAATCAAGAGAGACCTACAACCCTCACTTCCCGGCACCACCAACACCACTCACTTCCTAAGATTCACAAGGATGGATCACTTGAGCACTTGACACATCTAAAAGTCATTCGACATCGCATCCCTCTTAATAGTACGGCAATCCTAAGACTCAAATTAAATCAAAGATAATATAAGTCTAGAACTAGTCACTTGCCGTCTTCTTTCTTGATGTCGATGCATGAAGACCTTCACCATATAATTGATGACATCTTCGCCTTGTCCAACTCGACTCGATTCACCTCATGAGACTCTAGTCCTATCAACCTTGACTTGATCATCCTCTCTGACGATCTCCACGCCAAGTCGCTCTTGACTTAGTCCTCGACTCTTGGTGACACCGCCGTCTTGTTGACCTCGACAATGATCATCCTCCAAGATACCTTGGTCATCATACACAGACGGACCTAATTCTTTCCAAACTACTCATGAAAGACATTAGTCCCAAAAGCTCAATAGATATGAATAAGTTGATATTTGTGAGCAGTTGATTACAACAAGTGTTTCATATAAAGAAGCACAATATAAATGGAAACACTTGACATAAGAAATGTTCTCTACTAAGTACATCATGATGAATATGTAATTGATCTATATGCACTAGAGAGATAATTGCCAATATGATGAATCAATTAAATCATGGCAAGGATCACAGACTTTACTTAAATGAAGCACATGATAGAATATACACGAATTGTACATGTGCAAATAATATTTGGAGTAAGAGTAAATATGTGATCCAACACTAGATAAACTTCACTAAGAGAATTGCATGAGAAGATATACAAATAAAACATGCATGCACCAAGTCAATCTATAGCAATATGAAGTTTAACTCTAGTTAATACATGCATACCATAATGAACTCAAATGAATATATATGCACAAATAAATATGACATGAACCAATGTGCATATATAAAATCAACATGCTACTTGGAGTTCACTATGCATTTGCACGAAAGGAATGCAATAACAAATATAGAATAGATACCAAAATTGCATACCTTATCTTTGCTTAACCTTCCTATTTGATTTTCCTCTAAAAGATGAGACTGATACTCAACTAGGCAATAACAAGTTAGTCTCATAGCAATATAATCATATTAGAGGTTTGTCATTTGCTAAGCACTAAGTTAAGCATTTACTTAATTGCATAGATTGTCATTATGAGTGTTTGTCATTAATCACCAAAATAACATAAGTGCCTAGATGCACTTTCAATCTCCCCCTTTTTGGTGATTTATGACAAACCTATTATCAATTGCACCAAATGACAATATTAAGATATTTTAGCATTAAAACAAGCATAAAGATACAATAAGAGATCATACTTACAAATCATCCCTTTTTGTCAATCGATTAGGAGACAATTGATAATTCCATAAATTCTCCCCCTTTTGTCATTAATCCCAAAAAGGTGCTTAAAAGATTCTTATTGTTTATTCAATAAAATCTGTTCTCCCCCTTGATTGCATACTCAATAAAAAGATTAGGGAGAAAATAAAATAAAGATAAGGAGCTAGTAATAGGACAATAATATTAAGCTCCCCCTAAATCTAGGCAAGATATGATACCAATTATTTCCAAGATTTAGGTAATAGATTTTTCTAGTTATACCAAATCAAAGAAGTCATGATTCTTAGGATATAAGTGATGCTTAAACATGACACACGAATATGATTTCACATATTCTTTAAACATCAAGATCATATAAAGAAGATTACACAAGTAGGAATTGCTTATATGATCACAAGATGTATACAAGATCATGAATCAAGGTTGTATAAGTAAGATGCACTTTCATGATCAAGAATTTCATAAACTTATCAAGGGCATACCTCTTTGCAATGTGTCACCCATATGTACCTTTTAGTTCTTGATAATGCCGAATGCAAGTTAGATGACACTTCAAAACAATTTAGGATTAGAGGATACCTCTTGAAAGATACCAATTAATTATATCAATTGAAAAATACAACACCATTTAGAATAACACAATTTAGCATAATGGTGTGCACAGACATTATTGAATATGGTCAGAAAAGAAACACGTCCCATTGTCGATTCTTGTCCACCGCATGTTCGAATTGGTCATGATCACCGCGCCCGATCTTAGATCCCTCGTACTATGGAGCTCCTCTCCATTTCCTTCATCCCACCGTCGAAGATGACCCCTTTTCCAATACCTTGAACATCAATAGACAAACACACGATTTCTGGGAACAAATATCTTTTTAATTTGACCCAAGTTAGTTTGATAATGTCTAAGTACAACATGCATGATATATATGATATACAAGACAATACTCTTTGCATGCAATTTAAAACAATTCAAGATATCAATTAAAGATTTTATTACATCACTTTATAATGAAAATATTTGAAACTCATTCAAATTTGATCTTGACATCCACTTGTAAGAGAGACAATGAGTAAAACACATTCAAACTCACTCTTGAGCTTACAAGGGAAATTTTCTCTTTTCCATAATAAATTCGAAGTTATGCAAGAGAGAAAACATTTTAAGGCTAAGTTACAATTAAATCCAATTAAATCCAATTTCCAAAAGAACTTAGCCAAAAGATGCACTTTCATTGGAATGAAAACTTAAATAGATATGCTCCACTTTGAATCTTGGAGCAATGAATAAGTTCACTTAGTTTTCATCTTGAAAGGCTTGCCAAGATTCCAATTTAAAACTCTTAAAATCTCGAAAAGATGCAAATAGCAGCACAAAGTCGATTATAACTTTTAAACCATTGCTCAAATGCAAAAATCATCAACGCGGAACAGATCCGACTCGAAATCCTCTTCGAGGGCTATGAAGACTGAATATTGATTTGAGCAAAGGAGAAACCCCAAAAAGAGGATGAAAAAGATATTGCAAGAAAGTATAGATAGCAATTTCAGAATTTGGGCGAGTAAAGTACAACCGGATACTCGGTGTTTTTGATCCGAGTGTCGGATAATCCGGATACTCGGATATATTACCGGATACTCGGGTTGTTCACTTCATCCTAAAATCGAACATTTTGAATTTGGATCAAATCTTGATCAAATGAAGTCCAATAGCCATAAGATTTTGCAGAAATGATCCATGAACATCCAAGAGACTTCTCCAAAAAGAATTTCTCAAATATCACCCTCCAATCAAAAATTAGATCAAAATGGGCATTGGAGGTTTAGTTTTGACACTAAGTCAAATAAAGTCAACAATCTTGCAAATGAGTTCAAATAAATTTGAGAATTTTCAGATATGAACTCCATATGTGAGAGAAGGTTTTCTAACAAAGATTTTCAATAAATAAATTTTACTTTGAGAAATGTGGTGAAATTTGCATATGAAACACATAAAAGATTAAGAATTTCACCAAATCCTCAAAATGGAACCAAATGAGTTTTGAATGGTAATATGCACTTATATGGCTTCATATGATTTAGAGAGATGTTTATAAGCCTATTTGCATAATCAAATCCATTCAAATCGTAAAATCCAACTTAATGCAAGAGTATGCCAAATAAGATCGAAAGAGAGAAAAAGGCATAACTATTTTAAATTGAGTTGAAATTATTTGAAATTAGGCATAAACATTATTTAGACTCCCAAGAAACTTTTCCAAAAATAATTTTCCAAAAAGGAGTCTCCAATCAAAAGATATGCCAAATTTTGCTTTGAGGGTTTGAAAAGAAATTGAATTTTCACCAAATGTTCAAAATGCATTCCGGATTGAAATTTATGGAGATTTGAGCTTTCATAGCTTTGTATGATTTAGAAATACCATTTCAATCCATGATATGCAAATAAATCCAATTCAAATAGCGAAATCCACAAAATGCAACAACGGGTCATTTTGGGTCAATTGGATGATTTTGGCCAAATTCAAATGGCTATAACTTTTGAACGGTTGGTCGTTTGGAAAAACTTTGAACTAAATAAATGCTTAAAATGACCAACCCTATGAGTTTTGTATTGACCACTTTTTCAAACTCCAAATAGATTTTGCTTTAAAAAAATTTGAAGTTAAATGCAAAAGCAAGATCACAAAGATCTTTTTAGGCCAAAGTTTGACTTTTAGCTTCTAGCCAAGGGTTAGATACTTGAAAACATTTGAAATGCATTTGAAAACATTTTAGAAGACTATCTTCATAAGATTTTGCATTTCAAACAAATATTTTGCTTTTAACCCTTTTTGAAGCAAGTTAAATAGGAAATAGTTTTTCATAAAAAGCCTCAAAATACAACTCAATTTGGATTTCATGCAATTTCAATTTCCATGGCTTAGAATTGATTATCAAGATGGTTTCTAGCCAACATTTATAATGAAATCCAACTTGAATGCTAAGATTTGAGCAATATGCTTAAATAAGCTATTTTAGTTCAAACCAAAAACTTTTCGTGCTAAAATTGATTTCAATATAGAATTTTCATTTTGAAAGCTTGTAAAACATTTGAAATACATATTAGAATACTTTTACAAAGCTTTTCACAATTTTGGGCATTTTAAACATAAGATTTGACTTTTGACCAAAAAGGTCCTTTTGAAATAGCTATTTGTAAAACAAAGCCAAATATTTCAACACAAGATTCAAATGAAGAATAAGATGAGATATAGAGATTTGAATTTTGCGTATGAGTCTAAGATACCATCTGGAACCAAGATACTACACAAGATCCTGTCCAAACGGAGAAACTCACTAAGTGCAATAGTATGACCATTATGGGTCAAGTATAGTTTTTGGGTGAGTTTCAAAATCAAATAACTTTTGATTGGTTGGTCTTTTGAAAGTCTTTTGAACACAAGAATTGTTAAGAATGACCAACTCTAGGATTTTTGTTTTGGAATTACTTTCAAAATCATTTTACATTTAATTCTATGAAAATTATAAGTTTAAATCCAAAACAAGATACTACTATCTAGATTTTGATCATGAAACTCATTTTCTTTTCAAAATAGATTTTGTGAAGCCAAAACCTTTGAAAAACATTTCAAATATATTTGTATACATTTTGCAACTAGTTTTTCACAAGAATACTAATGGTATACAAAATTTTGACTTTTGGCTAAATGGCTTGATTTTGAAAATATATATATATTTGCACTTATATAAATATGGGCACATGTAGGGATGTAACATACATGGTTATGATTTAGCAATCCCCCTTAATGTGCCACTATCCCAAACTTACTCAAGATTGCAATCAAAACAACTAATAAGCATGAGCAAGCATATAACAAGCAATCTAAATTGATTTTCAAGAATAATGCAATATAACCTACACAAGGCTATAAGCTAAATAGTAATCAAATTAGATACTTGTTACCCGAGATGGCATTGGTTTATGATTGAAGTGAATGTCTTCAAGCTTGGCTTCTTTTTGCACATGATGGAATCATTCTCTTGATAAGCCAAAACTTCCAATGCATCTCCAAGCACCTACAATTCTTTTAGGCGCTTTTTGGTACCCAATTTTTGTTGGGTCCAACAATGTTAGTCACAATAGATTTTGGAACCCAAATGGTCCTAATTTGGATATTATTGAATTGACTAACATAATTAGAAATAGGTTTGCAATAATTATTCCTTCTAGGCAATTGATTGACATTTTTATAACAAGGCTTAGGAGGACAATGATACTTTGCAAAACTATTTCTAGTTTGATCTCTTCTAACCATATGATAATTGAAATTATGCATTGGCTTAGAGGATCTAGCAAATCTAGCAAATGGTTTGCTATTGTTATTTTCCTAAGCACATGATCAACATGATTTTCTTGGTCTTAGGAAGTCTAGCATTTTGAGCAAACACATTTCTAGATTCATTTCTCCTAAGCAAATAATGATCATTGACAATAATAGGCTTAGGAGTAATACCTTTGGGACAATCCTTACCGATGTGTCCCTTTTTCCGACAATTGTAGCAAGTAGGCTTTGAGCGTCTCTTCTTCTTATTGACTTGCTCTTTGTCGGTTCGCCTCATTGTTGATGGTTGTGGCTTGATCTCCACTTTATTAGGGCACACGGAGGCGACGTGTCCCTTCTTGTTGCAAGCAAAGCACTTGATGATCTTCGAAAGTCTTTCGTTGTGCCTTGTCTTGTTAGTCTCCCTCTTGGAGATGTAGCCGAGTCCTCGCTTATCTTGAGGCGCCCTTGGCTTGCTCAAGATCTCGTCGAGAACGGCTTTTCCCTTTACGTACTTCTTCAAGTCATTTTCTAATCTAATGACTTGGGCCTTGAGCTCATTGTTTTCCTTTACAAGATTAGTCTCAACATGTATAGAGGAAGTGGAAACATTTGAATTTGAGCAACAAGGTAAATCATTGCAAGAGGTGGATATGTCAAATTTTGATGAAACGTTAGGATTAACATTTAAGCAAGACATTTCATCAATTAGATCACATGAGATTCCTATATCCACCTTAGGCTTATGAATTTCTTTGGAAAGGAGGATTCATGATTTTCTTGAAGCATATTATAATCATTTCGAAGTGATTCATGTTCAAGCTTCAAAATTTTATATTTCTTTTTCTCCTTTCCAAGACATTTATTGAGCTCCTCAAGCAAATTCATAAGTTCATTATAAGTGAGCTCATCAGCGTCATCATCGTCACTTACCTCATTCTTACCTTTCGCCATGAAGCAACGGATTTGTGATGGAAGAGCATCTTCATCGTCACTTGAGGCGGAGGTTGAGGTTGATGGAGATGTCGGTTCTTCATCACTTGAGCTTGAGGTGGAGCTTGATGTTTCATCTCCCGACATCTCTTCCTTAATGCAATCCTCAATAGAAGTGGATGATTCAAATAGTTCTTGAAGCTTTATCCACATTTCATGAGCGCTCTTGAGATTGCATATTCTATCAAAGATTTCATCGCTCACAACACAAAATAAAACATTAGTAGCTTGAGCGTCGAGATGTAGGCATTTCCTCTCTCCTTCAGTTGGAGCAACTTCATTCAATGGAGAGGAAAAGCCGACATCTACGATCCACCATATTTGAGGGCTCATGGATTTAAAATGAGAAGTCATAATTAATTTTCATGAAGCATAATTTGTGCCATCTAGTACAAGTTGATTATGTGAATGCACTAATCCTCTAGTCGACATCCTTTACTCTCTAGACGGTTAAGTCTAATAAAAAGAGAGACCTTGCTCTGATACCAATTGAAAGGACAGGGGATGTCGCCTAGAGGGGGGGTGAATAGGCGAATTAAAAACTTTATAGCTAAATGCAGCGGAATAAAAATATTGCAGCTAAATAAAATCTCCCGTGTCTGAACAATCCGGAGTGTCAGGGTTTCAATCCGGATACTCGGATAGTCCGATCCCGAGGTCCTAACCCGAGTGTCAGGGTATTCAATCCGGATACTCCGGATAGTCCGGACTGTCCGGGTTATGGAGTCCGGATACTCCGAATTGGAGACTTCGAATGGAGATTTTAAATCTTTGCAATTTTTCAACAATCTACTTGAATACAAAAGATCTAAATGCTATCAGGTACATGGGGATGATGTAGATCTAGAGCCAAACACAACAATAGAGTAGATCGGGCAAATTCAAGATTCAAAATCAAATGCTAAAGCAAGAGAAAGAAGCAAACTTGGAGACGATGATTTTTCACCCGAAGTTCGGATCCTTGAGGGGATCCTACGTCTCCGTTGAGGCGGCTCGGTCACACTTGAGCCGGGGTCTCTTTCAACCCTCTTCCTCCCGGTGTTGCACAAATGCACTTGCCGGTCTTAACTCCTTTGATTCCTTCCCTTACGGAGGCAGAACCGACCTTCACAAACTTCCCACGGCCAACCACACAAAGCTCCGGTGGCTCGTAGGCGACCTCCTAGCCATCTAGGAGTCCTCAACCTCCAAGAGTAACAAATGCTCACGAAGAACAAGCTTGGAGATGAAATCAAGTGCTCAATCAACTCAAATCTCACTCAACCTAGCACCTCACTCCTCAAACTCTCCCCAACCCTTCTCACAAGGGGATCACTTAGATCTAAGGGTAAAGAGGTGTTTTGGGGGCTCAAGAACAAGGGTATAGCACCTCTAAAAAGTGGGAACACAGCCCCTTTGAAGTGGGGAAGAGGGGGGCTTTAAATAGAGGTCCCAAAAAAACTAGCCGTTGGAGACAGCCGCACACAACCCGGAGACTCCGGATTTCAATCCGGATACTCCGGATTGACTGAGAAAGGCTAACAGAGAGACCCAACCCGGAGAGTCCGGATAAATGTCCGGAATATCCGGATAGTCCGGACTAACTCCGGATAGTCCGAATCAACCTTGAGCGACTCTAAAACGAGCATAACTTTTGACTCGGACTCGATTTCAGTGATTTTGGACTCTCCCGAAAGCTAAGAACGAGGGCTACACAAATAACAAGGTCTCACTATCCAAAACTCAAAGGATAACCACAGATTTCACAAAGAAATCAAGAGTGACCTACAACCCTCACTTCCCGGCACCACCAACACCACTCTCTTTCTAAGATTCACAAGGATGGATCACTTGAGCACTTGACACATCTAAAAGTCATTCGACATCGCATCCCTCTTAATAGTACGGCAATCCTTAGACTCAAATTAAATCAAAGATAATATAAGTCTAGAACTAGTCACTTGCCGTCTTCTTTCTTGATGTCGATGCATGAAGACCTTCACCATATAATTGATGACATCTTCGCCTTGTCCAACTCGACTCGATTCACCTCATGAGACTCTCGTCCTATCAACCTTGACTTGATCATCCTCTCGACGATCTCCACGCCAAGTCGCTCTTGACTTAGTCCTCACTCTTGGTGACACCGCCGTCTTGTTGACCTCAACTTAATGATCATCCTCCAAGATACCTTGGTCATCATACACAGACGGGACCTAATTCTTTCCAAACTACTCATGAAAGACATTAGTCCCAAAAGCTCAATAGATATGAATAAGTTGATATTTGTGAGCAGTTGATTACAACAAGTGTTTCATATAAAGAAGCACAATATAAATGGAAACAATTGACATAAGAAATGTTCTCTACTAAGTACATCATGATGAATATGTAATTGATCTATATGCACTAGAGAGATAATTGCCAATATGATGAATCAATTAAATCATGGCAAGGATCACAGACTTTACTTAAATGAAGCACATGATAGAATATACACGAATTGTACATGTGCAAATAATATTTGGAGTAAGAGTAAATATGTGATCCAACACTAGATAAACTTCACTAAGAGAATTGCATGAGAAGATATACAAATAAAACATGCATGCACCAAGTCAATCTATAGCAATATAAAGTTTAACTCTAGTTAATACATGCATACCATAATGAACTCAAATGAATATATATGCACAAATAAATATGACATGAACCAATGTGCATATATAAAATCAACATGCTACTTGGAGTTCACTATGCATTTGCGCGAAAGGAATGCAATAACAAATATAGAATAGATACCAAAATTGCATACCTTATCTTTGCTTAACCTTCCTATTTGATTTTCCTCTAAAAGATGAGACTGATACTCAACTAGGCAATAACAAGTTAGTCTCATAGCAATATAATCATATTAGAGGTTTGTCATTTGCTAAGCACTAAGTTAAGCATTTACTTAATTGCATAGATTGTCATTATGAGTGTTTGTCATTAATCACCAAAATAACATAAGTGCCTAGATGCACTTTCAGTTATATTGACATGGAACACCCCCATGCATGGGATTTACACAAGGCCAACATAATCTGTGATTTACCGGCAGCCCTAATTACAAGGATCTCAACTACCAAGAATAACGACCAAAGCTTCTATCTATACCGGTAAATCACAGATGATATCGGTAGAGAAGATTACAAAGATTACAAACTTTCTATCTATTCTAACAGCCTTAGTCAATCATAACCGCGTAAGGTTGAGATTGTGCTTGAAGTTTTCCAATTGTCTTACCGTTAGAGCTTTAGTAAAACCATCTGCAACTTGATCTCTTGAAGGAATAAAGTCAATGTCTAATAATTTTCTTGACACTCGTTCTCTGACAAAATGATAATCCACCTCAATATGTTTAGTTCGAGCATGAAATACAGGATTAGCTGAGAGATATTTGGCTCCAAGATTATCACACCATAACTTTGCTGTGGGAGGACTTTGTATACCAATTTCCTTAAGTAGAATCTGAATCCACATTACTTCTGCAGTTGCATTGGCTATTGCTTTATATTCAGCTTCTGTACTAGATCTTGATACTGTTGCTTGTTTGCGTGCATTCCGTGAAACTAAGTTCGACCCCAGGAAAACAGCAAAACCACCGGTGGATCTTCTGTCATCTAGAGATCCTGCCCAGTCTGCATCTGAATAAGCACTGACAAGCAAGGACTTGGATCTAACAATTTTTAACCCAAGTTTACTAGAATGTTTTAGATATCTCAGAATCCTCTTAACAGCCGCCCAATGTGTAGTCGTCGGTGCATGAAGAAATTGACATACCTTGTTTACAGAAAAGCAATATCTGGTCTAGTAAGAGTAAGATATTGAAGAGCACCAACTATACTCCTGTACTGCGTGGCATCATTGGCACCCAAATGATCTCCTTCAAACACAGATAATTTTTCACTAGTTGACAAGGGAGTGCTCACCGGTTTACAATCAGTCATCCCAACCTTTTTCAATAAATCAACGGCATATTTCTCTTGCGTTAAAATAATTCCTTCACGAACCTTGTTTACTTCTATTCCCAGGAAATAATGAAGTTCTCCCAAATCTTTCAAAGCGAATTCCAGTCTCAGATTTCTCAACACACTTGTTGTTGCTTCTGGAGTTGAACTAGTGACTATTATGTCATCAACATAGACCAACACAAATATAGTCATATTATCTTTATTAAAGAAGAACAATGATGTATCCGCTTTTGAAGATTTAAAACCAAGACTATTCAGTTTGCCACTCAACCGTGCATACCAAGCACGTGGTGCCTGTTTTAGCCCATACAAGGCCTTGTCCAATTTGCAAACATAATTGGGCATCGATTTGTCTTCATATCCTGGGGGCTGCTTCATATAAACTTCTTCTTCTAGAAAACCATGAAGAAAAGCATTCTGAACATCAAACTGTTTGAGACTCCAACCTCTAGAAACAGCAATGGACAAAGCAACTCTGATAGTGGCGGCTTTAACAACTGGACTAAAGGTATCTTCATAATCTATCCCAAACCTTTGCCTAAACCCTTTTGCAACAAGGTGTGCCTTGTACCTGTCTAAGCTCCCATCAGCTTTACGTTTAATTTTATATACCCATTTACAATCTATTATATTTGTCCCTTTCTGAGGTGGAACTAGATGCCAAGTCTTATTTTCCATCAATGCACCGTACTCTAAATCCATAGCATTTTTCCAGTTAACATCACATAGGGCTTCACTAATATTTTGAGGTTCGCCAATAGATGTGAGAAACCCAAATTTGGAGTTATACCTTATCGTGCCATCAGTATATACCTTAGGTTTGCGAACACCATCTTGGAGACGAGTGCGAGGACGTGTCATTGATTGTGAAGGAGCAGCCATTGGAATTACTTCAGGAGCATCACTGTTCGCTGACGGCGTAGCATCAATGGTCGTCGTTGCCGCGGAGGATCCTGGGGCCTCCGACAGGATCGGATCAGGAGGCTCCTGCACGGGTCCCTGTGCAGTCGTGGAAGCAGCAGGGATGTATCCCCCTTGGCGCATGGCGCCCGGTTGGACGGGAGTCGTGGTCAGTTGAGCGGGAGCCGTACTTGCCACGGACCCTGACTTGGAAGCAGCGACGCCGGCACCTGGCGCTGTCGAGCCCCAAACTCGATGGGAAAACTATCTCCGAGTTCTGTGCCTGCGTACATATCTCCTTCCTGATGTTCCTTCACATGCTGCGTATTCTCAACAGAGTCATTAGTATTTGGAACAGTAGTCTCATGACCATCTAAAAATTCATACCCCATGCTAGGATTGAGCAACGTTGGATGAACGACAACAATTTCGGAACGAAGTCTTGCTCCTGCATTGGGATGGAATTTTGAAAAGGGAAAAACATTTTCATCAAATACAACATCTCTGGAAATATAGATCCGGCCTGTCGAAATATCAAGGCATTTAAAACCTTTATGCATATTGCTATAGACCAGGAAAGCGCATTCTTTGGAGCGGAACTGAAGCTTCCGATTATTATATGGACGGAGGTTTGGCCAACAAGCACACCCAAAAACTCTTAAGGATGAGTAGTCGGGTTTTGTGTGGAACAAGCGTTCTAGAGGTGTAGAATAATCTATGACTTTGCTAGGAGTACGATTGATCAAAAAAACAGCAGCAAAATAAGCCTCATCCCAAAATTTTAGATGCATATGAGCATGGGCTAGAAGAGACAGGCCGACTTCGACTATGTGACGATGTTTTCTCTCAGCTGCACCATTTTGCTGGTGAGCATGAGGGCAGGATACAAAATGAGTAATGCCAATCTTAGTGAAAAAGGAGTGGAGTTTTTCATATTCTCCTCCCCAATCTTACTGAACAACAATAATTTTTTGATTAAGTAACCGTTCAACAAGAGTCTGGAATTCATGAAACTTTTGAGAAACTTCAGA
Organism: Otatea glauca; assembly: GCA_036346275.1. Lineage (NCBI taxonomy): Eukaryota > Viridiplantae > Streptophyta > Magnoliopsida > Poales > Poaceae > Otatea > Otatea glauca. The sequence continues at coordinate 930,470 of CM070734.1, read as the reverse complement.
CTTGTGTTTCAAGAGATATATCCAGGTGAATTTACTGAAATCATCAATAAAGCTCACATAATATTTGTATCTTCCAACAGAATCAGGAGCAGGACCCCAAACATCAGAAAACACAAGTTCTAAAGGACAACCGGATATACTCATAGACTTTGGATATGGCAACTGATGACTCTTAGCTTGTTGACAAGCATCACACACAGACTCTTTTCTGGACTCAACTGAGCAAGGAAGATTAAAATCTCTAATGACTGAACAATAGGAATAGCTAGATGACCAAGACGACTATGCCATCTGTGAGCAGACGGCTTATTGACACCATATGCATGCTTTGTAGGTGGCGCAGAAGGTAGAGGGTATAGCCCTTTCCTACATGTTCCTCTAAGAAGAGTGCTCCTCGTGTCCAGATCCTTTATCAAAAAGAATTTTGGGTGAAATTCTAGAAAGACATTATTATCAGATGTAAGACGATGAACGGAAACAAGATTTTTTTTGGTTCTAGGAACATGCAAGACATTGTTTAGGCGAAGATTGCGATTAGGGGTACGAATAATAGAATGGCCAATGTGACTAATGTTCATGCTCGCACCATTATTTGCGTGGATCGGTCATTGCCATTATACTTGTCATGAGCAAAGAAGCTTCTCTAACTCACCGATGATGTGATCGAGCCGGTGTCGGTGTACCAGTTGGTATCGATGCTGTATGAGTGGGTAGCCGCAGCAGCAAGTCTTGGATCAGGCACATAATTTTCATCAAATCGGTGTCAACACCTTTCTGCCGTATGCCCAGCTTTGTAGCATACTTGGCAGGGAGGTCCCTGGTTTGGAGATGTGACGTCTTTGCGCCTAGGAAATTGGCGCACGTTGCTGCTGCTATTGGGCGCACTGTTTCCACGCCCACGTCCTTGGCCTCCCTGCCCGCGACCGCGACCAGAACGTCCGCGGCCACGGCTGCCTCCGCCATGTCCACCACGGCTAGCCGAGTTAGCCGAGGATCCCGAGGACTCATGGCCATGAATCAAATTCATGCACATCTCGAATGCGAGCAGCTGCGCATAAAGTTCGTTGACGGACACCGCCTCTGGCCTCGCAACAAGGGCAGAGATGATGGGGTTGAACTCGTAGTCGAGGCCCGTGAGAATATACTCGACGAGCTCTTCATCTTCAATGGGTCTCCCGGCGGCGGCCATGTCATCACCAAGAGCCCTCATCTTGCCAACATATTCTGCCACCGTCATGTTCCCTTTTTGGGTGGTGGCGAGGGCAAATCGCGTGTTCACTGCGCATGCCCAGGTGTAAGGACCCGAATCCACTGATTCGAACCCACTGTGTTTACCGCACTAGTCCCAGGATCAACGTTAGTGCACACAGCTTAACATTGGTACATATCACATCATACTCAACGATAATAGAAATAATAGTTCATTTATTGGTATAGCTAAATGTATGATCTTATGACCAACTTACATTATTAAGCCACGCAGGGCAAGACTGGAAATATAAACTAATAATTAAGCAAATGGATGAAGAAAACGTAGATAGCTCATCGATTCACCACAGCAACAAACAAGGTTCGGACCCTAATGACTCGTGCCTCTTGGACTTCTTCTTCCAACACAAGTGTAGATTCTTCAACTGTTGATTATTGTTGTTGGCAAGGGTGAGTACTTTAAGCACTCAACAAGTTGTGCATGAATGCAATTCTATGTAACTATATGCAAGGCTTATTCCAATGGATAGGCGATCATGGCTATTTTGCAATAAGCAGCATTTATGAACAAATACAGTAAATAGATTAAAAAGACTGTAAAACAAATAACAGTAATAAATAATTTCAGTACTTCTCAAGTAAACCAAGTTTCCAATCCTAAGTCAAATTCCATCTTCCACATGGCATTCTGCCATCCTAACCACGTTGTCCAATTAATTAAGCTAACCCTTAACTGTAATTCCCGAGCATTGCTCAATACCGCGAGCACGGCTATCCGAATAGTTTCACACTCTGCAGAGGTTATGCACTTTACCCACGTGATACAACCAACACCACCAAGGCGAGTGATTATAACAAAGCCTTTATAATGCGCTGGCTTAATCCGATACTACCCGCTAAGGTTTCAACACTGGTGGGACTGGTTACCACATCCAGGGCCCCCCTCTTGCGCCATGTGAATTACTCCATAACTCGGGAACTCACACCGACCACGATAGTACCAAAATTAAGACATTGCAAATTACTCAGCTAGGCTGGCCCATACCAGACATGTGGTTGCATGATTGACTTAGGTCAAAGGCTTGCAAGGTTAAGTCCTTAGTGTGATCAAGGCAAGACATCCACATACCCTCTACCCATCGGGCCCACCTTGGCATCCTCGCCCCTTGTCACTTGCCCCAATCTAAGTGATTATCACCCAGTTGATTACCAAGCACCACATGCCATCAACAATTCAACATCGTTGCGTGACATGACTCGCCACAACAACTCAATCTCATCGTGTGATCCCACATGACACACAAGTTCATAACTTTGTTCCATATTCCATTAATCAAGATTAATTATCAATGATTCTGACACATGTGATGATGTGGCATGGCTAAGCAACTAGTACGGACTAATCCTCCAATGTTGATTATAATTATTAACCAACTATATTTAACCAATCTAGGGTGACAATGGATCATGGCATACAATGACAAGGTAGGGCATAGATCAACCTGGTATATTAGCTAAGCCCAATCTAATTTGAAACAATTGTATACTTGAAATATATGCAATAGGGTAAAACAAATATAGCAATTTTATAAACATGGGTTCAACATGATCAAAGCACAACTTGCCTTGGAATAGGTCCTGATCTGGTTCGGAACTTGCTCTTGAGTTCTTCGGATCTTCCTCCAAGCGTCGCACAATTCAACGTCTACGCGTACCGAAGGAGAAAAGCAAATAAATACCAAAACAGAGATCAAATGAACTCCAAAAATCAAATAAAATTAACCATTAAATATATCTCAATTTTACAAATTTTTAGAAATTTGATTCACTCAAACCGAAAGTTAAATTGCAAAAGATATAGCCTTTTGAAGTTTGAAATAAACATGAAATTAACAAAAATCGAAAATCGAATTAACAGATTTATTTTAAATCGAAAACAGATTATTGCGTCATCATGATGGGCGCGACGTCGACCGGCGCCACTAATCGAGCTTGCCACGTGGTCCCGGTGCATAGACTCGGTCCGTGGCTTGGATCTCGTCCACCGTGGACCAGGTCTATAGCGCTTCGGTACCTGTGCCCGCCACGCGGCACAATCTGATTGGTTGTACGCACCGCTCGATCTGGTCCGAGGAAAACGAATCGAACGGTCATCGATGGCTCGAGGCGTGGCGGCGCATCAACCAACAGATCTAGATCCGACGGCTCGTAACTTCGATCCGGTGATGGCTACGCGACGGCGAAGTTCTACCGGCAGTCAAGAAGAAGACCGGTAGCGGCGTTTGGCGAGATTCTCGCGACGAGGCGCTGCGGTTCTGCGCGGTGCGGTCCGGCGAACTTGATGATGGCACCGGTGGCGGCGGAGACCCAACGACGGCGGCGAAACCGAAGCGAAACTCTCACGGTCCGAACCCGCTCCGGCGAGCTCCCGAGCACGCCTCGACCGATCTTGCGAAACCTTACCGATCAAAAGCTGCGGCGCTGACAAGGATGAACCTCGGTACTTGCTCCCTATTTATAGCCTCGGAACACGCTCACAAGGAACCCTAGATCCTCCGTGGCGAAGGCGTGTCGGCGGCGGACTCCGAGTCCTTCGCAGAGACGACAACCCCCAGCCACCCGATCTGCTACCAACGGCCCGGATCACTCCTGGCACGATACGATCTGAACCGATCTTTCCAAATCTAACGGCGCGATCTTATCCTTCCCGAATCGGTACGATGCGAACGGCACCGCCCGATCTTGATCTGACGGTCAGGACGCGAGCACTGACGTGGCGATCTCTGGGCCAATGGATGGGAATCGAACGACTACGAGCTAGGGTTTCGGGAGGCCATGGCCGCCGGGCCAGCACCGACGCAGCCTCAGCGCCTGATGTTGGGCTTCGACCCAACACTGTTCCAAAGTATTTTTAAAACTTTATTAATTTAAATAATTGTAGGAATTCATTTAATTAGTTTTAGGCAAATAAATTATCAGGAAAAATCCCAGAAAAATCTAAAAAATACTTTGAGATATTCTGGACTCAAATGAAATATTTTTGGCAAAACTTTATTTTGACTTTGCACAGATTTAAATAAATTTGAACAAAAGGGTAATAAACTTAATTTAAAATTAATTCAAATAAATCCAGAAAAATCTAAATAAATTCCAGAAAATCATAAATGCACATTTAAGCAATAAAAACATAATTAGGCCAAATTTTGGGATGTTACACCTGGTTTGCGACGAGAACATTGCTTCTATCGCCTTCCAAGCTTGCGCCACGTTCTGCTTCGCAGCAACTTGGGCAAGCACATCTCTTGATAGAGAGGCGAGAAGGAACCCGAGGACCTGCTGGTCCGACGCATACCACTCCTCGTATGTGGGGTTCGGCACTTTGGCCAGCTTGTTGTTGATGGTGCCGTCGATCTCAACGTCGGGGGCTGGAGAAGCGCCGGTCACGTGGCTGACGAGGCGAGTGCCGCGAAGTGCGGCAAGAATTTGTGCCTTCCACATGGCGTGGTTGTTCTTTGAGAGTTTCTCAGAGATAGCATTGGCGTAGAGGGGATTGACGGCATGGTTTGAGGAGGAGGCCATGGCGTGGGTAGATTGGATCTTGGTGCTCTGATACCATGAGAAACTCAGAGGCGCTAATGGATGGGTGGAAGCCGTAACCTTTACCTCGGTTGGCCTGTATGTTATATTGACACAGAACACCCCCATGCATGGGATTTTCACAAGGCCAACATAATCTGTGATTTACCGGCAACCCTGATTACAAGGATCTCAACTACCAAGAATAATGACCGAAGCTTCTATCTATACCGGTAAATCATAGATGATATCGGTAGAGAAGATTACAAAGATTACAAACTTTCTATCTATTCTAACACGTACTACTCCGTAGCGCTCGACCTCTATACTCCATGCGGATGCGGTGGTGGTACTGGTGTGCGTGATTCGTATGCGGGATTGTTTATGTGGGGTGGGGTTTCCTTAATTTATTGCTGAAACCAAAATGTTGTCAAATTTGGGAGAGATGAGAGAGAGAGAGAGAGACTGACAGTGTGTGTGTGTTTAGTTAGAGTCGTGCGGCTGAGTGCTCATGTGCTCTGTGAAGTCCATGCCTGCAGACACAGTTTGGTCCACCTGTGCTGTCCTTTGCCCGGCCCCTTGATTCAGGCATTCATTTCATTTATTATTAGAGACAGTACAAGATAATATTAATAAACTTTTCTACTGCACTCCAAAGTCCAAACCAAACTGTATGTTGTGATATTTGAGTGAACGAGAGGCGCTAATAAGTACACCTCTGGTCTACCATTTGTATTTGTATATAGGTGTAGTTAAAATTTTAAAACTTTAATTGTTAATATCTTTTTAAATATTTAAATTAGATATATAAAAATTATATGTGTAAATTTGTTTCAAAAAGTACTTTCGTAATATTATAATTTTATTAGGTTTTATAAATATATTGTAATAGCAATTAGCGGTCAAAGCTACGCTTTGAAGATTCTGTCGATGTCCAAACGATAGCTATTTGTGATCAGAGGAAGTATTTAGTTTTTTTTTCTTGCAAAAAGAAAAAGGGAGAGGAGAGGACAAGGGAATTTGGTTTCATGCTTGCTCATGTCATGACAGAGCAGGTCAGTTGAAGTTCTGGTAACAGTTACTCTGAAGTTCCCTTTGCTTGTAAGTATTGCAGAACGGCGAGCGTTGAAGCACGTTGTTCCTCAATTGATGGATGCCTCAACAGGTGGATGAGAGTTGAGATTATTCCCATCGCCATGCCCATGCCCATGCCCATGCCCATGAACGATCAGCTTACTTTTCTTTTAGAAAAAGATAAGAAGTGGGACAAATAAATTGTTTTCTGGGTGGTAGGAAGGACAAGAGAAAGCGACACGTGATCCAGGTCCAGGCAGCTGAGAGATGTACACACATATGTATAAACTAGATAACGGACCGCAGCGTGTCACATCGCGATCGTCACTACATATGCGAGAAAATCGAGAAAACATGCGATTGTCGCTTCCCACATGAGAAAATCGAGGAAACACGTAAAACGTCTGAAATGATACGAACGTAATGGCGTTTTTTCGCACTTATTCGGCGGAAAAGGACCTGAATGGGTTTTTTTTCGAAAAAGGGCCTAAACGGAACGCTAAAAAAATGGAAAAAAGACCTAAACGTAGTATATATTTTTTCCATAAAAAGGATCTAACCATGTTTTTTTTCCGAAACAGGACCTAAACGTAATTTTGATTTTTCGAAGAAGAACCTGAGCGCGAGGCTTAAAAACGCAAAAACGTATATATTATTCTTTCAAAAAAGAAGGACCTAGCCGTAACGTTTTTTTTTCTAAAAAAGGACATAAACGTAATTTTTTTCACGAAAAAGGACCCAAACGCAAATTTTTTTCCCGGCTCGACTCGAGCCGCGAGCCGAGCCAGCTCCCTCCCGGCTCAAACGAACCAAAGCACGCGATTTCCACCAGCTTTAGTATAGGTAGTATTAGCTTAGATTGTTTTCCCCAATATTATATATATATATACATGTGCTATTCTTTGGTTGCGTGTAGAATAGTCTATTCTACTCCCCAGCTATTTAATCCAGTCCGACCGAGCCAATTTGTGTAACAAAACGGTCTGTGCAACCAACCAGCAAATAACTAATAAATGCTACTTATAGTTTGTATATGAATCTTTCTTTCTTTGATTTAGCCATAAATTTCAAATGAGATTGAATTTTGATTTCAAATTTTACACGATTGTAGAATCTCACCTCCCCTATGTATGGTATTTTTTTGAGAATTTTTCAAAATTTATACATATAATTTTCGTAGACTTTATACCATTTGGTTGCTGTGTACAGCATGTAGTAAAAGATAGAGTAGGAGGCAGTAAAATGCAGCTTTCTTGATAATAAACCGTAGTATATGCTGTTGTTCAGTATTTTGTTATTTTCATATCTCTCAAATCCCATTGAGTTTGCTTTTGAAATTTTTCAGGGTTGTAGAATATTACCTTCCCTACGTGTGGTAATTTTTTGAGAATTTTTCATAGTAAATTATTATTTTTTTATAGCAAAAAATAGTATACGCTGCTGTTTGTCACTTTCTTATTTTCATATCTCTCAAATCCTATTGAGTTTTGTCTTTAAATTTTGTAGGATTGTAGAAACTCAACTCCTCTCCGTGTGCTAATATTTTGAGAATTTTCCAAATATTTTACTGCGGGTCCGACAAACAGAACTAAATTTTTATTTATGAAAATCAATGGTACAAATTTTCAAAAATTATAAAACAATTACTATAGATACGGTAGGTGAGATTATATAACCCTAAAAAATTTGAAATTCAAAATCTATACCAGCTGAAAGATATGAAAAAGACAAATTCGGTTGACCAGTGATTTTTCAGTGTCTAAAGCTTTGTCAATTTCATATCTTTTAACTGCGATTTAGTTTGGGTTTCAAATTTTGTAGAGTTGTAGAAGCTCACGTATCCTACGTATGGTAATTTTTTTGAGAGTTTTTGAAAACTTATACATATGATTTTCGTAAACTTTATACCATCTGGCAACTGTGTACAGCATGTAGTAACAGATTGAGTAGGAGGCAGTAAAATACAGCTTTCTTGATAGTAAAATGTAGTATAACCTACTATTCGGTATTTTTTTATTTTCATATCTCTCAAATCCCAATGAGTTTTGTTTTGAAATTTTCCAGGGTTGTAGAATATTACCTCCCCTACGTGCGGTAATTTTTTTTAGAATTTTACATAGTAAATTGTTATTTTTTTATAGTAAAAGATAGTATACGCTGTTGTTTGTCACTTTGTTATTTTCATATTTCTCAAATCTTATTCAGTTTGGTCCTCAAATTATGCAGGATTGTAGAAGCTCAACTCCCCTACGTGTGGTGATTTTTTGAGAAATTTTCAAACATTTTACTGCGGGTCCGACAAATAGAACTAAATTTTTATTTATGAAAATCAACGGTACACATTTTCAAAAATTCTAAACAAATTACTATAGATATGGTAGGTGAGATTATACAACCCTGAAAAATTTGAAATTCAAAATCAATACCAGCTGAAAGATATGAAAAAGACAAATTTGGTTGACTAGTGATTTTTCACTGTCTAGTGCTTTGTCAATTTCATATCTTTTAAATGCGATTTAGTTTGGTCTTCAAATTTTGTAGAGTTGTAGAAGCTCACGTATCCTACGTATGGTAATTTTTTGGGATTTTTTGAAAAATTATACATATGATTTTAGTAGACTTTATACCATTTGGCTGCTGTGTATATCATGTAGTAATAGATTGAGTAGGAGGTTGTAAAATGCAGCTTTCTTGATAGTAAAATGTAGTATATGCTTTTGTTCGGTATTTTGTTATTTTCATATCTCTCAAATCCTAATGACTTTAGTTTTGAAATTTTTCAGGGTTGTAGAATATTACCTCCCCTACGTGTGGTAATTTTTTGAGAATTTTTCACAGTAAAGTGTTATTTTTTTTATAGTAAAAGATAATATACGCTGTTGTTTGTCACTTTGTTATTTTCATATCTGTCAAATCCTATTGAGTTTGGTCTTCAAATTTTGCAGGATTGTAGAACCTCAACTTCCCTACGTGTGGTAATGTTTTAGGAAATTTTCAAATATTTTACTGCGGATTTGACAAACAGAACTAAATTTTTATTTATGAAAATCAATGGTGCACATTTTCAAAAATTCTAAAAACATTACTATAGATATGGTAGGTGAGATTATACAACCATGAAAAATTTGAAATTCAAAATCAATACCAGCTGAAAGATATAAAAAAGACAAATTCGATTGACTAGTGATTTTTCACTGTCTAGTACTTTGTCAATTTCATATCTTTTAAATGCGATTTAATTTGGTCTTCAAATTTTGTAGAGTTGTAGAAGCTCATGTATCCTACATATGGTATTTTTTTTTGAGATTTTTTGGAAAGTTATACATATGGTTTTCGTAGACTTTATACCATTTAGTTGCTGTGTACAGCATGTAGTAACAGATTGAGTAGGAGGCTGTAAAATGTAGCTTTTTGATAGTAAAATGTAGCATATGCTACTATTCGGTATTTGTTATTTTTATATCTCTCAAATCGAAATTAGTTTTGTTTTGAAATTTTCCAGGGTTGTAGAATATTACCTCTCCTACGTGTGGTAATTTTTTGAAATTTTTTCACAGTAAAGTGTTATTTTTCTTATAGTAAAAGATAGTATACGCTGCTGATTGTCACATTGTTATTTTCATATCTCTCAAATCCTATTGAGTTTGGTTTTCAAATTTGCAAGATTGTAGAAGCTCAACTCCCCTACGTGTGGTAATTTTTTGAGAAATTTGCAAATAATTTACTGCGGGTCCGACAAACAGAACTAAATTTTTATTTATGAAAATCAACGGTACATATTTTCAAAAATTCTAAAAAAATTACTATAGATATGGTAGGTGAGATTATACCACCCTGAAAAATTTTAAATTCAAAATCAATACCAGCTGAAAGATATGAAAAATACAAATTCGGTTGACTAGTGATTTTTCACTGTTTAGTGCTTTGTCAATTTCATATGTTTTAAATGCGATTTAGTTTGGTCTTCAAATTTTGTAGAGTTGTAGAAGCTCACGTATCTTACGTATGGTAAATTTTTTAGATTTTTTGGAAACTTATACATATGATTTTCGTAGGTTTTATACCATTTGACTGCTGTGTACAGTATGTAGTAACAGATTGAGTAGGAGGCAGTAAAATACATCTTTTTTTATAGTAAAATGTAGTATTTGCTACTGTTCGATATTTTGTTATTTTCATATCTCTCAAATCCCAATGAGTTTTGTTTTGAAATTTTCCAGGGTTGTAGAATATTACCTTCCCTACCTGTGGTAATTTTTTGAGAATTGTTCACAGTAAAGTGTTATTTTTTTTATAGTAAAAGATAGTATACGCTGCTGTTTGTCACTTTGTTATTTTCATATCTCTCAAATCCTGTTGAGTTTGGTCTTCAAATTTTTGCAGGATTGTAGAAGCTCAACTCCCCTACGTGTGGTAATTTTTTGAGAAATTTTCAAACATTTTATTGCAGATGTAGCAAACAAAACTTTATTCTTATTCATAAAAACCATAAGTACACGTTTTCAAAAATTCTCAAAAAATTACTATAGATAGGGGAGGAGAGATTATGCAACACTGTAAAATTTTAAGACCAAAATCAATATCAGCTGAAAGATATGAAAAACAAATAAGAGACAGATTCATGTACAAACTACAATACGCATTAACTAGCTGGGTTGACCAACGTATGAACTAGTAACTGATTCGGTAGTAATTCAATCTGTTGTTCTATATTAAAATGTATTTGTGATTTACCACCGAATTAGATTCAGGTGTGCTTTGCATGTGCTTCGACAGTAAATTCATCAGTTGTTCTGTAGTAAATTATTTCATGATTTACTAGTAGGCTGCATTTACTAGTGTTGTTTGCAATGCATTAACTTACTACGTTTTGGCCAGCGCGTGAAATTTATTTCTCCGACCAAAGCGTAGCGTCACCGTGTGTGTATATATATATATCAGAAAACGATTGTTGCCCTATCAATCGTGAAAAATAATGGCACGGATAGTTTAAGGTATACAGTGCGTTTGTGCGTACTAAATACTACTTGATGTTGTAACTTTGAGCTGTCACTAGTGCTGGGGCCATGTTAGATTGCTCCTCCATCAGCCTCCTAATAATTCTAGCTAATGTTCTTTATTGGATTCTGTATCTCCATCTCAGATTTTCAACGGTTGATTGTTGATCATATTCTTCTCAATATAAATGTCACAGTTAAATTAAAAACAAAATACTATGCCTTGTCCTATATGGAACTTGGTCCTTCGATTCATCCCATGATGAGAACATCCCAACCAAGGATACAACCGCTGCCCTTTCTTCCTCTACGACCGCTACTTCGTTTACGACGTCTGGAGAGTTTAATCCAGAAGCAAGTCCTTTCCATCCACCTTTGCTGGACCAGCACATCAAGAACATCCACTGAGGACAGCCCACGCGCCAAGGAAGGCCCAAGATAAAGCCCAATTCGTCGCCGAGTCCGGTTCGGCCATCCAGGAGCAGCAGTACTTCAAACGGACGCCATGGCCACATCCGAACTCCGTTTCCGACGTTCGACAACTCGTTTGAAAGGTATCGAGATAAAATTTTCAATGGATCTGATCCCGAGGCCAAATTCCTCATGCAGCGAAGGGAAATCACAGAACAATCTCACGGGACAGAAATTCTAGGTGCTGCGCCACCTTTCTTTTGGGCCCAAGGTCCATGTACTTTTAGGGTTCCACCCCTCCTTTGGCCGGCGCCCCTCTCCTGGCTGCCGCACCCCTCTTGGACGCCTCTTATTGTGTGGGTACCTCTTTATATTGGGTTCTCACCCCTGTTCTTTATTTTTTAGGTTTTGTTGTGTTTTGGTAGACCCCGTGTGCGTCCCTTCTCAATCTTGTGTGTGTCGACTAGACCACCTGAGTTGAGAAACAGAACCTCAATCTTGTTTCCTTAAGATTATTGGATTGAAATTGCTATCACCTTGTTCTTGTATGTTCTTGATCGCAGCAGGTACAAGGATCGATCGGGTCTTTGATTCGGTTGCTCGCCTCGTGTGGTGACGTTGCGATTGTTTGGTTGCTGATCTTGTGGTTCATCATATCGTTCTCATCAGAAGATCGAGACAACCCTAGTGCACATCATCCCATATATATGTACCAACCACGTTAACCAACTTCAACCCCTAACTAGTACTAGTATGCATTTTTCATAAAGCAAGTACTGAGTATGACTGATATATTTCGTAATATCAGTGGCAGTATTCCCTGTTGTCATGTGTGGACACATGTAACCAACGGGTAAATATTAAGCTAGCTAACTAGCTGTGCAACAGAACAAATAAAGAATGAGTGATGATGCTGTCTGGCTCATCCGGGGTTCGCAATATCGTGGATAATCACACGAATATCACGATTATCGACCATACCGAGTCGGTTTGATATCTAAAGCGGTTGATAAACCGGTGAAATTCAAAAAAATAAAGAAAATTTATCAAAAAGTGTTAAGTTTTTTTGTGTGAAGTCATAAGGCAATGCTAATGATGATGTAAAATTTTCATATGATTATCAGATATATATATTTTTTAAAAATTCTAACAGTGCTAATGTCTTTTTATATATTGTTCTATTTTTTGATTTTTTAGGGGAAATAAATGAAGTCTAATATTTCTTTAAAAAATTTGAGAGGTACAGAGACAATTATAATGATTCTGTAGAATTTTCGACTGATGATCAGACCAATGTATTTTTAAAAAATTCTAACAGTGCTACTATCTTTGTATATGCTCCTCTATTTTTGATTTTCTAGGGGCAATAAATGAAGTATAAAGTTTTAATACATGATCCTTGTGAACTCTTTATGGTACCATTAAAATTTAAGAGCATGATCAAGCTTGTAAATTTTTACAAAAATCTGACAATGTCTCTGTTCCTTTTCATTAATTATTGTTTTTTGATTTTCCAGAAGCAATAAATGAATTCAATTTTTTTAAAAATTTCTTTGAGGTGTCTTGTAGATTAATTGGGATTTTTTTACAATTTTTATATATTTTATAAAGTTTTTCAATTTTCCTTCTGTATGCTGAAAATCGAAAAAAAAAATCATTTGAAAATTGGTGAAAATTGCTAGAAAATCAGTAAAATCACTCAATTTTTTATTTTTTCGAACCACCGAGTTCAAAATTTTTGAATTCGAAATTCTTTGTTTTCTACCGATTTTCAAAAATTAAAAATCATTTGATAATAGTGATATCTTTATTGTGAACCCTGGGCTCATCTATCTGATCCAACTGAGGTAGGTAAGGCTAACCTAACGCCATGCTTTAATTCACTGTATATTTTCTACAAGTTTACTATGCACGATCTTTTGTTTTTTTATTCGATGTTTTTGACATTTTACTGTCTTTGATTTGTGACTTAGAATGTTAATTTTTATAACTTTGTATTAAGATATACTGTAAAATTATAATATCATGAAACTATTTTTAACAACAAATCTAATACTATAGTTTTTATGTAGTCAATCTAGATAGTTTTAAACATATTTGCTAAGTACAGTGACTCATATATGATCTTTTAGGATTTGGTGAATCCTAATTAAATTAGGATTCCTACTTTCCTTCAAAGGAGGATAAAGGAGGCTATATAAACACATGGGGTTGTGATGGAGAACCTAAGCCACAAACTAGCTCATCCAAAGCAAGAGACACATGAGAGGATTAGAGGCTAGATTATTCTTTAGCAATAGATTATTATATAGGGCAAGGATCTGATAATCATAAAAGGTTCGAGATTGTTGTGAGAAAGCGACAATCCCTTATACTATTTTGATGTTGACTTCAAGAATTTATGGTTGGCTTTGCCAAATCTCTCTCTCGTCGTGGTTGCTTCAACGTCGTTATTTTGGTTCTCTCTACGAGATTCATCTTCTTCGTTCTTGAGACCATGCACGCTTATGCAATATCTCACAAAACTTTCATTTAATCATATCTGAAAAAATAGGTACTTATCGTCAGTCAATCAGATACTTCTCATGGATGGATATTAGATTCAGGTTGTTACTTCTATATATGTTCGGCGAGAGAGATATTCAATAAAGGATCTCTACACCCATTGACAGGAGTTCGGTGTATTTCTGGCTTACATAAAAATATAATGTATGTGCGGTTACTTGAACTTGAAGGTTGTGAGGTATTACTTTAAGGTCGAGTTGTGCCAGTTACTTGCAAAGGGTAGGTAATCATGAAAAGTATATGGGGGCAATGAAGGATACCAATTGATGGGTAAACTTAAAGGAAAAGTAACCAATAGGAGGTATAAAAAATTGTGATCAGGAGAAGGAAATCGTGTCGTCAATGGTAGGTCATCAGATCTCAACTACAGTTTTATACGGAATTGTAAAGACGGTTGCAAAATCTATCAGGTGTAAAGGCAGAGGTGAGGTTTGTTGGAAGAATGAAGACGTAGTAGGACCAACCACGCGGTACCAACGAGCAGTTGGAGCTTGGAAGCGGCACAAACCAATGGTATGGAGGGCTGTAGGGATAACAGATGTGGTTAACAAAACTACACAACGAAAAGGCTGTTAGGTGAAAGGTTTGGGAGGCCAAGCCCAAAGTACAACATGCACATTGTAGTAGTATGCATGAGCCCCTATGGTGGGGACACTTCCAAGGTGGGACAAAAAACAAAAAAAATATGGAGACGATTTGGGGTGAGTTTTCTTATAGGAGCATAGTGACTTCAACGGATAAGAGTGGAGATAGTTGAGTATAGTGACCCATATCTAGTATTTTAGGATTTTGGAGTAGAATTCCAACTTTCCTTTGGAGGAGAACTAAGTGGCTATACAAATCCACAGGGTGGTCATGGAGAACCCAAGCCACAAACCAACTCACCCAAAGCGAGAGACGCACAAGAGAATTAAAGGCTAGATTATGCTTTAGCACTACATTCTTATATAGGGCAAGGATCCGAGGATTCTGGAAGGTTCGAGTGGGTTGTGAGAGTGACAATCCTTTGTACTCTTTTGAGGTTGTGCTTTAAGAATTTGCCATCGGCTTCACCAAATCTCTCTCTCTCTCGTCATTGTTGCTTCAACGTCGTTATTTTGGTCCTCTCCACGAGATTCATCTTCTTTGTTCTTGAGGCCATGCATACTTGTGTCGTATCTCACAAAACTTTGATCCGATTTAGGAGCTGTTGCGCATAAGAAGAGGTATTAGATTGTAACAATATTAGTGATCAAATTTTAGAAAAATTAGTGGCGTAGATTCTAGAACATCAAACGAAAAAGGATAGACGGGGTATACACCAGTATGCAGAAAGATAATTAAGATAGTAGTATATGAATAATGCATGGTTGACGTAACTTCATTTGTGCAGCTGTTGTTCTGCTATCAAACATTAATTCATGTACGTTGATCACTCATAATTAGTATTTGTAGTTCTAGAAAAAATTGTTTGTTATCCTGCAGGACTTCCACACCCATTATTTATGGTGTCGATTATAATCGGACTCTAAACGAGAGGTATCAGCTAACTCTAAATGAGAGGGGTTAGAGAGAACATTAGCACTCGTCCTAGAAGGGAGCAAGGAACTTGATGGAGATAGACTCAAAGAGAAATTTGAGACTGGATAAATTGGAATGGCTGGTTGTTCAGGTGGTGGTTGTTCCTGCTATTATTGTTGCTCCTTTGATAGTACTCACTCATATAACGGCTATTGTTTCTCCCACTGTCTCCCAAAGCGTTTTCGCTGATACACCTTCAATTCTTTTGGAATTTTCACATCTCTCGCACATCTCGTTAAGCTCGGGCTTAGGGAGGGACATGGAATTGTTTCCCACAACAACTTCTTCCCCTCGATACAAGGAGGGATACGGAATTGTCCCTACAATAGCTTCTTCCCTTGGGCTAGCACTCTCCTTGTTCTCTCCATCTCGACTGTCACCATCAATGATAGGAGAGAACTCCTCTAAGAATTGACCAAGATCACAACTACTCGTATAGTATGGCTCAAACACCTAAAGACTCACATCCATACGAATAATTTCATCTGGATTAGGTTCTAGCATCTATATCCCTTCTAACTTGATGAATACCCTACAAAGATACACTTCATTTCTTGAGGATCCATCTTGCCAACCATTGGCTAGTAATCCCATACAAAGCACACACAAAAAAATATCTTAGGGGGAACCTTGAACTCTCGCCAACCCAAAAGAAGTTTAACTAGAGATTTCATCCCAAGTATTTGAGATATTCAGCCGTCATCACTGCCTCTCTCTAGAATCCCTTCATCATATTCATCTTAAAAAATAAGTGAATGTGTTCTCTAATAAATATCAATTCTTCCTCTCAACCACTCCATTCTAAGGCAGGGTTCCTAGACAAGTAGTTTGATGAAGTATCCTATTATGTGAGAGAGAAATTTCTTATTACATGTCCAGTTCCATTGTTTGCTCAAGAATCTGAACCTTTGTGTCAAACGGAGTAGCTACCAACCAATATAAATCCTCAAAAACATCAAATGAACTCACTCTTGTGCTCCATCAATATATCCAAGTCATACAAGTATAGCAATCAATGAATTTTAAAAAAATCATTTAAAACCACTCACAAAGGTAACTATGCATGGACCACAAACATCAAAATTTATTAATACAAAAGGTTCATAACTCCAAATATCAATACTATTATAAGTAGACCGCATATGCTTTCTAAACTCACAAGCATCACACACAAGTTTATTCTTTTCTACTTTATTAAAAAAATCAAAGTATATCCGACTCAAACCCTCAAACAAAGAATGTCCCAAACCACGTTGATGCGAAAAAACTTCTTTATCGACTCCTCCTGTAGTCACAGGCAATGCCGTATCAACCTGATCAATATACCACAACCCATTACGCCTAATTCCAATCTCAATTCTCTTCCTGATTCTCTTCTCCTAAAACATACAAGATTCCTCATCAAATAAAATGATTCATTTGAATTGGTTGATGGTGGAACTAACTGAAAGAAGAGGATAAAGTAATGAATGGTGTGCACTCTACAGATCCTACACCCTGAATAAGCTGAGAGATCCCATCAGCTGTCTGAATATTTTCAAAATGAGTACATGGAACATAAGATACAAATGCACTAAGGGACCTTGTAACATTCTTAAATACCCCTGAATCTATGGTCCAATTGTAACATTCAAATTTTTGAGTCTTTGAAAATTTTTGAAATTAAAAGGAACCATTTGAATTTTCTCAAATTAAATAAAGCTTAATATAAATTTTCTATTAAGGAAAATATTTAATTTAATTAATCTTTACATCAAACATAAGATTTTTTTGTAATTTTTTAAGGACCGAGATAGCGAACAGAGGGGGGTGAATGGTCACAAATAAATTTTCCCTCAAAATACTCTAACAAAAACCTCGACAAGATCTCTCATAGGAAATCGTGAAAAGCCCAAAAAACTAGACAACTATGTGTACCCCTAGCTTGCATGGATAAGTACCATAAAATATGTGGGGATTTTTGAGTCACAATCCTTATTGTCTAGTGTCCAAGATAAAGAGGAATCAATCAAACTCTTGCTTTTAGAAAGGACATCAATTCAAATCACAAAAGTCACTTTCAGAAAAGCAAAAGCAGAATTTTCAGAACTTGTCCTCAATTTGAACAGAAGGTTGGTGGGTTTCTGCAGCTCACAAAATTTTGAGAATTTTTCTCCCAATGAGAAACAGAGTCGTGAAGAACTCCACCAAATTTCTCCACAAAAAGCTGAAGGATCAAGATGACGAACAGAGAGGGGGGGTGAATGGTCGCAAATAAAAATTCCCCCAAAATACTCCAACAAAAACCTCGACAAGATCGCTCAAAGGAAATTGTGAAAAACCCGAAAAACTAAACAACTATGTGTACCCCAAGCTTGCATGGATAAGTACCATAAAATATGTGGAGATTTTTGAGTCACAATCCTGGTTGTCTAGTGTCCAAGATAAACAGGAATCAATTCAAACTCTTGCTTTTAGAAAGGACATCAATTCAAATCACAAAAGTCACTTTCAGAAAAGCAAAAGCAGAATTTCCAGAACTTGTCCTCAATTTGCACAGGAGGTTGGTGGGTTTCTGCAGCTCACAAAATTCTGAGAATTTTTGTCCCTATGAGAATCAGAGTCGTGAAGAACTCTACCAAATTTATCCTCAAAAAGCCATACAGAAAAAACAGGAAAAATCTAAGAACACAGTATGCTCAAGAACTTCGAGAAGAAAGTTTGGGGCTTGGTTTTCACCTCATGGCGCCCAAACGGTGCAACAAGTGAACTCCAAACTTTTTTTTCAGGTGTATATCAGAGTTCCGCACCTCCTTCAACAAGAATCACGCAAAAAGGAATTTTGTATATTTTTACAAAAATCAAACACTGACTGCTGCGCGAAGAACAAGTTCTGAATAAAGTTGGAACTTGAAAGAAAAGATGTTCTCTACTCAATCCAAGAGTGCAAAAGAGATGTAAAACCATATGAACACACTCAAAACATCCAAGATCAGCAGCATTTAGAAGGAGGAGGCAAATCCAAATTACTTGAAAGTAAATTATGGAATGTAATTATGGAAAGTAAATGCTGAATTTAAATTGTTTAAAGTAAAGACATAATGTAAATCATAAAATAAATTCAGAGGTGGATGGATAAAACTTTCATTTCTGGAAGGAGGTTATAAAGCCTCACATTCATGTGGGCAAAGCTCAAATGAGCATAAAAACCTCAACACTTTCAAGGGAAGGAGGCTACCCTCCACCCCTATTTATACTACTCTTGGGCCACCTACCACCCTTGGATGAGTCCTCAACCCTAGAGCACTCATCTAAGGGCTAGGATTAACCCACACACACAGCCATGCAAGCGCTAACCCAAAACCCACACACATACCGGGTTTTCTTGCAGTTTTCAAAGCATACTACCTAGACCCGCTAACCTATCAACTAGACCTCAATCCGACGGCCCTCATTGATCCACGCGTATCTAGCTAGCATCAACTCCTTTCCTTGTCTTCTTGACTTGCCCGGACTCCGCCTCCGATCATCTTCCGCAATCTCCCAACCGTCTCGGACCTCCGACGCCTCGCCTAGTCCCGGTCATCCTTCGCCTCACCATGACCTAGCACCGTCGCCTGCAACCATCAAAGACAAGGAAACTCCTCACATAGCAATGCCCACAAAGATGTGCAATAAACCATCCAACTCATCACTACGCGCCCATACGACTGCATCGCCACTCTGGCAGAGACAACTCAAATTGCTTCATTTTGAAAATCAATCCAAATCAAACTCAAACTTGAGCACACCTTGCTCAAATAAAGTCAAATACTCATCACAAACATGGATGGACCTCCACATGGTCCTTCAATCTCCCCTTGATGAGTATATTGACAAACCACACAAAAGGCATAAATTTGAGTTTGAAGAAAATGAAGAAGAAAGCAATTTTTAGTTGCAAAGTCAAACTTGGTCCAAAGATAGAAATTAGAACCATGACCAACTTGACGAAGAGGAATTCAGATTTTAGAGTTAAATTTAAGAAAGAGCAAGTTTTCAACAAAAACTCTAAAATCCAACTAAACATGTCAAATGTGATTATGAGATTATGATCCAACAGAAGTAGTAGCATAGTTTTACAAAGATCATAATAACCAAATAAGCATTCACATTTTTATCATTTTAGTGATCCCTTTTCTACGTTTTCTCTCCCTTTTGGCAATATAGGCATCAATTTTTTTTATGTATGCATGAAATGCAATCGAAAGAGCTTTGAAGATTATCCAATTGATCAAAATGGAAGGATATTACACCAAGCTTGTCAATTTCAGAAGATGACTAAACTAAGACATGTCCAAGTGCAAATACGAGCTTAGTTTTAAATATTTCATTTTTAGCAAGATTAGACAAGTGCAACACTTAGCTTTTGTTTCAAAAATAGAAGAATAGCCACTCTAAGGATCAAAAGGAAAACCTAGAGTTCAACCTACTCAACACTTTGGGGAATCTAGAAGAGCATACAAGGTCCTTCGGGCTCATTTATCACTTAATGCAAATTTTGATTTATCATCATACAAGACATAGCGGGTGCAAATGTTTGACATTATTTGCATTCTTTACCCACATATGTCTTTGTTTTTAATTTATTTGCATTTTCTTTTGACAACCAATTGACTCAAGTTTAATGCGACCATCTCAAGATGAACTCTTAAGAGGATGGTCTAGGTCAAACACGATGTATTCCAAGTTCATCCCAAGTGCAATGGGAAGCGGTCTTGTGAATGCAAGGTGTTGAGTCATATGTGCACAAGAAGAGTTAATTTTGTTTAATTTTCATTTTTTGCACAATGATTCATGAGCAATTGAAGGACTCTAGCATGGATCAAACTAGTTTCACCCAAGTTGCTATAGGGACTCTAGAGAACTCCTAAATTTCTCAAATTATGGCACAAACCTCTAGAGAAGAAACCTAGCAAGTAAAAGCAACAAGTTTCATCAAGTTTTTCATTTAAGGCTTATTTCATTTTTAAGCTTAGCAAGTTAAATGAACTTGGACATACCTAAGCTAGTGATTTTCTTCAAATGATGTAGCATGGTGTATAGCATGAAGAAGAAATCAATTGCATAATAGACAAAGCTCATAAAATGAAAATGCAGTCTAAATGCAATGCATGAACAGATTCCCAAACTCCCCTCAACAAATGAATCAATTTTAAGCTCAAATCTGGTTAAAGTTGAGTTATTATCAAGATTAGGCATAAAGAAAACCTGAATGAACTCAATAACAACCGTAAAAAGAATGAGGAGAAGAAGCCGAGAAAGCGCAAAACCGGATGGTTATTGAGCATAGATAAGATAGAAGAGACTCACTACGACTTAAACTCGCTCTTATCTTCCCCAGTGACTGACATAGGGAAGCTGACTCTAGATCCCAACTAAGGAGTGCACACAGACACTGTCTACCGGAGGCCCAATACCGCTAGACTTATAAGACTCGTGAGGAACTCAACCTAGAGAGAAGAGAGAACAGTTAATCACGCATGATAGCAACCTAAAGCACAAGATAAGAGGTCCATGAAAGGCATGCCAGAAGTCTAAGTGAGTGAACTCAACTCAAGAAAACAAGCCCAAAGTCACCCAAAAGAAACATAAAGAAAAGAAAAGCTAAGTCGAAGAAAACATATAATACATAATATACAAACCAGCTCCCCCTCACGAAAGGCCGTAAGGGCTCACGACTCCAAGCTCACTCCTCAAGGCAACAAACTGAGCTATCCAAAGGCTTGGTGAAGATATCGCTAATCAAGGTCACTCTCTCTAATCAAGCGCGATATCTCCTTCTCCACATGGTCTCTAAGGAAGTGATATCTAATATCAATGTGCTTGGTCCGGAATGTTGCATCGGGTTTTAGCAATGCAAATAGCTGAAGTGTTGTCACGAGAAAAGTGGAACACTCTCTATCTCTAACCCATAGTCCCGTAAGGTCGATCTCATCCAGAGCACTGCTACAAAGAATCGGTCTGCAAGAACATACTCGGCCTCGTGTGGATGCAACCCTGCATCGCTTCCTAGATGACCAAGAAACAAGAGAAGTGCCAATGAATTGGCAAGTGCCGTAAGTGCTCTTCCAATCTATCCAACACCAAAGAAAGTCGGCATCGAAAAAGGCTCTAAGAGATAGACAAGAAGACGAAGAGTACCAAGTACCATAATGAGTGGTAGCACGAAGGTACACGAAGATGCGCTTGATTTGGCGGTGAGAGGCGGAGGAGAAGCTTGAAATCGAGCGCATGACACACAAAGAAAATGTATGTCCGGCCTCAAGCGGTGAGGTACAAGAGGAGCCGATCATGCTCCAAAACTCCTTTTGATCAAGAGGCTCACCATCCTCATCGGGCTCGAGGACGAAGTGATGGCCATAGAGTCATCACCGCTTCCCATCGACATGTCAAGCGCCTCAGAGGTCAAGGGTATATTTGCCTTGATGCAAGAAAGTACCTCCGAGTCCGCTTGATTTGGAAGCCAAGAAAGTAGCTCAACTCGCCCATCATACTCATCTCAAACTCAGTGCTCATCACCTCGTAAAACCGAGACACAAGCGAATGAGACGAGCCACCAAAAATGATATCGCCCACATAAACCGACAAGAAGAAAATGAGACTCATGGTGTCGATGAATGAGTTTTGTCTACTATACCCATTTTGAAGTCATGGTGAGAAGATAAGACTTGAGCCTCTCATACCATGCTCTGGGGCTCGCTTGAGTCCATACAAAGCTTTGGAGAGCTTGTATACATGACTCGGAAACTTGGGGTTCTCGAACTCGGAGGTTGTTTGACATAAACCTATTCCTCAATATAGCCATTGAGGAATGCACTCTTGACATCCATTTGATAGAGCTTGAAACCACGGGATGCAGAGAATGCAAGCGGGATCCTAATAGCCTCTAGTCTAGCTACAGGGCAAAGGTCTCCTCAAAGTCAAGACCTCAACTCGAGAAAAGCCCCTGCAACTAGCCTAACCTTGTTGCGAATGACAACCCCATCCTCACTGCTTATTTTTGAACACCCACTTGGTCCCAATGACATTATGACCGGATGGGGCTCGACAAGTCGCCATACCTTGTTCCTCTCAAAGTTCTCAAGTTCTCATGCATAGCATTAATCCACGATTCATCGGATAATGCATGAGAAACATCCTTCGGCCAAAGGAGGCAACAAAGGCAGAGTGGAGGCAGAACTGGACAAACCCGATTTTGAGCGAGTGACCGCTCAAACAGATCACCAATGATCCGATCGGTGGATGTGCTTCTGGATATGACGGGAGGATCAAGTAGTGGCCTCTACCTCATGCACGTAAGAGGTAGGAGCAGAGCCACTCACCAAGGAGAGTCTCAAGGCAAGGGTGGTCTCCCGAGGTGCGAAATGGAAACAGGAGGCACCTCGGTGTAGAGGGACTGGATCCGTGGAACACCATCATCTCCATCATCCTCATCTTCTACAAAGATGGTCTCGGAGGATAAGAAGAGCTCAAACATCGTGTCTAGCTCCGGCTAGCCTCATCAAAGGTCACATCACGTGTCTCTATGATCCTATGCGCATCAACGCTATAGACCCTATAGCTATTTAAAAGAAGTCGAGTAACCTAGAAAGATACCATCGGAAGAGCGAGACTCAAACTTATCTAGGTTACAGGACTTCAAGATAAAACACTTGCAACCAAAATGCGAAAATGAGACACACCGGGCTTTCGCCCATACCTCAACTCATAAGAAGTGCGATGCAAATGTGCTCTCAAAACACGCGATTAGAAACATGGCAAGCAAGAGCTATAGCCTCAAGACAAAACTTCCTAGGAGTATCAGACTCGTCTAGCATCGTCCCGCCATCTCAACTGGTCCTATTCTTCCTTTCCACTACGCCATTCTCACGAGGGGCGAGGGAGAAGAGAACGATGCTCTAAACCGACTCCACACAAAAACTCTCAAAGTAGGAATTCTTGAACTCCATGCCATTATCACTGCAGATAGCTCAGAATGCACCGGGAGCTCAATAGACAACCCATCGATCAAACCCCAAGTGAGAAAAGGTCTCATCCTTCGAGGCCATGAAGAATGCCCAAGAGTATCTAGAAAATCATCAACAATGACAAGAACATACCACTTCCCTCCCGCCGATGCAGACTCTAGCCGACCAACAAAGGTCCAAATGTAAAAGCTGTCTGGTGCATCAGTCATCACTACGGTGGATCGGAGGATGAGAAGTAAGAACCATCTTGCCATGTCGGCAAGGAGAGCAAACTAAGTCTTTGACCATCTTGAGTTTGGGCAAACCCGAATGAGATCGTGGTCGCTAACTCGGGTGAAATGATCAAAACCAATGTGACCAAGTCTCCTATACCGAAGGAGAGATCACGGACTCGAAGCAATCAAACATCAAGAGAGTCTCCAGAAGAAGTAGAAAAATCAGCACGAAAGACTCTCCCAAATCTAGAAATCCCGCAAACTAACCCTCCTGATGAATCAAGGATTCTACAGGCATTACTTTTGAAACTTTCCTCGAAAGAGTCATCGATAAGCTGAGAAATAGAGAGCAGATTGTATTGCAGCTTACTTACAAAGGCAACATCTTTAAGAATGAAATTTTTGTTAATGCAGATGGTACCTTTAGCAATGACTCTACCTGAAGATGCATCCCCAAAAGTGATTAACTCATCACCGGGGGCTCGGACTAGGGAAGAGAACAAACGAGAATCTCCGGTCATATGACGAGAACAACCGGAGTCAACAATCCAAACATCGCCCTTCCCCATCCGACGAACCAGATCAAGACACAAGAGAGAAAGATGACTCAGTACTGGGATAGAGTGAAGACTTAGGAACCCAATACTGAACCATACGACACCTCAGAGTACGAGCCACAGAAGAAGACTGGACTCGAGTGTCTCTCGACGCCAACTCTCACACGATCAGAGCAACTCGTAGATAATCTAGGAGTCAAATCTGGGGAGCACGCCGTGGTGCAAAAGCCGGACCATCCCAAGAAGGTCGCTGGATCTCCTATGGAAAACACCTCACGTCACCGATATCTACCTCGATGGAAAAACGAGGAATATCAAGAAGACGCGGAAAGATCGACTACGAACAGCCTGTGGCTAAAACTCAAAGAACTAGCATGAAAACCGAGTCCGGACGCCGCCCAAACACAAAGCGACTCTCTAACTCGTCTAGAAGAAGTGTGTGTCTTAGGAGCACTCAAAGTCCGGGATGACCCGAATACCCCTAAGAGCAACACGCGCCACGCCGAGTGATCTTGGCGCGCTCAAGGTAAATCTACTAGGTGACCATCCTTCTTACAGAAGGTGCATGTGTACTTCGCCTTACTAGAGGCGTATAATAGGAGTAACACCTTCCGGTCAAGTTCTATGGACAACCCCAAGAGACCTAAACTTGGTGGTGCTCACTCTGGGAGCTACCACAATCTCACCACTCTTGGAGCCGCGACAATGGTGGGAGGATGCGCCGAGCGTGCTCCAAGGATCAAATCCTAAACCTTGATTGAATCTACTAATCTTGGATTGGTCTAGAATAAGATTGAGTTTTTCTTGCCTCCAACAAACTTCTCGAGAGTGCTCATAAGATCTTGGCAATCTCGGAAGAAAGAAGCACAAGAAGAACAGGGGAAGGAGAGGAAGAAGAAGAACCGTAAAGAGAAGATCTCTCAAAGACGTGCTTTTTGTTCCTTAGCACGGCTGCCTCAATCTTGAGGACCTCACAAGAAACGCAAGGAGCATCTCTAATCCTAAGGGTTTGGTCTTTTAACTTCTTCTTAAGCTCGACATGGAATTGATCCACATCATCCTTAACCCCAACACACAAAGAAGCAACCAGTTTGTGACTTAACTAGTAAATCTTTAGCAAGTTGATCACACTTGACATTCAAAGCATCATTGTCAAGTTTTAGTTGCTTCTGACCCTCACATGAGTATTTGGGTCCTTAGAAGCATGCAATTCAAGTTCATCATTTCTAGCGAAAGCTTTCTAAGGTGTTCGCCATGGCATCAATTTCGCAAGCAATTTAGGGCAATTAGCACATGATGGAGTGGAGTGAGCATGAAGAAAACTAGCCTCAACAGAATAGCATCAATAGAACTAGTGCTAGCATTCTTCAACCTAAGACCATCAAGTTCAAGAAGCACACTATCATGTATGGTCCTTAGGTTCTCCAACTCCACAAGAATAACATCACACAAAGAGCAATCATCGCTGACTCGGGAGGAGAAGATCTAAGTGAAGCTAACTCCCGAGTCAAGGTACCTACTTCCTTCTCAAGCTCCGTACACCTAGCTCTAGCTCTAGCATGAAATTTTCCTAATTTGCAGAAAGCTTCGTTGAGCTGGTCATAGGAGGGTACCTCATCCGAGTCGCTGTAGAGCTCGGAGTCGCTGATGTCGTTGGTGTCGGCCATGAAGCACATGCCGGAGAAGTCATCGCCGCCCTTCTTCTCTTGCGGATCATCTCGCCCTCGTCGCTCCATGTCTCCGTGTCGGAGAGGTTGATGTCGTCAAGCGCGGCGAGGACGCGGTGGAAGAGCTTCTTGTTCTTGGAGAAGTTGCGGTACTTCTTCTCATGCGCCGGTTCACGAACTGTAGGCTTCTTGTTGCGGCGAGAAGAGCAAGCTCATTTTCTGGAAATTTTTCCAGTTGATCATCGCTTAGCTCGCAAAGGGCGGAAAGAGAGAAACCAATAGAAGGATCAAAAGAAGAAGATCCAATGGGATCGGTGACCAAAGCCATCGACTGAGATTTCGTCTTCCGAGAGACGATATCGATCTCATGAGTCTTGAGGCGGGAATAAAGCCCGTCAAGAGTCAGAGTCGATAAGTCGGTGGTGTCCTTGATGGTGGTCACCTTCATCTCCCAAACCCAAGGTCGAGTGCGGTCAAGAAATGCGAGCATTGTCCGAGTCGGGGTATATGCAACCAACCGCCGGAGGTCACTCAAAATCTTTGTAAACCGACCAAAACACTCGCCGAGACTCTCACCGGTAGCGTTGATCAAACTTGTTGTACTCGCTTGAACTGGTCTGCCTCACGCCTTGATTTGAGTAGAGCCCTCATGGTAAGCATCGAGGGTTACCCAAATCTCGTGAGCGGAGCGAAGGTGAGAAATCCTATCATACTCATCATGGCTAAGACCTCAGATGAGAATGTTCCTTGCCTTAGCATTCGCCTCAACGCCAACCATATTGATGGCCATGACATTTTCATCGCCAGGAACCTCATACGGAGTTTCACCTTACGTCATATCGTAGCCCAGGCAGTGATGTATAACTCCATCCGGACTTCCAAAAGGAAAATCAACTCCATTAAAGATGGGAGGCTTGGTGGAATATTTGTCCGTCGCCATGGCTCTTGAGACCGGTCAAGATCTAGAAAGAGCGAACCGGCTCGATACCAATTGAAGGACCAAGATGGCGAAGCAGAGGGGGTGAATGGTCACAAATAAAAATCCACCAAAATACTCCAACAAAAACCTCGACAAGATCGCCAAAGGAAATTGTGAAAACCCGAAAAACTAGACAACTATGTGTACCCCAAGCTTGCATGGATAAGTACCATAAAATATGTGGGGATTTTTGAGTCACAATCCTGGTTGTCTAGTGTCCAAGATAAAGAGGAATCAATTCAAACTCTTGCTTTTAGAAAGGACATCAATTCAAATCACAAAAGTCACTTTCAGAAAAGCAAAAGTAGAATTTCCAGAACTTGTCCTCAATTTGCACAGGAGGTTGGTGGGTTTCTGCAGCTCACAAAATTCTGAGAATTTTTCTCCCTATGAGCATCAGAGTAGTGAAGAAATACAACAAATTTATCCTCAAAAAGCCTTACAGAAAAAACAGGAAAAATCTAAGAACACAGTATGCTCAAGAACTTCGAGCAGAAAGTTTGGGGCTCGGTTTTCACCTCATGGTGCCCAAACGGTGCAACAAGTGAACTCGAAAATTTTTATGCAGATGTATATAAGAGTCCCTCACCTCCTCCATCAAGAATAACACAAAAATAATTTTTCTACAGTTTTACAAAAATCAAACACTGACTGCTGCGCGAAGAACAAGTTCTGAACAAAGTTGGAACTTGAAAGAAAAGATGTTCTCTACTCAATCCAAGAGTGCAAAAGAGATGTAAAACCATATGAACACACTCAAAACATCCAAGATCAGCAGCATTTAGAAGGAGGGGAGGCAAATCCAAATTAATTGAAAGTAAATTATGGAATGTAATTATGGAAAGTAAATGCTGAATTTAAATTGCTTAAAGTAAAGACATAATGTAAATGCGCAAAATAAATTCAGAGGTGGATGGATAAAACTTTCATTTCTGGAAGGGGAGGTTACAAACCCTCACATTCATGTGGGCAAAGCTCAAATGAGCATAAAAAACCTCAACACCTTCAAGGGAGGCTACCCCTCCACCCCTATTTATACTACTCTTGGGCCACCTACCACCCTTGGATGAGTCCCTCAACCCTAGAGCACTCATCTAAGGGCTAGGATTAACCCACACACACAGCCATGCAAGGGCTAACCCAAAACCCACACATATACCGGGTTTTCTTGCACGGTTTTCAAAGCATACTACCTAGACCCGCTAACCTATCAACTAGACCTCAATCCGACGGCCCTCATTGATCCACGAGGCATCTAGCTAGCATCAACTCCTTTCCTTGTCTTCTTGACTTGCCCGGACTCCGCCTCCGATCATCTTCCGCGATCTCCCAACATCCGGACCTCCGACGCGCCTCGCCTAGTCCCGGCCATCCTTCGCCTCACCATGACCTAGCACCGCCGCCTCGCAACCATCAAAGACAAGGAAACTCCTCACATAGCAATGCCCACAAAGATGTGCAATAAACCATCCAACTCATCACTACCGTGTCCATACGACCGGTACTGCCACTCCTGGCAGAGACAACTCAAATTGCTTCATTTTGAAAATCAATCCAAATCAAACTCAAATTTGAGCACACCTTGCTCAAATAAAGTCAAATACTCATCACAAACATGGATGGACCTCCACATGGTCCTTCAAAAGCATTACAGAAAAAAACAGGAGAAATTGAAGAACACAGTCAGTCAAGAACTTCGAGTAGAAAATTTAGAGCTAGGTTTTCACCTCATGGCGCCCAAACGGTGCAACAAGAGAACTCCAAAATTTTTCTGCAGATGTATATCAGAGTCCCGCACGTCCTCCAACAAGAATCACATAAAAAGGAATTTTCTATGTTTTTATAAAATTCAAATACTATATGCTGTGCAAAGAACAAGTTCTAAACAAAGTTGGAACTTGAAAGAAAAGATGTTCTCTACTCAATCCAAGAGTGCAAAAGAGATGTAAAACCATATGAACACACTCTAAACATCCAAAATCAACAGCATTTAGAAGGAGGGGAGGCAAATCCAAATTGCGTGAAAGTAAATTGCGATAATGTAATTGCGAGAAAGTAAATGCTGAATTTAAATTGCGTAAAGTAAGGACATAATGTAAATGCGAAAATAAATTCAGAGAAGGATGGATAAAACTTTTATTTCTGGAAGGAGAGGTTACAAAGCCTCACTTTCATATGGGCAAAGCTCAAAGGAGCATTCACAAACCTCAAAATCTTCAAGGGGAGGAGGCTACCCCTCCACCCCTATTTATACTACTCTTGGTTCACCTACCACCCTTGGATGAGTCCCTCAACCCTAGAGCACTCATCTAAGGGCTAGGATTAACCCACACACACAGCCATGCAAGGGCTAACCCAAAACCCACACACATACCGGTTTTTCTTACACGGATTTCAAAGCATACTACCTAGACCCGCTAACCTATCAACTAGACCTCAATCCGACGGCCCTCATTGATCCACGCGGCATCTAGCTAGCATCATCTCCTTTCCTTGTCTTCTTGATTTGCCTGGACTCCGTCTCGGATCATCTTCCGTCGATCTCCCAACCGTCTGGACCTCCGACGCTCCTCGCCTAGTCCCGGTCATCCTCCGCCTCACCATGACCTAGCACCGTCGCCCTGCAACCATCAAAGACAAGGAAAACACATCACATAGCAATGCCTACAATGATATGCAATAAACCATCCAGCTCATCACTACCGCGCCCATACGACCAGTACTGCCACTCCTGGCAGAGACAACTCAATTTTCTTCATTTTGAAAATCAATCCAAATCAAACTCAAACTTGAGCATACCTTGCTCAAATAAAGTCAAATACTCATCACAAACATGGATGGACCTCCACATGGTCCTTCTATCTCCCCCTTGATGAGTATATTGACAAACCACACAAAAGGCATAAATTTGAGTTTGAATGAGAGAAGAAGAAAGCAATTTGTTTGCAAAGCCAAACTTGGTCCAGAGAAAAAGATATAAAATCATGACCAAGTTGGCAGAAAGAATTTAGAGCAAGACCATGAAAAGAGCAAGTTTTCCACAAAAGCTCTAAAAACCAATCATAAGTGCCAAATGTGATTATGATACATAAGAAATAGCAAAGATTTACAAAGATCATAAGAAACAACAAGCTTTCACATTTTTATCACTTTTTTTAATGATGCCTTTTCTACATTTTCTCCCCCTTTTGGCAATATAGGCATCAAATGGAATTTTCTCCTCTTTTATGTATGCATGAAATGCAACCTAAGGGAGCTTTGAAGATTATCCAATTGATCACAATGACAAGATATGACATCAAGCTAGTCAATTTTTAGATTAGACTAGTCTAAGACATGTCCAAGTGCAAATACGAGCTTAGTTTTGAATATTTCATTTTTAGCAAGATTTGACAAGTGCAACACTTAGCTTTAGTTTCAAAAATAGAAGAATAGCCACTCTAAAGATCAAAAGGAAAACATAGAGTTCAACCTACTCAACACTTTGGGGAATCTAGAAGAGCATACAAGGTCCTTCAGCCTCATTTATCACTTAATGCAAATTTTGATTTATCATCATACAAGACATAGCGGGGTGCAAATGTTTGACATTATTTGCATTCTTTACCCACATATGTCTTTATTTTTAAGTTATTTGCATTTTCTTTTGACAACCAATTGACTCAAGCCGTATGCGACCATCTCAAGATGAACTCTTAAGAGGATGGTCTAGGTCAAACACGATGTATTCCAAGTTCATCCCAAGTGCAATGGGAAGCGGTCTTGTGAATGCAAGGTGTTGAGTCGTATGTGCACAAGAAGAGTCAATTTTGTTTAATTTTTATTTTTAGCACAATGATTTATGAGCAATTGAAGGACTCTAGCATGGATCAAACTAGTTTCACCCAAGTTGCTATAGGGACTCTAGAGAACTCCAACATTTCTCAAATTATGGCACAAACCTCTAGAGAAGAAACCTAGCAAGTAAAAGCAACAAGTTTCATCAAGTTTTTCATTTAAGGCTTATTTTATTTTTAATCTTAGCAAGTTAAATGAACTTGGACATATCTAAGCTAGTGATTTCCTCCATATGATGTAGCATGGTGTATAGCATGAAGAAGAAATCAATTGCATAATAGACAAAGCTCATTAAACAAGAAATGCAGTCTATATGAAATGCACGAACAGATTCCCAAACTCCCCCTCAACAAATGAATCAATTTTTAAGCTCAAATCTTGTTAAAGTTGAGTTATTATCAAGATTAGGCATAAAGAAAACCCGAATGAACTCAATAATAACCAGAAAAACAGAATGAGGAGAAGTCGAGAAACTGCAAAACTGGATGGCTATTGAGCATAGATAAGATAGAAGAGACTCACTACGGCTCGGACTCGCTCTTATCTTCCCAGAGTGACATAGGAAGTCGACTCTAGATCCCAACTAAGGAGTGCACATGCACTGCTTACCTGTGAGGCCCAATACCGTTAAACTTATAAGGCGTGAGGGAACTCAACCTAGAGAGAGAGAGAGACAGACTAATCACGCATGATAGCAACCTAAAGCACAAGATAAGAGGTCCATGAAAGGCATGCTGAAGTCTAAGTGAGTGAACTCAACTCAAGAAAACAAGCCCAAAGTCACCCGTAAGAAACACAAAGAAAAGAAAAGTGGAAGAAAACATATAATACATAATATACAAACCGGCTCCCCTCACAAAAGGCCGTAAGGTCTCACGACTCCAAGCTAACTCCTCAAGGCAACAAACTGAGCTATCCAAAGGCTTGGTGAAGATATCGCTAATCAAGGTCACTTCACGAATCAAGCGCGATATCTCTCTTCTCCACATGGTCTTTAAAGAAGTGATATCTAATATCAATGTGCTTGGTCCGGAATGTTGCACGGGTTTTTAGCAATGCAAATAGCGAAGTGTTGTCACAAAAAGTGGCACACTCTCTATGTTCTAAACCATAGTCCCGTAAGGTCGATCTCATCCAGAGCACTGCTACAAAGAATCGGTCAGCAACAACATACTCGGCCTCGGCGCTGGATGTGCAACCCTGCATCGCTTCCTAGATGACCAAGAAACAAGAGAAGTGCCAATGAATTGGCAAGTGGCGTATGTTTTCCTATCTATCCTCTGACCCAAGAAAGTCGGCATCGGAAAAGGCTCTAAGAGATAGACAAGAAGAAGAAGAGTACCAAATACCATAATCGGTGGTAGCACGAAGGTTCTCGAAGATGCGCTTGATCGCTTTGGCGGTGAGTGGCGAGGAGAAGCTTGAAATCGAGCGCATGCACACACAAATAAATGTATATCCGCCTTGAAGCGTTGAGGTACAAGAGGGAGCCGATCATGCTCAAACTCCTTTTGATCAAGAGCTCACCATCCTCATCGGCTCGAGGACAGCAATGGTGGCCATAGGAGTTATCACCGGCTTCCCATCGGACATATCGAAGCGCCTCAGAGGTCACGTATACTTGCCTTGATGCAAGAAAGTACCTCCCGAGTCCGCTTGATCTGGAAGCCAAGAAAGCAGCTCAACTCGCCCATCATACTCATCTCAAACTCTATGCTCATCACCTCAGAAAACTGAGACACAAGCGAATGAGACGAGCCACAAAAAATGATATCGTCCACATAAATCTGGATGAGAAGAAAATGCGACTCATGGTGTCTGATGAACAGAGTCTTGTCTACTACGCCCATTTTGAAGTCTCATACCATGCTCTGGAGGCCTGCTTGAGCCCATACAGAGTTTGGGAAGCTTGTATACGTGACTCGAAAACTTGGGGTTCTCAAATCCTGGAGGTTGTTTGACATAAACCTCTTCCTCAATATAGCCATTGAGGAATGCACTCTTGACATCCATTTGATAGAGCTTAAAGCCCAGGGATGCAGAGAATGCAAGCAGGATCCTAATAGCCTCTAGTCTAGCTATAGGGGTAAAAGTCTCTTCAAAGTCAAGACCCTCAACCTAAGAAAATCCCTGTGCAACTAGCCTAGCCTTGTTGCGAATGACAATCCCATCCTCACTCTGCTTGTTTTTGAACACCCACTTGGTCCCAATGACATTATGACCAGATGGACGTTCTAGAAGCTGCCAGACTTTGTTTCTCTCGAAGTTTTCAAGTTCCTCATGCATAGCATTAGTCCAAGACTCGTCAGATAATGCATGAGTCACATCCTTCGGCTCAAACGAGGCAACAAAGGCAGAGTGAAGGCAGAAACTAGACAAACCTGATTTTCAGCGAGTGACTCGCTCAAACAGATCGCCGATGATCTGATCAGGTGGATGAGAACGCTGAATATGACAGAGAGGTCCGAAGGTATGGCCTCTACCTCATGCACGTAAGAGGTAGGAGCAGAGCCACTAGCCGAATGAGAGTCGAAGGCAGGTCGACCTTCCCGAGGTGCGTAAATGGAAACAGGAGGCACCTCTGTGTAGAGGGACTGGATCGTGGAACACCATCATCTCTATCATCCTCATCCTCTACAAAGATGGTCTTGGAGGAAGAAGAAGAGCCTGAAATATCGGGTCTAGCTCCTGGGCTAGCCTCATCAAAGGTCACATCACAGGTATCTATGATCCTATGCGCATCAACACCTGCACTTATAGTTATTTAGAAGAAGTCGAGTAACCTAGAAAGATACCATCAAGAGCGAGACTCAAACTTATCTAGGTTACCAGACTTCAAGATAAAATATTTGCAACCGAAAACGCGAAAATGAGACACACTGGGCTTTCGCCCATACCTCAACTCATAAGAAGTGCGATGCAAATGTGCTCTCAAAAACACGCGATTAGAAACATGGCAAGCAGTAGTTATAGCCTCAGCCCAAAACTTCCTAGGAGTAATGTACTCATCTAGCATCGTCCTGGTCATCTCAACAAGAGTCCTGTTCTTCCTTTCCACTACGCCATTCTGCTGAGGGGCGTAGGGAGAAGAGAACTGATGCTCTAAACAAGACTCCACACAAAAACTCTCAAAGTAGGAATTCTTGAACTCCGTGCCATTATCACTCACAGATAGCTCGAATGCACCCGGAGCTCAATAGACAACCCATCGACCAAAGCCCCCAAGTGAGAAAAATCTCATCCTTCGAGGCCATGAAGAATACCCAAGAGTATCTAGAAAAATCATCAACGATGACAAGAACATACCACTTCCTCCCGTTGATCGCACTCTAGCCGACCAACAAAGGTCCATATGTAAAAGCTGTCCGGTGCATCACCATCACTACGTGGATCGGAGGATGAGAAGTAAGAACCATCTTGCCATGTCGGCAAGGAGAGCAAACTAAGTCTTTGACCATCTTGAGTTTGGGCAAACCCGAATGAGATCGTGGTCGCTAACTCGGTCAAATGATCAAAATCAATGTGACCAAGTCTCCTATGCCAGAAGGAGAGATCACGGGACTCAGAAGCAATCAAACATCGAAGAGAGTCTCCAGAAGAAGCAGAAAAATCAGCACGAAAGACTCCCAAATCTAGAAATCCCGCATACTAACCCTCCTGATGAATCAAGGATTCTATAGGCATTACTCTTGAACCTTACCTCGAAAGAATCATCGACAAGCTGAGAAACAGAGAGCAGATTGTATTGCAGCTTACTTACTAAGGCAACATCTTTAAGATTGAAATTTTGGTTAATGCAGATGGTACCTTTAGCAATGACTCTACCTGAAGATGCATCCCGAAAAGTGATTAACTCATCACCGGGGGCTCGAACTAGGGAAGAGAACCAACGAGAATCTCCAGTCATATGACGAGAACAATCGGAGTCAACAATCCAAACATCTCCTTCCCATCCGATTTAACCCGATCAAGACACAAGAGAGAAAGATGACTCAAGATTGGGATAGAGTGAAGACTTAGGAACCCAATACTGAACCATACGACTCCTCAGAGTACCAGTCACAGAAGAAGACTGGACTCGAGTGTCTCTCTTACGTTTAATCCTAACAAGATCAAGAGCAACTCTAGTAGATGATCTAGGAGTCGAACTGGTTGACCATTGTGGTGCAAAAGCCGGACCATCCCAATAAGGCTGCCTGGATCTCCTACCAGAAAACACCTCACGCCGCTGATATCTACCTCGATGAGAAAAACGAGGAATATCAAGAGGACGGCGGAAAGACTTACCACGAACAACTCAGGACTAAAACTCAAAGAATTAGCATGAAAACCGAGTCCCGGACGCCGCAAAAAAAAGCGACTCTCTAACCTCGTCTAGAAGGCAGTGTGCCTTAGGAGCACTCAAAGTCCTGGGATGACCTTGAATACCCTTAAGGGCAGCAATACGCGCACGCCGATTGATCTTGGCGCTACCAAGCGTAAATCTACTAGGTGATCATCCTTCTTCTGAAGGTGCATGTGTACTTCGCCTTGCTAGAGGCGTATAATAGGAGTAACACCCTTCCGGTCGAGGTCCTATGAACAACCCCAGCAGATCTAAACACGGTGGTACTCACTCTGGGAGCTACCACAATCTCACCACTCTTGGAGCCGCGCACAATGGTGGGAGGATGCACCCGAGCATGCTCCAAGGGATCAAATCCTAGATCTTGATTGAATCTACTAATCTTGGATTGGTCTAGAATAAGATTGAGCTTCTTCTTGCCTCCAACAAACTTCTCGAGAGTACTCATAAGATACTGGCAATCTCGAAAGAAAGAAGCACAACAAGAACAGGGGGAAGGAGAGGAAGAAGAAGAACCAGAAACAGCACGTGATTTTTGTTCCCTTAGCACGGCTGCCTCAATCTTGAGGGCCTCACAAGAAACGTAAGGAGCATCTCTAATCCTAAGGGTTTGGTCTTTTAACTTCTTTCTAAGCTCGACATGGATTTGATCCACATCATCCTTAACCCCAGCACACAGCAGGCAACCAGATTTTGACTTGACTAGTAAGTCCTTAGCAAGTTCATCACACTTGACATTCAAAGCATCATTGTCAAGTTTTAGTTGCCTCTGACCTCACATGAGTCGACTGGGTCCTTAGAAGCATGCAATTCAAGTTCATCATTTCTAGCAGAAAGCTTCTTAAGGTGTGAACTCATGGCATCAATTTCAGCATGCAATTTAGAGCAATTAGAGCATGATGGAGTGGAGTGAGCATGAAGAAAACTAGCCTCAACAGGAATAGCATCAACATAACTAGTGCTAGCATTCTTCAACCTAAGACTATCAAGTTCAGCAAGCACACTATCATGTATGGTCCTTAGGTTCTCCAACTCCACAAGAACAGCATCACAGAGAACACGGTCATCAGTGACTCGGGAGGGAGAAGATCTAAGTGAAGCTAACTCCCGAGTCAAGGTACCTACTTCCTTCTCTAACTCGGAACACCTCGACTGTCGGGACCCGAATTTGCAAATCCGACCCTCCGTATAACGACTAGTTCAGATCACGCTTAGTGCACACAAGCTCAACATAGATGTTATCACAATCACACACAATGAATATAGCATAAACTTCAATAATTAATGATAACTCGTTGTCTTACATGAATAATGCCTCACGTGGCTTAAATAAGAAACAAAGAAATAAGTAGCAATGAAAAATAAATAAGCGTAGCGACTTCCCGATTTACCACGTGCAACCGACGAGGCTCTGACCCTAAGCATTCGTGATCCAAATAATCCTCTTCCATGAATGGCGAGATTCTTCCTCTTCCGGTTGTGTTGTTGGGGTGAGTACATAAAGCACCCAACAAGTTGTGCACAGAATGCAAGTCTAATATTCTATATGCTTTGGCTTAATCCAAAGGAATGGCTAATATGGCTATTTTGCAAGAAAGCAAAGATTTAACAAGAATACAAGAAATAGATTGAAAAGCAAATAAAACAATAACAAGAATTAATAGATTCAAGATTTATGAAGTAAACCAAGTTTCCAACCCTAAATCAATTTTCCACTTCCCATGGCACCGCCATCCGAACAAGTTTTTGTTTAACAAAAGTCTAACCCTTAATCAGAATTCCCGAGCTTTGCTCAATACCGTGAGCACGGCTATTCGAATAGATTGTACACTCGCAGAGGTTATGCACTTTACCCACACGATACAACCAAACACCACCAAGGCGAGTGATCGTAATAAAGCCTTTACAATGCTACACCTAGACCCAAGATCGCCGCTAAGGTTTCAACATCAAGGGTTAAACCACCACAACAGGCCCCCTCTTGCGCCATGTGAGTTAAACCGAACCGGGACTCACTATTCACCACGACAAGATCAAATCTAGGTTTCACAAATTATTCACTTAGGTTGTCCCATTCGCATATGTGGTTGCAAGAGAGACTCAGTCAAAGGCTTGCAAGGTTAAGTCCTTAAAGTGATTAAGGCAAGACTTCCACATACCCCGCCAACCCCGCCCACCTTGGCACATCGCCTTGCCACTTGCCCCAATCTAAATCATTACCACCCCAGCTTGATTACCAAGCACCACATGCCATCAACATTTCAATCTAGATGTGTGACCTCCTCGCCACGACAACTTGATATCACTGTGTGACGACACATGACACACCAATTCATAAACATTGTTCCATATTCCATTAGTCAAAATTAAGTATCAACATTCGGACATATGTGATGACGTGGCATGGCTAAGCAATCTACGACGGTCTAACTAGTCCCATGTTGATTATTAATATTAACCAACTATAATTCCACATCCTAGGGTGACAAATAGATCATGGCATAAAATTGACAAGGTATGATTTAATTTAAATAGGCATATTATCTAATTCCAGATTAATTGAAATCATTTATACATATAAAATATCATGCATAAAGTTTAAGAGATAAAATAGAAATTTGGTGAAAATTAGGTGAAACATGATCAAAGCACAACTTGCCTTGGAGTAGGTGCTGGTCTTGATCCGAGCTTGGGTCTTGAGCGATTTAATCTTCCTCCGGATCACCGAAAGCGGTTCAACGCCTACGCTAAACGATGCCAAAATAGCAAATAAACACCAAACCAGAGAGCAACCAAACTCCAAAACAAAATAAAATTCACCAATAAATAGATCTTGATTTTACAAATTTTAGAAATTTGAATCACTCAAACCGAGTTAAAACGCAAAAGATATAGCCTTTGAAGTTTGAATAACATCAAAATACGAAAATAGGATTTGATTTTTTGAATTATTTTTCTATTGAAAAGATTTTATTGCGCCACGACGTCAGCCCCGACTCGACCAATCAGCGTTGACACGTCGCTGGTCCATGGACTCGGTCCATAGAATCGCCTCGTCCACCGTGGACGCGCCCACG
Organism: Otatea glauca; assembly: GCA_036346275.1. Lineage (NCBI taxonomy): Eukaryota > Viridiplantae > Streptophyta > Magnoliopsida > Poales > Poaceae > Otatea > Otatea glauca. The sequence goes on along the minus strand of CM070734.1, from coordinate 892,413 downwards.
GCGCCCGCGCCACGCGCCGACACGCTGGCGCAAGATCGATCGGTCGCCACGCCGCCCGCGCCGATGCTCGACACGCCGCGATGCATCCACGCGATGATCCGACAGCCACCGATCTACCCCTACGTGTCACTAACTCGACCGCTTATCTTAGATCTAACGGTCCATCTTACCGGAGAGGTTCACCGATGAGGATGACGCGCGCGATCCGAACGGTTGGCGAAGATCCAACGGCCGCGCTGAAGCTTCGAGACACGGCGGCAGCTTGCACCGAGCGGAGGAAGACGACCACCCGAACGGCGTTCGACGCGATTCGGCGAGAAGAAGGGCAGACTCGACGCGCACGACGCGAGGAACTCGGATCCGAACCGATTCGCGAACGGCGGCTTGACGACGGCGGAACTCAAGAAACCGCAGCGGCGAAGAGCAACTCGGAGAGCTCTCGCGAGGCTACGGCTGGCGACTCAACGGCGAAGGCTAGCATCGGCGGATGCGCTGCGGGATGGCGAACCTCGAGTGCGGTCCGCGCTTTAAATAGCCTCGCGAACGCCCGTAAAAGGCAACCCTAAAATCACGCGGCGGCGACGGCAAGCGGCGGCGGATTCGAAACCGAATCGGAGACGATGACTGCGGTCCGTCCGATCTGCGATGAACGGCTGCGATTCCCCCAAACGCGATACGATCCGATCCGCTCTTTCCAAAATCAACGGATGCGATCAGATCTTTCCAAAACGACGCAAGGAATCCTCACCGCGCGATCTTGATCCAACGGCCGAAGTCGCTAGGGTTTCGCGAAAGGAGACAAACCGTCGATCCGATCCAATGGTCCATACGCGAGGCGGCGGGGAACGGGCTAACGGGCCGCACCGCGATGGGTCGCGATGCACGAGGTCGGGCTTGGCCCAAGATCGCTCACTCGATTTCCAACGCTGATTTAAAATAATTCCGAAATTAGATTAATTCATTTAAGGCAATTAAAATATCGTGAAAAATCCAAGAAAATTCTCATAAATACTTTGAAACATTCGACTCAAATAAAATATTTTTGACAAAACTTCATATTATTCTTATCTATATATAATTAGTTTTCACCAAAGGTTCAATATACTTAATTAAAATAAATTCAAATAATTTCGGAAAAATCCAATAATTTAAGAAAATCACAAAATGCACGTGAGCGAAATTATAAGTCAAATTTTTGGGATGTTACAAACCTCCCCTTAATGTAATCTCGACCCGAGATTCAAGGTCGACTAGGAATAGGTTTGAAAATTTCGACTTGAGATCCTCTTCACGCCCCAAAGTTGCCTCATTCTCTAATGGTTGCTCCATCAACTCGCAAAACGAATCGACTTGTTCTCGGTTCTCATGTCCATGACATCCAAAATTTTCATTGGATGTTCTTTGTAGGTCAAATCCTTACGCAACTCAATCTCTTCCATAGGCGTCGCTCTCACGGCACCAAGACACTTCTTGAGTTGTGACACATGGAACACATCATGCACGCCGCCAAAGAATCGCGTAATTCCAATCGATAAGCAACCTCCTCGACGGCTCAAAATTTTGAACGGTCCAACATATCTTGGGGCAAGCTTTCCTTTAGCGTGGAACCTTTAACTCCTTTTAGAGGGGTAACCCTAAGATACACGAAATCTTCGGTTCAAACTCAAATCACGGCGTCGATTATCTCGCATAACTTTTTGTCTTGATCACGCGATTTTCAACTCTGTCTCTTATCATGGCAACTTGCTCTTCACTTCCTTAAGAATATTAGGGCCAAATATCATACGCCCCTGTCTCATTCCAATTCAAAGGGGTACGACAGCACGACCATATAAAGCCTCAAATGGCGACATCGCAAACTAGCTCGTAATCGTTGTTATAATTTGAACTCGCATATGGTAAGCATTTGTCCCATGAAGTGGTGTAGGCTAAAGCGCAAGCTCTTAACATATCTTCTAAAATCGATTTACTCTTTACGTCTCGACCATCGGTTCATGGATGGTATGTTGTGCTAAAGTTCAAACGCTGCTCCCATGGCTTCATGCAATTTGTCCCAAAATCTCGAGGTGAATCGAGTACCTCTCTCGACACTATTTTCTTAGGCACACCATGCAAACACACGATTCGGGCTATGTATAATTTCGCTAACCGGTCTCCCGAGTAAGTTGTCTTAACCGGATGAAGTGAGCAACTTTGGTCAATCGATCCACAATGACCCATATAGAATCATACCCATTTTGAGTTCTTGGTAATCCGTGATGAAATCCATACCGATTTCTTCCCACTTCCATTCGGGATTTTTAGCGGTTGTAGCAAACCTCGCTGGTCTCGATGTATTGCCTTAACTCTCTAGCATACATCGCACAAGGCAACGTGTTTCGCGACTTCACGCTCATATTCGCCACCAAAACCTCTCCTTTAAGTCCCGTACATCTTAGCGCTTCTGGATGAATTGAATACTTGGAATCATGAGCCTCTTCCAAAATCAATCGCTTAAGTTTCGTCTGCATTTGGCACACAAATGCGACTCGAACCACATGGTACCTTGGTCATCCACAGAAAGTCCTTTGCTAATCCTTCATCCTTTTAGCCTTGATCCGTTGACTTTCTCATCATCTTTTGTCCTTCCCGAATTTGATCTTCGAGCATTGGCTTCACTTCCAAAGCAGCTAGGAATCCTTCCGAAACTACTTCGCTTTAAATTTTGCAATTCTCTCGCATATTCGATCGTCCTTCCGCACCATCATATTCGCCACGTAGCTCTTGCGACTTAAGGCATCGCCTACTACATTTGCTTTTCCCGGATGGTAATGAATTCCCATGTTATAATCCTTGATTAATTCCAACCATCTCCTTTGCCTCATATTGAGATCTCGATTGAGTGAAAATATATTTCAAACTCTTATGGTCCGTATATATCTCACATCTATTTCCAATGAGATAATGACGCCACAATTTCAAGGCATGCACCACGGCACCAATTCCAAGTCATCGAGGATAATTTCCTTCATGTGGTCTTAATCGCTTTGACGATATGCGACCACTTTACCCTCTTGCATCAAAACGCATCCAAGACCCTGCCTTGACGCATCACAAGATATATCAAAGTCGTTTCAACATTAGGCAAAACCAACACGGGTGTTGTCAAAGCGCGCTTTAATTCCTCAAAACTCTTATCACAACCTCGTGTCCATGAAAATTTCTTTTCCTTTTTCAACAATCGAGTAAGAGGTATCGCAATCGTCGAAAATCCTTCTATGAACCGCGATAATATCCGCCATTCCCGTAAAACTACGGACTGAGTGATGACTTTGGTTGCTCCTAATGCAACACCGCTTCCACTTTGCTTGGGTCGACAAAGAACTCCTTCGCAATCATGACATGACCGAGAAATTCCACCTTTTCCTTCCAAAAGTCGATTTATTGAATTTAGCATACAGTTTGTTGCTCACGCAGCTTTTCCAACACTAGCCTCGGATGGTTTGCGTGCTCGCTCGGTCTTTGAATATACCAAAATATCATCTATGAACACAACAACAAACTTGTCCAAGTATTCCATGAAAATCTTATTCATCAAGTTCATGAAATATCTTTGGCGCATTGGTCAATCCAAAAGACATGACCGTGAACTCATAATGTTCAGATCTTGAAGAGAATGCGGTCTTTGGAACATCTCCCGCCCAATCTTTAGTTGATGATATCCGGAACGAAGGTCTATCTTGAGAAAACTCGGCTCCTCTCAAGCGGTCGAATGATCATCAATCCTTGGCAACGGATACTTATTCTTAATTGTCACTTCATTAAGTGCACGGTAATCAATACACATTCTAAGGCTTCCATCCTTTTCCCGACAAACAAAATCTGGCGCTCCCCATGGCGCATTTAACTTGGTCTTATAAAACCTTTCTAATAACTCGTCGATCTGCTTTCTTCATCTCCACCAACTCATCCGGTAGGCATTCGATAAGGTCTTTTTGCTATTGGTGCGGTTCCCGGTGCTAACTCAATGACGAACTCGATGTCACGGTCCAGCGGCATTCGGCAGATCTTCCGAAATACGTCCCGATATTCCACGACTCATCGCACGCCCTCTATGACGACGGTTCTCATGCTATTAACCATTAATTGACCACCACGAATCGCTGTTGCTTGAAATTTCACTTTCTCTCCTCTAGGGCTCTCAATGGATACAACCCTTCACCACAATCCAAAACTGTCTTATGCTTGGTTAACTACCCATTCCCAAAATGACATCTAAAGCTTGGGCATCTAGAATAATCAAGTTCGCTAGGAACTCTATCCCATTAATTATTAGCTTCACCCCAAACACCCGAGGTTAGATCTTAACTCGATCCCGGGCTTGACTAGCATCACACACTTAAGATTTTTCATGCTCAAACCATTTTCGATGCAAAAGCTCGAGAGACAAAGGAATGCGAAGCTCTGAATCAAATAATATCATTGTGTAATCGAGTTTACTAAAACTTACCCAAAGACGACGCCCGATGCTTCCTCGACTCCATTGGCGGTGATGTGGTTGACTCGCCTCGAATAGTAGCTTGAGGCGTCGCTCCCGCTCGTCCGGCTCCTCGATTCGCCCGTCATCGGAGCCTTAGCAGTGTCGTTCCTAGGTTGAAACGCACCGGCATGATACCTCCTTTCGGGGACATCTATTAGCATAATGCCCCACCATTGCAATCAGTAGCACCTTCCGCGATCGATCACGATTCCTCCTTGAGCATTGTTACCTTGGGCGGTGTTTGATAACTCGTCACGGTGGTCGCGATGCGTGTGTTGTTGGTTTGTTAACGACTTGCGGTTGGAACTTAGCAAACCGCTATGGGTCATCCTCATTCGCAGTGGTTAGGCGCCCACTGGTTAGTCATCAAGCGCTTGCGATTTTCCCCAAGCTCCTTGCGCTTATCCTCCGTAATCAAAGCCTTGTTTTCCAATTCTTGAAAATCTGGAAAAGTGTGGGTAATCACCTCACTTGCGATCCCGAGTTTAATCCTTCATGAATCGGATCGCTTAGCCTTGTCCGTCGCTACATCTTGAGGAGCATAGCGAGCTAATCGCGTGAATTTGTTCAAGTAATCACCACCGGTTGGCCTCCTTGCTTAAGCGCCCAATTCTTCCTTTTCAGTCCATCATTCCTTCCGCACGTGGTATGGCGGAAGGCCGTTGTAATTCTTCCCACGTGATTTCCATGGGTGCCTCATGAGTAGCACGAAGAGTTCTCCCACCATTCTCAATTTGTTGCCCTCAAGGCGATGGGATGCATAAAGAACCTTCTCATGCCCTTCACATTGCGTGTTGTACAACTTCCTCTCAATGGTTCTCAGCCAATCATCCGCTTCCAAGGGGTTGACGTTGCCCGAGAATATTGGCGGTCGGGTCCTCATAAAGTCTGACAATTTGGAATAAGGACGAGGTCCGCCGTTATTAATCTGAGCAATGGGTTGTTGATCGCGACCATATTGGTCATCTCACGCATCATTATCCGCATCAACCGAGTCTGCGCAATGAGAAAAGCTCCCAAGTTACGCATATCCATCGGGCGGTGCTTGATGCGGTGGTGCCTTCGTTGGGATTGTTGCACGGCGCAGACCACTTCTGAAGCTCCGTTGTTGCTACGGGTGTTCACCATCTGCTTGATTGCTTCTTGGGTTAGGAAACATAGATGTAGCATAGATAAGATGCAAGAACTTCTAAGGCAGGGGAAACAGGTTAAACCCAACTTAAATAATCTTTATTGATACTTGGTATGGTTGCTTACAATGCCTAAGGGCTTTGCAACACATACTGCACACTCAAAGAAACAATTAAGAACCAAACTAAACATGCAACCTTAACGCCTACTAAAAGGTAAAGGCTAACTTAAAGACGCGACTCAACACTCGAGTCTCAACACAACTCTAAGATCGACTTCACTCATCCACCACCTGGCCGAGATCGATCCGTGCATACACCGGTGGGTGGGTGGCATGGGTGCGAACCTATCTGGTGACCTCTCACTGGCTCCTCGACTCCCACTCACGCTCTTCCGGTCTTCTTCTTCCTCTTCTTCTTCCTCGGCGACCTCATCGGCCCTGGGACGACCTGGTCCGCTATCTCCTCGGCTACACGCAAGGCCTCCTCCAACTCATCGATGACTCGCTGCGGCTTCACGGGTCTTTGAAGCTCTCGCCCGTCACTCTCGGCGCCTCACACGCTGTCCCCCGGCTCTGCGCGATGTCCTCGGTGATCCTCCGGGCGGTGGCAAACTCAAGAAGGTGTCTGCGAAGAACACACCCTCCACGATCCGCCGACACTGCACGCCTGCATCTTTGTTGGGTGAAGTCGAAACACGGTGTCGCTGGCTCGTAAAGCGTAGTCGTGGCGATCCGTCGTGAGAGCAAGTCCGCAGCCTTCGAACTCCCGCTCGTAAGTGAACCTCCGGCGGTGATGTGGATCGGTCCGTGGTCTCGCCGCACTCTCGAGCGAAGATGATCACCTGCGTGAAGAACCCCGATGCACACCGTTGACGCCCAGCTTGCTTCCTCAAAGCGGACGATCAAAGCCTTTAATCACTTGAAGAACTCTCCACAGCTCCATGGCGTAGCCACCGCGCCTTGACTCAAGGATCGAAGATCGGCATCTATTCAAAACAAAATTTTGAATAAGATCTCCACTCAAAGCAACAACGAAAAAGAAGGTAATTTAGCAAGGATGAGAGTAGAGGATGAGATAAGTCAAGAGTTTCTTATTAGTAAATTTTACCTTTTCTTTAGAAAATAATTTTGACACTCCTAAGAGATACCAACTACCTAGGGCAAAGACCTATAGTCAAGATGGCTCGATACCACCTCTGTCGGGACCCGAATTTGCAAATCCGGACCCTCGTGTATAACGCACTAGTCCAGATCACACTAGTGCACACAGGCTCAACATAGATGTTATCACAGTCACACACAGAGGAATATAGCATAAACTTCAATAATTAATGATAACTGTTGTCTTACATGAATAATGCCTCACAGGCTTAAATAAGAAACAACAAATAAGTAGCAATGAAAAATAAATAAGCGTAGCAGCTTCCCAGTTTACCACAGGCATCTGACGAGGCTCGGACCCTAAGCATTCGCATCCAAATAATCCTCTTCCATGAATGGCGTAGATTCTTCCTCTTCTGAAGTTGTGTTGTTGGGGTGAGTACATAAAGCACCCAACAAGTTGTGCACAAGAATGCAAGTCTAATATTCTATATGCTTTGGCTTAATCCAAAGGAATGGCTAATATGGCTATTTTGCAAGAAAGCAAAGATTTAACAAGAATACAATAAATAGATTGAAAAGCAAGAAAACAATAACAATAATTAATAGATTCAAGATTTATGAAGTAAACCAAGTTTCCAACCCTAAATCAATTTTCCACTTCCCATGGCACCGCCATCCGAACAAGTTTTTGTTTAACAAAAGTCTAACCCTTAATCAGTAATTCCGAGCTTTGCTCAATACCGTGAGCACGGCTATTGAATAGATTGTACACTCGCAGAGGTTATGCACTTTACCCACACGATACAACCAAACACCACCAAGGCGAGTGATCGTAATAAAGCCTTTACAATGCTACACCTAGACCCAAGATCGCTCGCTAAGGTTTCAACATCAAGGGTTAAACCACCACAACAGGCCCCCTCTTGCGCCATGTGAGTTAAACCGTAACCCGGGACTCACTATTCACCACGACAAGATCAAATCTAGGTTTCACAAATTATTGACTAATTTGTCCCATTCCGCACATGTGGTTGCAAGAGAGACTCGGGTCAAAGGCTTGCAAGGTTAAGTCCTTAAAGTGATTAAGGCAAGACTTCCACATACCCCGCCAACCCGCCCACCTTGGCACACCGCCCTTGCCACTTGCCCCAATCTAAATCATTACCACCCAGCTTGATTACCAAGCACCACATGCCATCAACATTTCAATCTAGATGTGTGACCTCCTCGCCACGACAACTTGATATCACTGTGTGACGACACATGACACACCAATTCATAAACATTGTTCCATATTCCATTAGTCAAAATTAAGTATCAACATTCGGACATATGTGATGACGTGGCATGGCTAAGCAATCTCTGACGGTCTAACTAGTCCCATGTTGATTATTAATATTAACCAACTATAATTCCACATCCTAGGGTGACAAATAGATCATGGCATAAAATTGACAAGGTATGATTTAATTTAAATAGGCATATTATCTAATTCCCAGATTAATTGAAATCATTTATACATATAAAATATCATGCATAAAGTTTAAGAGATAAAATAGAAATTTGGTGAAAATTAGGTGAAACATGATCAAAGCACAACTTGCCTTGGAGTAGGTGCTGGTCTTGATCTGAGCTTGGGTCTTGGAGCGACGAATCTTCCTCCGGATCACCGAGCAGTTCAACGTCTATGCGAAACGATGCCAAAATAGCAAATAAACACCAAACCAGAGAGCAACCAAACTCCAAAAACAAAATAAAATTCACCAATAAATAGATCTTGATTTTACAAATTTTTAGAAATTTGAATCACTCAAATCCGAGTTAAAACGCAAAAGATATAGCCTTTTGAAGTTTGAATAAATCAAAATACAGAAAATAGGATTTTGATTTTTTGAATTATTTTCTATTGGAAAAGATTTTATTGCGCTCTGTTGGCGACGCCGACTCGGACCAATCAGCGTTGACACATCGCTGGTCCATGGACTCGGTCCATAGAACCGCCTCGTCCACCGTGGACGCGCCCACGGCGCCTCGCGCCACGCGCGACGACGCGGCGCAAGATCGATCGGTCGCCACGCCGCCGCGTGCCGATGCTCGACACGCGGCGTGCATCCACGCGATGATCCGACGACCACCGATCTACCCCTACGTGTCACTAACGACCGCTTATCTTAGATCTAACGGTCCATCTTACCGAGAGGTTCACCACCGATGAGGATGACGCGCGCGATCCGAACGGTTGGCGAAGATCCAACGGCCGCGCGAAGCTTCGAGACACGGGCGGGCTTGCACCGAGCGGAGGAAGACGACCACCGAACGGCGTTTCGACGCGATTCCGCGAAGAAGGGCGACTCGACGCGCACGACGCGAGGAACTCGGATCCGAACCGATTCGCGAACGGCGGCTTGACGACGGCGGAACTCAAGAAAACCGCGCGGCGAAGAGCAAACTCCGAGAGCTCTGCGAGGCTACAGTGGCGACTCAGCGGCGAAGGCTAGCATGGCGGATGCGCTCGGGATGGCGAACCTCGAGTGCGGTCCGCGCTTTAAATAGCCTCGCGAACGCCCGTAAAAGGCAACCCTAAAATCACGCGGCGGCGGCAAGAAGCGGCGGATTCGAAACCGAATCGAGACGATGATCGCGTCCGTCCGATCTGCGATGAACGGCCGCGATTCCCCAAGCGCGATACGATCCGATCCGCTCTTTCCAAAATCAACGGATGCGATCGATCTTTCCAAAACGACGCAAGGAATCCTCACGCGCGATCTTGATCCAACGGCCGAAGTCGCTAGGGTTTCGCGAAAGGAGACAGCCGTCTGATCTGGATCCAATGGTCCATACGCGAGGCGGCGGGGGAACGGGCTAACGGGCCGCACCGCGATGGGCCGCGCATGCACGATCTTTGGGCTTGGCCCAAGATCTTATTCACTCGATTTCAACGCTTTTGATTTAAAATAATTCCGAAATTAGATTAATTCATTTAAGGCAATTAAAATATCGGAAAAATCCAAGAAAATTCTCATAAATACTTTGAAACATTCTGGACTCAAATAAAATATTTTTGACAAAACTTCATATTATTCTTATCTATATATAATTAGTTTTCACCAAAGGTTCAATATACTTAATTAAAATAAATTCAAATAATTTCTGGAAAAATCCAATAATTTAAGAAAATCACAAAAATGCACGTGAGCGAAATTATAAGTCAAATTTTCGGGATGTTACAAACCTCCCCTTAATGTAATCTAGACCAGAGATTCAAGGTCGACTAGGAATAGGTTTGAAAATTCGACTTCAGATCCTCTTCACGCTCCCAGGTTGCCTCATTCTCGGAATGGTTGCTCCACTGAACTCTGCAAAAACGAACTGACTTGTTCCTGGTTCTGCGGTCCATGACATCCAAAATTTTCATTGGATGTTCTTTGTAGGTCAAATCCTTCTGCAACTCAATCTCTTCCATAGGCGTCGCTCTGCTGGCACCAAGACACTTCTTGAGTTGTGACACATGGAACACATCATGCACTTTGCCAAAGAATCTGCGGCAATTCCAAGCGATAAGCAACCTCCTCGACGGCTCAAAATTTTGAGCGGTCCAACATATCTTGGGGCAAGCTTTCCTTTAGCGTGGAACCTTTTAACTCCTTTTAGAGGGTAACCCTAAGATACACGAAATCTTGGGTTCAAACTCAAATCACGGCGTCGATTATCGCATAACTTTTTGTCTTGATGCGCGATTTTCAACTTTGTCTCTTATCATGGCAACTTGCTCTTGACTTCCTTAAGAATATTAGGGCCAAATATCATACGCTCCTGTCTCATTCCAATTCGGTGAGATGGGTACGACAGCACGACCATATAAAGCCTCAAATGGCGACATCGCAAACTAGCTCAGTAGTAATCGTTGTTATATTTGAACTCGCATATGGTAAGCATTTGTCCCATGAAGTGGTGTAGGCTAAAGCGCAAGCTCTTAACATATCTTCTAAAATCGATTTACTCTTTACCGTCGACCATCGGTCTGCGGATGGTATGGTTTGTGCTAAAGTTCAAAGCAGCGTTCCCATGGCTTCATGCAATTTGTCCCAAAATCTCGAGGTGAATCGAGTACCTCATCGACACTATTTTCTTAGGCACACCATGCAAACACACGATTCGGGCTATGTATAATTCGCTAACCGGTCTCTGAGTAAGTTGTCTTAACAAGGGATGAAGTGAGCAACTTTGGTCAATCGATCCACAATGACCCATATAGAATCATACCCATTTTGAGTTCTTGGCAATCCGGTGATGAAATCCATACCGATTTCTTCCCACTTCCATTACGGGATTTTTAGCGGTTGTAGCAAACCTTTGGTCTCGATGTATTGCCTTAACTCTCTAGCATACATCGCACAAGGCAACGTGCTCGCGACTTCACGCTTCATATTCGCCACCAAAACCTCTCCTTTAAGTCTGGTACATCTTAGCGCTTCTGGATGAATTGAATACTTGGAATCATGAGCCTCTTCCAAAATCAAGCGCTTAAGTTCAGTCATTTGGCACACAAATGCGACCACGGAACCACATGGTACCTTGGTCATCCACGGTAAAGTCCTTTGCTAATCCTTCATCCTTTTTAGCCTTGATCAGGTTGACTTTCTCATCATCTTTTGTCCTTCCCGAATTTGATCTTGAGCATTGGCTTCACTTCCAAAGCAGCTAGGAATCATACGAAACTACTTCCGATTTTAAATTTTGCAATTCTCTCTGCTGATTCGATTGTCCTTCTGCACCATCATATTCGCCACGTAGCTCTTGCGACTTAAGGCATCGGCTACCACATTTGCTTTTCTGGATGGTAATGAATTCCCATGTTATAATCCTTGATTAATTCCAACCATCTCCTTTGCCTCATATTGAGATCGATTGAGTGAAAATATATTTCAAACTCTTATGGTCCGTATATATCTCACATCTATTTCCAATGAGATAATGACGCCACAATTTCAAGGCATGCACCACGGCACCAATTCCAAGTCATGCGAGGATAATTTCCTTCATGTGGTCTTAAGCGCCTTGGCGCATATCGACCACTTTACCCTCTTGCATCAAAACGCATCCAAGACCTGTCTTGACGCATCACAAGATATATCAAAGTCGTTTCAACATTAGGCAAAACCAACACGGGTGTTGTCAAGCGCTTCTTTAATTCCTCAAAACTCTTATCACAACCTGGTGTCCATGAAAATTTCTTTTCCTTTTCAACAAGCGAGTAAGAGGTATCGCAATCGTCGAAAATCCTTCTATGAACCGCGATAATATCCTCGCCATTCCCGAAAACTACGGACTGAGTGCGGACTTTGGTTGCTCCCAATGCAACATCGCCTCCACTTTGCTTGGGTCGACAAAGAACTCCTTCTGCGGTCATGACATGACCGAGAAATTCCACCTTTTCCTTCCAAAAGTCGCATTCTTGAATTTAGCATACAAATTTGTTGCTCACGCATGACTTTTCCAACACTAGCCTCGGATGGTTTGCGTGCTCGCTCGGTCTTTGAATATACCAAAATATCATCTATGAACACAACAACAAACTTGTCCAAGTATTCCATGAAAATCTTATTCATCAAGTTCATGAAATATCTTTGGCGCATTGGTCAATCAAAAGACATGACCGTGAACTCATAATGTTCGTATCTTGAAGAGAATGCGGTCTTTGGAACATCTCCGCCCGAATCTTTAGTTGATGATATCCGGAGCGAAGGTCTATCTTGAGAAAACTCGGCTCCTCTCAAGCGGTCGAGCGGATCATCAATCCTTGGCAACGGATACTTATTCTTAATTGTCACTTCATTAAGTGCACGGTAATCAATACACATTCTAAGGCTTCCATCCTTTTCCCGACAAACAAAATCGGCGCCCCATGGCGGCGAACTTGGTCTTATAAAACCTTTCTCTAATAACTCGTCGATCTGTTTCTTCATCTCCACCAACTCATCGGTAGGCATTCGATAAGGTCTTTTGCTATTAGTGCGGTTCTGGTGCTAACTCAATGAGCGAACTCGATGTCACGGTGCAGCGGCATTCGGCAGATCTTCCGAAATACGTCTGGATATTCACGACTCTCGCACGCCCTCTATGACGACGGTTCTCATGCTATTAACCATTAATTGACCACCACGAATCGCTGTTGCTTGAAATTTCACTTTCTCTCCTCTAGGGCTCTCAATGGATACAACCCTTGACCACAATCCAAAAGCTGTCTTATGCTTGGTTAACGGTCCATTCCCAAAATGACATCTAAAGCTTGGGCATCTAGAATAATCAAGTTAAGCTAGGAACTCTATCCCATTAATTATTAGCTTCACCCCAAACACCCGAGGTTAGATCTTAACTCGGATCACCGGGCTTGGACTAGCATCACACACTTAAGATTTTCATGCTCAAACCATTTTGGATGCAAAAGCTCGAGAGACAAAGGAATGCGAAGCTCTGAATCAAATAATCTTATTGCAGTCTCGAGTTTACAAAAACTTACCCAAAGACGACGTCGATGCTTCCGGACTCCATTGGCGGTGATGTGGTTGACTCGCCTCGAATAGTAGCTTGAGGCGTCGCTCCTGCTGTCCGGCTCCTCGATTCGCTCCGTCATCGGTGCCTTAGCGGTGTCGTTCCTAGGTTGAAACGCACCGGCATGATACCTCCTTTACGGGGACATCTATTAGCATAATGCCCACTCATTGCAATCGTAGCACCTTCCGCGATCGATCACGCATTCCTCCTTGAGCATTGTTACCTTGGGCGGTGTTTGATAACTCGTCACGGTGGTCGCGGTGCAGTGTTCTTTGGTTTGTTAACGACTTGCGGTTGGAACTTAGCAAAGCTATTGCGGGGTCATCCTCATTCGCGGTGGTTAGGCGTCCACAGGTTAGTCATCAAGCGCTTGCGATTTTCCCCAAGCTCCTTGCGCTTATCCTCGTAATCAAAGCCTTGTTTTCCAATTCTTGAAAATGCGGAAAAGTGTGGGTAATCGGCCTCACTTGCGATCCGAGTTTAATCCTTCATGAATCGGATCGCCTAGCCTTGTCCGTCGCTACATCTTCAGGAGCATAGCGAGCTAACTGCGTGAATTTGTTCAAGTAATCAGCCACCGGTTGGCCTCCTTGCTTAAGCGCCCTGAATTCTTCCTTTTTCAGGTCCATCATTCCTTCCGCACGTGCGTATCTGGCGGAAGGCCGTTGCGAATTCTTCCCACGTGATTTCCATGGGTGCCTCATGAGTAGCACAAGATGGTTCTCCCACCATTCTCGCATTTGTTCCCTCAAGGCGATGGGATGCATAAAGAACCTTCTCATGCCCTTCACATTGCGTGTTGTACAACTTCCTCTCAATGGTTCTCAGCCAATCATCCGCTTCCAAGGGGTTGACGTTGCCCGAGAATATTGGCGGTCGGGTCCTCATAAAGTCGACAATTTGGAATAAGGGCGAGGTCGCCGTTATTAATCTGAGCAATGGGGTTGTTGATCGCGACCATATTGGTCATCTCACGCATCATTGTGCGCATCAAGCGAGTCTGCGCAGCGAGAAAAGCTCCCAAGTTCTGCATATCCACTGGCGGTGCTTGATGCGGTGGTGCTCCTTCGTTGGGATTGTTGCCTGGGCGCAGACCACTTCCTGAAGCTCCGTTGTTGCTACGGGTGTTCACCATCTGCTTGATTGCTTCTTGGGTTAGGAAACATAGATGTAGCATAGATAAGATGCAAGAACTTCTAAGGCAGGGGAAACAGGTTAAACCCAACTTAAATAATCTTTATTGATACTTGGTATGGTTGCTTACAATGCCTAAGGGCTTTGCAACACATACTGCACACTCAGCAAACAATTAAGAACCAAACTAAACATGCAACCTTAACGTCTACTAAAAGGTAAAGGCTAACTTAAAGACGCGACTCAACACTCGAGTCTCAACACAACTCTAAGATCGACTCTCACTCATCCACCACCAGTGAGGCGATCTGGTGCATACACCGGTGGGTGGTGTGGCATGGGTGCGAACCTATCTGGTGACCCTCTGCTGGCTCCTCGACTCCCACTCACGCTCTTAGGGTCTTCTTCTTCCTCTTCTTCTTCTCGGCGACCTCATCCGGCTCTGGGCGACCAGTGCGCTATCTCCTCGGCCACCGCAAGGCCTCCTCCAACTCATCGATGACTCTGGCTGCGGCTTCACGGGTCTTTTGAAGCTCTCGCCCGTCACTCTCGGCGCCCACACGCTGTCCCCAGCTCTGCGCAGTGTCCTCGGTGATCCTCCTGGGCGGTGGCAAACTCAAGCAAGGTGTCTGCGAACACACTCCCCCTCCACGATCCGTCGACGCTGGCACGCTCGTACTGTTGGGTGAAGTCGAAACACGGTGTCGCGAAGCTCGTAAGCGTAGTCGTGGCGGATCCGTCGAGAGCAAGTCCGCAGACCTCTGAACTCCGCCTCGTAAGTGAACCTCCGGCGGTGATGTGGATCGGCCTCGTGGTCTCGTCGCACTCTCGGCGAAGATGATCGACTGCGTAAGAACCCCGATGCACACCGTTGACGTTCCAGTTGCTTCCTCGGTAAAGCGGACGATCAAAGCCTTTAATCACTTGAAGAACTCTCCACAGCTCCATGGCGTAGCCACCCTGCCTTGACTCGAAGGACTGGAAGATCGGCATCTATTCAAAACAAAATTTTGAATAAGATCTCCACTCGAAACGGCAACGAAAAAGAAGGTAATTTAGCAAGGATGAGAGTAGAGGGATGAGATAAGTCAAGAGTTTCTTATTAGTAAATTTTACCTTTTTCTTTAGAAAATAATTTTGGACACTCCTAAGAGATACCAACTACCTAGGGCAAAGACCTATAGTCAGTATGGCTCTGATACCACCTCTGTCGGGACCCGAATTTGCAAATCCGGACCCTCTGTGTATAACGCACTAGTCCAGGATCACACTAGTGCACACAGGCTCAACATAGATGTTATCACAGTCACACACAAGGGAATATAGCATAAACTTCAATAATTAATGATAAACTGTTGTCTTACATGAATAATGCCTCACAGGGCTTAAATAAGAAACGACAAATAAGTAGCATGGAAAAATAAATAAGCGTAGCGACTTCGATTTACCACAGGCATCCGACGAGGCTCGGACCCTAAGCATTCGCATCCAAATAATCCTCTTCCATGAATGGCGTAGATTCTTCCTCTTACGAAGTTGTGTTGTTGGGGTGAGTACATAAAGCACCCAACAAGTTGTGCACGATAATGCAAGTCTAATATTCTATATGCTTTGGCTTAATCCAAAGGAATGGCTAATATGGCTATTTTGCAAGAAGCGACATTTAACAAGAATACTGATAAATAGATTGAAAAGCGATAAAACAATAATGATAATTAATAGATTCAACATTTATGAAGTAAACCAAGTTTCCAACCTAAATCAATTTTCCACTTCCCATGGCACCTGCCATCCGAACAAGTTTTTGTTTAACAAAAGTCTAACCCTTAATCAGTAATCCCGAGCTTTGCTCAATACAGTGAGCACGGCTATTCGAATAGATTGTACACTCTGCAGAGGTTATGCACTTTACCCACACGATACAACCAAACACCACCAAGGCGAGTGATCGTAACAAAGCCTTTACAATGCTACACCTAGACCCGATCTTGCTCGCTAAGGTTTCAACATGAAGGGTTAAACCACCACAACAGGCCCCCTCTTGCGCCATGTGAGTTAAAGCGTAACCGGGACTCACTATTCACCACGACAAGATCAAATCTAGGTTTCACAAATTATTCACTAAGGTTGTCCCATTCCGACATGTGGTTGCAGAGAGACTCAGTCAAAGGCTTGCAAGGTTAAGTCCTTAAAGTGATTAAGGCAAGACTTCCACATACCCCGCCAACCCTGGCCCACCTTGGCACTTGCGCCTTGCCACTTGCCCCAATCTAAATCATTACCACCCAGTTGATTACCAAGCACCACATGCCATCAACATTTCAATCTAGATGTGTGACCTCCTCGCCACGACAACTTGATATCACGTGTGACGACACATGACACACCAATTCATAAACATTGTTCCATATTCCATTAGTCAAAATTAAGTATCAACATTCGGACATATGTGATGGCGTGGCATGGCTAAGCAATCTCGACGGTCTAACTAGTCCCATGTTGATTATTAATATTAACCAACTATAATTCCACATCCTAGGGTGACAAATAGATCATGGCATAAAATTGACAAGGTATGATTTAATTTAAATAGGCATATTATCTAATTCCCAGATTAATTGAAATCATTTATACATATAAAATATCATGCATAAAGTTTAAGAGATAAAATAGAAATTTGGTGAAAATTAGGTGAAACATGATCAAAGCACAACTTGCCTTGGAGTAGGTGCTGGTCTTGATCCGAGCTTGGGTCTTGGGCGGCGAATCTTCCTCCGGATCACCGAAAGCGGTTCAACGTCTATGCGAAACGATGCCAAAATAGCAAATAAACACCAAACCAGAGAGCAACCAAACTCCAAAAACAAAATAAAATTCACCAATAAATAGATCTTGATTTTACAAATTTTTAGAAATTTGAATCACTCAAATCCGAGTTAAAACGCAAAAGATATAGCCTTTTGAAGTTTGAATAAATACTGAAAATACAGAAAATAGGATTTCTGATTTTTTTGAATTATTTTTCTATTGGAAAAGATTTTATTGCGCTTACCGACGTCACCGACTCGGACCAATCAGCGTTGACCGTCGCTGGTCCATGGACTCGGTCCACGAACCGCCTCGTCCACCGTGGACGCGCCCACGGCGCCTCGCGCCACGCGCCCGACACGGCGCATCGATCGATCGTCACGCCACGCCGCCGTGCCGATGCTCGACACGCGGCGGCATGCATCCGCGATGATCCGCGACCACCGATCTACCCCTACGTGTCACTAACGACCGCTTATCTTAGATCTAACGGTCCATCTTAGGAGAGGTTCACCGCCGATGAGGATGACGCGCGCGATCCGAGCGGTTGGCGAAGATCCAAGCGGCGCTGAAGCTTCGAGACACGGCGGGCTTGCACCGGAGCGGAGGAAGACGACCACCGAGCGGCGTTCGACGCGATTCCGGCGAGAAGAAGGCGGACTCGGCGACGACGCGAGGAACTCGGATCCGAACCGATTCGCGAACGGCGGCTTGACGACGGCGGAACTCAAGAAAACCGCGCGGCGAAGAGCAAACTCGGAGAGCTCTGCGAGGCTCGTGGCGACTCAGCGGCGAAGGCTAGCATCGGCGGATGCGCTGCGGGATGGCGAACCTCGAGTGCGGTCCGCGCTTTAAATAGCCTCGTGAACGCCCGTAAAAGGCAACCCTAAAATCACGCGGCGGCGGCGGCAAGCGGCGGCGGATTCGAAACCGAATCGGAGGCGATGGATCGCGGTCCGTCCGTCTGCGATGAGCGGCTGCGATTCCCCAAACGCGATACGATCCGATCCGCTCTTTCCAAAATCAGCGGATGCGATCGATCTTTCCAAAACAGCGCAAGGAATCCTCACGCGCGATCTTGATCCAACGGCTAAAGTCGCTAGGGTTTCGCGAAAGGAGACAGCCGTCGATCTGGATCCAATGGTCCATACGCGAGGCGGCGGGGGAACGGGCTAACGGGCCGCACCGCGATGGGCCGCGCATGCGATCTTGGGCTTGGCCCGATCTTATTCACTCGATTTCAACGCTTTTGATTTAAAATAATTCCGAAATTAGATTAATTCATTTAAGGCAATTAAAATATCAGGAAAAATCCAAGAAAATTCTCATAAATACTTTGAAACATTCTGGACTCAAATAAAATATTTTTGACAAAACTTCATATTATTCTTATCTATATATAATTAGTTTTCACCAAAGGTTCAATATACTTAATTAAAATAAATTCAAATAATTTCTGGAAAAATCCAATAATTTCAGAAAATCACAAAAATGCACGTGGCGAAATTATAAGTCAAATTTTGGGATGTTACAAACCTCCCCTTAATGAGAATCTCGACCAGAGATTCAAGGTCGACTAGGGAATAGGTTTGAAAATTCGACTTGAGATCCTCTTCACGCTCCCAAGGTTGCCTCATTCTCGGAATGGTTGCTCCTTTGAACTCTGCAAAACGCATCGACTTGTTCACAGTTCTGCGGTCCATGACATCCAAAATTTTCATTGGATGTTCTTTGTAGGTCAAATCATACGCAACTCAATCTCTTCCATAGGCGTGCGCTCTGCTTGGCACCAAGACACTTCTTGAGTTGTGACACATGGAACACATCATGCACGCTTTGCAAGAAGCTGCGGCAATTCAAGCGATAAGCAACCTCCCTCGACGGCTCAAAATTTTGAGCGGTCCAACATATCTTAGGGCAAGCTTTCCTTTAGCGTGGAACCTTTTAACTCCTTTTAGAGGGTAACCTAAGATACACGAAATCTTGGGTTGAAACTCAAATCACGGCGTCGATTATCGCATAACTTTTTGTCTTGATCAGCGCGATTTTCAACTTTGTCTCTTATCATGGCAACTTGCTCTTGACTTCCTTAAGAATATTAGGGCCAAATATCATACGCTCCTGTCTCATTCCAATTCGGTGAAGTACGACAGCACGACCATATAAAGCCTCAAATGGCGACATCGCAAACTAGCACAGTAGCTGTTGTTATATTTGAACTCGCATATGGTAAGCATTTGTCCCATGAAGTGGTGTAGGCTAAAGCGCAAGCTCTTAACATATCTTCTAAAATCGATTTACTCTTTACGTCGACCATCGATTCTGCGGATGGTATCTTGTGCTAAAGTTCAAGCGCGTTCCCATGGCTTCATGCAATTTGTCCCAAAATCTCGAGGTGAATGAGTACCTGCATCGACACTATTTTCTTAGGCACACCATGCAAACACACGATTCGGGCTATGTATAATTCTGCTAACCGGTCTCCTGAGTAAGTTGTCTTAACCGGGATGAAGTGAGCAACTTTGGTCAATCGATCCACAATGACCCATATAGAATCATACCCATTTTGAGTTCTTGGCAATCCGGTGATGAAATCCATACCGATTTCTTCCCACTTCCATTCTGGGATTTTTAGCGGTTGTAGCAAACCTGCTGGTCTCTGATGTATTGCCTTAACTCTCTAGCATACATCGCACAAGGCAACGTGCTCGGCGACTTCACGCTTCATATTCGGCCACCAAAACCTCTCCTTTAAGTCCTGGTACATCTTAGCGCTTCCTGGATGAATTGAATACTTGGAATCATGAGCCTCTTCCAAAATCAAGCTGCTTAAGTTCAGTCTTTGGCACACAAATGCGACCACGAACCACATGGTACCTTGGTCATCCACGGTAAAGTCCTTTGCTAATCCTTCATCCTTTTTAGCCTTGATCAGGTTGACTTTCTCATCATCTTTTGTCCTTCCCGAATTTGATCTTGAGCATTGGCTTCACTTCCAAAGCGACTAGGAATCATACGAAACTACTTCGATTTTAAATTTTGCAATTCTCTGCGCACGATTCATTGTCCTTCTGCACCATCATATTCGCCACGTAGCTCTTGCGACTTAAGGCATCGGCTACCACATTTGCTTTTCTGGATGGTAATGAATTCCCATGTTATAATCCTTGATTAATTCCAACCATCTCCTTTGCCTCATATTGAGATCGATTGAGTGAAAATATATTTCAAACTCTTATGGTCCGTATATATCTCACATCTATTTCCAATGAGATAATGACGCCACAATTTCAAGGCATGCACCACTAGACCAATTCCAAGTCATGCGAGGATAATTTCCTTCATGTGGTCTTAAGCGCCTTGGCGCATATCGACCACTTTACCCTCTTGCATCAAAACGCATCCAAGACCTGTCTTGGCGCATCACAATATATATCAAAGTATTACGAACATTAGGCAAAACCAACACGGGCTGTTGTCAAGCGCTTCTTTAATTCCTCAAAACTCTTATCACAACCTGGTGTCCATGAAAATTTCTTTTCCTTTTCAACAAGCGAGTAAGAGGTATCGCAATCGTCGAAAATCCTTCTATGAACCGGCGATAATATCCGCCATTCCCGTAAAACTACGGACTGAGTGCGGACTTTGGTTGCTCCCAATGCAACACTTGCCTCCACTTTGCTTGGGTCGACAAACAACTCCTTCTGCAGTCATGACATGACCGAGAAATTCCACCTTTTCCTTCCAAAAGTCGCATTCTTGAATTTAGCATACTGTTTGTTGCTCACGACTTTTCCAACACTAGCCTCGGATGGTTTGCGTGCTCGCTTCGGTCTTTGAATATACCAAAATATCATCTATGAACACAACAACAAACTTGTCCAAGTATTCCATGAAAATCTTATTCATCAAGTTCATGAAATATCTTTGGCGCATTGGTCAATCAAAAGACATGACCGTGAACTCATAATGTTCGTATCTTGAAGAGAATGCGGTCTTTGGAACATCTCCGCTCGAATCTTTAGTTGATGATATCCGGAGCGAAGGTCTATCTTGAGAAAACTCGGCTCCTCTCAAGCTGGTCGAGCAGATCATCAATCCTTGGCAGCGGATACTTATTCTTAATTGTCACTTCATTAAGTGCACGGTAATCAATACACATTCTAAGGCTTCCATCCTTTTTCCCGACAAACAAAGCGGCGCTCCCCATGGCGGCGAACTTGGTCTTATAAAACCTTTCTCTAATAACTCGTCGATCTGTTTCTTCATCTCCACCAACTCATCGGTAGGCATTCGATAAGGTCTTTTTGCTATTAGTGCGGTTCACGGTGCTAACTCAATGCGAACTTCGATGTCACGATGCGCGGCATTCGGCAGATCTTCCGAAATCGTCTGGATATTCCACGACTCTCGCACGTCCTCTATGACGACGGTTCTCATGCTATTAACCATTAATTGACCACCACGACTGCTGTTGCTTGAAATTTCACTTTCTCTCCTCTAGGGCTCTCAATGGATACAACCCTTGACCACAATCCAAAACTGTCTTATGCTTGGTTAACGGTCCATTCCCAAAATGACATCTAAAGCTTGGGCATCTAGAATAATCAAGTTAGCTAGGAACTCTATCCCATTAATTATTAGCTTCACCCCAAACACCCGAGGTTAGATCTTAACTCAGATCCCGGGCTTGGACTAGCATCACACACTTAAGATTTTTCATGCTCAAACCATTTTGGATGCAAAAGCTCGAGAGACAAAGGAATGCGAAGCTCTGAATCAAATAATCTTATTGCAGTCTTGAGTTTACAAAAACTTACCCAAAGACGACGTCGATGCTTCACGGACTCCATTGGCGGTGATGTGGTTGACTCGCCTCGAATAGTAGCTTGAGGCGTCGCTCCCTGTCCGGCTCCTCGATTCGCTCCGTCATCGGTGCCTTAGCGGTGTCGTTCCTAGGTTGAAAGCATGCGGCATGATACCTCCTTTACGGGACATCTATTAGCATAATGCCCTGACTCATTGCAAGCTATAGCACCTTACGGCGCATCGATCACGCATTCCTCCTTGAGCATTGTTACCTTGGGCGGTGTTTGATAACTCTGTCACGGTGGTCGCGGTGCGGTGTTCTTTGGTTTGTTAACGACTTGCGGTTGGAACTTAGCAAAGCATTGCGGGGTCATCCTCATTCGCGGTGGTTAGGCGTCCACAGGGTTAGTCATCAAGCGCTTGCGATTTTCCCCAAGCTCCTTGCGCTTATCCTCCAGAATCAAAGCCTTGTTTTCCAATTCTTGAAAATCTGGAAAAGTGTGGGTAATCAGCCTCACTTGCAGTCCTGAGTTTAATCCCTTCATGAATCGGGACTGCCTAGCCTTGTCCGTCGCTACATCTTCAGGAGCATAGCGAGCTAACTGCGTGAATTTGTTCAAGTAATCAGCCACCGGTTGGCCTCCTTGCTTAAGCGCCCTGAATTCTTCCTTTTTCAGGTCCATCATTCCTTCTGGTACGTGGTACTGGCGGAAGGCCGTTGCGAATTCTTCCCACGTGATTTCCATGGGTGCCTCATGAGTAGCACAGTAGTTCTCCCACCATTCTGCGGCTGTTCCCTCAAGCTGATGGGATGCATAAAGAACCTTCTCATGCCCTTCACATTGCGTGTTGTACAACTTCCTCTCAATGGTTCTCAGCCAATCATCCGCTTCCAAGGGTTGGCGTTGCGAGAATATTGGCGGTCGGGTCCTCATAAAGTCGACAATTTGGAATAAGGGCGAGGTCCGCCGTTATTAATCTGGCGGCGGGGTTGTTGATGCGACCATATTGGTCATCTCTTTGCATCATTATGCGCATCAAGCGAGTCTGCGCGAGAAAAGCTCCCAAGTTCTGCATATCCACTGGCGGTGCTTGATGCGGTGGTGCTCCTTCGTTGGGATTGTTGCCTGGGCGCAGACCACTTCCTGAAGCTCCGTTGTTGCTACGGGTGTTCACCATCTGCTTGATTGCTTCTTGGGTTAGGAAACATAGATGTAGCATAGATAAGATGCAAGAACTTCTAAGGCAGGGGAAACAGGTTAAACCCAACTTAAATAATCTTTATTGATACTTGGTATGGTTGCTTACAATGCCTAAGGGCTTTGCAACACATACTGCACACTCAGCAAACAATTAAGAACCAAACTAAACATGCAACCTTAACGTCTACTAAAAGGTAAAGGCTAACTTAAAGACGCGACTCAACACTCGAGTCTCAACACAACTCTAAGACTGACTCTCACTCATCCACCACCACAGGTGAGGCGATCCGTGCATACACCGGTGGGTGGGCTGGCATGGGTGCGAACCTATCCTGGTGACCCTCTGCTGGCTCCTCAGACTCCCACTCACGCTCTTCAGGGTCTTCTTCTTCCTCTTCTTCTTCCTCGGCGACCTCATCCGGCTCTGGACGACCTGGTCTGCTATCTCCTCAGCTACCTGCAAGGCCTCCTCCAACTCATCGATGACTCTGGCTGCGGCTTCACGGGTCTTTGAAGCTCTCGCTCCGTCACTCTCGGCGCCTCACGCTGTCCCGGCTCTGCAGTGTCCCTCGGTGATCCTCTGGCGGTGGCAAACTCGGCAAGGTGTCTTGCGATAACACCACCCCTCCACGATCCGTCGACCCTGCGCGCTCGTCTTGTTGGGTGAAGTCGAAACACGGTGTCGCCAAGCTCGTAAGCGTAGTCGTGGCGGATCCGTCGTGAAACAAGTCCGCGACCTCTGAACTCCCGCCTCGTAAGTGAACCTCCGGGCGGTGATGTGGATCGATCTCGTGGTCTCGTCGCACTCTCGGCGAAGATGATCGACTGCGAGAAGAACCCCGATGCACACCGTTGACGTTCCAGTTGCTTCCTCGGTAAAGCGGACGATCAAAGCCTTTAATCACTTGAAGAACTCTCCACAGCTCCATGGCGTAGCCACCCTGCCTTGACTCGAAGGACTGGAAGATCGGCATCTATTCAAAACAAAATTTTGAATAAGATCTCCACTCGAAACGGCAACGAAAAAGAAGGTAATTTAGCAAGGATGAGAGTAGAGGGATGAGATAAGTCAAGAGTTTCTTATTAGTAAATTTTACCTTTTTCTTTAGAAAATAATTTTGGACACTCCTAAGAGATACCAACTACCTAGGGCAAAGACCTATAGTCGGTATGGCTCGATACCACCTCTGTCGGGACCCGAATTTGCAAATCAGGACCCTCTGTATAACGCACTAGTCCAGATCACACTAGTGCACACAGCTCAACATAGATGTTATCACGATCACACACGCGGAATATAGCATAAACTTCAATAATTAATGATAACTGTTGTCTTACATGAATAATGCCTCACGGGGCTTAAATAAGAAACGACAAATAAGTAGCGGCGGAAAAATAAATAAGCGTAGCAGACTTCGATTTACCACAGCAACCGAGCGAGGCTCGGACCCTAAGCATTCGCATCCAAATAATCCTCTTCCATGAATGGCGTAGATTCTTCCTCTTACAAGTTGTGTTGTTGGGGTGAGTACATAAAGCACCCAACAAGTTGTGCTGATAATGCAAGTCTAATATTCTATATGCTTTGGCTTAATCCAAAGGAATGGCTAATATGGCTATTTTGCGAAAGCGACATTTAACAAGAATACTGATAAATAGATTGAAAAGCGATAAAACAATAATGATAATTAATAGATTCAACATTTATGAAGTAAACCAAGTTTCCAACCCTAAATCAATTTTCCACTTCCCATGGCACCCGCCATCCGAACAAGTTTTTGTTTAACAAAAGTCTAACCCTAAGCAGTAATTCGAGCTTTGCTCAATACCGTGAGCACGGCTATTCGAATAGATTGTACACTCTGCAGAGGTTATGCACTTTACCCACACGATACAACCAAACACCACCAAGGCGAGTGATCGTAACAAAGCCTTTACAATGCTACACCTAGACCCAAGATCGCTCGCTAAGGTTTCAACATCAAGGGTTAAACCACCACAACAGGCCCCCTCTTGCGCCATGTGAGTTAAACCGTAACCGGGACTCACTATTCACCACGACAAGATCAAATCTAGGTTTCACAAATTATTCACTAAGGTTTGTCCCATTCGGACATGTGGTTGCAAGAGAGACTCGGGTCAAAGGCTTGCAAGGTTAAGTCCTTAAAGTGATTAAGGCAAGACTTCCACATACCCCGCCAACCTCGCCCACCTTGGCACATCGCCCTTGCCACTTGCCCCAATCTAAATCATTACCACCCCAGTTGATTACCAAGCACCACATGCCATCAACATTTCAATCTAGATGTGTGACCTCCTCGCCACGACAACTTGATATCACTGTGTGACGACACATGACACACCAATTCATAAACATTGTTCCATATTCCATTAGTCAAAATTAAGTATCAACATTCGGACATATGTGATGACGTGGCATGGCTAAGCAATCTACGACGGTCTAACTAGTCCCATGTTGATTATTAATATTAACCAACTATAATTCCACATCCTAGGGTGACAAATAGATCATGGCATAAAATTGACAAGGTATGATTTAATTTAAATAGGCATATTATCTAATTCCCAGATTAATTGAAATCATTTATACATATAAAATATCATGCATAAAGTTTAAGAGATAAAATAGAAATTTGGTGAAAATTAGGTGAAACATGATCAAAGCACAACTTGCCTTGGAGTAGGTGCTGGTCTTGATCCGAGCTTGGGTCTTGGAGCGACGAATCTTCCTCCGGATCACCGAGCAGTTCAACGTCTACGCGAAACGATGCCAAAATAGCAAATAAACACCAAACCAGAGAGCAACCAAACTCCAAAAATAAAATAAAATTCACCAATAAATAGATCTTGATTTTACAAATTTTTAGAAATTTGAATCACTCAAATCCGAGTTAAAACGCAAAAGATATAGCCTTTTGAAGTTTGAATAAATACTGAAAATACAGAAAATAGGATTTCTGATTTTTTTGAATTATTTTTCTATTGGAAAAGATTTTATTGCGCTACGCTGACGTCATACGACTCGGACCAATCAGCGTTGACACGTCGCTGGTCCATGGACTCGGTCCATAGAACCGCCTCGTCCACCGTGGACGCGCCCACGCGGCGCCTCGCGCACCGACATCGCGCAGCGCGATCGATCGGTCGCCACGCCGCCGTGCGATGCTCGACACGCGGCGTGCATCACGCGATGATCCGACGGCCACCGATCTACCCTACGTGTCACTAACGACCGCTTATCTTAGATCTAACGGTCCATCTTACCGGAGAGGTTCACCGCCGATGAGGATGACGCGCGCGATCCGAGCGGTTGGCGAAGATCCAACGGTGCGTGAAGCTTCGAGACACGGCGGCGGGCTTGCACCGAGCGGAGGAAGACGACCACCGAACGGCGTTTGACGCGATTCCGCGCGAAGAAGGGCGGACTCGACGCGGCACGACGCGAGGAACTCGGATCCGAACCGATTCGCGAACGGCGGCTTGACGCGGCGGAACTCAAGAAAACCGCAGCGGCGAAGAGCAAACTCGGAGAGCTCTGCGAGGCTACGTGGCGACTCAGCGGCGAAGGCTAGCATCGGCGGATGCGCTCGGGATGGCGATCCTCGAGTGCGGTCGCGCTTTAAATAGCCTCGTGACGCCCTAAAAGGCAACCCTAAAATCACGCGCGGCGGCGGCAAGCGGGCGATTCGAAACCGAATCGGAGGCGATGATCGCGGTCCGTCCGATCTGCGATGAACGGTGCGATTCCCCAACGCGATACGATCCGATCCGCTCTTTCCAAAATCAACGGATGCGATCGATCTTTCCAAAGCACGCAAGGAATCCTCACGCGCGATCTTGATCCAACGGCCAAGTCGCTAGGGTTTCGCGAAGGAGAAACCCGTCGATCTGGATCCAATGGTCCATACGCGAGGCGGGGAACGGGCTAACGGGCGCACCGCGATGGGCGCGCATGCGATCTTGGGCTTGGCCCGAGATATTCACTCGATTTCCAACGCTTTTGATTTAAAATAATTCCGAAATTAGATTAATTCATTTAAGGCAATTAAAATATCAGGAAAAATCCAAGAAAATTCTCATAAATACTTTGAAACATTCTGGACTCAAATAAAATATTTTTGACAAAACTTCATATTATTCTTATCTATATATAATTAGTTTTCACCAAAGGTTCAATATACTTAATTAAAATAAATTCAAATAATTTCTGGAAAAATCCAATAATTTAAGAAAATCACAAAAATGCACGTGAGCGAAATTATAAGTCAAATTTTTGGGATGTTACATCGACCTAGCCTTAGCATGAAACTTGCCTAATTTACAGAAGGCAGCATTTAACTCGTCGTAGGTGGGTACCTCATCCGTGTCACATTTATCTGAGTCGCCGATGATCCGTCGGTGTCGACCATGAAGCATCATGGAGAGAAGTCGTCGCCCTTCTTCTCTTGCGGTTTATCCTCGTCCTCGTCGCTCCATGTCTCCGTGTCGGAGAGGTTGATGTCGTCAAGCGCGGCGAGAACGCGGTGGAAGAGCTTCTTGTTCTTAGAGAAGTTGCGGTACTTCTTCTCACGCGTCGGCTCACGAACTGGAGGCTTCTTGTTGCGGTTCTTGTCGATGTAGTCGTTCTTTGCCGAACCATCGGCATCGTTCTTAGCCTTCTCCAATTTGGGACAGTTTGCTCGAACGTGGTTGGTGCCACCACACTCGAAACAAGTGATCATCCCACCTCTCTTCCTCTCTCTCTCACTCTCTTGTATGCATATGAAAATTTGCGAGCAAGAAGAGCAAGCTCATTTTCTGGAAATTTTTCCAGTTGATTATCGCTTAGCTCGCAAAGGGCGAAGAGAGAGAAACCAACAGAAGAATCAGAAAGAGAGGATCCAATGGGATCGGTGACCAAAGCCATCGACTGAGACTTCGTCTTCCGCGAGACGACGTCGATCTCATGAGTCTTGAGGTGGGAATAAAGCCCGTCAAGAGTCAAGGTCGACAGGTCGGTGGTGTCCTTGATGGTGGTCACCTTCATCTCCCAAACGCGCAAATCGAGTGCGGTTAAGAAATGTCGAGCATTATCCGAGTCAGGGTATATACAACCAACTGCTCGAAGATCACTCAAGATCTTGGTAAAACGACCGAAGCACTCATCAAGACTCTCACCAGCGTGTTGTTCAAACTTGTTGAACTCACGCTTGAACTGGTCCTGCCTCACGGTCTTGATTTGAGTAGTGCCCACATGGTAAGCATCGAGGGTCACCCAAATATCGTGAGCGGAACAGAGGTGAGAAATCCTATCATACTCACTGTGGCTAAGACCCTGTATGAGGATGTTCCTTGCCTTAGCATTCGCCTCAACGTCAGCCATATTTCCGGCCGTGACGTTTTCATCAGCAGGAACCTCATACGGGAGTTTCACCTTCTGCCATATCAGGAAGCCCTGGGCAGTGATGTATGACTCTATCCGCAATTTCCAAATGGAAAATCAACTCCAGCAAAAATGGGAGGCTTGGTGGAATACTTGTCCATCGCCATGGCTCTTGAGACAGGTCAAGATCTATGGAAGAGCAAAACCGGCTCTGATACCAATTGAAGGACCGAGATGGCGAACAGAGGGGGGGTGAATGGTCGCAAATAAATTTTCCCCCAAAATACTCCAACAAAAACCTCGACAAGATCGCTCAAAGGAAATCGTGAAAAGCCCGAAAAACTAGACAACTATGTGTACCCCTAGCTTGCATGGATCAGTACCATAAAATATGTAGGGATTTTTTAGTCACAATCCTGGTTGTCTAGTCTCCAAGATAAAGAGGAATCAATCAAACTCTTCCTTTTAGAAAGGACATCAATTCAAATCACAAAAGTCACTTTCAGAAAAGCAAAAGCAGAATTTCCAGAACTTGTCCTCAATTTGAACAGGAGGTTGATGGGTTTCTGCAGCTCACAAAATTTTGAGAATTTTTCTCCCTATGAGAAACAGAGTCGTGAAGAACTCCACCAAATTTCTCCTCAAAAATCGTTACAGAAAAAAACAGGAGAAATCGAAGAACACAGTCAGTCAAGAACTTCGAGCAGAAAATTCGGGGCTCGGTTTTCATCTCATGGCGCCCAAACGGTGCGACAAGAGAACTCCAAAAATTTTCTGTAGATGTATATCAGAGTCCCGCACCTCCTCCAATAAGAATCACTTAAAAAGGAATTTTTATATTTTTATAAAATTCAAATACTAAATGCTGCGCAAAGAACAAGTTCTGAACAAAGTTGGAACTTGAAAGAAAAGATGTTCTCTACTCAATCCAAGAGTGCAAAAGAGATGTAAAACCATATGAACACATTCTAAACATCCAAAATTAACAGCATTTAGAAGGAGGGGAGGCAAATCCAAATTGCGTGAAAGTAAATTGCGAGAAAGTAAATGCTGAGTTTAAATTGCGTAAAGTAAGGACATAATGTAAATGCGCAAAATAAATTCAGAGAATGATGGATAAAACTTTTATTTCTGGAAGGAGAGGTTACAAAGCCTCACTTTCATGTGGGCAAAGCTCAAAGGAGCATTCACAAACCTCAAAACCTTCAAGGGGAGGAGGCTACCCCTCCACCCCTATTTATACTACTCTTGGGCCACCTACCACCCTTGGATGAGTCCCTCAACCCTAGAGCACTCATCTAAGGCTAGGATTAACCCACACACACAGCCATGCAAGGGCTAACCCAAAACCCACACACATACCGGGTTTTCTTGCACGGATTTCAAAGCATACTACCTAGACCCGCTAACCTATCAACTAGACCTCAATCCGACGGCCCTCATTGATCCACGCGGCATATAGCTAGCATCATCTCCTTTATTGTCTTCTTGACTTTCCCGGACTCCGTCTCCGATCATCTTTCGGCGATCTCCAAACCGTCTGGACCTCCGACGCTCCTCGCCTAGTCCCGGTCATCCTCCGCCTCACCATGACCTAGCACCGTCGCCCTGCAACCATCAAAGACAAGGAAAACACATCACATAGCAATGCCCACAATGATATGCAATAAACCATCCAACTCATCACTACCGCGCCCATATGACCGGTACTGCCACTCCTGGCAGAGACAACTCAAATTGCTTCATTTTGAAAATCAATCCAAATCAAACTCAAACTTGAGCACACCTTGCTCAAATAAAGTCAAATACTCATCACAAACATGGATGGACCTCCACATGGTCCTTCATTTTTGAGTTTTTCCTTAATCTATTTGCTATTTATTTGAATTTCTAGTAATTTCTTAATTCGGATAACATTTTCAGTTCAAAATACCTCCTTGGGCCGAATTATCCCTGGCCTATTCCTATTCCTATTTTCCCGGCCCACCTCCGCATGGCCCGTATCCTCATTCGACCCAACTCCGCATGCACGTCGCTCGACGCAGCCTAGCCCACCTCTACGCGCTATCGCTACAAACCCTAACCATAGAGTCACCTAAAGTCCTCGCCGGGCATGCCATCGCCAACATGGAGTCGCAGTCGAGCTCGCCTCCCGAGGCTAAGCCCAAAACTGAGCTCTTCGTGTTCCGTCGATCCCGTTCCCCTCCTTGTCTTCACCCGAGCCACCGTCGTCTTCTCTTGTGAGCTCGCCGGAGAACCTTGGAGTGCCGCCATTGCCATTGCTCTTCCTCCATGTTGATCTCCTCCCCTGTTGAGCTGTTGTTCTTGTTGTTGCCCTCTTTGAGTTT
The DNA here is from genome assembly GCA_036346275.1 of Otatea glauca. Lineage (NCBI taxonomy): Eukaryota > Viridiplantae > Streptophyta > Magnoliopsida > Poales > Poaceae > Otatea > Otatea glauca. Next base: position 861,419 of record CM070734.1, on the reverse strand, counting down.
ATCACGTTGTCCTTTCCTAGATTGACACATCTGAAGCATTGATCCGTCGCTTGTACGCTGTCGGTTGCATCATCTTCCCTAGCGTCGGTGAGTACAGGTCGCTGGAGGACGAAGCCGAGCCCGAGCTAACGTGGTAGCCGCGTCATCGTCCACATATGCGTCCGTGTCAGCCTTTTTGCCCAATCAGTAGCCACGTGTTACCTCATTAGTCGCCACATTAGTGATGATGTCAGCACCGAGTAGACCCACCTGTTAGTAACCCTTTTCCATGAGCCGGTCCACCATGGACCAGCGCGAGTCCATAGACCTGGTCTATAAACCATGGGTCTACATGTAAGCCTAATAGCCTTTTTTCCATATTTATTTTATTTTCATAAACCAGCTGCTGACGTCAACATGAAGCAATAAATTGATTTTTCTTTAGAAAAAATTTCAGAAAATCCTTTATCTCTCAATTTCTTTGAATTTAATCTTCCAAAGGCTTGTTCTCCTTCATCCGAGCTCTGATTCAGGCGATTCAAATTTTTAATTTTTTTCTAAAATCAAGCTCTATATTTTAGAACTATTTATTTTTAATTTGGAGTTTGTTTGTTGTTTATTTGTATTTATTGCTTTCTTTTTCGGTAGACATTGATCTCTAGGGAGTGAGCGAAGGATTTGAAGATCAAGACTCAGCAACAGCAGTGGATCAACAAGGCAGGTCGTAACCTTTGAACATGTTGAACCTATGTTAGTAAAAGTACTTTGTCTTATACAAATTGCATGATATTGTGTACCAATGGTTATTTGCTAGGAATAGCTAAATACCTAATTGTCATTATGCCACCTTGATTATTGGAATGCCATGTATCTATTGTTATCTTAGGTTAGGATATTAATAGTTGGACATGATTGTATTACCAATATTGGATTATTGTACCTATGCTTAGACATGCTTAGTTGTACGATGGGATCATATCACATGTTGAAATATTGACAATTTTGACTTAATGAGATATAGAATTGTGGCGGGTAGCCACTATTATAAAATTTATTGTGCCGTGATAGAGTATGTCGTTGGTCTTGGTTAAACAAAATAGTTTTCCCTCAGGCAAGTGATCATGCAGTAAAGGGGGTGTTGATAGCACATTTGGGATATGGATGTCTTGTCCGAGACAACTTAAGGACTTAATCTTGTACGCCATTGAACTGAACTAAAGCATACAGCCACATGTCTGGTATGGGACGGACCTAACTGAATAATTTGCAATGTCTAAATTTGAGTACTACTAGTGGGTTGTGTGGGTTCTGGGATGGATGGGTAAATTCACACAGCGCAAGAAGGGTCCTGAGTGTCGTTGATGGAACCCTCAGTGGTGAAACCTTGATGGGTATTGAGTTTAGACAGAGCATTGTAAAGACTTTGTTATGATCTTCTTGTTGTACACCTATGGAAGTTTGTAATTGCATGACATATAAGATTAATCATATCTTGTGGGTAAAGCAATACAACCTCTGCAGAGTATAAAACTATTCGAATAGCCTTGTCCGCGATCATGAACATGTCTGGGAATTTCACATGAGATATAGAGTTTTTATAAAAATGTTGGACGGTGGAATTGTTGGGAAGTGAACAGGGAGTTCATTTGTTGATTTTGATGTCTAAAGTTAACACTGATGAGTTCGGTGGTTTGATGATGGTTTTAGAATGTGTTGGGCGAAGCCTCACCAATCTGTTCATGTTATCTACTATTGATTTACCAGTTATTTATTATATTTTCATAAATATGCTTTGAATCTATTTGCTGCATTTAAATTCAAGTTATTGCTTTCTGTAAAAGAAATATAGGACTATTCCTTTATCAAGCCTTGTATGAATATATTTGCATTATTTTTCTACAGCTTACTGAGTACTTTTTATACTCACGACTATACGCCTTTGTTGATTAGATGCTGAGGAAGGACCAGAGAATACAAAGTTTTATGAGGAGTACTATGAAGATTACGTGAGCAAGGAAGGTGTTTCCCTAGACGATTGCCTGTGACATGTCAAATGGCTCAAGTTATTATGTTTTCACTGCAATAGTTTATTTGTTTCTTAAAGCCCTTAAGGCATAGTTGTGTAAACCCTAACCATAAGGTCTGTTTCTATTATTTAATAATAATTTGCTACTTTCTTAGTTAATTCATTGAATAGAATATTATTTCATCTATGTTGCCACTGTGTACACTAGCGTGATCCTGAAATAGTGCAGTATAGATAGAGGGTTTCGGATTTAGAAATCTGGGTCCCAACACCAATCAATATGAAAGTGTGTATATGTGGACACATGTTCTTGTGCGTGAGTACCTTCACCCACGTGGATATAGTTTGCAAAGTTATCAAAGGAGATGGTAGTTGCTATTATGGAATCTCAAGGAGTCTCTAGCACTTTGCCCTTCTGCATAGCCTGCTTGCCTGTCAGTGTAACACATATGTTTTCCTCTCTCATGGCCACATTGGCCCTGGGGCCACCTCTGTCCCTGCCTCGATCTCCATGATCTCCACCATGACTTGCATAACCTCGATCTCTATCTCGGCCTCCATGATCACTTGACCGCCACAATCTACACATTGGCCTCCACCATACCGTGGGAAAGGACAAGCACAAGTCAGGTGTCCTCTTACCCCCACAGTTGTATCACTCCATATCATCAAGTACGGCATAGGTAGATCCGATTGGGTTGTTGCTTCCCATCACTCGTAGTCGAACTTTCTTGTATACCATAGTTGAAATATCCTTGTCTATTGGTGGTAAGTTCGCCAAGTGAAACATGCAGCTCGTCTACTCTCAAATTCTAGGGTCAACCCCTTTAGGAAGTGTATGATCATTGTAGATCATAGTGATCCAAATCTACCCACAGCTACTGCAATCCAGTAGCATGCTCCTAGATAGTCTTTTTCTCCTTTTTAAAACCTCCACCTTGCCCTAAACCTCTACCATCATCATCACATTGCCTACCCCAATACATGTTGCCCAGTGTCTTCCACATCTCCACTTCATTATGCATCTTGTCCACCATCCGAGAGATAGATCAAGACATTGAAGTTAGCAACTAATCCACCACCACAGAGTTGGTGGAGTTCCATATCCTCCAATCCATGCTTGCCCTGTCTATAGGCTCAACACAAGTCTTCTATAGATAGTGCTACACCCCTTTCTTTCTTGGAATTAGCTGGGCTCTTCTAGACCAACTCAGGTAATTCTTTCATTATTCTAACTTCACCTCATGTGATATCAGCTCTAGATTTAACTCAGATGACTCTACACTAGCCTTCGAACCAATCATACATGTCACTAAGAGGTCTTGTAATATGCTTCTCATGTCACCCTTTGTGGCATGCAAGGAAGTCGTCCCAATAATTTCCCTCATTTTCTCTTTAGCCGCCTTTATCGTGGCTTCCTCCTCTTTCCTAATAGTTTCAATCTCCTTAGAAGTCATCTCTTTCAAACTATTGGAGCAATGCCAATCACAAACCTATACCACGGGTATCTTCACGATCATGGCAATCCTTCAAGTATCAATATCAACACAAATCACAAAAGTAGCACATCTGATACACATACATATTCACCTAGCCACGCAGCAAACCTCTCTCTTTCTTTTCCTTTTTTCTTCTTCTCCTCTCTCTCTCTCTCTCTTCATTTTTCTTTTTCTTTTTCCTCTCTCCTATCTCGCTCTTTTCTTTTCCTCTGCTCTTAGCTATTCTCTTTGTTTATTTTCTTCTCTCCTTGAGACATCTAATGGCGTCGGCCTTGGGTGGCATGGGTGGCTTGGCACCCCTGAGTATGGTGGTGTGAAGGCTCCTAGCAATGGTAGTGGTGCTGGCTAGGGGAGGATTACAACGGTGGATCGGATAAGAGGCGACGGCTTAGAGGTGAGTTCATGAATTAGGGTTAGGCTCTGATACCATATGGTTTTAGAAAAAACTGTGTGTTGTCCCATAGGACTCCACACACTTTATTTATGGTGTCAATTACAACCAGACTCTATTCCAACTCGGACTCTATTCTAATTCGACTCTAATCCAATTCACACCAACAATATTTTCTTTCAAATAAAAAAAGAAATGAAGAACAAGTTGGATTGCAATTGGATATATGGTGTGGTTGACCTTAACTAGGCACGGTAGGCATCTCGATTAATTAGGGCATGTTTGGATCCCTTGGCAGCCCAGAAGTTTGCTTGCCTAGTAATGCTAGACCAGGATAGTCATATGGAACCTTTGCCTTGCTTAGCAATCTTGCCTAGCTTGGTAAGAAAATCCTTGCCAGGGCGAGCGAGCCGAATCGACTCTCTAGTGTGAGCAAGATTTCTTGCGCTACCTGTACTTCACTTAGCACTAGATTTACATCATCTACGCCCAAATCGAGCTCCTTCGTGCTGGATCGAGCTCTTCCACGCTCGAATCGAACTCCTTTGAGTTGTCTCCACGCTGGATTGAGTTTGTTTGCACTGTCCTTCGTGTCAGAGCAAGTTCCTCTTTGCTGGATCAAGCTCCTCCATGTCAAATCAAGCTCATCACTATTGAATCGAGTCCACACACTGAGATCTACTTCCCATCGTCATCACCAGCCACTCCATCATCGTCTCGATGAGATTGACGAGCAAAGGATCCAAACGTACTAAATAGCTTGCATTGCTTTGCCGAGCTAGGCTAGCCATTCCTTGCCTAGCGAGGCAAGCTCAGGAAAGATCCAAACATGCCCTCTCCCTGTGCATGCAAAAAGTGTTGTCATTATTAATTAAACGAACGAACCAGCCAACAATTTGCTGTTGATTCATGTCGATATTAGTTATATTGTACGTGGGAAGATGAGGTTGCATTGATTGATTGATCGAGGCTTGGATAGGACAAGTATTTCATTCCAATGGTTCATACAAATATGCTCAACATTTCAAAATCTTTGCTAAAATCTATTCTGGAATGTTCACATGCAACGACGCAAAAAGATGCTGATAAGGGTGAACTAAGAGCATGCCCACCACCATCAACGTCTATAGCTAGTTTCCTCGTGGATGATGATGCAACTGGGTTTACCATGTCGCCTCCACATCACTAAAATACAGTCCTACAGATAACATCTCCAATAAATTACCTCTAACACGTTCCACAACATCAATTTCTTATATTTTTTCTATTAGACCCCCTTGTTTTAATATTCCACATCCTCACCCATTTCTCTCTCCCACCACTCACACCATCACCCCTTCTTCCTCCTCTCGCCAGCATCCCTCCACATCCCTTCCTCATCGCTTGATGTTGGCTTCCTCCTCCCTCCACGTTGTTATCCCCTCCACACTACTACCGTCGACTTTTCTCTCCCTCTCTAGTCTCCACCCACCTCGCTGTTGGGCTCCCCTGCCTCTCCATTGCTCCAGCCTCCTCCCTCTCTACCTCCCTCCTCCTCTCCATTCCCCACCTTCCTATTCTCCTCCACCTATCCACCACCTCTACCCCTCCTCCCTCTGCCATCGCCGCCTCCGACCTCGCCACCGTCAACATCTTGTGCCTCCAGCCCCTCCGCCATCCTCCTTCTGCCCCACCACATCCGCCATCATGTGCCTTCCCATCTCTTTTGAGCTCCACCCGCCCCTCCATCGTCATCAGCACCCACCACTGCTGCCTCCGAGCTCTCCACTGTCTACCCACCAAGATCCAACACACTGACGACTGGATCTGGTTGGACCTAGTTAGATATAGACGTCGGTGGGCTGAATCTAGCTGGATCAAGCAATTCTCCAATCGTCGTCGTGTTAGTTATCGTTGCCATCTCATTCGTCACCAAGACGATCATCGCCTATCCATTGAGTGGCCATGTTGTCTTCACCGCGTCTGGGTAGCGCCACTATGTGGGCCCCACAAACTTCATGGCCAACAGAAGGCATCGTTCAACTATGCACGCGTCATCACATCATGCGTTGGTTTGTGTGATGCGGTCGTCGTCTTGGGACATGACAGCTTTTCTTCTCTCTCCCAGTTCTCTCTCCTCCAAATCAAATTTGGGATGATATGATAGGCTTACCAACTCTCACGTGTGACTATTGGATATGCCCTTAGGAAGCTGTAGGGTGGATGTCCATGTTGGAGTGAAGTTCAACCCTATGAAAGCATCGTGCAACACCGAGGAGGCTGATGTCGCCACCACCCACAAGATGGAACATCTTGCTCGCAGACGAGATTGAATCCTGCAAGTTGTGATCATTGATGTTGTGTTCTCCACCACCATCGTTGTGGTGGGTTGGGACATGATTTGGTACGAAGGTGAGGCTTGATCCGCAAATTGTGATCTTTGATGATGGCCTGATGCGCTCTTATGATCTTTGACACCAATATTCTACTGCCCCTCATTCTATGCTTACTCCAGTTACAGATGTTTTTGTTTTAAACTCCCAGCTAATGAACCTAAACTCCCATTTATTTTGGATATCAATTTTTTTGTCAGTACTCATCTTGTTAATTATGTGATAGGTGACAAGTTAATGTGTTCTTTGCTGGGTTTGCAACATGAGAGTTTTACCCATAAAATGCGTGATGGGTGGGGGCTAGCTACTGACGGGAAAGTTCTATTTGGCAGTGATGGTACTTCAAGGTTGTATCAGCTGGATCCGAAGTCACTGCAACGTAATTGTTCTTGATATTCTGTTAACTTTATGCCTTCATTTCTTTTGTTTAATATTTCTTTTGATGCAGTCATGAAGATGGTGACTGTGAAATATCAAGATGACACTACGCCAAAACCTGCAATAGGTGACGGTCTATTTGTGGCGGTTTTTTTCGAACCGCCACAAATATAATTATCAGTGGCGGTTCTATATTGAAAATGGCGGGAAGAATATCAATGGCGGCTCTATCCTCGAACTGCCACTGATAATGAATTATCAGTGGCGGTTCGAGGATAGAACCGCCACTGATAACAAATACATCATCAGTGGCGGTTGGAGGATAGAACCGCCATCGATAACTAGGTTATCCGTGGCGGTTCTATCCTCCAACCGCCACTGATACAATTGTATTATCAGTGCGGTTCTATCCTCCAACCGCCACTAATAATTTATTATCAGTGGCAGTTCGAGGATAGAACCGCCATGGATAATATTATCAGTGACGGTTCTAGTTAACAACCGCCACCGATAATACTGCCTATAAGTAGGTGGTCGAGCAAAGACCTTTGGTCTTCTTCCTCCCGAGAGCAAACCAAAACTTCTAATTTTCAGATTTCGTTTTCTCCAATTCTTGTGTTGTACTTCCTCTAGTTGTTCCTTGGTGAGTTATTTTTTCTCCTCTTTTGATTTGTGTTAATCTTGTTGCAATTTAATTTTTAAACCTAGTTCAATTAAGGTTTATATGTAGATGTGACGAAAAGTTTAGATTTTGTTTATTTTTATTTACCTACCATTTTGTAGTTGATGAATTTATTTCCTACCTAGATTCCTTAGATGATGTTGTGTTCCTTTTATAGATGATGAATTATGATCAAGCATATATTTAATATAAATTGCATTTTAAGTTAATTTGGTAGATGATGAATTTATTATCTAGCTTCTTTAGATGATAAGTAATTAGATTAGTTTTTTAATTACTATTAATTTGGTTCCATTAGTGTGCACGTATAATATACATCTTGCATATATTAAATTTGTTCAATTAAGATTAGTGGATATTAACATACATGAAATTTTAGTTAATTTGGTAGGTGGGTGCTCATCATTTTTAGATGATGAATTTATTATCTAGCTCCTTTAGATGATAGATAATTAGATTAGTTTTTTAATTACTATTAATTTGGTTCCATTAGTGTGCACGTATAATATACATCTTGCATATATTAAATTTATTTATTTAAGATTAGTGGATATTAATATACATGAGATTTTAGTTAATTTGGTAGGTGAGTGCTCATCATTTTTAGATGATGAATTTATTATCTAGCTTTTTACAAGATAAGTATTTAGATTAGTTTTTAATCAATTTTTATATGTTAATTAATTTTAGATGGACCGAGATGGATGTACAATGCGAACTTCTGACCAAGATTACATCGACGGTTATCTACTTTTCTAAGTGCACTGAGGAGAACAAGTTGCACAAGAATACGAGTACATACATTGTCCATGCATTGATTGCAAGAATGAGAAAATGTTTTGGACAAAGAGCACATCCACTTGCACTTGATTCAAGAGGTTTTGTACTTGGCTATACACGTTGGACAAGTCACGGTGAAGAGGAAAACATACATGAAGGTGATAACGTATTGGATGATGGAGAAGGCATTATGGCGGTGACATTAGTTATGGATCCGTGAGGATAGGTTGGACATTGATGGCGATAATAATCTTACTCGGATGTTGCGCGATGCGTAGGGAACTACACTAGTCGAGAGAGTTTAATCAATTCAAGGGTTTGTTGGACAACTCGGACACACCTTTGTTCCCGGGTTGCAAGGAGGAATACACAAAGTTGCACACTGTGCTTTTACTTCTAAAATTGAAGGCAAGCAATGGTTGGTCCGATAAGAGTTTCACGGCGCTATTACATCTCTTAGCGAACATGCTTCCAGATGGAAATGTATTGCCGATAACCACTTATGTAGCTAAGAAGGTTGTATGTCCATTGGGATTGTAAGTAGAAAGAATACATGCATATCCAAACGATTGTATACTCTATCGCAAAGAGTATACAGACATGCATGTATGCCCGGTGTGCAAATCATCGCGATACAAGCGTAAAGGCCATGACAATGAGGGCACCGTGGTGAAGAAAGGAGCTCCGCTAAAGTGGTGTGGTATTTACGGTAATTCCTCGGTTGAAGCGTTTATTTGGAAACAAAAACATGCCCAATCGATGCGATGGCACTCGAAGAGCGTAAAAGGATGGAAAGTGAGACACCTGCGATTACGCTCGGTGGAGAACCATCGATAGGCTCTTTAGGAAGGACTTGAGGAATGAACCGAGGAATATAAGGTTTGGGTTGAGTACGGATGGAATGAATCATTTGGTAACATGAGTAGTATTCATAGCACTTGGCCCGTGACTCTCTGTATCTACAACCTTCCTCCTTGGTTGCGTATGAAACGAAAGTACATTATGATGTCGCTTATCCAAGGGCCGAGACAACTGGCAATGATATTGATGTATACCTACAACCATTGGTGGAAGATCTTGTGGTCTTGTGGAACGAAGGTGTCTGGTATGGGATGAGTACAAGCGAGTACTTCATCCTACGGGCATTGTTGTTTTGCACCATCAATGATTTCCCGCCCTTGGTAACCTATCCGGTCGTCTTGTAAAGGGGCCAAAGCATGCCCCAGTGCATGGATGAAACCGCTAGTGTGTGGCTCAATAACTCGAGGAAAACCGTGTACATGCATCACCGTAGGTTCCTTCGCAGGAATCACCCCTACCGCAATATGGAAAAACAATTCGACGGAACAAAAGAGGATGGTATAGCCCCAAGGCCTCGTCGTGGGGAAGAGGTATATGATATGGTTAAGGATATTAATGTCGTACTTGGAAAGGGAGATAGTAATAATAAATCGAGGTCTCGTACTGAGAAGACCACGTGGAAGAAGAGATCGATATTTTAGAACTTGCCCTATTGGAAGGACTTAGAAGTTCGACACTGCATAGACGTCATACACGTAGAGAAAAATGTATGTGACAGCTTGATTGGTCTTTTGCTGAACATTCCTAGCAAAACTAAGGACGGACTGAAGGCACGAAGGGACCTAGAAGATATGAAAATTAGAGCTGAGCTACATCCTCAGGACACCGGGAAAGGACGACTTTACCTTCCCCCAGCTTGCTACACTCTTTTCAAGAAAGAGAGAACAGACCTCTGCAAATGCTTACATGGTGTGAAAGTTCCGTCCGGTTACTCCGCAAGCATCAAGAAACTGGTCTTGATGAAAGATTTGAAGTTAACTGGCATGAAGTCTCATGATTGTCATGTGATGATGACACAAATGCTTCCTATTGCAATTAGAGGTATTTTGCCTGAAAAGGTCCGAGAGGCAATCATGAGGTTGTGTTTCTTCTTCAACACGATTTCACAGAAGGTCATCGATCCCATCGGACTTTTCGAATCGCAGAATGATGTGGTCAAGACACTATGCCGACTAGAGATGTATTTCCCTCCATCATTTTTGATATAATGGTTCATCTCATTGTTCACCTTGTGAACGAGATAAATGTATGTGGCCCGTATTCTCGCATCGGATGTACCCGTTCGAAAGGTACATGGGTATCCCAAGAAGTATGTACGCAATCGATTTGGCGGAGGGCTGCATTGTGGAAGGTTATGCAACCGAGGAGGTTATCGAGTTTGTGTGGATTACATGGAGGGTGGAACCGGTAGGAGTGCTCGTATCTCGCCATGAGGGTAAGATAGTGGGAAAGGGACGATTGGAAGGAAATCAACAAATTCTTACGATCATGGATTGTTGAAAAAGCTCATTTCACGATCTTGCCTTGATCGGTTGAGGTGTCCTCGTATATGGACATGCACAAGGATAAGCTACGAGAGGAAAATCGTGGACGATCGAGGTTTGGGTAACAAAAGAGCATAACCGTTTGTTCAATCATTGGTTCAAAGAGCATATGACTGGAAAGAAACGAGTGTCATGTTGAGGTGGTGGCAAAGGGCCATCGGTACAATCTTGACATGGCAAGGATCGACATAAATGGATATACCTTTTACACGAGATCTCGGGATAGCAAAAGCACTTACCAAAATAGTGGTGTCGCATAGATGCCTATGACAACACAGCGATGAAGAAGAGTATCTTCTATGGGTTCATAGAAGAGATTTGGGAGCTCGACTCTGTATTTTTAAGATCCTAATGTTTCGTGTCGTTGGGTACAACTCCCAAAGGGTGTCAAGGTGGACAAATGCGACTTCACTACTCTGGAAATCGAACATGTCGGATCTGAGAGGCGAACCATTCGTACTTCATGGGCAAGTAGCACAAGTCTTCTATGTAATCGACCGACGGATAAGAAGCGCCATGTAGTTCTTGAGGAAAAGAAGGATCGTCGAATTGAGAATGTCGTGGATGAGGAAGAGTACAACCGGTTTGATGAGTTGCCTCCTTTCGTAGATGGCAACATCAGGCTCGAGGAAGAAACCACTCAGGAAGCTACCTATCATCGCGACGATCATGAAGAAGGGCAAATTGTGAAAGAAAATAATTAGCTATATACGAGTAATGGCAATATCAGAGGCGGAGCCAGCTCCTCGGTAGGGCGGGCGCCTGCCCGGGTTCGCCGACGATGACCAGGCCGCACAAGTCTTCTATGTATGGTAGTATAAAGTTTGTTTTCGGTTTTGTTTCCTAGTATAATCTTGTGCATGGTAGTATAAAGTCTGTTTTTGGTTTTGTTTCCTAGATATGTGCTAGTTTTTCTGGTCTTTAAGTCAGTTTCGAACTCTGCTAGTTTTGGTGATTGTTTCAGAGTCTGAAGAGTACTTGGTTGTTTTGCCGGATGACAAAATAGTGCTTTATCCGGTTGAAAGTTTGGAGAGTTTGTTGAGTCCGTCGGTGAAAGGAGTCCGGATTCTTTCTCAGAAGCGCTTATGTATTTGCTTTATAAGTAATAGACAAATCGTAAAACGCTGCAATTGCGTGACACCAAAACAAGGTCTTCTAAACTCTGCTGAAGCTATTCGACAATATCTGATGAAGCGTAGATTTGTGGTAGGCACATCGCTGGCGGTTCTTAAAAATAACCGCCATCGATAACCTTATCTCGTGGCGGTGCGTATAAAGAACCGCCATCGATAACCTTATCTCTATGGCGGTTCGTATAAAGAACCGCTACTGATATTATATGTATCGATGGCGATTCTTACAACGAATCGCCATCGATGCGATATCTCGTGGCGGTTCGTATAAAGAACCGCCACAGATATTATATGTATCAGTGGTGGTTCATACAATGAACCGCCACTGATAAATTATCTGTGGCGGTTTGTATAAAGAACCGCCACAGATAACTGTATCAGTGGCGGTTCTTTTTAAGAACCGCCACTGATAATATGCTCCGTATATAAAAATGGATAGTTCTCTCTTTTCACCGAGTGCCCAAACCCTTAAACTCCCACCTCTTACGCGCGCCTAAACCTCTAAGTTCCCCGCGCCGACGCCGCATACGGTCGTTGCCCTCGACCCGCCACGCCCGCTCCGCGCTGACGCCAGACCGCCGACGCTCGCTTCGCGCCACGCCTCGACGCCAGACCGTGCGACGCCGCGCCGCCGCCGCCGCCCTCGCCCCTCGCCGCGCGCCGACGCCGACGACGACGCGCCGCGTCCGACGCCCTCGCCCCGCGCCCGACGCACCCCGACTGCCGCTTCTCAACACGGACCCTTGGGGAAGAAGGCAAGGTCTTTGCGAAGAATCTCGCTTTGTATGTTATTTGTTATGTGTTATTTGTTATGTGTGTGATTTCATTGTGTACTAGTGTTTCCTAGATGATTTTTATCAATGCAAGGTATCCAAGATGACCTAGACATTCATGCCACATTTTGAAACAATATGGTCTACTAAGTTGTGTAGTCATCGCAACATATCCATCATCACGTTTAATAAATAAGTACTAAGTTGTGTAAGACATGATTCATTGTATGAATGACATAATCTTGCTTTTATCTTTGGATCTTGCGATGTATGTCATTTCGCAATCATTGGATTATGCACTTTTAATCATATTGTTATATGGAATAGTCAGTAAACCATAGCTACATATTGCGTCCACAAAATTTACAACCAATCAACACTAGTTCAAGAGTTCATGCTTGCTTAATTAGTTTTGTTCTGAGCTAATTAAGTCTCTTGCTCTTGCAAAATCATTTTCACGAGATGATTCTGTACTTTGAAATTCCGTGAGATGATTCTGTAATAATTGACGAAAATTATGTTTCGGGTTGAACTCTAGTTCTAATGGAGCCCGAAATCGATCCTATAGTGGAGGAGAGCCCAAGCAGGTACCTTACCCTCCACCCAACCACCGAAGGTGCTGAGGCCTCCACCGCTGTTGCAGATGATGCTCCTGTTGCAAGACGCCAAGGACGAGGGAAAACTAAGAAGCCTGAAGGCGGTACACCATCTCGGAGGTCTTAGATCTGGGGCCCTGTTGCACCAAGAAAATCAAGACAAAATACAGTCAACATGCGGGTGCATCGTAGGGATAAAGTGCCAATCACCTATTCGGATTGGCATAAAATGCCCCGAGCCACCAAAGAGGATCGTGGATGAGCTCAAAGAAACCTTGAATTCCCAAGGAGCCGAAGATCTTGTGCGTCGCGACGCATTGATGACCATGGATGCGGCGTGGAGAAACTTCAAGGCGAGGCTGAACATAAATTATGTGAAGCAAAACCGGTCAGCCATCGGAGAGTACCCAAGATTGGAGCCATATTGGGATGAGTTTGTGGCGATGAAGCAATCGAAAGCAGCAAGGAAGTCTAGTGAGGACCACATTAGCATCGCAAGAAGGAATACTCACCCCCACAGACTTGGCACGAGTGGGTATGCGGGTAAAATTGCTCAATGGGAGAGGCAGGAATTAGAAGCGGTCCAATTGGTCGGCACAAGTCCCTTGATCGGACTACGGACGAGTGAAGCACTACGTGCTAGCGAGGGCAGATATCTTGTCTACTGGGGGTTTATCATTCAAGAGCAGCGAAGACGAAGCAATGACGCAAAGAGTTCATGAGTTTTACGCCCAGTCCACTCAAGAATCTTTTCACCCAAACAAGGAGAAAGACGAGCTAACAGCGGCCCTAGGAAACAAAGAGCACCCCGGTCGGACACGAGGCGTCGAGGTCAAGGTTCCATGGAGGAGTGGATTCCCTGAGCACGGAGACTCTTATAGGAGTCGGAAGAGAGCTAAAGAAGAGCGGGCTGAGAAGGAAATGGAAATGATGAAGGAAAGGGTTCTGCGAGAAATACAAGGCACTATTGAGTCACAAGTTGAACGACAAGTACAACAAGCCTTGAGCAAGTCACAGGCCCACAACGTTCTATCAAACCCTACAGGTCGTCGCAGCAGTTGCGCGTCCACGCCATTGGCAGAAGCGGACAACAACCATTATCCTGTGGACGACATACAGGGCCCCACACCCTGTCAGCTCAACGTGCCCGTGATGAACATATTTGTACAGGCTGCTACAAGGGTAGTCTATCCGTGCCAAGAAGGGGGTGTCCTGCACAATACCCCGATAGCGCCAGATTATGCAAAGGTCCAAGTGGACACAGTACTTGCACAATTTGCTGAGATCGGACTGGAAAAACTCGCCAATGATGAGATAACAACTCTAGGAAGTGCCGTCCACTCATTCATCCAATGGCACAAGCGTGACATCGTCTTGGACCATGCAGTGCCAGCCTTTCCTGCAGTACAATCCTCGCATCCGTCACCAGCACCTGAGAGTGAAACGGGGAAGAAGCAAAATGAGGTAGAAAAGAAATCCATTGAGGACCCCATCAAGATGGCCACTGTTAGTACTCCGAAGCAGAAACCTATAACACCTGGTACTCCAAAGGACAAACCTACAACCCCTGATCCCAAAAATTGGCACATTAGACAAGCCGTATCAGCCAGATCAGGCGAGGCCAGGACCGAGTATGATGTTGTGCGACAAAAAAGTTAGGGCAAGGCGCAGTCTGATGACCAAGATAATCAACAAAGATTGAAATTCGAGGTAGGGAAGCCCTTTGTCACTGCTTCGAAGTTAAAAAGTCTAACACCAATGATGCAGCGATTACATGCATGGTACTTAGATCGATCCAACCAAGACGTACTCCCGAAGGTGATCACTGCAATTTTTCGTGAGGAACATTTTCACCATGAGGGCCATGGCTACTTCTTAATAGAATTCGATAACTTGCACTTGTTCTATCACGACGCCCTTGACATATCTTTTTTGAGATGCTGGTCACTGTAAGTGTCTAATATATCAATCTTGGCCTACATTCACGTAATACCGATAAATGTCATGTCTAACTATTTCGTTATATAGATACGAGATGATTGAAGTACGAAGAACCAAGGGGCGATTAGGATTCTCGACCCAGAACGGTTTGCCAACATGAAATCAAAAGAGCACCAAAGGAGGTCGAGGAGTACGTATATAAAGTTTTGATTAAACTACAAGACAAGGAGTTTATACTTTTGCCATACCATTTTAAGTAAGTTGCTCACTAGCTAATTAAATTACTCGTTTATTTCGTTATTTAATCTGATGTAAGGACTAATGACTGGTATCATGCATGTGTATGTAGCTTCCACTGGATTCTCGTAATAATTCATCCAGAAAAGAGCAAGATGCTGATCATGGATCCACTGGATAAACCTAAAAAAGACTTTGAAGAGATGACACATTTAGTGAATGAGGCGTTCAAAAGATATTGTCAGAAGAGCTCGAGATACCGCCCATACCACAAATCCCTTACAATCCGTACTAAGTTTTCGGTACGCAGGCAAGGAATATTCTTATATCATATTTCATAGTAAATAGCTCCTTCGACGACATCTTAGTTCATTCGATTTTTGTAGTGTCACAAGCAGCCGAAAGGAACAAATTTATGTGGGTACTTTGTGTGCCAGTACATGCGCGAAATCTTATCATGCACAATAAAAGACAATGATGTAGAGGTCAGTCATGCTGACATGACACACTGATTCGCACCACTCAATTTCTATATTCTCTCTTAATTTTATTTTTTATACTTACAGCGCCTCAAGTTGTCTACGTTAGGACTGCTTCTTCAAATCCAAGCCATTCGGGGCCAGCTCGCCTACTTCATCATGAAGGAAATAATCAACAAAATGGCGAGTTTTATGACGAAGACAACAACGATCCAGTCATCCATACTCTTGTCTCAAATCACGTGTCTCCAACCTCCGAAGACCCGTAGGCTTCTAGTTTACCTCCACTAGTTTAGGCTTTTGTTACTTCAATTTGTTTCATTACAAAGTGTAAATAACTCTTTGTTCCTTTCAAATGGGAACCCCTTCTTTGTCAATGCCACTTCTTTTGTCGATGGTTGTGCTAAACTTGCATGTCTTGTTGTCTTCTTCAGAACACACACACATGCGAGTGACACTTCTAAATATTTCATGTGTTTGCCTTATATAGTTATTTTTTCATATGAAGTTATTTCATGTGTTTGTAATAGTTTGATAAACTAACCAAGTGAAAGAAATTACTAAAGAAATGCGTGGTTTTCTGAGTGAATCATGCTTTTCTTGCTCATCATCTTGGTTTCTTCTTAGAAACAATTTGCTCAGCCTTTGTCGTTCATATCATATTTTTGGATATGACTACTATTTCAGTTGATACCGAAAAGAGAGATGAGAGAGCAAACAAACTAACATCATTCGTTTCATACAAGCTTGATCCGTTTGACGCCCCATTTCATAGTTTCCTTGAGATGCGGTTTCAAATTTCTCTACACTTCACAAACCGAGCAAATGATCAAGGTGTGTGTTGTTCTTGATCCTTTCTTTTTATACGTCTTCAAGTTCGGTTACCATATACACATGTGCTACTTTATTTTCTTTGAGGTCATAATTCTAAAATGTTTTTTCCCTACAGGAGATTGTAGAGAGTAAAGTTCCTTCCTTACAGTGCACAATCCTTCTCTACTTCTATGTGTTTTTCACTTGGCCTTTTGTTGTATATTCTTTCAAGATTGCTTAAGGTCACAATCGATGTTAGAAGTGCGAGAGATTGATAAAGAGAGCGGGTTACTAGATAAACTTAATGTTGACCTAGATATGATACTAACTATGACCTCCTTATCATCATTTTTTCATGGACTACTAAATCGGTGTAAATTGTCAAAGTAAGGCCATTGGTGTGGCTCGTGGGACTGGTTTACTTAGCTAGATTGCACTACCGAGGATGATGTAAACCAACTCATATATCCTGCAGCACCTCATGAGAGAGGATCCGAGTCTTTGAACTGAAAGAACTCCAACACTAGAGCAAAGCAATGGGAATTCATTGAAGCACATCGATCAAGAAAGGTAGTAATTTTAACTTAGTAGTGCAATTGAAATCTCTTCATCATTTCTAATCGATTGAAATGAAAGGCAGATCATGCCTGCATTAGATCTGCAAAAGTGGTTCCTACTGTTGCAAAAAAGATGTCTTTTGGGCATATTCTTGGAGTATAATTTCCAATTGATGACTAACTGTGTAACATACTTGTATTTGCAGAGCCACCTTGTGTTGGAGTCCATTTCTGAGCTACAGAAAAAGGTAACCAAGCCGCAACCCGCTCGCACATCTGTCATTGTTGTGTATGTATGGTCACTTGCACTACCATATATTAGATTATATCACAAACTGCATTGGTTTGTGTATTTGAAACGTGCATGCATGCATTCTGCACTAATTAGTTCCTACTTTCCATTGGTCATGTACACATGTTCAAAGTTCAATGGATGGCACCGTTGTTGCATGCAGGAGAGATCACTGCAGGAGGAGAACAAGACTCTACAAAAGGAAGTAAGCTGTCTACCAAATATATACTGCTTAATAACTCCCTAGCTAGCTTGTGCATTGCATGCATGCACTGAGCATCATAGTTAACGTTCATGATCGATCTCCCAAGCCATACATGAGTGCATGAATACTTGTTAATTTGATAAATCAAGAAGCCCATGTGTTGGATCGATCCTGTTCTTTGCGGTGGTGGAGAGGCGAAGGTGGTCATGCAAAGAAGAAAAGTGGGACCGAACCTGCACCCAAACCCAACTACCCTAAGCTCGAGACAAGCTCATCTTCCTCCTTCATGATGGTGAAATTAGAGCAATACTAGGGGTGCCTTGATATTTCAGATCTTGTTCGATGTTTTATACCATGGTATATAGGTGGCATTCCCGAAATCTATTTTCCTATGAATCGACCCTTGAGTGTTTAACAGGATGAAAATGTGATCTTTTAGGTAGCTCGTGATGTGATGCCTTCAAACCTGAATGCTTGGATGCATCTTGGGCAATTCAATTTACTTTTATTAGTGAAGTGTATTGCTTGCACAATTTAGAGCTATCTCTTTCAGGTGCATTTCATATGGTCATGTCATTGTACAAATCTTGGTGGTATTTGATTGCATAAACTCTAGAATTGAAGTTTTGAAACATGGGGGCTATATTGTTGGCATATGATACTAATTATTACCTCCTTATCATCATTTCGTTTATGGGCTGCTAAATCGGTGTAAATTGTAAAAAGCAAGCCATTGGTGCAGGCTCATAGGATTGGTTTACTCTTGATTACATTTATGTAATGAGGTTATTTCTGTTTTCATTGCCATTTGATGGTTAGAGGTGAAACCTTCTTGTGTTTTAACTGCTTAGAGATGTTTGTGATTGCTGATAATGTATATATGGTTTAGGATCCCTCAATAATGTATATCACCCTCTTTTGTGATTGCTGATAATATATATAATGAAGAGGCATGGCTAGCGCTGCCTGAGGCTAGCCACAAATGCCAATTTTTTATTTTTGCGTGTGGGATTATCAGCGGCGGTTTTGGCCCAAAACCGCTACTGAAGTAATATTAGTGACGGTTCTATAAAAAAACCGCCACTGATACTAGGAATATCAGTGGCAATTCTAGCCAAAAACCGCCACTAATAGTCGTATTATAAGTGGCGGTTTTTGGACTAGAACCGCTATTGATATTTGAGTATCAGTGACGGTTCTATCAAAAAACCGCCACTGATACTTGGATAATCAGTGGCGGTTTTTGGGTTAGAACCACCACTGATATTTGAGTATCAGTGACGGTTCTATCAAAAAACCGCCACTGATACTTTGGATTATTAGTGGCGGTTTTTGGCTCGAACCGCCATCGATACTGTAATATCGATGGTCGTTCTAGCCAAAACCGCCACAGATAGTGTTATCTGTGGCGGTTCTAGAACCGCCATTGATAATCCTCGATTATCAGTGGCACTAAATCTGTGGCGGTTCAAAAACCGTCACTGATGGCAGTTATGAACCGTCACAGATGGCCTTTTTCGAGGTAGTGTGATGAAGTCCCCTATCTTAATGAACTTGAGTATATAAATGGTGAAGTATGGTCAAATGTCTGGCAGGTTAGATGCCTACTTATTACACAGTATCTTGTTGAACTTGCTATCAAATTCCTTTTAGTTATTACTTATTATACAGTATCTCAGTCTAACAACGTAGCATTCATGTATTAGTACGTTTGGTCATGTATTAATACCGATGGTCATGTATTAATACCGAGCGTGTGCACCGAGCCGATGCTCCACACTGAGTTGTATGGATTTTAACGAGGCAGTAACTTTGTACATGTTCAAGAATGAATAAAATTTAGTTCTTTTTCCCCTAATATTTGTGTCCACTGCATCAACTCCGTACGTCTCCGGCTCCTTTCTTCTCGTCGCAATAGTGCAAATGGATCGGACCTTGGCCGGCACGACACGAAGCCAGCACGAATCACAAATGAGTCATTCATGGGCTCGTCGAAAGCGAGCTGAGCCGGCGAGGCACGGCACGGTGAGCCGGTCAGGCCACGGCAGCACAGTATAGTTTAGGCACGCAGCCCGACAGATCCGTGCCAAACCGACCCGGCATATCACAACACCCACCTGTAGTCGCTGGTGGGCTGTGGTCACCGTCGTCACTGCCGCCACAGTTCTGCACCTTGATTATCACGTCCACCACCTCAGTTGCCATGTCGACTACTGTTTGAGGTGAGGTCTACCTTAACGTACAGCTGAGTGATGCAAGTTTAGTTTAATGGTTTGATTGATATGAATTTTTTAATTAGTTGATTCTTGTTTGCTGTGAATCTATATTAATTGGAGACGCCTCCAGAATTAAACCACCTGATTATTAATTCTAAGTGAAAGAAAAAAAAGCTAGAAATTGGAGCATTAATTAGAGAAAAGAAAATCGCTAGAGATTCCACATTATATCAAGCAACGGGCATAATAACCCTACTATACCGGGAAGAATCCCTGGATGGGGAGAGCAGCCACGTGTCGCCGGAGCCAGCTCGGCTCGAGCCGCGAGCCGAGACGAAAAATATTTACGGATAGGTCCTTTTTTACAAAAAAAATTACAATCAGGTCCTTGTTTGTAAAAAAAATTATAAACAGGTCCTTCTTCCCGAAAAAGAATATATATTACGATTTGACCCTTTATACGTTTTTAAGGCTTGCGCTCGGGTCCTTTTCCATAAAAAAAAATTACATCTAGGTCCTTTTACGTTACGAATAGGTCCCTTTTTTCAAAAAAAATATATATCACACTTAAGTCCTTTATGAGTTTTTACTGCTTGCGCTCGGGTCCTTTTCCACAGAATCAAAATTACGTTTAGGTCCTTTTCCGTCAAGAAAAAAAACGTACGGATCCTTCTTACCGAAAAAAAACATATATTTCTTCCTTTTTTTTTTACCATTAAGTTTAAGTCTTTTTCCCGAAAAAAAACTCAACTTTCTCGTGTGGAAGGCAGCGCCCGCGGCGTGGCACGCCGCGTCCAAGATGCTAGTTGTTGATATATATGCAGCATAATGTGCGTACGGGGTGGACCGGAGGAATGACGACGGTGGGGTTTGTCATGGAAAATGTCACGACCATTGTTGCCGGAAACGCATGCAGCGAACGATGCCGCTCCCTGCCCCTGGTGGTGGTGATATTCAGATAGTACCGTACACGTGGATTTGGAAAATGATGTGCACGCTGCATGCTCTACGTATGAACCCGCGCTGCATACGACTTAATTCATCACCCCGTATCGGACGCTGCCACTGCAACCATGCCAGACGGGGAGTAATACTAGTTAGTGCCTATATTTATTTATGCATCCACGATCGGGAGGGAGGCAAGCAAGTGTCCGCAACTCACCTCCGTGGCGTCGCCAGCCCAGTGCTCTTGAGTCTCTGACCTTCCCTTCTCTGTTAATATTCCAACAGAGAGCCCGGAATATCACGACCCCCGCACAATCCGAAGCCAGCATGCTGCTTGTGCATAGGCCGGTAAACGAGCCAACTTTGAGCGAGCTAGCCTTTTAGGCTCAAGCTCGGTAAAATCTTGACAGTCAAGCTCGAACGAGTTTAAGTTGGAGTTCGAACCTAACCCAAGACCGAGCTCAGCTTGGTTCGACCACAAGTAGGCTTGAACTCGACTCAAGTAAACTCAGTAACAATAAACAATTCAATATATACTATTTTTTTAACAATAAAAAATATTTTAGCTTGAGCTCAACTCGAGTAATCTTAGTAAAAATTAATATACGGTAATATTTAACAAGTGACTCATAAAATTTCGAGGTTTCCACGCATAATCCGAGGCGGCATGCTGCTCCTGTGTGTCTGCATTCATGATCAACAGGCTGCTAGCTTGGAGCCAGCTTTTCCGGAAATACATGTTAGAAATTGGTCTATTGGGTGGCCCATTTTCTTTAATTTCAAAGCATGTATGGTTTAGTACCAAAATAGCCTAGCTAAGTGGAGAAAAGACAACTTAAAAGGTGGAGTTATTGCCACCTCTTGATTAATTACACTTGTGTTGTCAAACCTCGCCGGCCTTCCTCCTTAACGTGCACCGTGAAGGAAAGTGAGCGGTATCTCCGAGCCATTGCCGCAGAGCTCACCTGCATAGGGCGACAATAAGGTTTCTGAGCAGCGCATCAGCGTGACCGCTTTGCTTCTTCTTCGATGTCGACTACTTCCATGACTGCATCTGTGCTGCGCTGCTTCTTGTCTTCAGCAAGCCTAATTTTTTTTTTGTTATATTTGCGTTAATATAAAATCTTGAATAAAAATATTGTGCCTATTTCCGACGATACAAAGTTGAGAGAGTGAATTACTGCCCCAAAAATTAGTGTAGCAGAATTATTTGACCAACGGATCCGCACCACTTTTTTTATTTTTTATCCAAAGACTGAGAATGGCACTGCACCGTTCATCTACGATTCCGTAGCTACTTACGTGCTACTGCCCCCACCCCCCAGAGAGAGAGAGAGAGAGAGAGAAAAAAAACCGAGCCCCAACCAAAAAGAATAAAAAAGTTCACCTTTTTCTCTTACAACCAACCAAATGCCTGTCGGCTCCCGACGGAGGCCGCCGCCGCACCGTCGCGCCTCCTCCTCCGCCATGCCCCCCGCCTCTTTGTCCATGTCAGCCCCCAGCGCCGCCCCGCCGCCGCTCTACCTCCGCCGCTCGGTTATCGCCGCCACCGCCACAGTGTTTGCGGCCCTCCTCCTCCTCGCCGCCACCTACGGCCCCTGGCGCGCTGACTCCCCACTGACCGCCCTCCTCCGGCGCCCAGCGCCTGCTACGGCCGCCACCAGGTTCTACTCGTTCGACCTGGTCCGCGAGTACCCCCACGATCCCGACGCCTTCACCCAGGTACGCTTCTCCTCCTTGATCTGATTCTGCTCCTTGGGGAATTGCTTCCTAACTGCTCACTGCGTTTCTTGATAACTAGTATTATACTCTCAACATTTAACTGCTCTGCTATGGAGAAACGCAAAGTAGCCGTACACCATTTTGTCAATTTTGATTCTCGAGTAATACGAGATGCATGATGCATTCTACTCTTTCTTTGTTTGTGTTACAGGGTCTCTTGTATGGAGGAGATGACACCCTTTTCGAGTCGACTGGCCTTTATCACAGGGTAATGTGGATCCCTATATCTTTTCTTGCCTCTTAGGACTGATCATTATTACCTTGTCCAAGAAGCATTCGATGATTGCATCAACGCCCCAATTTAGCTTTGATGGGGGGAAAAATCTTTGCTTTCCCTTTGGTTTGGACCCTGTAAGTTCAGACTTGTTATATGGCATCCATCTGATGCTATTATGACATCTTCAGAACACCTTCTTGGTTTAAAATGGCAGTGCTCATCAACTAGCTGTAGTTTCACTTAACTATTGTTGATATCGATAACTCCCAAGTAGGAAGTGCGATAGGCTGTGCTACTATCATGTGTTGTGGACGTCTTTTAGAGAATCCTTTACATGGGCTTACTATGTCTTAACCGACCCAATGGAATGATGTATAATCCTAATTGCCGGTTGTGTTTGTTTCATTTGTCCCTTGTTTAAAATTAATTCTCTAAATCACTAATCGCATCTACCATTGTTTCTGAACAGTCATCCGTCCGAAAGGTTGATCTTCAAACTGGAAAAGTATGTTAAAAATACTTTGCTTTTCATATTTATCATTGCATGTCTCTTAGTTCACTTCCACTTTCTTCATTAAATGCCCATTCTACTGAAATTTGTAAATCGTTAGTTATCACTTTGACATTTCTCAGGTTTTAGTTCATCACCAGATGGATGGACGTATGTTTGGAGAAGGTCTAACGCTTCTCAGTGACAGGTAGATAAACATTAATTACACCTTACATAACAATTGTATTCTTGGAGATAATGGCCTTCTTTGCTTCTAATTTGTCCACTAAACCTCATTTCATCTGTTATACATTTGCTTTGTAGATTGTTTCAACTTACTTGGTTGAAGAATGATGGATTTATATATGATCGACATAACTTTAGCAAAGTATGCTACTGCCCCTCTTTCTATGCTTACTCCAGTTACAGATGTTTTTGTTTTAAACTCCCAGCTAATGATCCTAAACTCCCATTTATTTTGGATATCAATTTTTTTGCCAGCACTCATCTTGTTAATTATGTGATAGGTGACAAGTTAATGTGTTCTTTGCTGGGTTTGCAGCGTGAAAGTTTTACCCATAAAATGCGTGATGGGTGGGGGCTGGCTACTGATGGGAAAGTTCTATTTGGCAGTGATGGTACTTCAAGATTGTATCAGTTGGATCCGAAGTCACTGCAACGTAATTGTGCTTGATATTCTGTTAACTTTAAGCCTTCATTTCTTTTGTTTAATATTTCTTTTGATGCAGTCATGAAGATGGTGACTGTGAAATATCAAGATGATGAAGTCCCCTATCTTAATGAACTTGAGTATATAAATGGTGAAGTATGGGCAAATGTCTGGCAGGTTAGATGCCTACTTATTACACAGTATCTTGCTGAACTTGCTGCCTACTTAATGAACTTGCTATCAATTTCTTTTTAGTTATTACTTATTATACAGTATCTCAGTCTAACGATGTAGCATTCATGTATTAATACGTTTGGTCATGTTCTCAAGGACCATATCATTGGCCTTAGTATATCTAGTGCTGCCACATTGTTGCCTGGTGTCATATATGAACATCTCATCCAAACCAACTGCAGATGAGGTTAAGTGTTTGACAAACTGTACTACGGTGGTCTGCCTCAGTTTTTTCTGAGTTGCACCGATGATTGTTTGTCGTTCTTTGTTTGGCCTGTTACTGCCACATAGGCTATTGGCATACAATGAATTATATCAGGTTTGACTTGATGATTAGGTATCTCAGCTATTGTCTTTGCATGATCAGTAACAAATCATCCCGTGCTTTCTATTGTTGAGTGAGAATTTATCACAGAAATGGCAGTATCAGTTCAACCTGGTTGATTGCCCCCTCTCATCAGTTATACCGTGCCTTGGCGCCTCTCATAAGTCATACCGTGCCTTTGGTACAATCAACTGAGGATCTTGCTTTTTGCAATTTGGTCTATAACTCTATATGGATCTCAAATACAACAAGAATTATTACAATGTGATCTGTGTATCAATTGCTCTAATATTGTTAAATGTAGTTCTCAGTATTCAAAGCTTTAATATGTAGACAGATTGCATAGCTAGAGTCTCCCATGAAGATGGCCTTGTAGTGGGCTGGATCTTTCTTCATGAGCTGAGGTATGTTCCAAATAGAAATGACTGATGTTGTTTTTGTATTCCATTTTTTTACCATTGATATTCTTCATAAATCGTTCTATTTTGATAGTGTCTGCATTTGAAATAACTAATAATGCTTGTGTTCTTGCAATCTTGCAGGCAGCACTTGTGGAATTCCGGCAATACGGTGAGTAGTTTAAGGCTTATTGCGTAGTGTTATGTTCTGATCTTCCTTCACTCTGTGATCTAATAATCCTTGTTGGAGTAAGCTTCATGCTGTTCAATACCAATGGTAGTTTTGCAGGAACACAGGGAATAATAACATGCAAAAAATTCCATAGTTACACAATACAAAATACATGACATTAAATCTGTTCCATGTTCCAGGCTATTGATGTTCTAAATGGTATAGCTTGGGATGAAGAAAATCGCAGATTATTCGGTGAGTTTTTAGTATTTCCAATTCACTGCTTTAATCCTAGCCAAGACTAAGGTTCTTCTGATCAGGGAGCCATGATTAACCCTTTCGATACTTGCAGTGACAGGAAAATTATGGCCAAAGCTTTATGAGATTAAGCTACGCCTCGTGGATGGGCCACCTGATGGGTCTGTAGAGAAGCTATGCCCAAAGGCAAGCTTTTATCGTTGAGAAGTGTCCAGTTGATCCTTATTCCAATAACGGCGCCTTGCCCACAGAATGTAAGGTGGAAGACAAGTGAGAGGATATCCTGTTTTGATATCAGTATGTCACAATTCACACATGTATTACGCCTCTTCATTTGAGTCTTGATAGAACTGCCTGTAATTAGTGATCTGATGGGAGTTGCTTAGTAGTTTGTTGTTAGAGCCAGGAATAGTTGGTAAAATCATCCCCCTCCCTCGATTGTAACTTGCAAGGATGATTCTGTTGTAACTTGTAAGCTAGTGGTGGTTGGTGCGTCATTCATTTCCTCGCCTCCCCTTCTCATCAAGGCTCAGCGCTGACGTGTGGGTCTTGCCTTTCGCCCACACGTCTCACCTCTAAAAAATCGAAGAAATGGCATCAAACAAACTACCTAACAAACCCAACAAACTCATCTCGGTGTAAAAAGAAACACTTTTTCTTTAAATAGCCATATCGAGGCACCATTTCTTTAACTTTTCTTTAAACAATTTTGCTGTGTCACCACCCGCAGCGGGCTACAATCAGTGGAGAAGAGCTATAAGGAGAGAAAAGAGCTCCGTCCACGGTTGCCACCGCATCCGACCTCACCTTGTCGCTACGTCATGCCACCACTTGCCGAATGCTGTTGGCCACCATCAATGGAGAAGAGCAAGAGGGAGATCCGCATCCCGCCGAACATGGGAGATTGGCCAATGCACTAGGACGTGTTTGGTGATGATGCTTGCGGGTGGTGGTGGCGCAGGAGAGTAAGGGGGATCGGCGCTGTCGTCGATTACCATTAATGGAGAAGAGCGAGAGGGGGGGGGGGAGAGAGAGACCCTATCTCTAGTTGCCACGCCGCATTTGGCCTCCTTTCACCGCTACGCCGCCGGATATGGTCTTCCATGTCGCCAGCCACCATCGGTGGAGAAGAGCGAGTGGGAGATCTGCCTTTTGCCCAGTGAAGAAGGCCGTCGGACTTGGTGGATTGCCCAGTGGTGCTAGGGTGTGTTGGTGATGTGCTTGTGGGCGGTGGTGGCATAAGAGAGTGAGGGGGATCAACGGAGGATGACGAAGGGAAGCCAAGGAGACCAGTAGTGGCAAGGAAGGCTGAAGGACCATGTGGAGGTCCATCCATGTTTGTGATGAGTATTTGACTTTATATGATCTAGGATAGCTTAGATTTGAGTTTGTATTTAAATTTTATTTCAAGTTCAAGTTGTATTTGCGACGGACCAAATTTCTGAGAGTTTCACGTGTATGTCGGACCAAATTTCTGTGAGTTTCACGTGTATGCCGGACCAAATCACAGTAGGTTTCACGTGTTGAAGGACCATGTGGAGGTCCATTCATGTTTGTGATGAGTATTTGACTTTATTTGAGCAAGGTGTGCTCAAGTTTGAGTTTGATTTGGATTGATTTTCAAAATAAAGCAATTTGAGTTGTCTCTGCCAAGAGTGGCAGTACCGGTCGTATGGGCGCGGTAGTGATGAGTTGGATGGTTTATTGCATATCAGTCGGATTGAGGTCTAGTTGATAGGTTAGCGGGTCTAGGTAGTATGCTTTGAAAACCGTGCAAGAAAACCCGGTATGTGTGTGGGTTTTGGGTTAGCCCTTGCATGGCTGTGTGTGTGGGTTAATCCTAGCCCTTAGATGAGTGCTCTAGGGTTGAGGGACTCATCCAAGGGTGGTAGGTGGCCCAAGAGTAGTATAAATAGGGGTGAAGGGGTAGCCTCCTTCCCTTGAAGGTGTTGAGGTTTTTGATGCTCATTTGAGTTTTGCCCACATGAATGTGAGGCTTTGTAACCTCCCCTTCCAGAAATGAAATGTTTCCTCAAATAATTTCTTTTCTTTGTGCATTTACATTACGCAATTTATATTATGCACTTAAATTCCGCACTTAAATTCCACAATTAAATTCAGCACTTACATTCTTGCAATTTACATTTATGCAATTTGGATTTTCCTCCCCTCCTTCTAAATGCTGTTCTTCTAGGATGTCTTGAGGGTGTTCATTTGGTTTTGCATCTTTCTTACACCCTTGGAGAGACTAGAGATCAAGTTTTTCATCAAATTGCAAATCTGTCCAGAACATGTTCTTCACGCAGCAGTCAGTGTTTGATTTTTATAAAAATATAGAAGAATCATTTTTAAGTGATTATTTTTAGAGAACGTGCATAACTCATATATACATCTTTATAAAATTTATTGAGTCCACTGGTTGCACCGTTTGAGAGCTATGAAGTGAAAACCGAGCCTCAAATTTTTTGGTCGAAGTTTCTGTCTGTCTGTATTGCTTGATTTTTAATTCTTATTCTACAAAGCATTCTGAGGTGATTTTTGGTGGAGTGCTTTACGTCTCAACTTCTCACAGGGACAAAAATTCTCAAAAGTTTTAGAGCAACATAAACTCACTAACCACCTGTTCCAACTGAGGACAATTTCTGAAAATCTGCTTTAACTTTTCTGAAAAGAGACTTTGGTGTTTTAGCTTTATCTCTTTTAGAAAAGAAGTCTTTTGAATTGATTCCTCTTTTGTCTGGACACTTGACAACCAGGATTGTGATTAAAAAAACCCTCACATGATTAATGGTTCTTATCCATGCAAGCTAGGGGTACACATAGTTGTCTAATTGTTCTGGATTTTTAGAGGGTGTGCGAATCTGAGAAGCACCAGTTTGAACGAAAATCTTTGGGTGCTTTAGATTTTTATTGCAAGAGTGTTTGGAGTATTTTGAGTGGGGGAAATTTTATTTGGGATCATTCACCCCTGTAACATCCCAAAATTTGGCTTAATTAAGTTTTTATTTCTTATTTGTGCATTTATGATTTTCTGGAATTTATTTGGATTTTTCTGGATTTATTTGAATTAATTCGAAATCAAGTTTATTGCCTTTTATTCAAATCTATCTAAATCTGTGCAAAGTTAAAATAAAGTTTTGCCAAAAATATTTTATTGGAGTCCAGAATGTCTCAAAGTATTTTTGAGATTTTTCTTGGATTTTTCCCGATTATTTTATTGCCTAAAATAAATAAAATGAATTTCGGTGATTAATTTAATTGGAAAAACCTTGTGAAAAACCTTTGAACAGTAATGGGCTCGGCCCGTATCGGCGCTGGTGGTTCGGAGAAGCGCGCCCGCTTGGCTGCCGGAAATCGCGTCTCGCTGCTGGATCAAGATCGCGCGGGTGGGATCTTGTCGTACTGGTTCGGGACTCAGGCTGATCATCGTCGTTGGAAAGAAATCGCGGGCGGTTAAGATTAGATCGAGGCCGTGTGATCCTGACCGTTGGTAGCAGATCGGACGACGGGTGGTTGTCGTCTCCGCGAAGGACTCGGAGTCCGCCGCCGGCACGTTTTCGCCGCCGTTAGGATCTAGGGTTTCCGTTCTAGCGCGTTTGCCGAGGCTATAAATAGGGGCAGGGTAGGCCCCGAGGTTCATCCTTGTGCGCCGCGTCTTCTGGTCGGAAGGGTTTCGCGAGGATCGTTGTAAAGAGCGCAGAGGAGCTCACCGGAGTAGAGCGCCGAAGTCGCCGCGTTTTTGCTCAAGTCGCCACGATTCGTCGGTTTCGGCGTTTTGGTTCAAGATCTGAACTCGCCGGAGTGTGCCGCCGATCGCGCCACTTCTTCACGCCGGGACACGTCGAACGCCGCCGCCAGGTTTCTTCCTCATCTCCGGTGGTTTTCTCGCCGCCGCCGCCATTAGTCTCGGGTGAGTTTTTGACCGCGGATCCGAGCGAACGGGAAGATTGAACCGCGTCACGGTGTCTGTCGCCGCTCGATCGGATCGGACCATAGATGCGTGCCGCATGTCGCGATCGGGCGGGCGCGCCGCAACCAATCGGATCAAGACGCGTGGCGCTGCGGTATCGAGGCGCCGTCGGCGCCGTTTGATGGACGAGAGGAGGTTCGTGGACCGGTCCATACGCCCAGACGCGCGTGTCAAGCTCGATTGGTGGCGCAGGCTGACGTCAGCAGGATGTCACGCTTGCGCAATAATTCGGTTTCGGATTAAAAATAAATCTGTTAATTTCGAATTTCTGATTTTTGCAATTTCAGTATTTAATTCAAACTTCAAAAGGCTATATCTTTTGCATCGTAACTCGGATTTGAGTGATTCAAATTTCTAAAATTTTTTAAAATTGAGATCTATTTAATGGTGAATTTTAATTAATTTTTGGAGTTCACTTGCTCTCTGTTTTGGTATTTATTTGCTTTTCTCCTTCGGTACGCGTAGACGTTGAATTGTGCGACGCTTCGGAGGAAGATCCAACAACTCAGAGCAAGTTCCAGAACCATATCAGAACCTATTCCAAGGTAAGTTGTGCTTTGATCATGTTGAACCCATGTTTATAAAATTGCTATATTTGTTTTACCCTATTGCATATATTTCAAATATATAATTGTTTCAAATTAGATTGGGCGTAGCTAATATACCAGATTGATCTATACCCTACCTTGTCATTGTATGCCATGATCCATTGTCACCCTAGATTGGTTTAATATAGTTGATTAGTAATTATGATCAACATTGGAGGTTTAGTTCGTATTAGTTGCTTAGCCTTGCCACGTCATCACATGTGTCAGAATCATTGATACTTAATCTTGATTAATGGAATATGGAACAATGTTATGAACTTGTGTGTCATGTGGGATCACACGATGAGATTGAGTTGTTGTGGAGAGTCATGTCACGCAACGATGTTGGATTGTTGATGGCACGTGGTGCTTGGTAATCAACGAGGTGATAATAACTTAGATTGGGGCAAGTGACAAGGGGCGAGGATGCCAAGGTGGGCCCGATGGGCAGAGGGTATGTGGATGTCTTGCCTTGATCACACTAAGGACTTAACCTTGCAAGCCTTTGACCTGAGTCAATCATGCAACCACATGTCCGTATGGGCCACCTTAATGAGTAATTTGCAATGTCTTAATTTTGGTACTATCGTGGTCGGTGTGAGTTTCCGAGTTATGGAGTAATTCACATGGCGCAAGAGGGGGGCCCTGGTTGTGGTAACCAGTCCCACCAGTGTTGAAACCTTAGCGGGTAGTATCGGGTTAAGCCAGAGCATTGTAAATGCTTTGTTATAATCACTCGCCTTGGTGGTGTTTGGTTGTATCACGTGGGTAAAGTGCATAACCTCTGCAGAGTGTAAAACTATTCGGATAGCCGTGCTCGCGGTATTGAGCAATGCTCGGGAATTACAGTTAAGGGTTAGCTTAATTAATTGGACAACATGGTTGGGATGGCGGGATGCCATATGGAAGATGAAATTTGACTTAGGATTGGAAACTTGGTTTACTTAAGAAATATTGAATTTATTTATTTATTTTTGTTATTTGTTTTACATTCTTTACAATCTATTTATTATATTTGTTCATAAATGCTGCTTATTGCAAAATAGCCATGATAGCCTATCCATTGGAATAAGCCTTACATATAGATACATAGAATTGCATTCTGTGCACAACTTGTTGAGTGCTTAAGTACTCACCCTTGCCAAACAACAATAATCAACAGTTGAAGAATCTACACCTGTGTTGGAAGATGAAGTCCAGGAAGACACGAGTCATTAGGGTCCGAGCCTTGTCGGTTGCCTGTGGTGAACTGATGAGCTATCTACGTTTCCTACTTTCCGCTGCTCAATTACTAGTTTATATTTTCGGTCTTGCCCTGCGTGGCTTAATAATGTAAGTTGGTCATAAGATCATACATTTAGCTATATCAATAAATGAACTATTATTCTATTATCGTTGTGTATGATGTGATATGTACCAATGTTAAGCTGTGTGCACCAGCGTTGATCCTCGGACTAGTGCGGTAAACACAGTGGGTTCGAATCAGTGGATTCGGGTCCTTACAACCCCCCCTCTGATCGCCATTTCGATCTTTCAATTGGTATCAGAGCCGATTTTGCTCTTCCATAGATCTTGACCGGTCTCAAGAGCCATGGCGATGGACAAGTATTCCACCAAGCCTCCCATTTTTGCTGGAGTTGATTTTTCGTTTTGGAAATCGCCGATGGAGTCATACATCATCGCCTGTGGCTTCCGATATGGCAGAGGTGAAGGCAACGACGACTTCTCCAAGATGTGCTTCATGGCAGCGCCATTGAAGTAAGCGACTCGAAATGTATAACGACACGGATGAGGTACCCACCTACGATGAGTTAAATGATGCCTTATGTAAATTAGGCAAGTTTCATGCTAAGGCTAGGTCGAGGTGTTCTGAGTTAGAGAAGGAGGTAGATAGCTTGTCTCGGGAGTTAGCTTCACTTAAATCATGTTCCTCTCGAGACTCTGATAGCTGTACACTCTGTGATGCTTTGCTTGTGGAGCTGGAGAACCTAAGGACTTTGCATGATAGTGTGCTTGTTGATCTTGAGAATCTAAGGTCAAGAATGCTAGTTCATACTATTGATATTCCCGTTGATGCTAGCTTTTCTCATGCTCACACAAATACTTCTTGTAATAATTGCCCTAAATTGCTTGTCGAATTGATGCCATGAGCGAACACCTTAGAAAGCTTTCGCTAGAAATGATGAACTTGAATTGCATGCTTCTAAGGACCCGGTCGACTCATGTGAGGGTCAGAGGCAACTAAAACTTGACAATGATGCTTTGAATGTTAAGTGTGATCAACTTGCTAAGGACTTACTAGATAAGTCAAAAACTGGTTGCTCTTTGTGTATTGGGGTTAAGGATGATGTGGATCAAATCCATGTCGAGCTTAAGAAGAAGTTAAAAGACCAAACCCTTAGGATTAGAGATGCTCCTTGCGTTTCTTGTGAGGCCCTCAAGATTGAGGCAGCCGTGCTAAGGGAACAAAAAGCACATGCTGAGAGATCTTCTCTTTCTGGTTCTTCTTCTTCCTCTCCTTCCCCATGTTCTTCTTATGCTTCTTTCTTTCGAGATTGCCAGTATCTTATGAGCACTCTCGAGAAGTTTGTTGGAGGCAAGAAGAAGCTCAATCTTATTCTAGTCCAATCCAAGATTGGTAGATTCAATCAATGTCTAGGATTTGATCCCTTGGAGCACGCTCGGGCGCATCCTCCCACCATTGTGCGCGGCTCCAAGAGTGGTGAGATTGTGGTAGATCCCTGAGTGAGCACCACCATGTTTAGGTCTGTGGGGTTGTCCATAGGACTTCGACTGGAAGGGTGTTACTCTGCTGTTACATCTCTAGCAAGACGGCACACATGCACCTTCCGTAAGAAGGATGGTCACCAAGTAGATTTACGCTTGTGCACGCCAAGATCACTCGGCGTAAGCGTGTTGTTGCTCTTAGGGGTATTCATGGTCATCCCTGCACTTTGAGTGCTCCTAAGGTACACACCGCTTCTAGAAAGTTAGAGAGTCGCCTGCTTTTAGGCGGCGCCCGTGACTCGGTTTTCATGCTAGTTCTTTGAGTTTTAGTTCGAGCTGTTCGTAGTCGGTCTTTCCGCCGTCCTCTTGATATTCCTCGCTTTTTCTCGCCGAGGTAGATATCGCAGCGTGAGCGTTTTCGGTAGGAGTTTTAGGCGCTTCACCGGGTGGTTCGGCTTTTGCACCACTGCAGACCAACTCGGGCCACTCCTAGATCATCTACTAGAGTTGCTACGATCTTGTTAGGGTTAAATGTCAAAGAGACACTCAAGTCCGCCTTCTTCTTCAGGTGGTACTGAGGCGTCGGGTGGTTTAGTATTGGGTCCCCAAGTCTTCACTCTATCCCAAAGATCGAGTCATCTTTCCTCTTGTGTCAATTCCTTGTGTCATGTCTATGCGATGATGCTTTTAAGTGCCTTTTGCCTTTCTCATGGCATGAGTCGCTGAGGCTAGCTTGAGGATGTGATCACCGCCTAGTGGAGTGGATTTGGGTCATCTTGTGGACTTGTCCTTTCTTAGTTCGATTCTTAGTCCATGAGTTGTCCCGAGGCATCATCTTCGCGTGCACAAGTAGTGGACCTCGCTTTTCCTCGAGGTACCCACTCACGGCAAGAGTTGAAGGTAAGTATGTTGGTCATGTTGATCTTTACTAATCTCATCTAGGATCGGTTTGTCGCTTTCAATGTTGGCACTCGATGTGAATTCGAGTTGGCCTTTGCGGCTTGTCTCTAGAGGATTGAATCTTCTTGCATGACCATCATGAGCATCATGATAACTCGCATGTTCTTTCAACTTTGTTCCGCTTTGTGTTTCGCTCCACAAGTGTTGAGCTTCATGATAACAAAGATTGGGGACTTCCACTTCCTGGTGAGCTATCTCATATCCTCATGTCGGTTATACTTGTGATCATCATTTTCATGACATGTTGTGATTGCTCTTGCTCCCATGTGTATTATATGTACTTTGCTTGGTCTTGTTAGTTTTTGTCTGTCTTGTTTTGTGCCATAGCATGTTTTCCCCAACCATCTTTGTGCTTCATGTATTATATCCTAAATTCATGAGCTCTTTCCCAGCATGTGATTCTCTTGTTTTTATCCTGTCCATGATATTGTTCATTTGGTATGAACATTTGTATTAACTATGGGCACGTGCTATATATCATTTCTTTATTTTGTCATGAGTAGTATCTAGGTTATATGACCCTGATTTTCTATTACATCCATGATTAGCTTTGTTTAGACTTTGTTTGTCAGACTTTGTGCTACATGTGAGAGCCTTTCATGAGATTAGGGTCATATGATCTAGCTGCCGCTGTATGACTTATATTGTTCATGATCACCTTTTATTGTCCTTCATGCTTATATGCTTCATACCTATTTTGCATGAGCTTGTGTTTTTCATTCATGGCATGTATTCATCATCATGTATAGAGTGTTGCCATAAGTAGCTTCTCATCTTTGTGTCCACGGTCACCATTTACTTTCATCTTGCCTATGTCCTCATGACCTTTTGTTTGGTCTTCTTTTGACGGGCCTTTTCACAAAGATGTAAATATTGTTCTTGAGACTATGGATAAATGGATCTTGATGTTGCTAATTGGTTTGTTTTATGCATGATCCTCTTTGGTTGTCTTCATTCATCTTGCTCATGGTATATCTAGTACCATGTTGTTGTGCTTCATTGTGGTATTTCTTCATTTACATGCTCATTGCCATGTTTAGGTAGTATCTTGATCCATGTATTTCTAGGCTTGCACATGATCCTGCTAGCATTTTGTTGCTGTGATGCACCTTGCTTAGCTTCTTCGCCAAAGATGATGGTGCTATGATGCACCTTGTCGTTGTTTATCATGTGGATGTTTTCACCGTTGTCTATGGATATATGGATCTTGATGCTATCTTTAGCTTAGTTGTGATACATGATCTTACATTACCTCTCGCATCATGTTCATGCTCTAGATGATCGTTTGCCACACTTTTCCCGTATCTTGTACATTCGTGCCTAGGAACTGGATCCGCTAACTTGATTTCAAAGCATAGATTTGTTGGATGCATGTGTGTAGGCTTTCAGTGAGGAGACCATCATCCTAGGAATATCTCTAAGTCTTCTTCCTCTGCTTTTGGATCCACTTCAAGTCATTTGCCACTACTTGCACTACACCGCAAGAGGTAAGTACCTCTGAAAATGTTGATGATAGTGATGGGTCTCTTAGGAGGTTGTGGTTCTTTTGTAGGTAGAGCTTGTGTCCTGTTTGTCTAGAGTCTTTTGGTTGGACTTCTAGCATGATTAGGTTGCTTTTTACCTTGAGCCGTCTTGCTCCTTAGAGACCATGTGGTTTTCGATCTTATCTCTTTTCCTCTAGCTTTCTACCTATCTCTTGTGAGGTGAGAGTTTTAGAGTGTGCTTAAAGGGGAGTAGAGTGTGTTCAAGGGGATTTAAGCTTGGAGTCGTGAGCCCTTACGGCCTTTCGTGAGGGGGAGCTGGTTTGTATATTATGTATTATATGTTTTCTTCCAGCCTTTTCTTTTCTTTGTGTTTCTTCTGGGTGTCTTTGGGCTTGTTTTCTTGAGTTGAGTTCACTCACTTAGACTTCTGGCATTCCTTACATGGACCTCTTATCTTGTGCTTTAGGTTGCTATCATGCGTGATTAGCTGTTCTCTCTTCTCTCTAGGTTGAGTTCCCTCACAGTCTTATAAGTCTAGCAGGTATTGGGCCTCCTGTGTAGACAGGGTCTGTGTGCACTCCTTAGTTGGGATCTAGAGTCAGCTTCCCTATGTCAGTCACTAGGGAAGATAAGAGCGAGTCTTAGCCATAGTGAGTCTCTTCTATCTTATCTATGCTCAATAGCCATCCAGTTTTGCAGTTTCTCGACTTCTTCTATTTTTCTGGTTGTTATTGAGTTCATTTGGGTCTTCTTTATGCCTAATCTTGATAATAACTCAACTTTAACCAGATCTGAGCTTAAAATTGATTCATTTGTTGAGGGGGAGTTTGGGAATCTGTTTGTGCATTGCATATAGACTGCATTTCTTGTTTAATGAGCTTTGTCTATTATGCAATTGATTTCTTCTTCATGCTATACACCATGCTACATCATTTGGAGAAAATCACTAGCTTAGGTATGTCCAAGTTCATTTAACTTGCTAAGATTAAAAATTAAATAAGCCTTAAATGAAAAACTTGATGAAACTTGTTGTTTTTACTTGCTAGGTTTCTTCTCTAGAGGTTTGTGCCATAATTTGAGAAATTTAGGAGTTCTCTAGAGTCCCTATAGCAACTTGGGTGAAACTAGTTTGATCCATGCTAGAGTCCTTCAATTGCTCATGAATCATTGTGCTAAAAATAAAAATTAAACAAAATTGACTCTTCTTGTGCACATACGACTCAACACCTTGCATTCACAAGACCGCTTCCCATTGCACTTGGGATGAACTTGGAATACATCGTGTTTGACCTAGACCATCCTCTTAAGAGTTCATCTTGAGATGGTCGCATACGGCTTGAGTCAATTGGTTGTCAAAAGAAAATGCAAATAAATTAAAAACAAACACATATGTGGGTAAAGAATGCAAATAATGTCAAACATTTGCACCCCGCTATGTCTTGTATGATGATAAATCAAAATTTGCATTAAGCGATAAATGAACCCGAAGGACCTTGTATGCTCTTCTAGATTCCCCAACGTGTTGAGTAGGTTGAACTCTAGGTTTTCCTTTTGATCCTTAGAGTGGCTATTCTTCTATTTTTAAAACTAAAGCTAAGTGTTGCACTTGTCAAATCTTGCTAAAAATGAAATATTCAAAACTAAGATCGTATTTGCACTTGGACATGTCTTAGTTTAGTCATCTTCTGAAATTGACAAGCTTGGTGTAATATCCTTCCATTTTGATCAATTGGATAATCTTCAAAGCTCTTTCGATTGCATTTCATGCATACATATAAAAAAAATTGATGCCTATATTGCCAAAAGGGGGAGAAAACGTAGAAAAGGAATCGCTAAAAAGATAAAAATGTGAATGCTTATTTGGTTATTATGATCTTTGTAAAACTATGCTACTACTCGTTGGATCATAATCTCATAATCACATTTGACATGTTTAGTTGGATTTTAGAGTTTTTGTTGAAAACTTGCTCTTTCTTAAATTTAACTCTAAAATCTGAATTCCTCTTCGTCAACTTGGTCATGGTTCTAATTTCTATCTTTGGACCAAGTTTGACTTTGCAACTAAAAATCGCTTTCTTCTTCATTTTCTTCAAACTCAAATTTATGCCTTTTGTGTGGTTTGTCAATATACTCATCAAGGGGGGGATTGAAGGACCATGTGGAGGTCCATCCATGTTTGTGATGAGTATTTGACTTTATTTGAGCAAGATGTGCTCAAGTTTGAGTTTGATTTGGATTGATTTTCAAAATAAAGCAATTTGAGTTGTCTCTGCCAGGAGTGGCAGTACTGGTCATATGGACGCGGTAGTGATGAGTTGGATGGTTTATTGCACATCTTTGTGGGCATTGCTATGTGAGGAGTTTCCTTGTTTTTGATGGTTGCAGGGCGACGGTGCTAGGTCATGGTGAGGCGAAGGATGACCGGGACTAGGCGAGGAGCGTCGGGGGTCCAGACGGTTGGGAGATCGTCGGAAGATGATCGGAGACGGAGTGCGGGCAAGTCAAGAAGACAAGGAAAGGAGTTGATGCTAGCTAGATGCCGTGTGGATCAATGAGGGCCGTCGGATTGAGGTCTAGTTGATAGGTTAGCGGGTCTAGGTAGTATGCTTTGAAAACCGTGCAAGAAAACCCGGTATGTGTGTGGGTTTTGGGTTAGCCCTTGCATGGCTGTGTGTGTGGATTACCTAGCCCTTAGATGAGTGCTCTAGGTTGAGGGACTCATCCAAGGGTGGTAGGTGGCCCAAGAGTAGTATAAATAGGGGTGGAGGGTAGCCTCCTTCCTTGAAGGTGTTGAGGTTTTGATGCTCATTTGAGCTTTGCCCACATGAATGTGAGGCTTTGTAACCTCCCTTCCAGAAATGAAATGTTTCTCAAATAATTTCTTTTCTTTGTGCATTTACATTACGCAATTTATATTATGCACTTAAATTCCGCACTTAAATTCCGCAATTAAATTCAGCACTTACATTCTTGCAATTTACATTTATGCAATTTGAATTTGCCTCCCCTCCTTCTAAATGCTGTTCTTCTAGGATGTCTTGAGGGTGTTCATTTGGTTTTGCATCTTTCTTACACCCTTGGAGAGACTAGAGATCAAGTTTTTCATCAAATTGCAAATCTGTCCAGAACTTGTTCTTCACGCAGCAGTCAGTGTTTTATTTTTATAAAAATATATAAAAATCATTTTTAAGTGATTCTTTCTAGAGAACGTGCAGAACACATATATACATCTTTATAAAATTTATTGAGTCCACTGGTTGCACCGTTTGAGAGCTATGAAGTGAAAACCGAGCTTCAAATTTTTTGGTCGAAGTTTCTGTCTGTCTGTATTGCTTGATTTTTAATTCTTATTCTACAAAGCATTCTGAGGTGATTTTTGGTGGAGTGCTATCACGCCTCAACTGCTCACAGGGACAAAAATTCTCAAAAATTTTAGAGCAACATAAACTCACTAACCACCTGTTCCAACTGAGGACAATTTCTGAAAATCTGCTTTAACTTTTCTGAAAAGAGACTTTGGTGTTTTAGCTTTATCTCTTTTAGAAAAGAAGTCTTTTGAATTGATTCCTCTTTTGTTTGGACACTTGACAACCAGGATTGTGATTAAAAAACCCCTCACATGATTAATGGTTCTTATCCATGCAAGCTAGGGTTACACATAGTTGTATAATTGTTCTGGATTTTTAGAGGGTGTGCGAATCTGAGAAGCACCAGTTTGAACAAAATCTTTGGATGCTTTAGATTTTTATTGCAAGAGTGTTTGGAGTACTTTGAGTGGGGGAAATTTTATTTGGGATCATTCACCCCCCTCTGATCGCCATTTCGATCTTTCACGTGTATGCTAGACCAAATCTCTGTGAGTTTCACGTGTATGACGGACCAAATTTCTGTGAGTTTCACATATATGACGAACTAAATCTCAGTGAGCTTCATGTGTATGACGGATCAAATGTCGCGTGAGTTTCACGTGTATGACGGACCAATTTTACCCATGTGCAGTAATATGCATTTTTGAAGGTATTCTCGTGCTCAAAAAATTATTTGGTCTACATGAAAGTTGTAGAGAATTTCAAGACGCATCTTTTTCATGTTTACACGTTTTTCATTTGAGCAACATAAAAAATCATATAAAATCGGGAAGGTTAACAGAGAATCTCACGTGTATGACGGACCAATTTTGACAGCGTGCAGTAATATGCCTTTTTGAAGG
The DNA here is from genome assembly GCA_036346275.1 of Otatea glauca. Lineage (NCBI taxonomy): Eukaryota > Viridiplantae > Streptophyta > Magnoliopsida > Poales > Poaceae > Otatea > Otatea glauca. Next base: position 822,236 of record CM070734.1, on the reverse strand, counting down.
TCTTCCAGTGCTCAAACAATTATTTTTTCTACATTAAAGTTGTAGAGAATTTCGAAACACAAATTTTTCATGTTGACAAGTTTTTCATATGAGCAATATAAAAAATCATAAAAAATTGAGAAGATTTCTGTTGTATTAAAAACAGGATGCTTGCACTTGGTTGAAGTGTTTTGGTCCGTTTTGGTCTGTACTAACCCGAATTCGTGATAAAATTGATGCGCTGGGTTCATGGTGGAACCAAGAAGGGTCTTCTTGTCTTTGTGGATGTAGGACTTCATTTAGTGGTCATGGTGAGGCGAAGGGAGGCTCGAACTAGACATGGGATGGCCGGAGGTTCAAGTTGGCCGGATGTTCGCCGGAAGATGGCCGAAGATGAAGTCGGTGCAGTTCTAAGAGACAAGAGATCAGTGGAGAAGCTAGCTTATTACTACTTGGATTATGGAGAGCTGTTGGGTTGCAGTTCTTGAAGATAGAGTAGTGGATAAGTGTAGTTTGCTTTGAAAACCGTGCAAGAAAACCCATGTGTGTGGTGGGTTCTGGGTTAGCCCTTGCATGGCTGGTTGAGTGGGTTATTTCTAGCCCTTGATAGATGCTCTAGGGTTTAGAGGCTCATCCAAGGGTGGTAGGTGGCCCAAGAGTTGTATAAATAGGGGTGGAGGGGCAGCCTCCCCCAGTGAAGGTTTTTGAGGTTTTTTATGCTCGTTTGAGCTTTGCCCACATGAATGTGAGGCTTTGTAACCTTCCTTCCAGAAATGAAATGTTCTCCATTTATGTTCATGTTTCATTTCCTTTACGCATTTACTTTACGCATTTAATTTACGCAAGTTAAATTCCGCATTTACTTTCTTGCAATTTACATATACGCAATTTGGATTTGCCTCCTCTCCTTCTACATGCTTACGAATCTTTGTTGAGGTTGATGTTTGATGAATGATTCTACTTCTGAATTCTTGTTCTTAATCATCTAAGAAATTCATGCGTTCTTCTTACAAGAATTTTTTCTTTGCGTTCTTGAATGTGTGATTTTATAGAGTGTGTTTCCTTGAACTTCTTTGTGTTCTCTTGCTTGCTGGGATGTGTGGGAAGTCATTCAAGATCACTTTGATCATCAAAATCCCACGAGCAAGCCTCAATCGAAGTTCTTTCGGTTTTTGTTGAAACTTGGTATGTTCTTCGTTCTCGGGCATAAAGGTTGGAACTTTGACATCAATTCTTGTGATTGAAGGATGGAATAAGTTCTTGACATCCCAAGGACCTTATCTACCAAGTTTGGTTGAGTTTGGATCAACGGATCAAAAGATACATCAATTTTCTTATTTGAACCTGTGCTGAAAACGTTGTTCATATGCCTGATTTCACTGTAGCTACAGTACCCGGTAGTATCGCCCCCAGAGTGCGATAGCACTGGCATCAGGCTAATTTTTGTGAAAATTGACTCTTTTGCTTCCATTTGATATCTAAGGGTTTTGGCTTGGTTTCTTTGGGTGAAAATCTGCATTTGTGATCTTCCTTAGAGAACTTATTTTAATTTGAGATCATTCACCCCTCTCTGATCGCCATCTCGGTCTTTCAAAGGCCGCCGGAGGTGGTGGCGCTAGAGAGGGCCAAATGGGCCGCTTATACAAGACGCCTGCTTCGCCCGAATTGTAACGGGCGCGCTGCGTCTTACCGATCCTTCAGACCAAACAGTTTGGTAGCCCAGAGTCTGCTTATGCCAATTTTTTTGAAAAATCATAAAAAATTAGAAAAATAGACAAAGAATGGCAAAAAAATATGAAAAAAATCAGAGAAATAGGAGAAATTTAGAATAATTAGGAAAACTCGAAGTATGTAGAAAAACTTTTTAAATATATATATATAAATTAAGAAAAAGCTAAAATATGAGATAAATTCTAAAATGAGACAAATAATTTGAATTAAATAATGAGCTTTATTGATGTTTGGCTGCCTCGTTAAAAACTTTGCCAATTAAAAACTCAACACGAGAAAACCTTGGCAAAGAAAAACGAGTACGGCCTATAGCTCAGTGATACAAGAAAAAAGTGAAGATTACAATTATTTTTCCTCATTATCTAGATAAAGATTTTCGAACGTCTCCGCTTAGCTCAAGATTTTCGCAGAGATGCTTAGCTCAAGATTTTCTGCGAGATCTTGAGCTCGTTGATCGCCTTGTTCCCAATCTTTCACAGTGAGAAGTATTTCCACCATCTCACTTGTCAGATTTGCTCTTCTCTCCTCGATTATTCTTCCGGATAGACTGAAAGCAGACTCCGAAGAAACCGTGGAGACAGGAACTATTAACACATCCCGTGCTAATATGAAAAGCACCGGATATGTTATCTTGTGCTCGTGCCACCACTGCAAAATGCTGAAGTCCTCCTCTTGCTACTCTTGGTAGTTGACAATGTCGCTGTTGAGATAAGCAGCTAGCTCCCCACTACTTGATGTGTCCGCACTTGTCGTTGATGTAGTCGAACTCCTTGAGGAAGAGGCACCTGCACCCCATATCTTTCCCCACGTGGTTTTCTTCTTACCTGTTGTGGGTGCTGGTGGAGGTCGCTGCATGCAAACTCCAGCAAACTTTTGATCGTACTTATCATAAACTTGAGGTAAGTTAGCACGGACAATTGAAAAATAACTAGAATAATCAGTACCTACCGCATCACTTAGAAGTGAGAGAACATTAGAGAAACCCCGAATTTTAGCTCTAGGATCTAAAATAAATGCAAATGCATATAACATAGGAATTTCTTGCCAATATTTTAAAATTTTAGTTTTCATAGCATAAACAACTTCACGCAAAACATTATCATTTTCGTGGCTCTTTAAGTGGATAGCAATTTCTAAAATATGATGCACAATTAAAGGAGAGGTTGCATTCCAAATAAAGCAACAGTAGATTCAAAAAAAAATTCTAAAAATGACAGCAAGTATTTAGCAATATATCAATGTTGCTCTGTGAGTAGTGGCTGACCATCCCGTGTACGATAGTGCGTGTTAATAAAAACAGAAAATGTGCTCTCATATGGTACGAGATTCTTAAGCATCAAGTAAGTAGAGTTCCATCTAACAGGCATATCCAAACCAAACTTATGCGGACATAAATTCATTGCAATACAATAAGTCTTAAATGATGCTACTCGTTGATTAGAATAATTTAAGTAAGATATTGTAGTGCGAAAAGGTTCATGGTACTTATCTAACCTCTTAAAACCAGATTTAACTATAAGATTAATAATATGGCAAGCACAACGCTGATGTAATAAGAAAGATTCAGCATAGGAATTGAAAAGCGGAGTAAGAATGTTCATGGCAGAAGTATTTGCAGAAGCATTAAATAATATTATTGCAAAAATGTAACATCCCAAAATTCGTCTAAATATTATTTTATGGTCATTTGTGCATTTTATGTTTTTTTCTGGAATTTATTTGGATTTTTATGGATTTATTGGAAGTAATTGCAAATTAAGTATTTTGGCCTTTTGTTGAAAACTATTTAAATTTATGCAAAGTTAAAATAAAGTTTTTCCAAAAATATTTTATTTGAGTCCAGAATGTCTCAAAGTATTTTTTAGAATATTCTTAGATTTTTCCTAATAGTTTTATTGCTTAAAACAAATTAAATGAATTTCTGTAATTATTTTAAATGAGAAATCTTTTAAAAAGCCTTGTGAGCAGTGTCGGGCCGGCCCACAACTGTGCGGCCCAGACAGCCCGCGCGGCCCAGATTCCTCTGCGAAACCCTAATCCCCGCAGCCGTCCGATCGTCTCTCCGAACCAGATCGCGCCGCGTAGGAGCCATGTCGTGGCCGTTGGATTGCGACACGTGTACGGCAGAGCGTCGTCGTCTCCGTTCTGGATTCGGAGTCCGCCGCCGTGATGACACCGAACTTCTTCGCCGTGTAGGGCTCGAACGCCTAGGCTATAAAAGGAGGGGGTAGCGTCCCGAGGTTCGCAGGTGTGCGCTGCGTCGTTTGGTCGAAGTGGTTCTGCGGGAGCAGCCCTAGAACGCATCTACGAGCTCATCGGAGTAAGCCGAGGTCTTCGCCGTGGTTTTTCGCTTGGAGCTCGTCGTCCGTGGAGTCCCCGCCGTCGCCGAGGCCGCCAACTTGTTCGCCGTGATGAGTCGCATCCGTGAGGGGTAGAAGTGTCACCGGAGAGCCCTCCTTCCGCCGTCGCTGTGGTCTTCGTTCCCAAGTCCGGCGAAGTTCTTGTCGCCGTGCCGCCATCAGTGTCGAAGAGCTTCAAGAGTCGTCGGATCTCTAGCGAAGGGTTGGGATCTTGCCGCGTAAGGTTGGATCTATAACCGTTAGATGCGATCTGTGCGGTGGATTCTGCACCGCAGGGATGGACTAATCGGGTGCCGCCGCATGTCGGGCGTTGAGGCCGAGGCGCCATGAACCCGGTTCACGGTGAACTCGATCCGATTCGTGGACCAGGTCTATGCACCAGGACGCATGTCAAGCTCCGATTGGTCCAAGCCAGGGCTGACGTCATGTTGACGCAGTAATCTGTTTTTCAATTTAAAAATAATTCTGTTAATTCTGATTTTCTAATTTCTGTATTTTCAGTATTTGTTCAAACTTCAAAAGGCTATATCTTTTGCATTTTAACTCGGATTTGGGTGATTCAAATTTATAAAAATTTGTAAAATTGAGATCTATTTAATGGTGAATTTTAATTGATTTTTGGAGTTCATTTGCTCTCTATTTTGGTATTTATTTGCTTTTCTCCTTCGGTATGCGTAGACGTTGAATTGTGCGACGCTTCGGAGGAAGATTCAGCAACTCAAGAGCAAGCTCCAGATCAAGATCAGGACCTATTCCAAGACAAGTTGTGCTTTGATCATGTTGAACCCATGTTTATACAAATGCTATATTGTTTTACTCTATTGCATAGTATTTCAAGTATACAAATTGTTTCAACTTAAATTGGGATCTAGTTAATCTACCCATATGATCTATACCCTACCTTGTCATTGTATGCCATAATCTATTGTCACCCTAGATTGGTTCATTATAGTTGGTTGGTAATGATAATCAACATGGGATGGTTAGACCGTATTAGTTGCTTAGCCATGCCACGTCATCACATGTGATTGAATCATTGATAATTAATCTTGACTAATGGAATATGAAACGATATTATGAACTTGTGTGTCATGTGGGATCACACGATGAGATTGAGTTGTTGTGGCGAGTAATGTCATGCAACGATGTTGAATTGTTGATGGCACGTGGTGCTTGGTAATCAACCTGGGTGATAATCATTTAGATTGGGGCAAGTGACAAGGGGCGAGTATGCCAAGGTGGGCCCAATGGGCACAGGGTATGTGGATGTCTTGCCTTGATCACTCTAAGGACTTAACCTTGCAAGCCTTTGACCTGAGTCAATCATGCAACCACATGTCTGGTATGGGCCAGCCAAGCTGATTAATTTGCAATGTCTTAGCTTTGGTACTATCTTGGTCGGTGTGAGTTCCCGAGTTATGGAGTAATTCACATGGCGCAAGAGGGGGCCCTGGATGTGGTAACCAGTCTCACCAGTGTTGAAACCTTAGCGGGTGGTACCGGGTTAAGCCAGCGCATTGTAAAGGCTTTGTTATAATCACTCGCCTTGGTGGTGTTTGGTTGTATCGCGTGGGTAAAGTGCATAATCTCTGCAGAGTGTGAAACTATTCGAATAGCCGTGCTCGCGGTATTGAGCAATGCTCGGAAATTACAGTTAAGGGTTAGCTTAATTAAATGGACAACTTGGTTGGGATGGTAGAATGCCATATGGAAGATGGAATCTGACTTAGGATTGGAAACTTGGTTTACTTGAGACATGCTGAATCTATGTAAGATGGAATCTGACTTAGGATTGCAAACTTGGTTTAACATTGACCTACAAAAGTGGTGTTTTCTGCTAGATGATTAGCTTGTCTAGCCCTTTGGACCTCTTTTTTTTTTTTGCAAAACTAACCCCTCCCTCACCGCAGAAGGCACAACAAGCGACACGTATCTCCTGCCATGTCTGGGGAGCGTGGAAGCTCTCTACCGTGGCCGACGAGTGTGAAAGCTTCCCGGCGCAGCGTCAGTGCGCGCGAGCACAGGAGCAACGTGGCCCACCATAGCATGAGAGCTTCCCCGCTCACGGGCGTGGTAGAGACACATATCGCTTGTCATGCCTTCTACGGTGAGGGAGGGGATAAAATTTGCAAATACATTGGTAGTGAGGCTAGATAAACTATGATTTCGATAATACTACTACTTACTAGCCTTTTTAAATCGCGTAATATGCAAAACTAGAACTGATCACTTTTCTAACCCCCTCTTAATCGTTTTTCTCAAATCTAACCCCCTTCTCTCCCAAATTGCAAATGTAGCCTCCAAAAACGTGATTCCGCGCACCCCTACCGGAGGAGGCGGTCTCTTGCACTCGTCGGCCGCAGTAGGACGCCCGTAGTGGATCGGCTCCTTTGCGCTCGGCCGCTGCTCCGGCACTTTGGAGTACGTGGCACGCTGCCGCACCAACAACAAAAATGTGCGCATCCCAAATTAATTCTCCATTGATCTAATTGCGCAGCTGTATAATTAGCATGTGCATGCTGTGTGCGTAGTTTGACAATACGAGTACTAATTACAGCAATTTTTTTCGATGAACTAATTACAGCAATTTGGAGTACGTGGTCAGGTCTAGGAAATGTACGTGATCGACTGCTAATGTATTTACTCTCCGGTCGTAAATACATATTATTTTGGACATTAACACATTAATCAAAGTAATATAGTTATAACAAACAATAAAACCATAAATAATATTATGAAAATATTTTTTGAGACAAATCTGCACATATAATTTTTATGTATCTGATATAAATGTTTTAAAAGATATCGATAGCTAAAGTTTTAAAATTTTGATTGCACGTAATTCAAAAATACATGTATCGTGACTAAAGGAGTAATTCGCTGGAACGTGCGGGGATCTACTTATAATTAAACAATATACTCATGCCGGTGTATCTACTAGTATGTTCTTTTGCTCTGGCTCTTTAATTTGTTCCACACTTAATTCCAGGAGTGGAATCGAAGGCCTGCAGTACGAAGACAAGCTGCTAGGAAGTTATTATATACGATTAATTAGATACTACCTTCAGTCCAAAATACATGTCGAACAAGAAACGTGTTAATGACTTTGATTTTAACATGTTTTCCTCCTAGTTGTGTGAGTTTATCTCTCCGAATAGTGCTACTAGTGATAAGTAGTATTAATTGATCATAGATGTACTTGATAGAAAGTGTAATCTAGAAAAACCAAAATAACATGATTGTTGAAACAACGTCCGTTTTTGACCGAATATATGAAGTACACTAATAAGTAGCCAGATGACAATAGGTAGCCAACAAGTGATTACTTCAATGATTAGCAAGAAATAGCGTGACACAGACCAATAATATATATCTTATGCCAGGAAGATTTGCCGAGCATAGAGGCTACAAGGTACATTTTTTTGCGAAAAAGTCCTTCGAAATTTTGAAATCGTAAATGTGTCCTTCCATCGTTATTTTGCAAAAAGACCCGTGAATTCGAAATTGCTAACGGTCCTTCTACCATTTATTTTGTAAAAAGGACCCCGTAGTTTTGCGAAATCCGGTTCTTTCGATCGGGAAGATTCAAAAATCGAGAACAGGTCCTTCCATCGGTTATTTTGCAAAAACCCGTAGTTTCGCAAATTCGACACGGTGTCGGTTTTTTCGACTCGAAAGATTTGAAATTACGTTTAGATCCGGTTATTTTATTAAAAAAAAAGAGAAAGCTCTTCCACAAATTCAACACGGACACCGATTCGGATTAGATTTTTTTGCGCGGCGCGGCATCGCGCGCAGCTATACCTAGTTATAATCATTTTCGCACGACATGCAGCTAGTTAGCGGACTAAACAAATGCAGTACGTACCAGTGTACCACTAATGGCTAGCTGCCCGCTTGTTCAATTAGTTCTTTTAATATAGTTTGATGCACACCAGCTCCACACACATCAACTGTCGGGACCCGGATTTGCAAATCCGAAACCCTCTGTGTATACTGCACTAGTTCAGGATCACGCTAGTGCACACAGTGGAAACATAGATGAAATACCATTCCATACAACGAATTAACTAAGAAGAAGCAATTTATTATTGAATAAAGCAAACGACCTTATGGTCAATGTTTACACCATTATGCCTTAAGGCTTAAGAAACAAATACAATTGCAGCGGAAAAGATAACTTAAACCATTCGACATGCCACAGGCAATCGTCTGGGGAACGCCTTCCTAATCCACGTAGTCTTCATAGAATTCCTCCTCATGATATTCATTATCTCCTTCAAAGAATCGATCAACAAGGGCATAAAGCCGTGAGTACAAAGGTACTAAAGAAGTCAGTAGCGAAATGATGCAATATATTTATGCACGGCTTGACAAGGATGGCTATATAGTTCTTTTGCAGAAAGCAATAACTTGAATTGAAATACAATAAATAGATTGAAAGCATATTTATGAAAAGATAAATAAATAACTGGTAGATCAATGATAGACAACAAAACAACAGCGAACTCCCCGTTCACATCCCAACAATTCCACATTCCATATTTCATGAAACACTCTATACCCCGTGTGAAATTCCCGGGCTTGTCCATGACCGCGGACGCGGCTATTCGAATAGTTTTACACTCTGCAGAGGTTGTACAACTTTACCCACAAGACATGATCATCTCTTTGTGCAATCGATCTTAACACACTTCCTTCGGTGTGTCGCAGAGATATCATGACAAAGCCTTTACAATGCATCGTCTAAACTCAGATCGCTTCGCTAAGGTTTCGCCCTTTAGGGCCCCTCTTGCGCCTTGCGAATCTACCCGCCCATCCCAGAACCCACACCACCAACCGGCAAGTTACTCAAGGCTAGACATTGCAAATTAATCGCCTAAGTCTGTCCCATTCGGACATGTGGTAGTACGGCTAGGCCCAGTTCAATGGCGCACAAGATTAAGTTCTTAAGTTGTCTCAGGCAAGGCATCCACATCCCAATGTGCTAGAAAGCACCCCCTTTACTTCACGATCACTTGCCCGAGGGAAAACAATTCGTTCAACCAAGACCAATGGCAAACCCCGCCATGGTACAACAAATTTTACAACAGTGGCTAACGGCCACGATTCAATATCTCATTAAGTCAAGATTAACATTATTCACCTGTGGTATGAATCCCAACGTATATCTAAGTATGTCTAAGCATAGCTACGATAACCCAATGTTGGTATAATGATTATGTCCAACTAGTAATGTCCCAACCTAGGTTTAACAATGAATACATGGCATCCCAATTAATCAAGGTGGCATAATATCAACTAGGTATACATCTACTCCCATTAACTAAACATTGATACGTAAATAGCATGCAAGTGTAAAAAAAATAAATTACTTTGCAAACATAGGATCAATATGATCAAAGGTTACGACTTGCCTTGCTGATCTAGTGCTGAATCTTGGTCTTCGAAGTCTTCGCTTGCTCCTCGAATTAGCGTCACCGGAAAAGAAAGCAACGAAACCAAATAAATACAAAACAGAGACTCAAACAAGCTCAAAACTGAAAATAAATGACTCTGGAAGATAGATCTTGATTTTAGAAAAATTTAGAAACTTGAATCGCCTCAATCGGAGTTCGTATGAGTGAGAACGGGCCTCCAAAGATTAAATTCAGAGAAAATACAGAAAATCGAAAATCGAATTTCGGATTTATTTTTGTATCGAAAAGGATTTATTGCGCCGCTACCGACGTCATCGGGTTCACGGTGGATGGGTCCACGGCGCTGCGGTCCACCGCGGCACCCGCGCACCTGGCGACGTCGTTGCTGACGCAGCGGCTCGGCCGACGCGGCGGCCGACGCAAGCGCCACGCCAATGGCCGACGCAGCGCCACGTGTCGCACATCCGGCAACTTAGCCAGATCGGACGGCAAGGAGGCGGGGTTGCGGCAGTGGCGACGCGGCGAGATCTGGAGCATTGGCTGGCGATCGGACGGCCAAGATCAAGCGAGGGCGGACGACGGCGAGGCAGCGGCGGGAACCCGCCGGACGCGAGGAAGAAGGACCGGCAAACGGCGAAAGATGGCCGGATCGGGCGCGGGGCAAGGCGGAACTGGGAGAGGACGACGCGGAGAACGCGAGGGGACCAACGACTGTGGCGGAGATGCACCGAAGGCGAAGAAGAAGACGGCGGACGGTCTCGGGCACGGCGGAAGTAACGGCGAGCTCGTGCGGAGCGACGGCGGCTCGAGCGGCAATGGAGGTAGGGCTAAAGGGGGCGCGAGGAGGCGATCTCGGGAGGTGCGGCGCTTAAATAAGGGCCTCGGAGGCGCGGCTCGACCAAGACCGAGAGCGCGGCGTCTGGCGGCAGGACTCAACGGTGGCGCTAGGGTTTCGCGGCGCGACGTGGCCGCGATCGCAACCGCCCACGCGTCGCCCATCCGACGGCGTGATGCGCGTCGCGATCGGGCGGGCGCGCTGGCTGGCCGGGCGAGGCGGCCGGGCTAAGCGAAGCGGAGTGGGCCGCAGAGATTCGCCCGACAGCATTTTTGAAATTAAAATCATTTTCCGATTTTATATAATTCCAGAAATTCGAATAAATTCAAATAAATATCAAATAAATTCAGAAAAATCCCCAAAAATACAGAAAAATTCCTTGGAGCACAAGGAACCCAACTTCAAATTAAGCTGGGATTAATTCAAGAAAATGCAAATTAAGCTTTTTGATGAATAGTTTAGTCAAATTAAATCCTTTCATTTAAGAAAAATTCAAATTAAGCTGGGATTAATTCAAGAAAATGCAAATGATTTATTTTTGAATTCAAACATTCCAAAACTCAAATTTTGGGATGTTACAAACCTCCCCCCCTTAAATGGAATCTCGACCCCGAGATTCAGGCTGGCTAGAGAATAGGTGGAGAAATTCGGACTTCAGATCCTCTTCTCGCTCCCAAGTTGCTTCCTCTTCTGAATGATGGCTCCACTGGACTTTGCAAAAACGGATGATCTTGCTTCTCGTGATACGCTCTGCGATATCCAAAATTTTCACTGGTTGCTCCTTGTAGGTAAGATCCTCTTGCAAATCAATGGCTTCCAATGGCATTTGTTCCTCTGGCACACGCAGACATTTCTTCAACTGCGATACATGGAACACATTATGGATTCTGGCAAAAGACTGAGGCAATTCTAACTTGTAGGCAACCTCTCCTCTTCGTTCCAAGATTTTGAACGGTCCCACATATCTAGGGGCAAGCTTTCCTTTTACTTGAAATCTCTTAACTCCTTTGAGAGGGGTGACTCTGAGGTAAACATAATCATTGGGCTCGAAACTCAAATCTCTCGCGACGATTATCTCGCATAACTCTTTTGTCTACTTTGAGCGATCTTTAAACGGTCTCAATTAATCGGACTTGCTCTTGGCTTCTTGCAGATGGCAGACCAAACAATTGTATTTCTCCGACTCCTTCCGGTTGAGAGGGTTCGCACTTTCTTCCATATAAGACTTCAAAAGGCGACATTTGCAAACCGGCTTGATAACTATTGTTATCTGAAAACTCGGTATAGGGCAAACACTTGTCCCACTTGGCACCATAAGTTAAGGCACAAGCCCTTAACATATTTTCAAGAATCGATTCACGCTCACCGTCCATCGGTTTGAGGGTGATAGGCGATCAATCGAGATGAGTTCCCATGGCTTCATGCGGACTCGCCAAAACGAGAGGTAAATTGGCTTCCTCTATCGGACACTATCTTCTTAGGCACTCCGTGAAGACCGACGATCCTTGACATATATAATTCGCTAATTTATCTCCTGCATAGGTAGTCTTAATCGAATGAAGTGAGCTACCTTAGTCAATCGATCCACTATTACCCGGATCGAGTCATAACTCGCTTGGGTCTTAGGAAATCCGTAATGAAATCCATACCAATTTCTTCCCACTTCCATTCTCGAATCTTCAATGGTCGCAACAATCCTGCTGGCCTCGATGCTCGCCTTGACCTTTCGCGACATCACAAAGTGCAACATATTCTCGCAATCTCACGCTTCATGCTAGGCCACCAATACCTTTCCTTGAGGTCTTGATACATCTTGGTACTTCCGGGATGAATGGAGTATAAAGTCTCATGCGCTTCCTTGAGAATCAACTCCTTAAGCTCTTTCGATCCGCACGCAAATACGCTTCTCATACCGGATAGTACCTTGTTCATCTTGGTGAATCCTTGGGCTTTTCCTTTCTTCATATTGCTCTTAATCTCCTTGATGTCGGATCATCAACTGTGCTTCTCGAATCTGATTTTCCAACGTAGGGCGACTTCCAAAGTAGCTAAATACCCTTCTCAACCAATTCCAAACTAAGCTTCAAATTCCTTATAAAGGGTGGTGACTTTCCTTAATCATCGAGTATTACGGTAGCTCTTTCTACTCAAAGCATCGGCTACGACATTGGCCTTGCTCGGATGATAATGAATCCCAATGTCATAGTCCTTAATCAATTCCAACCATCTTCTTTGTCTCATATTGAGGTCACTTGGGTAAAGATATACTTCAAACTCTTGTGATCGAGATAAACTTCACAACGATTACCAATGAGATAGTGACGCTAAATCTTTAAAGCATGCACTACTACCGCTAATTCCAAATCATGGGTAGGATAGTTAACTTCATGTGGCCTTAGTTGTCGCGAGGCATACGCTACAACCTTCTTATCTTGCATTAGCACACAACCGAGTCCTTGTCGAGATGCGTCACAGAATATCTCAAAATCCTTCCTATTATCTCGCAAAATAAGCATCAAGCGCTTGTCAAACACTTCTTTAACTCTTGAAAACTTTGCTCACACTCCGATGTCCAAACAAATTTCTTCTCTTTCTTTAAGAGTTGAGTGAGCGGTATGGCTTTTCTAGAAAACCCTTCTATGAAACGGCGATAATATCCCGCCATTCCAAGAAAACTTCGGATTTGGGGTACCGTCTTAGGTGACTCCCAACTTAGCACATCTCGTACCTTTCCAGGGTCAACAGCGACTCCTTCTCCTGATATGACATGTCCTAGGAAAGCAACTTCTTTCATCCAGAACTCGCATTTACTGAACTTCGCATAAAGCTGATTCTCTCTTAGCTTCGTTAAAATTTGGCGCAAGTGATCCTCATGTTCTTCCTCACTTTTGGAGTAGATCAGAATGTCGTCAATGAAAACAACCACAAACTTATCCAAATACTCCATGAATACCTTATTCATCAAGGTCATGAAATAGGCAGGGGCATTGGTCAATCCAAAAGACATCACGGTATACTCATACTGTCCATACCGAGTAACAAAAGCTATTTTGGGTATATCCTCCTGACGAATCTTCAACTGGTGGTAACCTGATCTCAGATCAATCTTCGAGAACACTCCGGCTCCTTGAAGTTGGTCAAATAAATCATCGATCCTTGGCAGCGGGTACTTATTCTTGATGGTGACCTCATTGAGTGAGCGGTAATCTACACACATTCTCTGAGTTCCATCTTTCTTTTCAACTAGAAGAACTGGCGCTCCCCATGGCGAAGAACTTGGTCGAACAAAACCTTGATCTTGCAGCTCTTTAATCTGTCTCTTTACTTCGGCTAACTCATTAGCAGGCATCCTATAAGGTCTCTTGGAAATGGGTGGCGTTCCAGGAACTAGTTCTATCAAGAACTCTATATCTCGATCCGGTGGCATCCCAGGCAACTCATCCTAAACACATCGTAAAATTCACGGCGATGGTACATCTTCCAAACTTATTCCTTTGGCACTACAAACTTTAATCACATCTGACCGATCGGCTTGAACTTTTAACTTGGCTCCATCTGGACTGGTTAGGGTGATCTCTCTATTCCCACAATCCAAAACTGCTTGGTTCTTGGAAAGCCAATCCATTCCTAGGATCACATCTAGGGACTTGGTGTCTAGGACAATAAGGTTGGCTAGAAATTCTACCCCTCCAATTAATATCTTAACTTCGGGGCAGCCTTGGTTCGTACTCAAATCAGAACCAGGAGATTGCACTAATAAAACAGTCTTAAGAGGCATTGTCTTTAATTGATGCTTTGCAGCAAAACTTCGAGAAACAAACGAATGCGTAGCTCCAGAATCAAACAAAACCATGGCAGATGCTGAGTTGACTAGGAGCTTACCTAGTATGACGTCTGGTGCAGACTGGGCATCCTCGGTGGTGACGTGATTCACACGGCCTCTTCCAGCAGGCGGCGGAGTCCTGGTGGCTTGGTTGGGAGTCTGGGGCACTCCACGTCCTGCTCCTGGGGCTGGGGTCTTGGCTGGCGTAGATCCCAAATTGAAACGGACTGGCGTCACAGCTTGCTTCCTGGGGCAATTATTGGCATAGTGACCGAGTTCATGACAGTTGAAACAGGTGACTCCTGCAGCTGGATTACTGTTCCTCTGAGGTGGATTGCTGTTGGTGCTGAGGTTGCGATTGCCTGGAGGAGCTGGGCGAGGTGCTGGTGCAGGGGTCCTCATTGCATTCGGAGGAGTGAAGCGAGTAGGCTGTTGAGCATTGGTTCTGACTCTCTGTTGGTGACTCTGATGGGCTCCATGCTGCATCATCTTTCTCTTACGGGATTCTTCCAATTCCCGACGAGATTCCTCAATAAGCATAGCTTTATCTACCAGATGTTGGAAATCTGCATAGTCATTGCCAATGACTTGCACCTTTAGTCCTGGATTGAGTCCACGCTTGAACTTCTTCTGGCGAGCATCATCTGTAGCTACATCCTCTGGAGCGTAGCGAGCGAGTTGAGTGAACTTGTTGAGATATTCACTCACTGACATTCCTTCCTGCTTAAGTTCTCGGAATTCATTCTTCTTCATTTCAACTTTGCCATCAGGGATATGAGAGTGGCGGAAAGCAGTGGAAAACTCTGCCCAAGTGATAGTCTGAGGGTCATCATGGGCAGCACTGTAGTTCTCCCACCATTCAGCGGCAGTGCCCTCCAGCTGATGAGCGGCATAGAGAACCTTCTCACGATTGGTGCACTGGGCAATTTCAAGCTTCTTCTCAATGGAGCGGATCCAATCATCGGCGTCCAATGGTTCTGAAGAGTTGGAGAAAGTTGGCGGACGAGTCCTCATAAATTCCGCTAACTTGGACTCGAGACGAGCTTGAGGAGGTGCAAGAAGCAGACTTGGTTTCTTTGGTTCAACAAAGTTAGCTAGGGCAATCGCGATGCGGTTCTGGCGATTCATCATGTTGTTCATGTTCTGCATCATTGTATTCATTAACTGAGTCTGAGCGGCCAGAAAATATCCCATATTCTGATCGGTCACTGCTGGTGGTGGCGGTGCATTGGGGTTGGAGTTGGTGTTGGCACTGGCACTGGCATCAGCGGGCGAACTGCGACCGGCTCCAGAACGGGTGTCAACCATCTGAGGTGAAGCACAAGGGTTGATAGGTAAGAGGGAAAAGCAGTAGACGAGTGGTAAGATCATCTAGGGGAGAAGGTAATACCCAGGGACAAAAGGATACAACTGAAAGGCTTCAAATTAAAGGGCAAATAAAGTTTTTTTCAATTAAAGGTATGGTTGTAACACCGTGCTTGGGGCAAGTGTACAACATACCATACACTCAAGCAAAGAAAATCTTAGTATACGCGGACTAAATGTAACTAAACTGAAAGGGAAAGACATGCTCAAACACCGCTGAGCACAAAACCCTATCTTATATGGTAGTCTTCTCGGATATATCTTTGATGGCTTGATTCATCGTCTCCCTTGATTTGATTCCTTGCAAAAGGCTCGAGGTTTTGAGAAGTTTCATAAGATAAATTCAATTTGAATTTCGAAACCATGTTTCAGCAAAGGAAAGGAATAAGAACCTAAGAATAAGACGAGGGGAGACGAAAACTATTAAGTACCAATTTTGTTGGTTTGATTTAGAAAATAATTTTGAAGACCATGCTAACTAGGATAGCGACCTACAATGATATGGCTCGATACCATCTCTGCGGGACCCGGATTTGCAAACCGAAACCCTCTGTGTATCTTGCACTAGTCCAGATCACGCTAGTGCACACAAGTGGAAACATAGATGAAATACCATTCCATACAACGAATTAACTAAGAAGAAGCAATTTATTATTGAATAAAGCAAACGACCTTATGGTCAATGTTTACACCATTATGCCTTAAGGCTTAAGAAACAAATACTATTGCAGCGGAAAAGATAACTTGAACCATTCGACATGCCACGGGCAATCGTCTGGGAACGCCTTCCTAATCCACGTAGTCTTCATAGAATTCCTCCTCATGATATTCATTATCTCCTTGACAAGAATCGATCAACAAGGGCATAAAGCCGTGAGTACAAAGGTACTCAGCAAGCCGTAGCGAAATGATGCAATATATTTATGCACGGCTTGACAAGGATGGCTATATAGTTCTTTTGCAGAAAGCAATAACTTGAATTGAAATACAATAAATAGATTGAAAGCATATTTATGAAAAGATAAATAAATAACTGGTAGATCAATGATAGACAACAAAACAACAGCGAACTCCCCGTTCACATCCCAACAATTCCACATTCCACATTTCATGAAACACTCTATACCCCGTGTGAAATTCCCGGGCTTGTCCATGACCGTGGACGCGGCTATTCGAATAGTTTTACACTCTGCAGAGGTTGTACAACTTTACCCACAAGACATGATCATCTCTTTGTGCAATCGATCTTAACACACTTCCTTCGGTGTGTCGCAGAGATATCATGACAAAGCCTTTACAATGCAATCGCCTAAACTCAGTCTTCGCCGCTAAGGTTTCGCCCTTTAGGGCCCCCTCTTGCGCCTTGCGAATCTACCCGTCCATCCCGGAACCCACACCACCAACTGGCAGTACTCAAGGCTAGACATTGCAAATTAATCAGCTAAGTCTGTCCCATTCCAGACATGTGGTAGTACGGCTAGGCCCAGTTCAATGGCGCACAAGATTAAGTTCTTAAGTTGTCTCAGGCAAGGCATCCACATCCCAATGTGCTAGAAAGCACCCCCTTTACTTCACGATCACTTGCCCGAGGGAAAACAATTCGTTCAACCAAGACCAATGGCAAACCCCGCCATGGTACAACAAATTTTACAACAGTGGCTAACGGCCACGATTCAATATCTCATTAAGTCAAGATTAACATTATTCACCTGTGGTATGAATCCCAACGTATATCTAAGCATGTCTAAGCATAGCTACGATAACCCAATGTTGGTATAATGATTATGTCCAACTAGTAATGTCCCAACCTAGGTTTAACAATGAATACATGGCATCCCAATTAATCAAGGTGGCATAATATCAACTAGGTATACATCTACTCCCATTAACTAAACATTGATACGTAAATAGCATGCAAGTGTAAAAAAAATAAATTACTTTGCAAACATAGGATCAATATGATCAAAGGTTACGACTTGCCTTGCTGATCTAGTGCTGAATCTTGATCTTCGAAGTCTTCGTTTGCTCCCTCGGAATTAGCGTCTACCGGAAAAGAAAGCAACGAAACCAAATAAATACAAAACAGAGACTCAAACAAGCTCAAAACTGAAAATAAATGGCTCTGGAAGATAGATCTTGATTTTAGAAAAATTTAGAAACTTGAATCGCCTCAATCGGAGTTCGTATGAGTGAGAACGGGCCTCCGAAAGATTAAATTCAGAGAAAATACAGAAAATCAGAATTTCTGGATTTATTTTTGTACTGGAAAAGGATTTATTGCGCCACGCTGACGTCATCGGGTTCACGGTGGATTGGGTCCACGGCGCTGCGCCGGTCCACCGTGCACCCGCGCGCCGAGCTGACGTCGTTGCTGACGCAGCGACTCCGACGCGGCGGCCGACGCATAGCGCCACGCCGTGCCGACGCAGCGGCCACGCGTCGCACATCCGCAACTTAGCCGACGGACGGCAAGGAGGCGGGGTTGCGGCGATGGCGACGCGGCGAGATCTGGAGCATCTACCGCGATCGGACGGCCAAGATCAAGCGAGGGCGACGACGGCGAGGCAAGCGGCGGAACCGCCGGACGCGAGGAAGAAGGATCGGCAAACAGCGAAAGATGGCCGGATCGGCGCGGGCAAGGCGAATCGGAGAGGACGACGCGGAGAACGCGAGGACCAACGGCTGCGCGGAGATGCACCAAGGCGAAGAAGAAGACGGCGGACGGTCTCGCACGGCGGAAGTAACGGCGAGCTCGTGCGAGGCGGCGGCTTCGGGCAATGGAGGTAGGGCAAAAGGGGCGGTGCGAGGAGGCGATCCTCGGGAGGGGTGCGGCGCCTTAAATAAGGGCCTCGGGAGGCGTGCCCGACCCGGAGACTGAGAGCGGCGGCGTGCGGCGCAGGACTCGAACGTTGGCGCTAGGGTTTCGTGGCGCGACGTGGGCGCATCGCAACCGCCCACGCGCCGCCCATCCGACGGCGCGATGGCGCGATGATGACGGCCGGCCGCGCAAGCTGGCCGGGCGAGGCGGCCGGGCCAAGCGAGGCGAGTGGGCCGCAGAGGATTCGGCCCGACAGCATTTTTTGGAAATTAAAATCATTTTCCGATTTTATATAATTCCAGAAATTCGAATAAATTCAAATAAATATCAAATAAATTCAGAAAAATCCTCAAAAATACTGAAAAATTCCTTGGAGCACAAGGAACCCAACTAAAACTGAAATTCTTGATTTTGATGAATAGTTTAGTCAAATTAAATCCTTTCATTTAAGGAAAATTCAAATTAAGCTGGGATTAATTCAAGAAAATGCAAATGATTTATTTTTGAATTCAAACATTTTAAAACTCAAATTTTGAGATGTTACATCGACCATGCCATTACATGCATGATTATGCATAACGATCGATGGGCAAGGTAAGTAGGGTACATACCAATCGACGGACGTTTCATCCGGTTCTTACCAAGTTACCATTGTGTGCTTTATAAATTGGTTGCCATTCTAATTATTCTTGTGGAACTAGCATAAAAGATGGTGACTTGGAATCTCATTCTAATTATTCTTGTGGAACCAGCATTCTAACTCTTCCTGGGGATTCCATCCACAAACACAAAGTTGGTGGCAAGCCCAGGAAGAACGAGATAAAGGCGGGCACTAAAATCAGATTTACTCGTTGAAGGTATTTTTGCTACTCTATTACTCAAAAAAAAAAATTCTACCTATTCTGATTCATTGTATGAAAAGAATAAACATACATACGAATGAAACCTAGTGCACTCTAAAAGAGCGTGGGGTGATCGAGCGGGAAGGAAGGCCACCCCGGGCACAAACAATTGATTGCACTTGAAATGTCGTGAAGATTACTACCATGGTATAGGTAAGGATTGAAATCTCCATACCACTCTAAATATCATCCATTACCGGATAATGAAATCTCGGTATTTCAAACAAATTCTGTCTGAAATATAAAAATAGAATTTGAATTCCAATTTTTTTGCCACCGGTATAGTCGAGATCTCACCGAGATTTCCGAGATCTCGAAAAATTTGGGCGGGATGAAATCTGGTCGAAACGAAGTCAAAAAATTTTGAAATTGTTTCTAGAGATTTCTGACATATTGATGATATTTTCATAAAAATTTGAGAAAATTATAAATCCTGTGAAATTTTTAAAAATTCAAACATTGTTACTATCCTGATAAAACGCTGACCGGCAAGTTTGAACCGAATGAAACATGAAACAAACCACGTTAGAAAATTTTAAATTTTTTGTGCATGGTTGTGATGCATCAATAATGTTCCCATAAAATTTTCAGATGATGATCAAGCTTCATGAAGTTTTAAAAATTCGGACAATGATTCTGTGCTGATAAAAGCTTTACCAGTAAACTTCAACCAAATGAAAAATGGTACAAACCACATTAGAAATTTTTGAAAAATTTTTTGGATGGTTCTGATGTATCTTCAATGTTTCTATAAAATTTTCATCTGATGATCAAGCTTCAGGAAATTCCAAAAATTCTGGGAGTGCTACATCCTCACAAAAGCCTGATGATCAATACATAGATTGCTTTAGCAATCAAAAAATGTTTAACATTTTTGAAAATCTGGCATAAGGGTAATAAGGAAATTATTAAGATATAATAAAAATTTAGAATCATGATCACACTCCAGTGAATTTATAAAATTCTTACAAGTCTATTCGTTTTTTATTTTTGAAATATAACAAATGAAGTTCAATGCATACATAGATTTGATTGAGCAAACAAAGAAGTATACATTTTTTGAAAATTTTCGAGAATGGTACTGAGTTAATTTTTAAGCTCTCATAAAAACTATAGATTATGATCACTCTCAAGAAAATTTATAAAATTCTGACAATGTTACTGTCCTAATTATGTTCATTCTGTTTTTGATTTTTTAAAGATAACAAATGAGGTTCAATTATTTTGAAAATTGTTCTGTATGATCCTAAACTTCTTAGGATGGTACCATAAATTTTTCAAATCAAGATAAATCATGTAAAATTTTATAAAAATCTGACAATGTTTCTGAAATTTTTTAAAAAAATCTCAAAAATTTTGTTTTCAACAAATTTTCATAGAAAATGACTTTCTTAAGGGTTATTGATCAAATTCCGGTGGTCAACCTCAAATTCCAGTCAAAAACACCGAGATCTCAGTGAGATTACTGTAGCAAAATGAATTTTTTTTAATTCGGCCTGGATTTGGATTTTGTCTAGCTCTGGAAAATGAGATCTCGCGGAGATTTCTAACCCTGCGTATATACCTTCTACTAATCTTGGAAGGATTCCGGCCTCCTCCTTGCTTTGAGTCGGGAGCAAGCCGGCTCGAGCCGCCGAGCCGGCAAAAAAATTACGTTCGGGTCATTTTTCGTGAAAAAATTACGTTCGGGTCATTTTTCGTGAAAAAATTACGTTTAGGTCATTTTCGGGAAAAAAATTACGATCGAGCCTTTTTTTAAAAAAAAGATTATATATTACGTTCATGCCCTTTTAGCGTTTTTAGGTGTAGCACTCGGGTCCTTCGAAAAATCGAAATTACGTTTAGGTCATTTTTCGAGAGAGAAAAAGCTGTTAGGTCATTTCTCCAGAAACAAAAACTATACGCTACGTTTAAGTCCTTTTACTTTCTTTCTTGTGTTACGTTCATGTCCTTATTTGAAAAAAAAATACGCTTCGATCCTTTTTTTTTTTTTGGAAAAACGCTTATATCATTTTCCCGTTTTTTAGCAGGTGATGCGTTTAAGTTCTTTAACGATTTTTTTTGGCACTACGTTTAGATCATTTTCCGAGAAAACAAAACCTTACGTCACGTCTTTTCTTGATTTACTCGCGTGAGAAACCTAGATTTTTTCGCGTGACGAGCGACGAACTTACCTAGTAGGTAAGTATCAATGACGCCATTGCCATCCCGTTACATCGATCGGATCGGATCGTAGATTTCACACCAAGACAATTACTATATCAAATCCATACCGTACAGTAACCCTACTATACTACTCCAGTCCAGATGCTAGATAGATAACCGTTTATTGTTGTATCAACAAAATGTCTTATTATTCCACCGAGTCTTCTCCGCGCTCCAGCGTCAGCGTGCATGGCTTGAGGCTAACATAAACATGGCATATGCCATGGATGATTCAATTCATTCATAGCCTGGACAGCTTGAGCTGCTGCTTGAGCAAGGGGCGAAGGTACTCGTGGTAGCCATCGGGAACCACCGTCTGGTTCAGAGGGTCCTTCCATGCCTCCTCGTACAGAGCAGGGTACACATTGCCGTCGTAACGCCCAAGAGCAGAACCCAGGAAGTGGTCCGTGTAGTTGAACGCGTCCACCAACGCAACAGCATTGGGCCGGACCTGCACCGCAACGTACGTTTTTTTTTAACTCGGCATTGCCTTCCTTCCTCAAGGGAAAATTCAATTCCTTTTCCTGCAGCGATGGTCGCACCAACCACAAAGGTAGAGAGAAAACCTACCTGCGCGTAAAGCTTTCCTAGCTGCTCGTTCGCTACCGCTCCCTGCCTAGGTGTAATGCACCCAGTTGCCAGGAAGTCGCCCAGATGCTTGTGAAGAAGATACAGTGCATAAACGTCGCACAGCTTCTTCAGTTGCTCCTTCACTCCGTACCCAGGAATATCCTGCTCTAGTTTCTCGATGAACCTAAGCATACGGAAAACAACAAATCAATACTTGTTTCAAAACATAAAACAACAACAGCTCCAGACAACAAAATATCCTTCTGGGTCACGTTTTCTCTACAAGAAAATGCTACATCCTCAACAAGGTTCAAGACTACTCACTTGGTTACAATAATCAACTGGATATGAGCCACAGCAGCCTCAAGTAGATCAGGTGAGAGCTCGAAAAAGCCTGCAACGCATGAGATCATCTATGTATGTGAGCAATGTAATTTCCCAATAGATTTTAGCAACTAATATGGGGTAAAAGGAATGTGCAACCTCAGCATCAAGTGTAAACCACGAGGAAAATTATCAAACAAAACAAAATAGAAGAGGGGGCCCATTTTACTTGGTGCAATTGATAAAATGCCCCGTATGTCTTACTGACATGTGGTCCTAGGGCCCGCATGTCAATGAGACATCACGAGGCATTTTATCAATGGCACAAGTAAGTGAGGGCATTTAATCAATTATTCCCATGTTTTACTCGTTATAAATCGATATATGTGCAATACCAACCTTCTTCTTCGTTTGGTGCCTTGCTTATGTTCTGGGCACAATTTACTGCCATCCTAAGAGCCCTAGCTTCAAATACCTCTTGTATGGCAGCAGGATTAAGCCATTCTTCGGCTGTTGAGAATCATCAAAAGATGAATTAGTATGATGATCATCACGAGGTCAACAATAACTTACCCAAGAGGCTCCAGACAAATACCACATATATAGTTAAACGATGCTATAATGTAAAGAGCCTGTGAAGATCTACCAACATACCTGTATTTACAGCACATTTGCATTGCATCAGGTACTGTATTTTGCCCATGTAAGCTGTTGTACCGACAGGTTGCTTTCCAGAAGCCAATTGAGAAACGGTCTTCATTAGAAACCTCGAAACCTGAAGAGAGCACCAAATGCTATGACTATACTATTGACCAAAGTTGAGTGAAGAAAAAACACTTTTTAAAAAAAAAAAAAGGTTTACATAAGATCCAATACATGAGGTCATCCATGCTCAACCACAAGCAGGTAAGAGTGCGATTAGTATCCTCAGACTAAGGAATAGCAAACTAACCTGCAAAAGCAAAACAACATTGTCTCCTTCGTAAGTGCAAGCAGGAACATAGACAGCAAACAACTCAGGAAGTCCACTGCTGTTCAGGTAACCATGTCCACCACAGAGCTTTCGGCATTCTTCAATTGCATCCTGCAAAGCAGATGGAGACTGTCGTTATTACAGAATGATGAATTGTGAAATACATTTATATTATATAAACTGACTAGACCATCAGACCATGCATGTGATGACTAGACCGTCAGACCATGCATGTGAAACCCAAAGTCTAAGCTGTTACGACAGTTCAGCGAAAATTTAGTCTGCTCCAATGAAGCTACAGGAATACAAGTAAATTGACAAGATCTCATAACAAAATGGAAGCAGGGAATTTTCGAGATCAGCTTATGGATGACATGTTATAAACAGTACGTAATAAACATGAACTGATGAAAA
Source organism: Otatea glauca (assembly GCA_036346275.1). NCBI lineage: Eukaryota > Viridiplantae > Streptophyta > Magnoliopsida > Poales > Poaceae > Otatea > Otatea glauca. Next base: position 798,517 of record CM070734.1, on the reverse strand, counting down.
CGGTATGCTCCATTTGTACAACCAGTATAGCTCGTAAACAAGTATAACTGTTAAAAGCATTATTGAATTATATCGTTATACGTACAGAAGTTGCAGATGTTGTCACAGCCTTCAGCCCAGCAGTACAGGCATGAGCCTCTTGCAGTGTTGAGAAATCCTTAGCTTCCAGTTTATGTGTGACATCCGTGTATAGCCACTTCAGCCACTCACCCACAAATCTAAATGCGTAAGCTGAAGCCAGCAAAGGAAAGAGCCTGCTTTGTTGAGTCTTGTAATTGAGGACCTGTAACCAGTTTAAATCCATTAATCACTTGTTGGAAGTGAAAAGTTGCCTTATCATTTATTAAAGCCAGCAAAGGAAAAATAATGGCAATCAGAAAGTCTAACTATTATATAGTACCTGAGTCTCAGGGCCACCAACTTGAGGGCCAAACTGCTTTCGGATAGCGCTATACCTTACAGCAATGCAAACAGCACGGGACAACGCCTTAGAAGCATCTGAAACAATTGCTTGACGAACAAAAACCATTGTCCCATAAAGCAGCTGCTTTGGAACATCTGAGTGTACATATTTCCCCTCCCTCGTAACTTGTGAAAGCCTAAAAGAAGAAACCATGGCGTGTTTGAGGAGGGTTACATCAAATTATCAAAATATATTTGATAAGTGCCGGAACAAAACGTGATAATCTAATGGACAAACCTCATCAACATTTGATCCCTTGGGATGCGCACATGGTCAAATCGTAGAACACCATTATCCATACTGTTATATGCACCACTACCAAATTTCCCACCAATATCACCAAGAGTAACACCAGGAAGTGGGGAGTGATCCTCCAAGCTTCGCAGTTGCACAATGAAACCTGAAATATGGATGTACATCAGTCGCAAAGGAAGAGCCCACTTAAAAGACACCTTAAAATGCAAAAGACTCTACCATGTATGCCGTAGTCCTTTCCTTCAGTTATCAGTCGAGCATACACGACTGCATGAGTGGAAGCTTTTCCCAAGCCACCAGGCCACCACTGCACATGGGAAAAAATCATGAACCATGTAAAAAACTCTGGAAGAAATTTCAAATTGTAGAAAAATATATAAAAAAATAATCAATGTTTAAAACAAACAAACAAAAGCAGAAGTAGATTTATAAAACTTTACCTTGCTGGAGGTCAGAGTCGGGCTGTGGACAACAAACTCGTCAGTCTTTGGAACAAATGTGGCAGTTGTTTCAAGGCCCTGAACATTTGAACCATGACCAAGTTCAGTTTGAGCATAGCATCCAATTATTTGTAACTTGTAGGCCAGCGGTAACCACTTCTTCTGCTGCTCTTCAGTTCCTTGTCCTTTTATAGCAGGAACAAACATGCCCTAGAAAAGAATATTGCATTAAGTGCAGTTGCAAATTTGAGAAAAGAATTGATTGTCTTAGTTGCAATCGTCAAGACATTAAAGATAATTATTCGACTGCAGCAAGGATAAATTTATCAACGCAGATGAAGATTGTACAAAGAAATCTATCGGTTGTCAACCGCAGTATTTTTTTTAATTATTATTAAAGGGAAGATAGAAGTCAAGAAATAACTAAGATTTGTGCATTTAGATGAGGAGAAATATGTCGAGCATAGTGTGGCACTAGATCGAGAAGGCCCTCAGCACATAACACAAGTGAAACATGATTCAGCGTTGTATGATCAGGATATATATTGACGACGTAAAGAATCAACAGGCATACCCAATGCAGATCAACATAACTAGGCTGGTCCACATAATGCCTCAGCAAATTTGCCTCCTCTTCTGTTGATCCAATAAAAAAAAATGGCAGTACATCAGTTAAGAGTATCGTACATAGAACAACAGCTCGAGAAAACTTGGGTTGGTGTCGGGCCATCCATGTGACCTGTAAGACGTAGCTCAACGATACGCTTCCACGCATGGCCTGCTTTTTTCAGTGTGTCCTTGAACAGCTCCTTCCTGGAGAGCATCGTCCTGTTATCCTTGCGGAACACCTAGATCGGAAAGGAGTGAGATGTAAGTGAACCTTTTATGAAAGGGGAATTTAACAATCATCTCAACAAAGCATATTTCAATGTAAAAGATTGTCTGGTGCACGAAACATTGCTTGGTTCAATGCTAGGCTTTACCAAAGGAAAGTCTTTTGAAAAAAGGTACTTGTTACAGTCTTGCTGTTGCATATATATATATATATATATATATATATATATATATATATGGAGTGGAGTGGAGTATGCAGTTTCAAATCTGGAAATCATAGTATATCCTAGCAGTGTAATACACATTACTGTTGAGAAAAGTTACTAGCGTAGTTTTTGAGCAGTCTGAACTGAACGAGAAGAAATACAGGATCCATGATGAAGTAGGCAGGTAAAGCACAGGGGGAACATTGTTGTAAAAAAAAAACAAGAAGAAGCAGCGGTGCATAGCAGATGAATATAAAAAAGAAAACGCGCAGGATAGGATCCATCCAGGTAAGGAATCCTCCGGCGAGGAATCGGACGTGTGCATCTGGAGTGAAGAGCACGGGTCCAATCGAGGCGAGCCGCACAAGGAATAATCCCTCTTCTTGAAACCCCCGAAAACTAGCGCTAGATGCGGGAACGCACAGACACAGGAATTTGTGAAAGAATTGAACTGCGGGCGGGGGCGATGGGTTGGGACGCGCGCGGATTTGGGGGAGGGGGAGAGGGGTTTGCTTTGCTTACTGGGTCGGATGCGACGAGGCGGGCCATGCGGTCGGCGATTCCGACGGCGTGGCGGGAGCCGGCCCAAGCGACCTTCATGTGTTCGAGGTCGAACTGCGCGGTGGCCCTCTCGGCGGCGAGGTTGTCCACCTCGCCTCCATCCATCGTCGCCATGGCCGCCTAGCTCGATTCCTTTATGACTCGATCTCGATCTCGCCTCGCCTCGCCTCGCCTACTGGATGGGAAAATCCTCTCCTCTCCTCTCCTCTCGTGTGCAGTGTAAATTTATACTAGCTAGCAAGGAAAGGAAGCAGGCGAGACTCCCGATGGAGGGAAGAGAGGACTCCTCGCCCAGCAAGACAAGACTTGTTGTTTCGTAATGGCCGTTTGGCAGCTTCATCAGCAATTCCTTACAATTCTTTATTTTACCGTGTAACAAAAAACAATTTCTGTAGGGAGTACCAGGGTTTCAAATTCGTTTTCAGCTTACATTTCCTTACCCAACGAAATCTAAAATTTCGGCAAAATTTCGTTATTTCAGACGAAATTCGGAAGAAATTCAAAAATCAAAATTCAAATCAGGATTTTTTTGGATCCAAATTTCGGTGAATTTTAACTGAACGAAAAATGGTTCAAACGATGTCGAAATTTTTTGAATTTTTTTTAGATTCCTGACACATCAGTGATGTTCTCATAAAAATTTCAGATGATTATCACGTCTGAGGAATTTTTAAAAATTCGAACATTGCTATTGTCCTGATAAAACATTAACCGACAAGTTTGATCCAAATGAAAACTGGTACAAACCACGTTAGAAATTTTTTTTTACATGGTTATGATCCATCATTAATGTTCTCATAAAATTTTCAAATGATGATCAAGCTTCATGAATTTTTAAAAATTTGGACAGTTCAACTGAAGGCTAACCGGCAAATTTCAACTGCATGAAAAATGGTTCAAACCATGTTAGAACATTTTGAAAAATTTTATCGATAGTATTGATGCATCACTAATGTTACCATAAAATTTTCAAATGATGTTCAAACATTAAAAAATTTATAAAATTCTGACACTGTTACTACCTCGTTTATGCTAATTCTATTTTTTATTTTTAAAAGATAACAAATGAAGTTAAAATATTTTAAAAAATTTCCTGTTTGATCCTAGAATTCTTGAGATAGTACCATAAATTTTTCATAGCATGAAAAATCTTATTCAATTTTATAAAATTCTAATAGTGTTTCTGCCAAAATTTTAAAATGTCTCAAAAATTATTTTTTTTTGGACAAATTATCATCAAATATCACTTTCTTATGGGTTATTGATGTAATTGAAGTCAAAGCCGGCCATAAAAAAGCAACATCTATATTTTTTTCATGAAATTTCGCCCGATTTAAAAGAAATTTCGCCGAAAAAAAATAAAAGTGCCTAGCATCAGAAAAAATCGATCGGTAATTTAGATCTTGTGGGGCCCGAATTTCAATCTTGGTGAGTACTCCACATTTGATTACGATTTCTCAACAAGATTAAACCTATATGTGTAATACCGCGTGCCCTGATTAAAAAAAAGAATCCTAATCAGTATCCACTATATAATACATGAATATATAAAATCCCAGTCGACTAGGACTGTTAATTGTTTTTTTAAGCAAAAGACGGTTAATTGTTAGTGGGTGGCGAGGAAGAGAACTAGACCCAGCATTCAATCCGGCCTCTACGAACATTGCATGCGACAAACTTTTTTTTTTAACAAAAACAATCGATTCTTTTTCGAACGCAATTATAAAAATAATTCTTTTCACGACCATAGAAGAGCTAACAGATGATACGTATCACCTGTTGTATTAGCAAGCCTCAACATATTTCTATTGAGGTCCATGGCTTGACAAGAATCTAGCCATTAATTATTCACTTCAATTAATTAAAACCACTTAATTAAATAATCACATAATTAATCTTTTAATTAATGCCTTTTGCTTAATTAAAATACTAGCGATGTAGCCAACCTTCTTCGTGCGCGCTTCCGAGCTCCTGTTGCGCGATACCTCCTAGGATAGTATGGAAACCAGTAGATGACACGTCGCTTCGGTGATACAAGAATAAACTACAATTACATTGGAAAAAAAAGACTAAACTTATAAAAAAAAACATGTGTTGCTAGACTAGAAAAGTGAGCCACTTCCACGCATGCAGCCGATCGGATGTGGTCAACCACCGGATCGCCGATTCAACTTTCAAGTAGGTCGGATCGGTCGGTGACTCGGTCCGTCTGAAAAATCCAACCGGAGTAGCTGCGCGGAGGCTGCGGCACGTGTGGTGTGGTGTGGAATCAATCCGCCGGAAAATCACGCAACAAGGAGGCAGCTTAATTGCCTCGTGAATTGCATGCGCTCCTACGCTACTGCTACTTTACTACCGTACTTACTTCTATTATAGCATATTTATAAAACCTAATAAAATTATATATTATAAAAATAACTTTTGAGATAAATCTATATATATGATTTTTATGTATCCAATTTAAATATTTTAAAAAGTGTTGATGGCCAAAGTTTCAAAAGTTTAACTATATCTACATCCAAAACAACAGTAGCGCTATTCTACTCCTGCCCGTAGCGATGCCTATTCTACATGCCGGTCATAACAAGTGTGTGTTGGCTAAACCAATTACCTATGTAGTCAGAGCAGCTAGTAAATGAATTTCTAGTTATACATAAACATGTTTTTTGTTTTTTTTTAGCCATAACTTTTTATTAGCAGCTTCGATTTACGAACGGTTTTTACTAATAGCTTATTGACGATGAGAGGAACGTAATGATATAAGTTTAGCCAATAAAAACCGTATGAATCATATTTTACTGTTCATATACATCGATTTTATTATCGGTGTACGTATATTTTACTGACAAAAATATAATTTTTACTGTAAAAATTCTCAAAACATTACCACACGTATGGGGAGATGATATTCTACAACCCTGTAAAATTTGAAAGCGAAACTCAATCAGATTTAAGTGATATAAAAAAAGTACTAAACAACAGCATATACTACATTTTATTGTCAAGAAAACTACGTCTTACTTCTCATTACTCAATGTGTTACTATATGCTGTATATAGCAGTTTTATAGTGTAAAATTTATAAAAATTATATGTAAAAGTTTCCAAAAAATTACTATACGTAGGGTAGGTGAGCTTCTACGACTCTGTAAAATTTGAAGACCAAACTCAATTGAATTTGAGAGATATGAAAATAACAAAGTGCCAAACAGCAGCATATACTAATTTTTAATGTCAAAAAATTAACATTTTACTATAAAAAAATCTAAAAAAAATTACCACACGTAGGAGAGTTGAGCTTCTACAATTCTATAAGATTTAAAGACTAAACTCAATCGGATTTGAGAGATATGAAAATGACAGTGCCAAACAACAGTGTATAATATCTTTTCCTGTCAAAAAAATAACATTTTACTGTGAAAAATTCTCAAAAAATTACCACACGTAGCGGTGATGAGATTTTACAACCTTGTAAAATTTGAAAATCAAAATTAATCAGATTTGAGAGATATAAAAAAATGCTAAACAGCAGCATATACTACTTTTTACTGTTAAGAAAACTATATCTTACTACCTATTACTCAATAGGTTACTATATGTTGTATACAATAGTCTTATGATATAAAATTTATTAAAATCATATGTATAAGTTTTCAAAAAATCTCAAAAAAAATTCACACATAGGGTAGGTGAGCTTCTACGATCCTGTAAAATTTGAAGACCAAACTCAATTGGATTTGAGAGATATGAAAATAACAAAGTGACAAACAGCAGCATATACTATCTTTTAATATCAAAAAAATAACATTTTACTGTGAAAATTTTCAAAAAATTACCACATGTAGGGGAGGTGAGATTCTACAATTCTGTAAAATTTAAAAACCAAACTCAATCGGATTTTAGAGATATGAAAATAACAAAGTACAAAACAACAGTGTATACTATCTTTTCCTGTCAAAAAAATAATGTTTTACTGTGAAAAATTCTCAAACAATTACCACACGTAGGGGTGGTGAGATTTTATAACCTTGTAAAATTTAAAAACCAACCTTAATCGGATTTGAGAGATGTAAAAAAATAATGTGCTAAACAGTAGCATATACTATCTTTTACTATCAAGAAAACTAATACATCTTACTGCATATTATGCAATGTGTTACTATATATCGTATACAGCAGCTTTACAGTGTAAAATTTATGAAAATCATATGTAGGTGAGCTTCTACGACTCTTTAAAATTTTAAGACCAAACTCAATCGGATTTGAGAGATATGAAATAACAAAGTGCCAAACAACAGCATATACTGTATTTTAATATAAAAATAAATAACATTTTACTGTGAAAATTCTAAAAAAAATTATCACACATAGGGGACGTGAGATTCTACAACTCTATAAAATTTGAAGATCAAACTCAATCGGATTTAAGAGATATAAAAATAACAAAGTGTCTAATAGCAGCACATACTATCTTTTACTGTTAAGAAAATAACATTTCACTTCCTATTACTCAAGGTGTTACTATATCCTGTGTAAAGCTGTTATCTAACACTTTGTTTCAGTATGGTAACATCTAGTTTAATAGCTCGTAACATATCATGTGTTTGAATAGTAAAAAGACAACATATCTAGTTTTTTCTAAAGTTCATGAAAAACACTTGTACATGTTTAGAAAAATTCTCAAAAAATTACCATACGTAGAGGATGTGAGATTCTACAATCCTAAAAAATTTGAAGGCCAAAATCATTCTCATTTAAAAGTTATGGCTAAATAAAAAAAGAGACAGATTCATGTACAAGCACTAAGTAGCATTTATTAGTTATTTATGTTCAAACATGTCCGTTGCACTAATTGAAGCCACACGTGAGTTCAGTCGTCAGATTGCAAAACCGACCGACGTGTACAATATGCTATTCTACATGCAGCTGTAGAATAGCATTTCTATCTAAAATAATAACTATTTATGATCGGAAGGAGTATATAGTTTTGAACTACACCAAATTAAATTTTATAAACTTTAGTCTTTCTAATCTAGTCCAGTTTACTCTGATCCCTTGGTCAAGACTAAACTAGTCTTTGTCTTGTCTTACAACATGTAGTTTCGCTCTCTTCCTATGGGCGGACATCATCGTCGAAGGATCAGTGATTCCAAGATAGTCGTTATGATGTTGACATTGGACGAAAATAGTAGAAAAACATAAAAGGACACAAAAGATATAGTTCCAGATAGCCTTCTCTCTCTTTGTTTATATCTTTGGATATGTGTACAATAAGCGGTTTCTACCCCTTCTTAGAGCATCTCCAAGAGGGCTCTCCAAAACTCACTCTCCAAAAGTCAGATTTAGAGAGTTCTTTAAAAAAATACCTCTTCATATCTCCTCCCTCTCCAACAGCACTCTCCATATCACACTCTCTATTTTCTCTCTCCCATATTCTAATCATATTCCACATAACCGTCGTAACAACAACCGTTTTTTTACTGGTAAATTCAAGCGGCTATATTTGAATACAGGAATATGAAAATTGAAATTTATTTTGACGACCACATTGTAACGGTTATATTTGAACGTGGGAATTTTAAATTTGAATTTTCCTGTAACGGTCATGTTGTAATGATCATTAGTAAAATTATTGTACGGAGTGAGTCATGTCCTAACGGTTATCGCAACGGCTATATTAAACGGCCACCTTAACGGCTATATTCTAACGATATCTTAACGGCTACTTTATTATTGTCTATATATACATACCCATTTGCAGTTTGAAGTCTTGCACGTTTCTTGTTGTTCAGTACCTACAATATCTCAATGAGTCGTCGAAACTTAGTCTCACAATGTCTCTCAGACGATGAGGAGTCTGAGAAGAATAATGAATACGTATTTCTTCTTACAACAGGATATCTAACACATGGAAGATCAGGGTGTCAATCTTCCACGCCATGGCGGTTCTACTCTTGGCCATCAAGTCGTTCATCGCAATAGACAGGAAGGACATGCTAGACTGTTCCAGAACTATTTTGCTGATCCTCCTATATATGGCCCGACCTTCTTTCAGCGCAGGTTTAGAATTATTCATTCTTTATTTCTTCGCATATTATATTGATCCTAATGTCTATGGCTTAACCTTCTTTTCGACATAGGTTTCGAATGAATCGTCCTTTATTTCTTCGCATATTACATGTTGTACAAGCGCATGATAATTATTTCGTTCAGAAGAGGAATTGTGCTGGAATTCTTGGGTTATCTTCTTTGCAAAAGATAACCGCAGCATTTCGGATGCTAGCTTACGGCGTAGCAGCCGATGCTATTGATGATTATGTGCGAATTGGAGAAAGTACTGCTGTAGAGAGCCTGAGAAGGTTTGTGAAAGCTATTATTGAAATCTTTGGAGATGAGTATTTGAGATCTCCAAATGAGAATGATACTGCCAGATTACTTACAATTGGTGAGGATAGAGGTTTTTCGGGAATGCTAGGGAGCATAGATTGCATGCACTGGAAATGGAAAAATTGCCCTGCAGCATGGCAAGGCATGTATACTGGTCATATTCACGAGCCAACAATCATTCTGGAAGCCGTTGCATCACAAGATCTTTGGATATGGCATGCTTTTTTGGTTTACCAGGGTCTCATAATGACATTAATGTTCTTCATCGGTCCCCTCTCTTTGCTAAGTTAGCTGAAGGGCAAGCTTCAGAAGTGAATTATACCGTGAACGGTCACAATTATACAATGGGATACTATCTTGCAGATGGCATATACCCTTCATGGGCAACATTTGTCAAGACAATACCAGCTCCCTAAGGGAATAAGAAAAAATATTTTGCGGAAGCTCAAGAAGCAACTAGGAAGGATGTGGAACGAGCATTTGGAGTTTTACAAGCTCGTTTTGCAATTGTTCGTGGACCAGCTCGTTTTTGGTATCAAGAAACACTTCGAGATATCATGACAGCATGTATCATCATGCATAATATGATAATTGAAGATGAGCGGGATGGAGGCCCAGTTGACTACAATTACGAAGCAATGGGAGAAAATGTTGCAGTCTCGCATGAACAAATACCTGAGCTTTCTGAGTTCATTCAAACTCATCAATCTATCAGAAATAGAAAAGCTCACTCTCAGCTTCAGGAAGATCTAGTCGAGCACTTATGGCACCATTATGGAGGGATGTAGTCAAGCGCTAGTTTACTGTTTCTGCACTTCAACTATAATGTACTAGTTTATGCACTTCAACTATGATGTACTTCAATAAAGAGATTTCTTCCACACACTGCCTGTATTTTAATTCAGAAGTATTGCAGAGAAAGAATGGCTATATTTGAATGCGAGAAATTTAAATCCGAAATAATGCATACATATATTGTAGCATAACATGGTTTAATAGCACAAAAGTTTACAACAAATTAGTTCATACATCATAAGTAGAGCTCAATCGGACCTATTACATCTTCGAGCGATGATATCATTTTGCAAGGACAGGTAGTATTGTTGTTGTGGCCCACTCAAGCGACTAGTGTCGACGCTCATAATTCTCTCTTCTTCCATCATTCTCTTCAATTCAAACTCATTTTTTCTTATCTCAATCTTTTCCTTCTCTTGAGCAATCCTCTCCTGTTCTTGCGCAAATGCTCGTTCGTACCACTCTTCCTTCTTCTGCTCTTTCATAATCTCCATTTCTTTCGCCTCTTTCCTAAAGTTTTCCAGTGCTTCGATGTAGAGTGAACTTGTTACACCACTCTCAACTGAAGCTTTACCACGGCGTAACTGCTCTTTCTCGGCCTTCCTACCAGCTGGCCTTCTGAGCACATCACCTGCGAGAAGAGCATCTTCATGAAAATGGCTTGCATTAGAGCTAACAGGACTGGAACTACCCGGAGAAGCAGTAGATGATGTCTTCTGTTTTTTCTGAGATAAATGACCAGTCCACTTTGGATGGTGTTGTAATACGTTCCAGCATGCACTGGATCCAAACTAACATTCAGCCATGCCGACACCAACATGTTGTCTTCATTCTCCGAAAAGTTTTTGGACCTTTTATTGTGAGCTCTCGGCTGGGGACTGGAGTGGTCACTTGAGAAGGTTGCTCCCCAATTGGGCTTTCATCCCAAGGTATTTCACTTCCCCCCTCACTCAACAGACGAGCATAGAAGTCATCCATATTGCACAAGCTGTAGACATCAATACTTCATTAAGCAAATATGCGTAGCAACACATGTAATAAGCAAGACACATGTCAACAGAAATGAACTCGTAGGTCTTAAAAGTGCATCATGTCTTAATGTACATAATACAAGAACACAAATAACGCAGTCACTAGACTCGATACTTTCGTCCTCTCTAAATTGATGGTCATCGCGTTTACCCGAATCATCAGTCTCGTAGTCGTATGGGCACAACTGCGAGTCTATGCTGGACAAAGTGTCTTCTTCTTCTTCAGGTGAATCGACACGGTCTGTTCGCACCAAGTCTTCTGATTGTACGGCAAGTTCATCAAGGCGACGAGCAGTATGTTCGATCGCAAGTAAGAGTCGGTTGAGTTCATTCGCGCTTTCGCTTGAGCAAGGAGAAAAATTGTCGTACACTATATTCTTAATATCACTTGCGATTTCCTCTATGCGATTAATTGTCCAAGCATGCACTTCACTGACTTTCTTTGAATCTTTATCCATCTATATTCAAGTAAATAGTAAACTAAGTAAATGTAGAAATAACTAGGTAAAGCACGAGGGAACTTATGATACTATAACCAAATAGCAAGAAAAGTGTATGTACAGTGTGGAAACATATTTGGTCCATGCATGTAAATTAGCACTATTTGGATTACTAGCTCAAATATATGAGAGTAATGCATGTTCATGGAGTGTATCTGTGAGTTTGTGTGTGCATCAGAGATGGTCCCAAGGACTGAAAATGGTAAGGCTCTGAGCTCCTGAAAATGGTAAGTCCCTGAGCTCACCAGTTTTGCTTGTCAAAAGACAGCAAATCATCAGCACATTTATCTCTGGAGAAGTGTTTCAGTGACTACTACATTGCAAATGCAGTTTCCTACAACAAACGACCCACACTAAACTTAAATTGCTATTGTAATTAATTCACAGATATTCCAAGGAGTACTGTAGCATCATCTCGACTAATAAGGTAAAGAAATAATTGTTAGGAAGCTTTGAGCACTAGAGTATATGTGTCTTGCTTTGTTAATTTCAGGGTCCTCTTCACATACATCTTTTCATAAAATTACAAAGATTGCTCATCGGACATCCGCATAACGAAAACTACATTACAATATGACAATCATTCATTAAGTAGCAATGACAAACATTTGCAGAAAAGAAGGGCTTAGTGCTGAACTATATCATAAAGTGAGACTTCAAATATTCAGCACTGCTGGCACTAACCTGGATGAACTAAGGTGTTGGGGTAGTGTTCTTGGCAGAATTCGATAACTCCACAAATAGCTTAACTTCAGAGGCAGAGGTTTCAGCACCTGCAGGTATTTCACAGGAAAAGTATGAGAATTAAGTGCAGATAAGTGCCTGAACATCCTATCAGAATTTAGTGCAGGAATTTCAATGGAAAAGTATCAGAAGCTATGACACCCACATTGGATCAACGAATTCAAGGATATGCTGGAGCTATCGACCCCCATTTCTTTCCACCGGTGCACACTAGGCCAATAAACGTGGAAAGTGTACTACTCCAAAAATGTAACTTCATTAACAATTGTTTACTAATTGGATGACAAAAAGTATCAAGCAGATTGATGATGAGCATTTTGGTCCGATCCTAGAGGCAAGATATCACGGGGAAGATTAAAGGTAAGTCCATGAGTCGGTATGATAGGATTGGCGGAAGTACTCCAGAGCAATCTTTGTCTAGGTTGCTGCAAGAACTGGAACAAGAGCTGATGTCGCACACTTCTCAAAGATTCACGATTACCTAAACCATGAAGAATCAAATAAAGAGGTGCTATAAATCAAGTTGTTAGCGGCGCTCTTGATCGCTTGCATTATGAGCGTGATCCTTGTGTACTGTATGATAATGACACAAAATTGTGGACATATCTGCACAGGGGTAGAGAGGAGGAAGATTTTGCGGATGATGGCACATCATCTACGAAGAAATGGAAGAGACCAAGGAAAGAGCAGTTTGACCCTGCAGAGCCTGGTGCGGCGAATGATGATTTAGAGGATGATGGCACCCCATCTACAGACAATGTGAAAAAACAAAAGAAAGCTCATGACGTAGATCCTACAGCATTGGGAGAAGGCAAGGATCGTGGGGATCATGCAATTCAGGATCCATCTGCTGATGATTATCTGGTGGGTTCGAAGTTGACCCAGATCTTAATGTTGTTCCATCATCAGTAAATGACAAAGAAAGAGGTGAGCTTGATTGTACTGATGCAAGGTCAAATTTTGATAGCTCCATAGCTTCTGTAGATTCAACAACAGGCAGCAGGGCTGACGGTAATTCAGCAATCTGTCAGGGATTCGCAGGAAACCAGCCAAATTTTGGTTGGTGAAAGAACTGAAGGCGTCAAGAAACGCAATCCAAATATCAGCAATTGTGTTATACTAACAGATGAGCATCCTAATCTTTGTATAGCATAGCTATATATGCATCAAGATGCAATCTCTCCAATGAGTAATCACACTAGGCACAAAATCATAACAGACATCACAAGTCTAACATAATAGACCGAGTGACTAACCACATGCAGTTAAACTCACCTAAAAAACATGAATGTTACCGGATCTCCACTCAAACGCCAGGAGTAGTACCAGATCCACCGCCTGTCGGTCTCGTGGGGGGTTGGGGAACCACCGGTGGGGGCTGGGAGGTTGGGGATCCGCCGCTCAATGGGGAGACAAACACTGCAGAAGAGGAAACAAAAAGATAAATCATACTTGCAAGCTTGCTCTGAGAAAAGGGGATCTGGCGCACTAGGAGAAGAGAATACATGACGTTCACTGCTGACAAAAGGGGATCTGGCGCAGACCGGGGCTTCTCGACGGAGGGAAGAAAGGGGGAACTGGGGCTGGAGCTTCGGATGGGAGACGAGGATGCTTTGCGGGAGGGGAGAAGCAATCGACGAGCCGAGCGCTTGCGCGAAGAGGCTTTGCGGGAGGGGAGAGGCAAGCGTCGAGCCGAGCGCTTGCGCGAAGATGCTTTGTGGGAGGGCAGAAGCAAGCGAGGACACGAGCGCTTGCGTGAGGAGGCTATGCGGGAGGGGAGAAGCTCGCCATGGGTGAAGAACTCCGTGTCCCTGCGGTCGCGCGAAAACGCCGTGCGGTTGCGCTCGCTCGGATAGCGAGCGAGAGAGACTCGCTAGATGTAGCGAGCCTCTCTCCGCTCGCTAGGTTTTGGAAAGAAGGTAGCGAGGCTATTGGAGTTTGTACAGTCGTCCAGAATCGTTAAAATTTGCGAAAGGGAGCCAGATAGAAGGCCTTTTGGAGATGCTCTTACATAGACAGGATAGGTTTATCCTCTCAATGGAATAAACAATATGAAACTAAACTGTTATCCTTTAACAATCACGTCATATACAGTATTATTAGCCTTGTACTTTTACATGTCACCCTGCAATGCACACATGCGGTTAAATGCTTGGGTTTTGTAGACAAATATAGAAATATTTGTATCTATAGCATAAAAAATAGTATATTAACAAATACGTCGATGTATAAGACACAGGGAATTCTATTAAACTTATGAAAAATAATACAAGAGACAATAACATACTCAGAAAATTTATTGCCGTGTATAACAAATTTACAATTACGTGAGAATAGAATGTTGTTCTTGGAGGCTGATATAACATGCATCTTTTTGACATCACATACATATCTTCTTGGTATCTTGAACCTTTGTGTCCTTTATCAACCGTCGCACGACTCGCACCTCATTGTAACAGTCGCTAACAATTAATTCCCCTGTAATAAACTGGCGTGGCTCTGACAAATGTATACGTGTAGATACTGATTTAAGAAGTTGGTTACTACATCTTACTGATCGTCAATGTGTGTAGCTAGTCCGCGACCGGTTATGTTTGTTGGGAAACCTCATGACCTATTGAAGGTCCATGTTGGTCTCTTATCGAAACCCTAGGTGAGCGCTATAAAAGGAGGAGGGGGTCCCCCCTATGTAGAAGTATTCACAAAGCAATAAAGAATTCCGTCGTCGCTCCCCATATACCTGTGTGTCTCTCTCTCTCTGTTCTCCAATTTAGATCTGTTCGGGAACCCCGGACTATTCGATAGCGAGGTTCCTTAACACGTTATCAGCACGAAGCTCTACCGAAGTTCAGAATTGAAAAGGTGAGAAAAGGTGAGAATTAGCGATTGAATCTAATCGATTCTTTTTCTATGCATGCATCTATCCTACGTGGCACGAAGCTACTCAGCACGAAGCCACAGTACATGAATTTGCTGTTCATACACAAAAGAAAAAACGACGGCAACAGCATGGGGACCCGCACTCGAAGCCGGCCATCCCGCTGAGCACGAAGCCACCGCCGTCGCCTTGCGCTCAGCGCCTTGCCCGCCGCCGCCATTGCCCCACGCTCGCGACACCGATCGTCGGCGGTGCGCGCGCCGCCTTCGCTGCAGCGTCACCCGACCAAGTCTGCTGCGCGTGCGCCTCCTCGGCCTGCGTGCGCCACCTCGGCTTCCACGCACGAAGCGATGGCGTTGCTCGAAGCAGCGGCGCCCGACCGTTGTTCGAAGAGGAGACGGTGGCGGCTGCGCCGATGAGTGGCGGTGCGCGAAGCAAACCCGCCGCCATCGCTCGGCGGCGCCTGAAGACGGCGCTGCGCCCGTCGGTTCGGCTCGGCCGCTCCGCCGCCTGGTCGCCCAAGGCGCTCCGCGCTTGCGCGCGTCGCCCGTGCCGCCGCTGCGTCGGCCCGGCCGCGTCGCTTAGGCCGCCGCAAGACGGAGTCGTGCCCACGCGCGCCCGCCGCGACGAGCCGGCCCGCACTGCGCGCCACGCCGCGCCAGAAGCGCCGTCCGTCGCGCCCTCGAGAATCTCGCCGGCCGCACCCGCCGCGACCGACCGCCGTAGCTCCGGCCCGCCACGCCGCCGCTCGCCGCGCCGTCGCCTCGGCCGCTGGCTCGTAGTCGTGCCCGTCCCGGCTCGCGGCGCCATCGCAGCCCGCCCAACATCCTCGCCGCACCTTAGCCCGCACGCACGCCGCCGCGCCGCCGCCGAAGCGTCTACCACGGCCCGACCTACGTGTCGCGCCGCTGGTCTCGACCTTCGCCCATTTGCGCGCCGTCGCTGGTTCCGGCTCACAGCCGCGCCATCTCGAACTGGCTCCCCTCCCCGGCGAGAACCACCGCGCGAAAAGGAGTGGTGGCGCAGGCGCCAGAAGGAGGAGACAGCGTGGGCGCGAGGAAGAAGCGGAGTGGCGACGCGGGCGCAAAGGGGGAGCGCACGGGAAGAAAAGAGCGCAGAGAAAAAAAAAAGAGGGGGTGGCGGCGGCTAGGGGAAACCCTAGCCGCGCGCATGCTTATGGGCCGGGAAGGGCAAGGCCCATCTGGCCGTTCGGCTGAAAAAAAGGAAAGGGAAAAGAAAAGAAAAAGGAAAAAGAAAGAAAAATTGAAGAAAATTTTGAAAAATTGCCAGAAAATCCAGAAGATTAATTTGGCTATGTTTTTTTTTCTAGCTTTATTTCTCTGTATTTATGAATATTCTTTATGAATTTTGAATTCATTGCTTTATTTTGTATACTGCAATGCATAGAAATTTATTTTTCTGCACTTTATGCATTTTGCAACCTTTTTCTATTAGATTACACGCAGTAATCTAATGCCAGAATTTTAAAATCATGCAGATGTCCGACATTGTGAATCGTGAGTTTGAAGAACTGGCCCCGCACGGTTAGAACTAACTCACTTGGGCATCGGACGTAAAGATTGTTCTTGGGGGCAAGAAGCTCCGTGCAGCGATTGGTCTAGGGTCCTCGCAGGACGCAAAACCTACCGCCGAGCAGAACGATCAAGCCCTGCATTTTCTCAGGCACCACCTCTCAGCCACCCTGAAGAACGAATACATGGCTGAGGAGAGTGCACATGAGCTTTGGACTGCACTTCAGAAGCGGTTCGAAAAGCTCAAGTACACCATCTTGCCCCAAGCACAGCAAGATTGGGTGCGCTGAGGTTTGCAGACTTGAGCGGTGGCGAGTACAATTCTGCCTTGCACAGAATTTGTACCAATCTCTCCCTATGTGGCAAGAAGATCACTGATGAGAACAAGATTGAGAAAACCCTCTCCACCTTCCACCCAAATGCTATCCAGAGTGCACGCAGCTATCGTCAGGACGCATACAAGGAGTATAGCGAACTGATTGATGTAATGCAAGTTCGGAATCGCAAGACGATGTTCTACGCCAAGAACTATGTCTCGACCACCGGACGAGGCATTGGAGCAAGTCAATGCCAATAGCTACAAGGTGAGAAAGCCCATTAATAGAAAAAAGGGCAAGCAGGGTGGAAAAGAGAGGACTCAAGCCAAGGGAAAGTCCAAAGCCCGTTAATGCATGAATCGCATCATTTCTTTAGATTATGGTTGTTAGCATGTTTCTTTTGAATAATGAATTGTAAGCTCTAGAAGAGCGTACTTCTTTCATGAATAAATACGCAATTATATTTCTTTTATCTAGAAATCGTGTAGCGGCCAAATGGAAGAGATATGCATTGTTGATAGTGGCACAACAAATACCATCTTAAGAGAGTCTAAATATTTCCAGTCGATCACGAAGAACGCTGGAAAGATTACTACGATCGCAGGAAGTGACTCATATGTAATCGGCTCAGGAAGAGCCACAATTATATTGCCTATGGGTACAACTTTGGTAATTGAAGAAGCCCTTTTGTACTCGGAATCAACGCGCACTCTCTTAAGCTTTAAAGACATCCGCACCAATGGTTTTCACGTAGAAACCAATGAAGAAAATGGCAAAGAATACTTGTGCATTGTGAAGCACGCGGTATGTGGGAAAATGGTATTAGAAAAATGTCCCTCATATGAATCTGGGTTGTACTACACGAATATTCATGCACCCGAAGTGTATACTTCCTTGAAGACTGTTTTTAGAAGCTTTGAGTTATTTTCTTTATGGCATGGTAGATTAGGCCATCCTGGTCTTAGAATGATGATAAATATAGTAAACAACTCACAAGGTCATGGCATCAATGTTAAAAATTTCCCGAATCATGAAGATTTTGTGTGCCCTGCATGTGCTACCGGGAAATTAATAACTAGACCCTCTGTCATGAAAGTGCAAAGTGAAATCCCTGCATTCCTGGAACGCATCCAGGGGGATATTTGCGGTCCGATTCAGCCCCTGTCAGGGCTGTTTCGATACTTTATGGTGCTCATCGATGCTTCCTCGAAATGGTCGCATGTATACTTATTATCAACAAGAAACCATGCTTTTGCAAAGCTGATCTCGCAGATCATAAGAATTAAGAATGCATTCCCTGATCATCGCGTGAAGTCCATCAGAATGGACAATGCCGGAGAATTTACTTCAAAGGCATTTGATGATTATTGCACGGCAACAGGGATAGCAGTTGAGCACTCCGTACCGCACGTCCACACGCAGAATGGACTAGCTGAAGCACTAATAAAGAGGATTAAATTCATTACCAGACCGCTTTTGCAGAGTTGTAACTTGCCCAACACTTGTTGGGGACACGCGATCGCACGCAGCAGCTCTTATCAATTTGCATCGTCGGCCTACAACATCCATTCTCCTATGCAGCTTGTGCACGGGATCATCCCGAAGATCTCCCATCTTAGAAAATTTGGGTGTATGGTATATGTACCTATACCACCCCCTCAGCGGACTGCAATAGGCCCTCTCCGCAAGACTGGGATATACGTTGGTTATGAGAGTGCATCCATAATCAGGTATTTGGAACCCATGATCGAGACTTGCATACACCGATTCATTGATTGCACCTTTGGCGAGGATCGTTTCCGTCATTAGGGAGAAATCAACCTTTGGATGAAAAATGCCGGAAATCATATGGCATTCCACTGGGATCCCGCACATAACCCCGCACTAATGAAGCAAATCAAGAAGTCCAAAAGATAATTGATTTGCAGAATTTAGCAAATGAACTGCCTGATCATTTTTGTGATCTGAAGGGCGTGGTTAAGTCGCATGTACCCGCAAGAAATGCACGAGAGGGTGGAAATACCAAAGAAAATAGAAGGTATCCTCATCCTATTCAGAGGCCTCAAAGAAAAGAACAGAAATCTGCTCCTCAAACCCAAAGTACCGGAGGCGTCGGAGAAAGCTGGCGAGAGGACTTACCACAACCAATCACGAAAATGCCCCAAGGAAAGAAGGGGAGCGGTTGAGACTGCACCTGGAAAGAAGCCAACGGAAAGGCAATTCCGGACTTGAATCTTCCACTGCAGAAGCCGCGAAAATAATGTGTGCGCACACATAGGCGATGAAAAGCTAAAGGAACTTGTTCCTGCAATAGGGAATAGCGTGAAGAGCAAGTAGAAGTGCATGAAGCACCCCATGAAGAAATGGCCATAAACTTTGTAATAACAGAGAATCCTCGAATAGAGTAATGACCAACGTTGATGCATACTTGCAAAGAAGATTGCCTCGATCATTGATCATGATCCCGAGCACGTATCTCTAGCGAGTGCAAGAAAAGGCTAGATTGGGAAGAATGGAAAAAGGCAATCACTCGCAGAGTTAGTCTCTCCGAACAAGAGAGAGGTGTTTGGGCAGTATGCCGCACACCTCCCCATATAAACCCGTAGGTCACAAATGGGTCTTTGTTCGGAAGAGAAATGAAAACAACCAAGTTGTAAGGTACAAGGCAAGGCTCGTAGCTCAAGGTTTCACTCAATGTCCTGGAGTTGATTATGAAGAAACCTATTCTCCGGTCATGGGAGGAATTACCTTTAGATATTTGATCTCAATGGCGATCAACTTGAAGTTGAGAATGAAGCTAATGGATGTTGTCACAAAGCATATTTGTATGGAAACTTGGATTCGAGATATATATGAAAGTACCTGGAAGGAATCCTATCCCGAACCAAGACGGAGCAAATAGAAACACATGCAGTGTGAAATTGGAGAAATCACTTGTATGTATGGGTCAAGCGATCGGGAAGAATGTGGTACAATCGCTTGAGTGACTTTCTCTGCAAGAAAGGCTACACAAACAGCGAAGATTGTCCATGTGTATTTATACAGCGATCCCCGAATGGATTCTGTATAATATCCGTCTATGTAGATGACTTGAACATCATTGGGACAGTTGAAGAAATTGAAGAAGCATGCTCATACTTGAAGTCTGAGTTCGAAATGAAGGATTTGGGTAAAACTAAGTTTTGTTTAGGCTTGCAGCTTGAGCATGTCCAAGGAGGAATCTTGGTACACCAATCAACCTACACACAGAAAGTGTTGGAAAGGTTTGGATTTGAAAAAGCATATCCTGCGAAGACTCTAATGGTCGGAAGGTCACTCCAAGCAGACCTAGACCCATACAGACCTAGAGAAGAGGGGGAGGAAGTCCTGGGAGCAGAATTCCCATATCTGAGTGCAGTTGGAGTGCTCATGTACCTTGCGAATAGCACTAGGCCGGACATTGCGTTCGCCGAAAATTTGCTAGCTCGGTACAGTGCAGAACCCACCAAAAGGCATTGAAAAGGGATCAAGGATATCTTCCGCTACCTCCAAGGAAGCAAAGATCTTGGTTTGTTCTTTAGAAGAAACAATGAATTGAATTTGGTTGGCTACGCCGATGCTGGGTACTTATCAGACCCGCATACTGGCAAGTCCCAAACTGGCTATGTTTTCCTATATGGAGGAATAGCAATTTCTTGGAAGTCGTCTAAACAGACTCTTGTCTCGACGTCGACAAACCACTCGAAAATCATTGCTTTGTATGAAGCATCTCGTGAATGTGCATGGCTCAGAAGAATGGTTCACCACATCCAGAAGTCATGTGGCTTGAACATTGAGCAAACTCCCACGATAATTTATGAAGATAATGCAGCTTGTGTTGCCCAAGCACAGATGGGTTATGTGAAGAGCAATCTCACAAAGCATATCAACCCCAAGTTCTTCTATGCTCACGAATTGCATAAGATGAACGAGATCAATATATTGCATACTAAGTTATGTGAAAATCTTGCAGATTTGTTCACTAAATCACTCCCAGCATCTACCTTTGAAAGGTGCGTAAAAGGAATTGGGATGATGAGACTTAGAGAAGTGCAGATTTCAGGGGGAGATATTTCACATACTCCCACATAAATCTCGAAGATGGATTATGAATACCCAACATGAATCTCGAAGATTAGCAATTGAAGTTGGGAGAATTGTACTCTTTTTCCTTAGCAAGTTTTTCATGAAGTTTTCTTGCATAAGGTTTTAACGAGGCAATTCGTGCAACATAGTAAGCGTATGCTATATACTCTTTCTCCAAGTATTTCTTCCACTGGGTTTTTCTGGAGTTTTAATGAGGCATATGCATCTCGCTGCAAAGGGCCCAAGGGGGAGTGTTGGGAAACCTCATGGCCCATTGAAGGCCCATGTTGGTCCCTTGCCGAAACCCTAGGTGAGCGCTATAAAAGGAGGAGGGGTCCCCCCTATGTAGAAGTATTCACAAAGCAATAAAGAATTCCGTCGTCGCTCCCCATATACCTGTGTGTCTCTCTCTCTCTGTTCTCCAATTTAGATCTGTTCGAGAACCTCGGACTATTCGATAGCGAGGTTCCTTCACAATGTTAAACCATATCTCTCTTTCTTTCTTTCTTTCTCTTTCTGCTTTAAAGTGTAACAAGGCTTAATGGACCTGGTTAAGGATCTTGATGGGCCTCAGCTAAACGAAACTCTATTTCGCCTAGAAATACTGAGTTGGTTAAACATCCTTCACATCAAAATCCTTGAAAAGAATTCCAACAGGACAGGTAAAAGACAAGGAAGAGAAAGAATATCACTGCGTGGCGGCGAATCTTAATTGTCAATCCGCACGTTTTTTTCATTCACTAACAACAATAAATTGTATAGCTACAGGTCCACTCGAATCAAATGAGATGTGATGTGCACATCCCACTAGCTAGCTAGCTATTTATTGTGAGCGTCCATTCATAGGCATATGTCACTGTTCAGTGAAGCTTTGCCCTTTTGAGAAGCTCCCAACACCTCATTTTTTAAACGGTTTTTATATAAATTAAAAGTTATATACGACTAACAAAAGTCAAAAAGTGAAAGTTAGGTTGTACTTGTTTTTACAACTTATTACTGATGAAAATTAACTAGTATTTATTAAACGGTCTCTTATAAAAAGCTACATCCGTTTTTTAGCTTAGAAATCCAAAAAACAACGTTTCAGAAAAGCTACAGCTCCCTCAACAGGCCCTTTAGCTTTTTCTAGTTTTGCTACAATTTTTTTTCAAACATAGTTTTCATTTGTTTGTTTTCATAAACATAGCCACCTCCCCAGCTGCAGAAAGAACATACATTATTTTTTAAATATAGTCTTCGTCTAAACGTTTTCACAAAAATAGCCCACTCCCTAACCATGGAGCGAGGGTATTCGGCGATGGAAGTAGCCACACTGCCGCACACCCCAGCTCGGTAGGGGCTTCCGTGGCCAAAGCGCTTTGTCAAGCCCTTGCCGAGCTACACTAACTCGACAAGTCACTTAATTAAGTGACCAAGTATTGATTAATTAGCTTTTTTAAAAAAAAATTGGCCAAGAGTTCTAGCATTCACTATAGAAAGAAGAACAACAGCCGAGCTATAGACGCATACACACTCACACATGCACACACGAATGCCCACACACACCCACCCAAATGACTGTACCTGGCACGCACGAGCGTACAGTCGAGAGGACTCGAAGCGGGGCAGGCTTGGTGTGCAGCTGGCGCCTTGCCAACTGAGCTAAGCTCAGTTCTCTTAAATAGCTATTTTGTTGGTGATTAATTAGTGATGAACTAATGATTAATTAATTAATTAATTCACTAATACGAAACAAAACACGTGCCCAATGAGGCAAGAAGCCAAAGCGTCCTACTCAATGTCTGTTTGGAGGAGCCGTAGCTTTTCTATAAAGCTACTTTTTTAGATTTCTGGGCTAAAAAGTTGCAGTAGCTTTTTATAAGAGACCGTTTGACAAACAGCTAATTTCCCTTAGCAATAAACTGTAAAAGCAGGTCCCACTCAACTTTCAACTTTTGGCTTTTGCTAGTTACTCCCTTTGGTCCACAAAAACTTGTCAGTTTGGGATGTGTGCAGTTAAAATTTTGAAACTTTAGCAATCGATATCTTTTAAAATATTTAGATTGGATGCATAAAAATCATACGTATATATTCGTCTTGAAACGTGCTTTCATAATATTATAATTTTATTATTTTTTTAAACATATTACAATAGAAATTAATGATCAAAGTTAGGTTTTGAGGACCGTGTCGATATCCAATACGACTATCATTTGTAACCGAAGGGAGTATATGTGGTTTCTAGCTTATACTATAAACCACTTAAAAGCTGAGTTATCGGAGTTTATTAACTTTTTAAAAGCTAAAACTGGCTTAAAGTCCCTAAACATGGTCTGATTCACCTAGGCCCAGTCAAGAAATCTTCTCGGCCAGCATATGCATATATATATATATATATATATATATATGACAGCTTGGGCCCGCATGTCGGCCTTCCCACTAGGTTTGTCATAGTGCGACGAGGTAGCACTGTCCTCCGGCGAGCGATGTCCACCAGGCGCCCCTGCCGTCGCGGCGGCCCCGACTCAAGCCAAGTCCAGCCCCTTACCGCTGCGCAAGCCGCTCTTCACCACCGTCGACAAGCTGCTCCCCCAGACCCGCGGCCACACCCTCACCGCCAGCACCGTCCTCGAGAAGGGCGCTGCCGCATCCCCCCATCTCCGCCGCACCCACGTCGCCGAGTGCCTCGTCGGAGACCAAACCGGCACTGTCCTCTTCACTGCGCCCGCGCGCCACGAACAGAGTACGCTTCTCCCTTCTATGCCTCTCGCTCTTACCAGTCTTTGTCTTCCTAATCTTATGTGTTGTGATCACCATCCGTCTAGGCGTCGCTAGGTCCCATCTAATCCGCTTTGTCTACTTACTCGTTTGGTTGTTCCGATCCCTAGTACGCTACAAAGTTTTTTTTTTGGGGTATATCATCATCATCATCGTATTATCTGTAGATTTTGTAGATCTACATCATAAAGATAGTTATAGCTATTGTTCTGTTGGATGGACAAACTTCGTTTTTCTTCCTATGCTCACTGCATTGCTGTTTATGCACCTCTTGATCCATTAATTATCGGGAAAGATGATTGCAATTACCATTCAACCTTCTGTTACATGGATCATAGGGCAACGTGGTATTGTTAATGTTGATAGAAGTTTATAGGGTAGTATTATAAGGTTTGTCCGGATGGGGATGATCTGTCCAATCCCTTGAAGATGGATTTGTCTGCTCGGGGGACACATCTGTAAAATTGTCGTATATGCTTTAAAGGGACCGACAAAACCACCTACATTACAAGTTAGAACAAGAAAATTGTCGTATAGGCTTCGTTGAAGTGAAATTGATGATGATGAAGGACATCTGTCATCTGCCACATGTGTCATGGCTAATGTTAGGAGACCCATAAGCTGTGTGTCTGAAGTGCTTATTTTGAACACTGCTGGATGCAAAGTGATATGCGTTTATTACTTCCCGGTATAGGAACTACTAGATAATTGATCGCGACCGTCGCTCCCCACGTGAGAAAAATCGAGAAAACGTGCGATTGCCGCTTCCCACGTAAGAAAATCGAGGAATCACGCGAAACGGCTGAAAGGATACAAACATAATCGCTTTTTTTTCGCATTTATTCGGCGGAAAAGGACCTAAACGGGTTTTTTTTCCCGAAAAAGGACCTAAATGGAACGCTAAAAAAATTGGAAAAGGACCTAAACGTAGTATATATATTTTTTCCATAAAAAGGATCTAACCGTGTTTTTTTTTCCGAAAAAGGATCTAAACGTAATTTTGGTTTTCCGAAGAAGGACCTGAGCGCAACGCTTAAAAACGCAAAAATGACATAAGCGTAACATATTTTTCTTTCCCAAAAGAAGGACCTAACCGTAACCTTTTTTCCGAAAAAGGACCTAAATGTAATTTTTTTTCCGAAAAAGGACCCGAACGAAAAAAAAATTCGCGGCTCGGTTCAAGTCGCGAGCCGAGCTAGGGCTCTCCCGGCTCAAACGCATGGGAGGCCGTTAAGTCCCCCAAGTTTAATAGAGGGAGTATACTACATTGTCTGTTTCTCACGCACAGTGACCGTTTCTAATGTCTAAGTAACGTGATGTCATGTTTAGTTCATTACATACTAATGGTGTATTTTTTATTTGATTTCCGTGTCTCTTTTGGTATATCCCTGCACTGAATTAAGCTTGGATGGTTCAGATCTTGGCTATGGTTATGTGCTAAATTGTTCTCTGATATTCATCACCAGTGATCTGTTAGACGTTGCCGCATGTAAACCGATCTAAGTACCTGTGTCTGTTTACAGTTGACTGGGTGAAGCCAGGCACACCGCACACGTTGATCTTCCGCAATGCCAAGATTGACATGTTCAAGGGGACGACGAGGTTGGCAGTTGACAAGTGGGGCCAGATTGAGGTGACAGAAGAGCCCACGGGTTTCGAATTGAAGGAAGACAACAATGTGTCGCTGGTGGAGTACGAGCTGGTGGATGTGTTGCGGGAGGAAGACTGAGTTATGACTGGGATTGGCTCTCTGGCTTTATGACCTCAGGCTGTGGAGAAAGATTTTGAGGCAGTGGTGGCAGTTAATTTATCCTGGAAAATGTTTAGCTTATTGGAAGTTTCTAAGACTTGAGCAGGTTTGTTTATGTACAGAAGAAGAAGGTCTAACCGATGCAGAAAGAAATCTGCAAGGCCTGGCCTGGCCTGTTCTGTCTTTCGGTTTATGCATGGAATGTGTTTATGTTGGTGGTGGCGTGTAAATTGGCCAGCCTAGTAGACTTATGGCTGTCAAGTTATTGGTATGAAGTTGGTTCTTATGGTGATAATGGTTTAGATGATGATATGCTCTTTTGGATAGTATCAAGAATATATATTTTATTAGTTTTTCATTTTTTAACATCCTTCCTTGCGAGTAGTAAGTATCCTTAATAATGCACCTAAGCAAATTTTCCTACGTCCACCCTAAATAATACACCTCATTAGAGATAGCCCAATGTTCGTGCACCCAGCAAAACGTCCCCAGAAACTTGCATTCATCAAAATGAACGTCTCAGATCTTTCCTCAGTTTTACTCACCCACATCCGATGGTCATTATTTAGTGTGTCTAATCATCCCTGTGGCCTACAACAGACCTTCTCCACCTACATATTTGGAAGGAGAGTGAATCAAACAAGGAAATAAATAAGGAGGATCCACATGCAAGGAAACCAGATTTGAATTTTTTACTGGCCAAAATTGTACGTACTACATATTTGGAAGGAGGGTGAATCAAACAAGGAAATAAACAGGGAGGATCCGCATGCAAGGAAATAAGACTTGAATTTTTTATTGTCCTGGCATTATGATCGTATTTTTTCCAAATATGACCCTTCTCGAGATTTTTACGGATCTAGCCCCATAGAGCCTAATTTGGTATACGGAGAGCGCTGAATTTTGTTTTCATTTTTATCTAAGGAACCAAGCATGTCGTGAGTCTTTGCTTAATTTTTTCAATTTTTTCTCGCGGAACCGGTGGTGGCGAAGCACTTTATTTAATTTTGTCTTTTTTCCTTGCGGATCCGGTGATCGGCGAGTGCGATTTATTTTTCATATTTTTGAAATCATCCTGTGGCCCACAATGACCTTCCTCACCTCCGGCATCAACAAGGAAAAGGAAACAAACGTCCCGGAATCAAGGAAAAGGAAACAAACGTCTGAAAAGGAAAGGACCATACATTACGTCTTTGGGAAAAGGAAATCGGGAGATGGGCGTGGCGGAGAACGCAGTCGCAATGGCTCCACGGTCGCCATTGGTGGCTTTGCCGACGCGGCGAGGTTGCTGGTCAGCGACCTCGCGGCCGCCGTGCCTCGACAAATTTATAATTTATTTATTTTTAAATAGTTTTATTAAGTACAAAATAATCGAAAGTTTTTTTGAGAATTTTTCTAGAACTTTTTAACCTAATGTGCTATCTTTTCAAAAATCCTTCTATATTTAAAAAAATGAAGGCAACTCACCTGTAGCTTCTTTTAGCTGCAACCCAGACCAGAGAAGTTTCTTCTCTTCTCTCCCTTCATTAAAGCAAGAAAGAAGCTCCAAAGCTCCATCAATCCCGCACCAAATCTCCTCTTTCCATCTATGGTGTTAATTCCCCAAATTTCGTGCTCTATTGCCAAAATTTCCTCCCAATCTGATTTGATCCCAAATTATTGTTTCCATAAATATGCTTGTTTCGGTGCTATAAAAGCCGACGAGCTCTCTTCCACCCCATCGCATTGCGTAAATCCCCAAGTGCTCCCTCTTGTAAAGATCGCCGGATTTTGGAGGTAACCCAAACCATCACCGTCATCTTTCCGTGAAATTCACATAGCCGTGACTCCTCCCCAAGAGCGTCGGTCCGGCGATCTCGCCGCACTGATCTTGACCCACTGCGACCACCGGCCACCCCGGCCTTCCTCCCCTTGCCCTTGCCAAACCCGAGAGCACGTTGTGCTCTCTGTGGAAGCTACAAAAAAATAATCTAAGATCGGAAAAATTCTTTTTTCTTTCTCTTTCTTGATTTAAAATCTTTTGGGAGCCCGTTTTCGCCTATTCGACCTCCATTTAGTTCCGTTTTTCTTTCTAAATTCATTTAAAATTCTAAATTTCTCTTTTATTATTAAGTGTTGTATTCATACTTATCTTCTCATTTAATTGATAAGCGGGTGTACTGCCGTCGTAGCGTTAGCACAGGCACTATACTAGTTGTAGTAGTGCTTGAACAGCCTGTTGTGGTAGTGCTTGAACGTCGAGGTCTAGTTGATACGAAATCGTCATTATCATCGTCCTCATCATTTGCAAGGCCCCTTCGGTGGTGGTTGAACGTCATCTTGAACTTGATGTTGCAACAGTACTGGGTCGACCTCTACACCTTAAGTTAGATCCTCTTCTGCGTCTTCTGCACGAACTAGGCATCACACCCCCGCCGAAGAGCATATACATCGCAAAGAAATCTGGGATATCTTTGTTCAGCAAATTTTTATCCTCCGAGAATGACTAACACACAAGACGAGCATTCAAATAAGTGGAATTATGGATAATGGAAAAAATATTAGTAGGGTAAACAAATAGGAAATAACTAACCTTAATATGCTCTGAATACTGATCGGGCAACATCATTACCCTGTAAAGTCTCGTAGAGAAACCAATAGCAGAAGGGTGGTCAGCTAGTTCGCACACCCTGAAATACCTTTGATGCCACCCATGCAAGTGCGTCTTGAGGTCATCGGAGATCACAAGGTTCAGGCCAGAGGTTGTCACGTTATGCCTCGATAATGTCGGACGCCACTCTTGCAATTTGGACACCACTATACTGATAGCATCTAGGCCCCCTCAATTATTGTTATTGTGTTTTATTATAGTTTTGGTATTGATGACTAAGTTAACAATACTTAAAGCTTTGAAGAACATATGCTGGAATCAATGATGGAGCAAGTTGGACTAAAAAGATTAAGGTGCTCAATTTCTAGTTTATGACTTGGGAGTTGATTCAAGTCAAATAGCTAGGTTTGTTTTCTTTTTTGGTTGTCTAAAGAGGGACTTTGCACAAGCTAGTGGATTGGATCATAAGGCAAAGACAAAACTAGATTTCTCGAGGCAAAAGACACTTAAACATTGACCTTTGAATCATATTTTTAGTATACAACGGACCAAATTTCAGCTATCCACTTCTTTAGTCCGTTGCATACACAGCATATCTTCTCAAGTCAAAAGGATTCTTTGGTCCAACATTGAAAATCTTCTGTGTCGAAACTCCCATCAAAATACATGCTCTTCGGACCAAAACTCTTGTTTTCATAATTCTTTCGTCCTTGGCAAAAAACTCCTTTTAAAAAAAATTCATCTGTCAACCAAGTGATTATCTATGTATGACGGACCAAATAATCTGGTCCGGCATACATGTAAAAGTCACTCATCTGTGACGGACCAAAATGTTCTCCGTTTCCCATCTACAGCGGACCAAATATTTTGGTCCGGCACTCATTCAGTTTATAAGCCTTTGGCCGGACCAAACTTTGAAGTCCTACTTATTGAAACCTTAAATGGATATTCTTTCTCTTTCAAAAGGTTTTTGCTTTGATAACGGACCAAACATTCTTGCTTAAAATTTTAGTCCGTTGCTAAGGTCTTTGGCTTCTGATCTTTAAAAGTCCATGTATGACAGACCAAAATATTTGGTCCGACGTACATGTATATCTTTCAGTTATATGCCGGACCAAACTCTATGAAAAGCCCATGTACAACAGACCAAAAAATTTGGTCCGCCGTAAATGTTCAAATTTGGTCCGTCATACACATGTCCAATATCGCTAGGCACTGTTGCTTAGTCCGTTGTAAGTGTATTTTTCTGACATCTGACATGTCCAACGGCTATAGTAGCAGGTGTAACGGCTATATTCATTCCAAATGGCTATATAAGCATTTCCTGAGCCATCTACCAATATATAGAACGAACTCCTTTACATTTTAGCATTGAAAATAGCTCTCATTCTCAAAAGGAGTATGTGCTTCACTTTCAAACCAAAATTCTCAAACATCTCTAAGTGTTTTAGCTCCAAGACAAAGTCTAGCTGTGTGAGTTGCGAAGTGAACCAAGAGACAGAACTTGTGCAAAGTTTATTACTCTTGGATCTTAGTGATCCTAGACAGCTTGGAGGAAGTAAACAGTGCGACCTGTCCAAAAGTGATTGTGGAAGGCCACTGTGATTGTGAGAGGTTTGGAACTCACCTCACTGGAGTAGTGAAAGAGTTACCTGAATGATCACCAGAGCTACTGTGACTAGCTTTGGAGAAGCAATACTTCGGAAGAAGTGCTTCAATGTGGATTAGGAGTGCGGCTCTGAACCACGAGATAAATCTTTCTCTCATTTGTGTTTTATTTCTCTTATTGCTTTCGCTGTGATTATTGTTTGTATTTACTTCTGTATTATACTCTGTTGTGAGTTATTCTCTTATATAAAATAGTGAATTGTTTTTAAGAAGTTAAAACTTGTAAAAGTTGCCTATTCACCCCCCTCTAGGCCAACTAGATCCTTCATATACTTAGGTTCTCCTCCTTGAATGGATCATCCTTCCCATTACACGTAACCTTCAATGTGTAATGAAGGGCTACACTGCTCATATCAGGTGTCCACGAGAATGCTCTGCTAGAGGATGCAGCCATGGTGAAGTCTGAGTGGGAGGTGTGTATGTGTGCTTGCGGTTTGGCCTTTTATAGACTCGACGGGTGGTGTGTGGACTAAGTGTTGGAATATAAGGTTCAAACGTGCAGATAGACAGCAAAACCCTGGAGTGTGTCAGTACTAACAAATATGTTGTGCATGAAGGGGCCACTTCAGAGTTAAAAGTAGGCAGTGAGTGGTCACTTCGGACTGTGCGATGTGCAGTCAGTACGTATTGAGTCTATCTACTTGACGAATACTCATACCAGGGGTACCCCAACGGCCCAGGATGGCAAGCAGGCCGCGTCAAGCCCAGCTCCGACCTGACAAGCTGCCCCCGGGCCCAGCTCCGACCAAGGGACCCGCGGGGCCACAAAAAGACGCTCGTCCCCGACCAGAGCGGGTTGAGCAATCCCGACCAAGTAGGACGCCAACCCCCGTCACAGGTCGGGCTCTCCCGAGCCCCGACCAAGCTGAGGCAACCTTTGCTAAGGGCCATGTGCCAGGCCTCCCGCCGACTGTTGGCCACGTGCCCCACGGACAGGATCGTTCGAAGTAACCGTGCAGGCGGTGGCCCTTCCCAAGGCAAAGACAAGCGTTGCCCAAGTCAAAACTCCACCCCATCGCCTATCACACGAAGTATGGGACGCGCTCTCCCGAGCGGCGCCGAGGTTACGCCGCAACATCGGACTGACAGTTCCCAGAGGCGGTGCGCTGCTTCCCAAGGAAACGACGAACTGCTCTGCTCAGCAAGCCTACCAAACCCGGTGTGGGCGAAGCCGGACGGCGACCAATCACCAAGACGAAGGACTAGGGCTCCTAGTCTAGGTTTCTCCTTCCTTCCTTCTCCCAATTCTCGATGTAACCTGCCCCTCCCGCCTATATAAAGGGGGGCAGGGCCCTCCGGGAGAGGGACACGGGCACACGGGTGCACAGACACGCACATACAGACAGAGATAGATCCTCTTCTCGCTAAGTCTTTACGAACGGACAACGAACGCTCTCGTGTTCAAGTCCTCAGCCCTCACTTGTAAACGTGGTGTAGACGACTGCATCCAAGGCAATACAACACCACCACGTGAACTGGAGTAGGGACATTCGGCCTGAACCAGTATACATCTTGGGCTTTCGAGTCTAACCATTCAGGGAGAGGGAACGCGCGGCCCCTTCCGACTTACAAATTTACTTGCCGGTGCTCGAAACGCCGACACTACTTATATCTGTAAAAAAAATCTACACTCCTAAAAATACATATCTATCCACATCTATCTGTAATAAACATGTACATTCCCGAAAATATATTATTTTTTCTAAGAATATATATCTGCGTAAATGTATTTGTACGAACCAACTAAAATACTAAAAATGTACTAAATGTATGCGTAACCTCTATATACATATCTATCTACACTTATCGGCTCATCCATGCGCTTGTTAACGACCAAGCTTTGACACTATCTTCGTAATCTCACTTGGATTGGGTCTCCAGCATCTATGGTCCTAAGAAGAGGAACCTACCCAGAGAACGGGATACGAAGGCATCGAACCTATGATTTGTGTACTCGGCCTCGCAAAGCTGCTACCTATGACTTGTCTACTCGATCTGACAAAGCTACACGCCCATGAGTTGTCTAATTGCCTTGAAAAAGCTGGTGCACGGGAGTTGTCAATTTGGTCTAAGAAAGCAACAAGCATCGTTCATGCATGGCAGTAATTTTCACATGTTGGATCACTAATTTTGGACGGTTATTTGCTGTTAGTACATGGTTATGTGATGGTTCTTGCATTACGGATACTTTAGTTACAGACTTCGAAAGTCGTTTTCATAAAATATGGCCCCGGTAACATTATCATTTAGGTTGTTCGCGCTAATAGATTTTATATGATAAGCAAGTTTTAATTTGGATATTTTTCTATAATTTGGGCGTCTGTATACTAAAGTATGTTTCTGGACCAATTCCTCCAAAATTAGTGTTTACACGAGTTGTTTTACCCCCACCGAAAAGGCTTAAGTGTTATCAAATCTGTACGGTTTGTAGTCATTAAGTGTTTGCGCTAACGGATTTTACATGATAAGGAAGTTGTAATTTGGATATTTTTCTATAATTTGGTTGTCCATGTAGTGAAGTATGTTTCTGGACCAATTCTCTCAAAATTTGTGTTTAGACGAGTTGCTTTACGAGCCGCCGGAAAAGCTAAAATGTTATGAAATATGTCCAGTTTGTGGTCATTTAGGGTATTTGTTGTGACAACATTTATATGCAAAGCAGATAAGAAATAAAATATTTTTGCACATTATGTTAGTATAGATATCAGAGAATGTTTCTGAGCTATTATCTGACTATTTCCCCTTTAGACATGGTATTTTATGGGCTGCCAGAAAGGCTTATATGATCGTGAAAAAGATGTCACGAGTAGTGAAATCTGGCTGAAAAAGCTGAAAGCGATGGTAGCTAATCGACTTATGCATTGATTAACAAAGCAAAAGATGATATCTGAAAACCTCTTCGAAAGACAGCCATGACCAACCATGTCTCCTCTGTAGGAAACAAACTACTTCACAAGAATAGCTACCAGTACAACAAGGATAGCCGCACACACAATCTTCTCCAACCACTTGATATTATCTAAAATACAGTCTATCTTAAACATCAGCATGTTCAGCCATGCTCGAGCATAAAATCCATCCTCTCCTCGATAGCTTGTAACGCCAAAGGTTCTTTATTTGTTTCGGAAATGACGACACGTTCTGCAACGCCAAAGCTTAGCTACTTAGTACTACTTGGTACCCTCCAAGTAAGCTTGCAGGCTTAACAAAGTTTGTCTGCTTAATTCATGTGTACTAATACTTCAGAGTAGCTCAAATTCGTTTTGATTTCTTCCACAATGTTATTATCATGGCTTTATCAGTGAGTGACTGAAACAAACTTTGCGCTTGACTAATTAAGTAATGTTGTTATGTAATACATTTTCATGCAGTGATCTAATGGTAAATATTTACAGTTGACATACTAATCAGTTGGCAGTGCTATCGTCGTATCCAGAGCCTGCCGATGCAAAGCTCACGCCCTTCCTGAGCTGGCCCAGCTTCAGCCTGGAACAGTCCTTGCTATACCTAACTTGTCCGCCGCATAACCACAAAGCTCTCGGTTAAGTATATCCTGAACATTAGTCACCCTCAAAAGGAAGATATATATATTGCTGCATTTTTGCATAATTTCAATCAGTATGCTGTTGTCCTACTCCTAGTGCATGCATATTTGTGTGCTTGTGTGTGTTGTACCATTGTTCATATTCGCTCCGTGTTGTGAAATCAAGAAATAGTGTCATAAGCAAAAGAGATATAAGACTGTTGAGTCCGCAAACACAAGAAACGTAGTACAACCAACAACAGTGTAGTTGATCGCCCTGGGCTCTGGGTGACGGCGGTGGTGCTGCCACCACATGTTCTTGTGGTGGTGGAGGATCCTGTTTCGAAGGAAATGCTGACTCTGGCCATCAAAGTCGGTCGTGGTATAGATTCGGGTTTATTATTTATTTCTTTTTTTGTTAATTTTTACTGTTCTCATGCCCAAAATCTGTTCGAACCGAGGATAGGATGAAGCAGAAACAGGCGGCTGAAGAAGCATTAATTAATCAACCAATCAATCTGGTCCGTTGGGATTGGAACGGTGGAGAATAGATGAACAAGGGTGGGTGGTTCTAGTAAGGGGCAGACGCGGCGCTGCTGTAGATGACGACGCTGAGTCACGCTAGCAAGCCAAGAGCAGACGAGACGAGACGACAACGTTCGTTGATTCTGACAATTCGAAGACGGCAGCTCAGGCGGACAGCCACTCCCACTCGATATCGCATTCGCCATGGCAGCCAACCCACGGCAGCAAGACGCCGCCGCCGGCTACAGCTACCTGTCGGGGCTGGGCAACACCTTCTCGTCGGAGGCCGTGCCGGGATCGCTCCCCCGCGCCCAGAACAGCCCGCTCGTCTGCCCGCTCGGCCTCTACGCCGAGCAGCTCTCCGGCACATCCTTCACCACCCCGCGCGCCCGCAACCTCCGCACGTACGTAGACCATAGATCCCATCCCCCTTTCCTTGCTTGTTTCTTGCTTGCTTCGCCGACGATTCACGACCCATTGCTGCTGCTGCTGCTCCAGATGGTTCTATCGCATCAAGCCGTCGGTGACCCACGAGCCGTTCCACCCCCGCGACCCCACCAACCGCCGCCTCGTCGGGGAGTTCGACCGCACCACCACCGTCGCCACGCCCACGCAGCTGCGCTGGAGGCCAGCCGAGGTGCCCCAGACGCCGCAAGTCGACTTCATCGACGGCCTCTACACCGTCTGCGGCGCAGGCAGCTCCTTCCTTCGCCACGGATACGCCATCCACATGTACCTATTTACTCTGCTCTGCTCTGCTCTGCTCCTCCTTGTAGTGTTCAGTTTACATTAGCTTAGTTGTTCAAACAAAACCAGCTTCAAAGCAATGCCTTACTGGACTCCAATGCTCGCTTTATTCCTTAATTTCATCTATTGATGATCGAATGTCTTAATTGGGCATTCATGTTTCGGTTCAAACACGTACGTCTTCTCATTATCTGCGCACTAGTCAAAGACGTACGTAAATTACTTTGCCTGCTCATGCTTGTAGGTACGCTGCTAACAAGCCAATGGATGGCTGCGCCTTTTGCAATGCAGACGGTGATTTCCTCATTGTTCCCCAACAAGGAAGTAAGCCTTTTCTTCTTCTCCCCTTTTACCTCCAAAGAACGATTCAATCCATACGCATCTTTCTTGCATCCATGTTGACGATATCTTGCAAACATATACAAACAGCGGCAGTAGATTCCATCACATTCTTGTGAGTTAGGCACTGTCTGTATGCTTCTGCTGTCCTGTCACTTAACAGTTTAATTACCGAACCCCTTTATTGGAATCATCTCACATTCGCCAACAGCCACCATTTTCTTTGTCACCAGACCAAACTACCACTACAGTAACCATCACATGTGCCTGTTGTTCCCCAATGTATTGTGCTTTGCATCCTTTTCAGTGTTGCACTTGTGCCATTCTTTGTCTCTTTGCGCAGTAGTTGGCGTACTCTTTTTTTTTTTTCTTAAAAAAAAACAGAGTAGGGGGCAGCATCATCGTAAAAAAGTTATGCTGACATACTCAATGCAATTCCTATTCAATTGTGCTAACCTTCTCCGGGAATATATATTCTCATTATCATTCATGGTTTTCTTTCTTTTGCTATCAAGCCCAGAGTTGTTGATCACAACTGAATGTGGAAAGCTGCTAGTGTCACCTGGTGAAATCGTCGTTATTCCTCAAGGTTTCCGCTTTGCCGTTGACTTACCTGATGGTCCTTCGCGTGGCTATGTTTCTGAGATTTTCGGTACCCATTTTCAGCTCCCTGATCTTGGGCCAATTGGTAATAGTACCCTGACCTTTTTCTTCTATTTTTCTTAACGGTAAGAATCAGCAGGTTATGTTGTTAGAAGATGCCTAACAACTGGTGTGCAGGTGCTAATGGTTTGGCTTCGGCAAGGGATTTCCTTTCCCCCACAGCTTGGTTTGAGCAAGCCCACCGCCCTGGGTACATAATAGTGCAGAAGTATGGTGGTGAGCTATTCACTGCCACGCAGGATTTTTCCCCGTTTAATGTGGTTGCATGGCATGGAAATTATGTTCCTTACAAGGTAACCAACCATTTTAGCAATGCTGGTACCTCTTTTGAGTCCGTTTCACCTGTGTTAAACTTTGTCTTCTCTTTGCGGGGTACTTGTACAGAAATCTGTAAGCCATCGTATGTGGAATAATTTCCAAATGATCTGACTTGATCTTCTTTCCTTTGATCCTTTCAGTATGATCTGAGTAAGTTCTGTCCATTTAATACAGTCCTGTTTGATCATGGTGACCCATCAGTAAATACAGGTGATTGCTTTTCACTAAGTGACGCCAGATTATTCAATTTGGGGGGTTTTAACTGCTTCTTGGGTCTCTCAATAATAACCCTTCTTGTGTGTTTCTTCAATTTTCAGTGCTAACTGCGCCAACTGATAAGCCTGGTGTTGCATTGCTTGATTTTGTGATATTCCCACCTCGATGGTTGGTGGCTGAAAACACATTCCGCCCTCCATACTATCATCGCAACTGCATGAGTGAATTCATGGGGTTAATCTATGGGATATACGAGGTAACATTGCTCTCACCACCCTCTAATATCTGTAGCGAATGGAACCAGTCATGATCCTATTTCTCAAGGATGGGACAAAGATCCGGTGCAGTCCTTCGATACAGAAATGAACATTCTGAACATGCGCAGGCTAAAGCCGACGGTTTTCTTCCTGGAGGCGCTAGTCTTCACAGTTGTATGACACCACATGGACCAGACACAAAGACGTACGAGGTTAGTGAGTATTATTTGGATGTGTTCGTGGGTAACAAGATCAACATGCTTGTCGTTTGATTTCAATTAGCTCGTGGCAGGCAACAATCAGCCGTGGCCGTGCTGATGCCAATGAGCCATGGAGGCTGAGCGGTACGCTGGCGTTCATGTTCGAGTCTGCACTGATCCCCCGTGTTTGCCCGTGGGCTCTTGATTCCCCTACTCGGGATCTCGATTATTACCAGTGCTGGATTGGACTGAAATCACACTTCTCACACCACAATGGAGGACCGACAGCCAGCGAGCCTGCACACAAGGACGAAAGCTTAATTACTTGATGCTCTATGTATAATATTTTCTCAGGTAGCGATTCCCCAGCCTGGCTAGCTTGTATAAAGGCAATAATCCGGTGATAATAAGCAAGCAGCAATGCTCTGCGCTCTGCAGCCCGTACAATTAATCCCGTGCATACCTGCAGAATCATGCATGCCAATTGTAATCTGAACATGACTGATCATGTGTGTAACGGAAGCAAGCATTAGTGTTAATCGTTGTTTGTGGTGTCATGTGCTGCATGGAGAGAACTTTTTCAGCTTATTATGCACACGGAGTTCTCCTTCCAGGTAAGTGAAACGAGACTTGACGTACATTGTACTAGACATGTGCTTCAGCAAGAATGCACACCTGTACTTGAAGCTAGCTCAAAAGCATTGGTGACGCAATTGATGGCGTCATAAGGATGCTGCTGCTGTTGTTTATGCGATTATATGTCATCCATGGAGTGTGACTTGTGACCTTTTCATGGAAAAGAAGAAGAGTGTGACATAAAAGTGCGTCCGGATAGCAGCCTTGAGCAAATGCATGGTTCTTGTACTGGACTGCAATTGCAACTTGCAAGAGCAAGTAACTTCGAAGTTTTCGTTTTTTCCCCCCCTTTGGCTCGATTTTTTTTCAAGTTTCATCCACGATCTATCGCGCTTCTATATCGTGGTAGACATCTACCATATTGTTATATCGTGCCAGATAACACGTGTTGTATCATTTTGTGGTTAAAAAGGAACTATATTTATAATTCTGTTAGGGCAGAAACCAAATTGTAAAAAAAAAAATTGGGTTAAGGGCCAAAAATACCAAAAACTCGGTATCTTCAACCTACAGTCGGTTTCTGAAGCTAAGCTTCTGAGCAGGCAAGGCATACTAGCAGTACACTGTAGACATGCTCTCCTCACGGTCACAAGCAGCAGCAGATGGCGATGATCCATGTGTTGGTTGTTGGGGGATTATCTGCTGATTGGTGATTGGAATATATGAATGATTAGATTATGTATGGTGTGTGTGGTGTTATAAACCTATCTTTACTGTCTGTCCTTAATTTATGAGAGGAATCATCCTCTTATGAGCAGATAGAAATGGAGCCGTCGTATAGTCGATTCTTGAAGTTATTTTTTTCCCCAGCTGTAGATGTTTTTACTTGGAGAGTTGCTGCAGACCGACTAATCAATCAATCAATCAATCAATCAGAGAGCAGCTATGCATATGAAATAGAGGTCTTTCAAAGGGAAAATTTGAGTACAGATCTAGTGTTTGCTTCACGAAATTATAGTAAATATTAGCCATCTTATAATATACCTAGGGCAGTACGTATCAGATACTTGTGAAGAAAGGTAATCAGAGTTGACACGGTTTTAGCTGCGCAAGTCATTGTAGTTACGTGTCAAATGAAACATGAAAGGATTAGTGATGGAGAAGGGAAACCGGATTAGTCAATC
Organism: Otatea glauca; assembly: GCA_036346275.1. NCBI lineage: Eukaryota > Viridiplantae > Streptophyta > Magnoliopsida > Poales > Poaceae > Otatea > Otatea glauca. The sequence goes on along the minus strand of CM070734.1, from coordinate 760,158 downwards.
AAGCAAGCAACCATCTTTAATGCTGCTTGCTAGCTCTGCACAAATTAACCTGGCTTTGACATGGACGTAGCTAGCTGACAAGAGGAGGAATTGAATCCAAGAGCCCCGCTGCCCCGGAGTGGAAGAAGAAGAACGAGAGAGAGAGAGAGAGAGGAGGAAAGCAAGAGAGAGCTAGCTTTACAAGGAAAGGAAAAGAAAGCAGGAGAGAGGAAGGATGGATGGACTTTGTAGAGAGAGAGAGAGAGAGAGAGACGAAATCCAAGGGAAGGAAGGGAGGGAAGGAAGGAGGCAGCGGACGCCAGCCGCCAGTGCAATCCACCCTATGAACGAGGGTTCTCACTGACGTTGTGGGCCCACGAGCCAGAATCGTCGCCATCCGCTCCCGTTGGCCACTAGCGGCTGTGGCGTTGTACGCGCGCTGACTCCACTCCCCACTCACTGACAGGTCGGACGCACCGTACTTCCTGGCCCCACGTTTCATGGGCGGCTGCCGATAAAAGCCAGTAACAAAGGACTGGCCCCAATCATCATTGCCGTCGCTTTCCACTACTTTCATATTTTATTCCCCCCGGATTTATTTTGTTTTATTTTCTACGGATAATTTCGGTACATTTCCACTATAACTCTCTCCGATTGAATCGCTTTGTTTGCATCTAGTAAAAATTCGAGACTCCATCTCTAAAAAAATCGAGAATTTTTGGTGTATAAAAGAGAGAGGAAGAGAGAGAGAGAGCGCACAAGATTTCGCTCGCCTCTCCCCTACATCTCGCAGCCACCACCACCAACACAGGATCCTCCCGCGAATCGGTTAGGGTTTCCGGAGGAGGAGGGCGCGCGAAGGAGGTGACCACTTTCTCTCTCAACGTTTATTCCCTCCAATTGTTTGTTTTGTTTTCTCGGTGGGGTTTTCTTTGTGCGCGCCTCCCGATCGTTTGTGCTTGCCTGCCTAAAACTCCATGGATAAATTGAAGCGGAGCGGAGTTGCTTAGTAAGCAAGCCTCTGCGTCTTCTTCGTTGTTACACTCTACTTAGTTCGCTATGTGGTTTTTTTTTTTTGGTTGGGGGGCAATCGGTTCGTTCGCTATGTTAACCCGCCCAATTCCTTCGCGGGGATGTAGATTCGTCGATTCCTTCTACCGCCGCTCTGCTCTTTTCGGAGTCAAATCTGCTTGCTTTCTATCGAATTCCAATATTCGTGTTTGACTTGTGCAGTCTGATGTTTTACCGGTTTCGATGGCAAAAAAAGATGCCCCTTTTTTGTTCGTTCCCCAGCAGTCTGGATCAAATCTGCTTATTTCTTCAGTCCAAACGGGATTATTATACCCTGCGTTTATAGGGCGCGTCGTCTTGCAACTGTGATTGCCATGCTTGTTTCATCTATGCGCGGCAAAAGAAAAGAAAAAGATTCGATTTTTCCCATTATATCCTCACTCCGCTGCGGAGAACTAAACCCTAATGCTAAAACCAGCTCCATTTGTTCCTTCTTGCAGGCATCCCTTGGCAAATGCAGTGATGGACCCATCACCGGATCCTCTCAATCCTCAAGGTATCATTCGCTCCACCTTCCCTTCCAGGTGTACAATATGTATGTGTCTGAATCTCTGTTTGTATATGCTTTTGTCTTGCAGTCCCCCCTGCCATGAAGATGCGGCAGATGGCCGGAAACAGCAACCCGTGGAGAGTCCCTCCGCCACCGCCGCTGAATGCACGCAATGGGCTGGGCGACGCAAGCCTCTTCTCAACCTCACTGCCGGTTCTTCCGCATGAAAAATGTATGCCACTTTCCATCTTCCTAAGGCTCTTTAACCATGCTACATTTGTAGGCACATGCTAATTTGCTCTTCTAGTCTGTGCATGTGGGAATTAGCGTTACTGTCCAAACACCTAGTTTGCTACCCCTTAAAAAAACTCCTAATTTGCTCATGCCTGCGGCGGGGTGTGGCAGAGTGGTGACTGAGGGCTGGTAAATGTGTGCAAAGGGGTGTACGGAAGAGATGAGAGATGTTGTCGCTAGTTAATCTCAACTTTTAGTGCGTATAAAATATCACGAATTCTTCCTTTTGTGCTGTAGTGTAGCGGTGCCCGTGTTTGTGCTGATATTCCTGATTGTTTGTATTTCCTTTTCTTTCAGTGAACTTTCCTGATTCTGCACATGCCACCCCATTGATGGATGACACATCCGCAAAACTGGAAGAGTTTGACGATGATCCTGAAGGGAAGGACTACAAGTTTGACTTTGATCTCCGGCAAATCGATGACTTATTGCCTGATGAAGATGAGCTTTTCGCGGGGATCACAAATGAGATTGAGCCCCTTGGGCACACAAACCCTGCGGAGGAATTGGAGGAGTTTGATGTATTTGGCAGTGGAGGAGGCATGGAGCTGGACGCAGACCCTGTGGAAGGCATCACAGCTGGTTTGGGGAATACGAGTATAGGTGATGGGTTAAGAGGCAATGGGACCAACCATTTTGGTCTGTCAAACAGTGCCGGAACTGTGGCCGGGGAGCATCCGTATGGGGAGCACCCTTCCAGGACACTGTTTGTGAGGAACATTAATAGCAATGTTGAGGATTCCGAGTTGCGCTCTCTGTTTGAGGTAATAACTGCAGTGATTGTTATATTTATTTATTTATAATTACAGTTCATGCCCGATTTAGTGGTTTTTACTCAACAGTACGTGTGTATCTTTTAACTGAACAACTGTACGTGGGACATTGATGATCTTGACACCTTCATCTGCTTTGTTGTCTACTCATAAGCGCACAATGTTCTTATCTGCATGTCTTTGATATTGAATCTCAATTGGTCTTGACAGTGTTTATTATTGTCATTTCAGCAATACGGGGATATCCGAACCCTTTACACTGCAACAAAGCATAGGGGTTTTGTAATGGTATCTTATTTTGATATACGAGCTGCACGCGGTGCGATGCGTTCATTGCAGAACAAGCCTCTGAGGAGGAGAAAGCTGGATATCCATTTTTCCATCCCAAAGGTTTGTTATGTTCCTCTTTTGCATCCGTAGTCCCCTACCCACAACAGTACTCCTTTGAATAATTACTGTGTTGACTTTGCAGGAGAATCCATCGGACAAAGATTTAAACCAGGGAACTCTTGTTATTTTTAACTTGGATCCGTCAGTTTCTAATGAGGAGGTTCGCCAGATTTTCGGAGCATACGGGGAAGTAAAGGAGGTAAGGATGTTACTCCCAAGTTTTCCCCCCGTAAATTATACTTTTTCTTGAAGACTGCAGCTCCATGGATCTTTCTTTTTGGTGTTTGGTTTCTATTTGCAGATAAGAGAGACACCGAATAAAAAACATCATAAGTTTATTGAGTTCTATGATGTAAGAGCAGCAGAAGCTGCTCTTCGGTCACTGAATAAGAGTGAGATAGCTGGAAAACGCATCAAGTTGGAACCAAGCCGTCCTGGTGGAACGCGCAGAAAGTATGATTATGAATTAGTTTCTTTCTTAATCTGTTTGTCTGCTTATGCCTTCACATTGTTTGTTTTTGTGCCCAATTTCTCACCTATGTTTGTGAGCAATTTATTGATGCTGTAGCTAGCTTGACTTTGTGTGCTATACACTAGTATTTTCCTGTATCAAATTTCATTGTTTGACATGGGCAGGACATTGTCAATTTTTAATGTTGAGTGTTTTCCTTATATTCTGTGCTGGCATCTTGACGTAGTTATTGCCATGTCAATATGTCATGTTTCACATGTATCGCTGTTAAAATCACACTAAGTTTATTCTGGCTTGTTCCGTTAAGCTGAGGGAGCAAGACTGTACTTTTCATCTGTGTTTCTTATCTTGACATAAGATATCAACAAAGGAATCAATTTAACCTGCAAAGTTTCTGAAGATCAGATTGCTCATTATTCTAATTTTTCGTTTCGGAGTTATTTCTGACGATTTTGCAAGTTAAAAGTACACAACGCGGTATCCGATCTTCTTAAACTCAGTTTTATGCATTATCAACAGAAGCGCTCAGATTTACGCTTTATTGATCGACTTTTATTTATTTGGATAATCCATTTGCAGTTTCGAAATATCTTTAGGGGAAGAAAAACAAACTAATTTGTGCTCTCCCCCTTTTTTTTTAAATGGGCAGTTCACTAATTCCTTAATGGTATATTGTATAAGCTGTAGATATGGCCATTTGCTCCTCTAAAGATGTTTCTTCAGTTTTGGACAGCACGCTTTTGTAGTCATTTGTCTTCCATGTGGACCAATTAGCGTTGATGGAATGTTTCTGATGCAATATACTGTCACTGATCTGATTCATTTTCTCTTGTTTTCTTCTGATATAGCATGATGCAGCAGCTTGGTCATGAGCTAGACCAAGATGAACCCAGAAGCTATAGGCATCCTCACATTGGTTCACCTATTGCTAACTCTCCTCCTGGTACTTGTACTAGATCTAGTTTGGTCTTGTTATCCTGTCCTTCATCTATTTTTCTTTCAAACATTCGTTTACAACTAAGGAATTTTACATTCTGGCAGGGGCATGGGCTCAATATGGTAGTCCAACCGATAACAATTTGTTACAAGCATTCAACAAGTCACCAACTGGAAATGGAATGAGTTCTATCGCAATGCCCCCTTCACTGATGTCAAATGCTGTTAAGATTGCACCAATCGGGAAGGATAGCAACTGGTCTAAATATGATCAAGTATTCTCAAACTGCAACCAGTCCCTTGGTGCTGCATTTCAGCAGTCCCACTCATACCAAGATCACAAAAGTGATCATATGAGTGCAAGTCCAGGGACTTTAACAGGTCCTGAATTTCTATGGGGTAGTCCAAAGCCCTATCCAGAACTTTCCCAATCCTCGATTTGGCGTCCACCAGCAATTGGCCGTGCAATTTCATCTAATAACTGCCCTCAGGGGCAAGGTTTTTTGTATGGCAGTCGTCAGGCTTCATTGTTTGGGTCTTCAGATCAGCACCATCATCATCATGTTGGGTCCGCCCCTTCAGGTGCTCCATTTGAGAGCCACTTTGGCTTTTTACCTGAATTGCCAGAGACATCTTTTATGAATCAAGTCAGGTTTGGGAACATTAGGAATATTGGTACTGGCCGAAATGGGGGAAGTCTCATGCTGAACATGGCTGCTCGTGCTTCCGTAAATCCTGTTTCTGCTCTAAGTGGAAGCCTGTCAGATAATAGCTCCACTAACTTTAGACCAATACTGTCACCAAGATTGGGACAAACATTCTTCGGGAATCCCACATATCAAGGGCCTGGTTCTTTCGGACTTGACAGCTCCATTGAACGTGGTCGTAACCGCCGAGTTGACAGCAGTCCGTTCCAAGCTGATAGCAAGAAGCAGTATCTGCTTGATTTGGAGAAGATTTGTAAAGGCGATGATACTCGGACGACACTGATGATTAAAAACATTCCAAACAAGTATGCAGTTTTCATCTTGTATTTTCTTTTGTTGTCTTTTTTGCTAATTAGTTGCCCTCACTCAGTTTTTCCTGAATTCGATAGGTACACATCTAAGATGCTTTTAGCTGCAATTGATGAACTCCACAAAGGCACATATGACTTTTTCTATCTGCCAATTGATTTCAAGGTACTATATTTTATGTTGCATTCTACTGTTGTTTTCCTAGGACTTATTCTGATGCCCACCACTCTTTAATTATATTTTGCCCATGCAGAACAAATGCAATGTTGGTTATGCGTTCATTAACATGATATTGCCTGTGCACATTATATCATTCTGCCAGGTGTGTTTTCTTTTCTTTATTGGCCCTTACATGTTACACTGTTCTATAATTGTTATCATCAGAATGAAGATCTTGATCCTTGGCTAGCTGAGTTGCACAGCAGTGTAGATTACTGTTAGAATTAATCTGAACAGCTTGAAAGATACAGTTTTGGATGCATGCTTTTAATTCGCAGGCGTTTAATGGGAAGAAATGGGAGAAGTTCAACAGTGAGAAAGTAGCCTCTTTGGCTTATGCTAGGATCCAGGGAAGAACTGCACTCATTTCACATTTTCAGAATTCAAGTTTGATGAATGAGGACAAGAGATGCCGCCCCATTCTTTTCCATTCTGATGGACCAGAGGCTGGAAATCAGGTAAGCACGTCAATTCTTCTAATCAACAGTATGTTTATTTCCCATTTGTATACTTTTGATGCAATACTCATGATCCTTTGACGTCAGCAAACGTTTAGTCACGTCATATTGCTTGTTGCCAAGTTTCACCATGGTCCTCCGGAGGTAAGCAAGGTTGTTGCATTGTATGCTGAAAAGGACATCTGTCTAACGAATTTGTATTGCGCAAAACTCTTGTCCACTGTTGCAAAATTCAATTCCTGTTGAGTGGACATACTTTAAATGAGTTCTTTACAATTGCATGTTCCTTCTCTGGTGCTATCAATCATGTTTCTATATAATGGTTGCATGCTCATTGAAATTCAGCATGTCAATTTGGCAAAGCAATACTTGAAGCATGAAGGAGTACAATATTGCTATCGAACAAACTAATCATGGCAATTTGAAGTAGTGAGATGGTAATACGTAGGCCCAAGGTGTTTACTCTTCCCTTAACAAGAGGTTTTTATAGGACAGACTCTTGATGTCAAGACTCAAGTGCATCTAGTGTTAGTGTCTTACTAATACCATGAATAATTGTGAACTAAATGAAACTCAGGAACCATTTCCGATCAACGGCATATGCATCCACATGCCTGTGGAAGATGGGGCAGTTGACAGCGGGGACCCCCTTGACCATGAAGAGGATGAGAAGACAGCTGGAGAGAACTCCATGTCGGGGAGTATGTAAATTATAACCAGGCTGCGAATCGCCGTTAACTGTCTAGGCGAAAAGGTATCCATCCCAAATTGTATAAAAGTGAGGAAGATTGGTTAGTGCTGAATTTATGGTGTGGCATGGCGCATCTACTAGTTTTTGTCGCAACGGATGTCGCCCCCCTGAAGCAAGCTTTGAATTGGAGTTTGCTGGGTCTCTGATCTCTCAGTGTATCCCCTTCACCCCCCTCTGTACAGATAGCTGTGGGGAGTTGATAATCGGGTGCTTTTGGTTGGTGTAAAGAATAGAAGAGAACTGGTCAAATTGTACAGTTTAAGACTTATGTTAACTCTGCATGTTTCATTCTGTGGTTGAAACTCAAAACAGGCCTGCCAGTGTGGAAATCTGAATCTCGTCTGTGCCTTGTCTCCTGTCTGAGTTTTGTTATTATGACTGAAAAGAATTTCGATTTCGATCTGGTATGATGGTTCTGCTGAAAAAGTCATCTTGTGTGGTGACATGAAAATTCTGATGGTACTGTGCCTTGTGGAGGTGTTCATCCCAAGATGACAAGATTAGATGCAAGAAGGCGCGTGCCCTTGGTTTCTTTCCTTATAGCTAGAAGATAATTCTCGATGTGATACTTTTTTATTATTCTTGTGGAAATGTTGATCCGGTGCTCGACTTTGGGAACAGAGCATTTTCAGGTTTTGCTACTATGAAACGTTGCGAGTTGGCAATTGGCATGCATGGTAGCACCTGCCCTGCTGTAAGATTTCGAAGTTGAAGCATAATTCCTTCTCTCCTCTTTGATCTTTGTCAGATGTTTCCAAACTGACAGCGGTATTATTATCATGAGGAGGACTAGCAATCGGACGTCGGACGAGTCTGTGCAACATTTTTAAACAATACGTGCAACAATTGTAATCACCGCGTACAATAAAATAGAACAAATCCATTGTAACTGCAACAAAAGGAATTTAACCCCGCAACAAATTATAGCACAACGCAACAACGATTGCTACCTGCGCAACAAAATCCCACTCCAACTGCAACAAACCCATTGTAGCAATTAAATGATGCAATGACATTGCAACAAAAAATCAAAACACATAGGCTATGAGGTTATAACATTTTGATTGAACTTGTGCAACAAATCAATTGAATGCATGTAACAAATTCAGCAAACTCTTGCAACAAAAATCGTACCTAGAGGAGGCACATGGATCCTACAAGAGGAGGAAGGTATGCAGGTAGTGACGACAGCCAAGCTCGCCGGGGCAGCGAGCTTGAGGTGCGAGGAGGCTAGGGCTGGGGCGGCGGGATGCCCGGGCGATCCGGAGGCGTGAGGGGCTTAAGGGCGAGGAGTTGGGCCTAGGGCGCCTGCGCGAGGAGGTGGGAGTTAGAAGTCATGGTGAGCAACAAAAGCCTTATAGCTGGCATATGAGTGAGGGAGTTTGGCGGATTCGAAATAGGAATGGGGTGGATCTGGTAGAGTAGAGGTAGAGAAAAGGATCATAGCTCCAATGACGACTGACTCCAGGCACTGGTGAGCCACTGAAAGGGGTGGAGAGGAGTAGAGAAATGAGGATTGATTTGGGTTTCTGAGTTTGAGAAGCGGTGTATGTTCGGGTGGATGAAGCGTCCGATACGAGTAAAGGCATCAGACATAGGATATGTAGTGTTTCCGTATTATCATCGGATTAAGCAAACACAAAACAAGTTAACATTGGTAGTTTGCACTAAGCAATGCTAACCCTGCTGAGAAACAATACGAGAAAAGGAGAAGCAATGTCAGGATGGATGCAGATAGTATATGCCGGCGACGACAAGACAACAATGGCTATTAGCTTGTAGTAAAGATCCACAAAGCTGAATTCAAGCTTTCCCCTCCGCCGGCACGTCCGGCCAGACGGCCGCCCAGAACTCTTCGTCCTGCTCCAGCGCCGCCATGTGCTCCGGCGTCAGCACCAGCTCCACGTCCATGCTGCCACCCCCCTCCCGCCCGGGGTACAGCGACGCCTTCCCGTCGATCTTGTTCGCCTTGCCGCTCCGCGCTGCCACCGCCTTCCCCCACCCCAAGTCGCACCCGTACATGTCGAACCGCGGCGAGCTCCCCATCATCACCCCCGAAGGGTCGACCACCTTAGCGTGTACACCATCGGCTTCGCCATCCACGACGCCACGCGCCCCCGGATGTCCGCGTCCGTATGCGCCGCCACCGCGCGCCCCACGGCCGCCGCAGCCCACCCGTGCCCGCGCGCCAGCAGCTCCGACGCGCGCACCGCTTCCGTGCCAAAGACGTAGATGGTGTTGCCAAAGTACTCCGCTGTCAGCGCCGGCCGGAGCCGCCCACGGTTGTTGATGGCCGCGCGGCACACTGTCTCTCGCTCCGGCGACAAGCGCCGGGCGCGGGTGATGCACCGCCACATCAGGGAGCTCAGCGCCTGGAATCTCGTCAGGGCGGCCGCGCCCGCCGCGTCCCCTGCCGCCAGGAGCTCTTGGCGGGGCCGCTCCTTGAGCGCCGCCAGGGACTCCGCCGAGAAGTGCAGCATCCGCTCGCGCAGCGGCGGCGGCGTCAACCGCTCCATGAGCTTCGACAGGTCGGGGTAAGGCAACTCAAGCGGCACAGCCGCGCCGCCGTCGGCCGACCAACGCTCGAACAAGGGCCGGCGCGACGTCAGCGGGCTTGGGGCTTCTGGGGGCGCGAGCCTGGCGCGCGCGATCTCGGCCAAGGCGTTGAGGAAGTCCCAGAAGGCCGTGCCGTCGGATAGGGAGTGGTTGTACGCGAACCCTACGGAGACGCCGTCGGCGAGCTCGGTGACCTGGACGACGAAGAGGGGGAGCTCGTGGCCGTCGTAGTTGATCGCGTCGTCGAGCGGAAAGAAATACTGGACGACGTGTGGCACGTCGACGTCGGCGATGGCCACGCCGTCAGCGACGGCGTGGACGACCTCGACATCCTGGCCGTGGCAGTCGATGGAGACCGAGCAGCCGGCGATGTTACCGCGGTGCTGGTCGGTGACGAAGCGGCCGGCGACGGGGTAGTAGGTTGCGAGCGTGTCGGCGAGGGCGGCGGCAAGGTGGTCAACGATGTGGGCGGTGGAGAGCAGAGGGGGCGAGGCGGGCGGCGCGAAGAGGAGGCCCTTCTGGATGTAGTTGGCGGAGAGCATGGAGACATCCCAGGAGGTGAGCGGGATGCGCTCGCGCGGCCGAGGCGGCGGCTTCACGGTGCGCGCCGACACCACGCGCACCGGCGACGGCATTTTCGACGGAGGGTGCTGCTCTCCGTCCTGTACTCGTGTGGTATGCTAGTCCAGATTATATTAGATTATATTATATAGGGATTTGATATTATACAAGGCTTTCTGCGAGTGCTGCCACGTGGACCCGCCAGCATCTGAATCGGCATTGGAGCTTGCATGTTACGTGGGCGCCCCATTTGGACCGCAACGTGGCATTTTGCCTGAGTTAGTGGTTATGGATTTAACTGGGTATGCGTATGTTGTATAAAAGCTGCATGGGAGGTTGAGAGAGGTTTTTATATTAAACACACAATTTGATGTCTGACAACATACTCTCTACCGACGGTGTGAATTACATGGTGTATAGAGTTTGATATAAGTTACGTAGCTATTCATATGGTATAAATGGCAATATTTACGAATTGTCAACCTGTACTACAACTAAGATACATGTGAATCTTTGGTATAACCCAGTTCGACTGAGTCATGCATCGCACTAATCAGCGCAACAGACTGTCCTAGTTACGTAGCTACACCAACTAGTTAATGTGTTTTGTAATTTATATATGAATATGTTTTTTCTTTATTTTAGTCATAATTTTTTATTAATAGCTCCGATTCGTAACAGGTTCTCACTAGTAGCTTACCGACGACAAGGAAATAAAATGATATAAGAGAGCCTTGGATGCCATGGATAGTTATATGGAAAAGCCATTTGAAGCAGTCTGATGCCTTGGACCACATCACATGGTAGATGTAGATGCGGTAGTTTCAATTATATTTTATGATGGTAATTTTTTGTTGCAGACGTAATAACTTCATGTTGTAGAAATAGTAATTTCTACTACCAGTCAGCAAAATTACTATTTAATAGCGAGACTTATATCATTTATGTTACTCTTGTCGTTAGTAAGCTTGTAAGGTCGAGGATGCCGACTAGAGGGGGGTGAATAGGCGGCTTTTAAAAAAAAAAACTTTCTCTTTCTAATTTCTACAAAGCAATTCACCCCTAATTACCCCTATGCCAAAACCTATCAATAATAATGCGGAAGCGATAAACTAAGGTTTTGACAATTAAAGCCTAAATCAACTAGGCTCACTATGTGTACTAACTAATTATGTCTCTAACAAAAAGGCAATCCTAAAGACAAGCAATCAATCAATTTAATTCTATGAATGTAAATTGCTTGAATACAAATAAAGAGAACAAGGCAAGCACAAGAGACACAATACTTTTTACCGTGGTGATCGGAGACTTGCCGGTCTCCCCTAGTCCACGTTGAGGTTAGCTTGGACCGGCTCCACGAATTGAGCACCCACCTCGAATCCACTAGATGTGTTTTTTCACGCTTTCGCGTAGGCTCAACCCGAACCTTCACAAACTTCGTCGGGGCTTCTCACAACCTTAAGAGCTCCCGCGCACGACGCTCTACGCCGTCTAGGAGTCGGCAACCTCCAAGAGTAACAAGCCGAATCCTCTCGCTTGAACTTCACCAAGCACAACACATGTGCTTCCGGTGATCACCAAGTGCAACACATGCACAAGGATCCTCCTCAAGTGCAACACATGCACAAGAGACTCTCAATCCTCTCCTAATTGCAACACATGCAATTAGAGGCTCACACTAGCTCAAGAAGCAAATGGGAGAAGGCAACACATGCACACAACTCCTATAAACACCCAAATGCTCTAGCACACAGCCAACCTTTTGCCCTTGTCCCCCAAGGCCTCCGTTTATAGCCTCCAAGCCAAAACTAGCCGTTGGGGGGAAATCCTGGACAAACTCAGCAAACCCGGTGCTACCGCCCTACTGGGACCGGTAGCACCGGCCTCCTCGCCAACGGCTACAAAACTAGCCGTTACAGATTTCCAGTAGCACCGCCAAGCTGGGAGCAGTAGCCGGCCTCAACCCGGTTGCACGGCCTCAGCCGAACTCAAAACACCTCCTCTGGATTTTTCACACCGCCGGAGGAGCGGTTGCACCGGACCTCGGTGCTACCGCCTACCATGGGCGGTAGCACCGGACCACCGCATCGCCAAAAACACCCTCTCTGGAAATTCCACACCGGCGAGAGGCGGTAGCACCGGACCTTGGTGCTACGGCCAAATCATGATAGCACGGACCCGGTGCTACAGGCCTCACATGCAGACGACCGCCTTAGGGAGAAAACACTTTTTCACAAAAACTTTTCTCCAAACCATTCAAGATAAATTCTTTGAGCTATGTGAGGATCAACACATGATCACAACACTATGCAAAACACATTTGCATATGTTAATCACATACTCCAAAGAATCTCATTAACACAACTTATTTGCAAAACACATTTGCCAATAAACCAAGAACTTATGAGATCAATCCTCTTAGCCATGTGATGATCAACACATGATCAAGTCAATTTGCAAAACACATTTGCAAACCCTATTCACATGCTTTAGGATCGAACCCATAATCTAAAGTTCATTTGCAAAACACATTTGCAAATAACAAATCCAACTAACGAAAACACATTTCAGTAAACAACTCAAGATCTATTTGCAAAACGTATTAAGCAAATCAAACTCGAGTCTATGAGATTAATCCCCTAGCCATGTGAAGGTCAACACAAGACCAGTCAACTTGCAAACACCCGTTGCAAGCCCTACTCACATGCTCTCGGATTCGGACCCATAGACCTCGGTTTATTCGCACAACGAACTTGCAAATACACATTAAACCAATTTTATGCTTGAGCATTGTTCTTTGCAATACATGCAAAAACCTAGCTCCAAGCAATACCAAAACATGAGCTCTCTATTTGCAACACATGCAAATCTCTAGCACCATGCAAGCAACCACAACAAATACAAGTGCATGAGTTCTCTATTTGCAACACATGCAAATCTCTAACTCCATGCAACCACTTTAAACCAAATTGCTTGAGCTCTCTCCTTTTGCGACACATGCAAAACTTAGCTCCAAGCAAAAACCAAATCAAATAAGATTCAAATAAGATGCAAGTATGAGCACCCTTATTTGCAACACATGCAAATACTTAGCTCATACAAAATCCAATGCACAAGCTTCACCAATTTGCAACACATGCCAAATGGTTAGCTTCATACAAACATCAAACAAAAGAGTGAGCTAGAGTGAACCGGATCGAGTTCATCAACACATGATGAAGCTCAAGCTAAAAGACTCAACCCCTCTTAATAGTACGGCACCTAACAAGCAACCCGGTCTCACAACCAAACACGGAGACCGGTAAAAGACTAGGAACACATCCTTAGCCCTAGCTAGTTATACCTTTGCCACACTTGATCCACTTGGAGCTTTTATGATTTTCAATCATCTTCTCTCAGATCACCTCTTCTTCTTCTTCTTGGTCATCAACGCATGATGAACCTTCTCTAGCCCTTCTCTTCACTTGGGATCACCTCTTGAAGCTCATCAACACATGATGACTTCTTCTTCCCGATTCTTCATCATCTTGGACTTAACCTACTTCACAACTCATGGAAGATGTTAGTCCAACAAACACGGTTGTCTCAATCATCACCGCACTCCATTAACACATAATGGATGCCTCCAAGATCGATTGAGCACAACCCTAATCAATTTGAATGATTAATTGTGTCTTGAGTACTTTGATGCAACTAATGCTTCATTATACTCAAGAACTTTTCGCTTGTCTTTAATCAACAAGGAAACACCATCAACACATGATGAAATGTTCTTTGATTGATTGAGAGACAATCGAACTCAATTTAAACTCATTTAAATTGACATGAGTATATAACTACACAAGTCATATATACTCAAAAGATTGTTTCAAGGTCTTGATCCTTTATATTGTATGACAAGAGGACATGGATCAATACAATTGAAACATCAAGTTAAATTATAAACTCCCCCTAGATGTGTGCATTCATGTATATATGAATTAAAAACATAATGCACATATTTGGTCTAAAGCACTGGAAGAGTTCATACTTTAACTTGAATTCTAAGTATACATATATATAATAGAATGAATACGAGTGCATACCTTAGGTTTTCCATTTTCCATCCAAGTATGAGACTAATAAGAATAAGACTTAATAAAACATGTTAGTCTCATAATGATTAGATTTGTCATTAAACAATGATTAAACATTAATATTAAACCAATCACCAAAACCAATAGAGCTTGAACTTACAATCTCCCCCTTTTTGGTGATTGATGACAAATCCTACATTAATTGCTCATTTGGATGAAAAACAATTTATGAAGGGGTTTTGAAACTTAAAGATCGAATATTACAAATAAAATTTCCAAAAGCATATCCCCTTATGGCATAAAAATTCAAGCTCTTACCACTTATAAAAATATAAGCTCTAATACCACATAACTTAGCTTTAATACCACTTAACTTATATTGCTTAACCAAACCAAGCACTCATATCACTTATAAAGTTTTAACCAATGAGAATCGAGTGCACACATCAATTTCTCCCCCTTAATAGGCATTAAACTCAAAGATCCAAATGAGGGAATTAAGCTCATAATAATTCTCCTCCTTTTGGCATTAAACACCAAAAATGGAAAACCAATCCAAAAGGAGGTTGTACCACTTGAAAATATCGAGGGCTAAGCATTACTTCGGAGATCATATGTCAAATTAAAAAGAGTATAGAGCTTGGTAAGAGAAGCAATCGAATATAGTTATTTGAAATGAAATAATTCTCCCCCTTTTTGGTCATAAAATGATTTGAAATGAAATCATGCGACCATTGCAAGGAATTTTGGTTTTAAAGAATTAAGGCCAATTTTTTTGTAAACTTTTGAAATATGACCTAAAAGAGTAAACCATTTTTAGAAGGAGGCCATATTTAGAGTTAAATCTCAAAAGGATTATTTGAAACACATTCAAATAAAACTCCTCATTTTATTAGGCTATTCAATGAATTCATCATGACTCACTTGAAGAGTCCATAATTTGCCTAATATGACTTAAACAAGGAATTTATCTAAAAGAAGGCCTGATACCAATTTTCTAATAAGATTTTCAATGAAATTACTTAAAAGAAATCTTTTTGAAGAAGCATCACTTGTAGTACTACTTTAAGGAGAATAAGAAACTTGTACCACTTGTAATGCTTACTTTTCAAATTATACCACATATAAATATTTCTTCAAGTGATACTATATGAAAAAGATACCACTTGAAAGATCATTAGAACATGAGGTACTACTTGAGAAAGAAAGATATCAATGAGAAAAATCTCAAGAGACATTGCTTGAAGAACACTTGAAAGATAAGCAATGTCAAATGAACCATTTCAAAATAAAGCATTTTCATTTAAACTCAGCTTAATATGAATTTATCCCCGTTAGATAATTCAATCATACAAAGGATCTCACACAGAGAGTCCTTGAGAGATTGAACTTACAATTAAGCTTCAAATGGGAAATTAATCCATATGAGTTTGAAATATCATTAAAATTCATAAAAATGAATGAGGGGTATAGGTGGATACCATTTGTAAGAATTTATAAAACAAAGAAAAAGTTGGTAACACTCGATAGAAATCAATACCCCTTAATTTTCTCAAAGGTTTGGAAAAAATTGAAGGTATGAGAGCAATAACATTAGAGATACCATTTAGAGATAAATACACAAAACTTGATTAAAATAAGATCCCATAAGGTTCAAGAGTTGAAGCATGGAGCTATTAGCATTTAGACATTTACAAGTTTTGGTTTTGAAATGATATTTCAAAAAGAACCCAAATGGATACCACTTATAATATATCAACGGAAACTTAATGGATATCTCTTGAAATTAAGCCAAATAATTTTTAAATGATTTCAAAATTTGCAAAAATGTAATTTGGGATCATAAGAAGCTTTTCCAAAAAGAATTTTTGAAAAAGGAAGTTCCAATCAAAAGATATCCCAAAATAAATTTCAAAAAGTCTGAAAATTCAGAACAATTCTGCCAGGGCCGGTACTACCGCCATTCAGGTGTGGTACTACCGGCCGCCGGTGCTACCGCCATTCAGGTGCGGTAGTACCGGGATCCGGTGCTACCACGGTTCAGAGTGGTGCAACCGGCTCTGACAGACTGAAAAACTAAATTTTCGCAAATTTTGCAAAAATAATTCAAATGAAGTCCAAATGATTTGAAAATTTCCAGAAATAAACTTTGGACTATTTATAATGTTTTACAAAAAGAATTTTCGAAAAAAGAATTTTATTTTGAAAGATATGGCAAATTGTGCTTTGAGGCATGAAAATGAGATTAACAAACATAAAGGGCCTCAAGGTGCAATTTTAATTTCGGATTTCATAAAAATTGAATCCTCATGGCTTGTAGGATTTGAAATACTTTTAGAAACCATGATACCACTTGAAAAGATAATGAAATCCAATTTGAAAGCCAAGATTGAGCAATATGCTTAAATAGGCTATTTTAGGTGAAAACAAGAATTTTGATCAATTTTGATTTCAACATAAAATTTTCATTTTGAAAGCTTGTAAAACATTTGAAATACATATTAAAATACTTTTACAAAGCTTTTTACAATTTTAGGCCTTTTAAACATAAGATTTGACTTTTGACCAAAATGGTCATTTTGAAATAGCTATTTGTAAAATAAAGCCAAATATTTCAACACAAGATTCAAATGAAGAATAAGATGAGATATAGAGATTTGAATTTTGTGTATGAGCCTTAAATATCATTTTGAACTAAGATACTACACAAGATCTAGTCCAAATGAAGAAACTCACAAAGTGCAATAATATGACCATTATGGGTCAAGTATAGTTTTTGGGTGAGTTTCAAAATCAAATAACTTTTGATTGGTTGGTCTTTTGAAAATATTTTGAACACGAAAGTTGTTAAGAATGACCAACACTAGGTTTTCGTTTTGGAATTATTTTCAAAATCATTTTACATTTAATTCTATGAAAGTTATAAGTTTAAATCCAAAACAAGAAACTAGAAACTTGATTTTAGGCATGAAACTCATTTTCTTTGTAAAATAGATTTTTGTGAAGCCAAAACTATTGGAAAACCTTTTGAAAGCATTTGTATACATTTTTGAACTAGTTTTCAAAAGATTACTAATAGTATACAAAATTTTGACTTTTGACTAAATGGCTCCATTTTGAAAATATATATTAGCACTTATATAAATATGGGCACACATAGGGATGTAATTTACATGGTTATGATTTAGCACTCCCTCTTATTGTGCCACTACCCCAAACTTGCTCAAGATTACAATCAATACAATTAACAAGCATGAGCAAGAATCATAAGCAAGTAATTTAAATTGATTTTCATTAAAAACGTAGCTTAACCTACACAAGGCTAAAAGCTATAAGAATCAATTTAAATACTTGTTACCCGAGATGGCATTGGTTCATGATTGATGTGAATGTCTTCAAGCTTGGCTTCTTTTGCACATGATGGAATCATTCTTGATCAAGCCAAAGCTTCAATGCATCTCTAAGCACCTACAATTCTTTTAGGCGCTTTTTGGTACCCAATTTTTGTTGGGTCCAAGAATGTTAGTCACAAGTGATTTAGGAACCCAAATGGCCCTAACATTAATAGTCTTAGGTGAACTAACATGACTAGCAATGGGTTTGAGGTTATTATTCCTCCTAAGCGAATTATTTGCATTGTAAAGAGAAGGCTTAGGAGGTCTAGTAAAATTCACAAACCCATTTCTAGTTTGATCCTTTCTAAGCATATGATGATCATTATAATGAGAATGCTTAGAGGATCTAACAAATCTAGCAAATATTTTGCTATTGTTATTTTTCCTAAGCACATGATCAACATGATTTTTCTTGGTCTTAGGAAATCTAGCATTTTGAGCAAACACATTTCTAGATTCATTTCTCCTAAGCAATTGAATATCATAATTTTGCAAGTACTTGGGAGAATCGACAAACTTGGCAAACACATTGCCATTTTTGTCCTTCCTAAGCAAATAATGATCATTTACAATAATGGGCTTAGGAGTAGTACCTTTGGGACAATCCTCACGAAGTGTCCCTTTCCCGACAATTGAAGCATGTCACGCTATTTGGCCTCTCTTGACCGCTTTGACTTGCTTCTTGCCGGTGTGCCTCTCCAATGGTGGTGTGGACTTGACTTCCACTAGATGAGGGCGCACCGAGGCGTAGTGGCCCTTCATTTTCTTCTCCCTCTTGGAGATGTAGCCGATCCCTCTCTTGTCAACCAACTTTCGTTGATTGCTTAGAATGTTGTCGAGGTGACCTTTCCTTTGTAGCACTTCTCTAAGTCACTTCTCAATTGAGTGACTTGTTCCTTGAGCTCATTATTTTCCTCTACAAGATTAATCTCACAAGACATAGAGGAAGTAGAAGCAATATTTGTATTTGAGCAACAAGGCATATCAATTGAATTATTGCAAGAGGTGGACATGTCAATTTTTGATGAAATAATAGGATTGACATTTAAGCAAGGCATTTCATCAATTAAATCACATGTAATTCCTATGTCCACCCTAGGCTTAGTGAGTTTTTTGAGAAGGAGAGATTCATGATTCTCTTTAAACACATTATAATCATTTTTAAGAGAGTCATGTTCAAGCTTTAAGATTTTATATTTTGTTTTCTCCTTCCCAAGATAATTATTGAGCTCCTCTAACATATTCATAAGTTCATCATAGGAGGGCTCATCATCCTCATCACTATCACTTACCTCAATTTTACCTTTAGCCATGAAGCAACGAGTTAACGATGAAAGAATTTGATGATCATCGTCGCTTGAGGCCGAGGTTGAGGTCTCTTCATCACTTGACGTAGAAGTGGAGGTTTCTTCTACCGATGTCCAATCCTTAATGCAATCATTGTTTGTTGATGTGGATAATTCAAACAATTCTTAAAGCTTGATCCACATTTCATGGGCGCTTTTGAGATTGCAAATTGAATTAAAGACATCTATGCTCACAAAACTAAATAAAGAATTAGTAGCTTGAGCGTCGAGATGTAGGCATTTCTCTTCTCCTTTAGTTGGAGCGAATTCATTCAACCGAAGAGAAAAGCCCACATCTACGATCCACCATATTTTAGGGCTCATGGATTTAAAATGAGATACCATAAATAATTTCCATGAAGCATAATTTGAGCCATCAAAAATATGTGAATCGGTGTAGTGCACTAAACCACTAGTCGCCATCCTTTACTCTCTAGACGGTTAAGTCTAATAAAATGAGAGACCAAGCTCTGATACCACTTGTAAGGTCGAGGATGCCGACTAGAGGGGGGTGAATAGGCGGATTTTAAAAAAAAACTTTCTCTTTCTAATTTCTACAAAGCAATTCACCCCTAATTACCCCTATGCCAAAACCTATCAATAATAATGCGGAAGCGATAAACTAAGGTTTTGACAATTAAAGCCTAAATCAACTAGGCTCACTATGTGTACTAACTAATTATGTCTCTAAGAAAAAGGCAATTCTAAAGACAAGCAATCAATCAATTTAATTCTATGAATGTAAATTGCTTGAATACAAATAAAGAGAACAAGGCAAGCACAAGAGACACAATACTTTTTACCGTGGTGATCGGAGACTTGCCGGTCTCTCCTAGTCCACGTTGAGGTTAGCCCAAACACATTGGACCGGCTCCACGAATTGAGCACCCACCTCGAATCCACTAGATGTGGTTTTTCACGCTTTCGCGTAGGCTCAACCCGAACCTTCACTAACTTCGTCGAGGCTTCTCACAACCTTGAGAGCTCCCGCGCACGACGCTCTACGCCGTCTAGGAGTCGGCAACCTCCAAGAGTAACAAGCCGAATCCTCTCGCTTGAACTTCACCAAGCACAACACATGTGCTTCCGGTGATCACCAAGTGCAACACATACACAAGGATCCTCCTCAAGTGCAACACATGCACAAGAGACTCTCAATCCTCTCCTAATTGCAACACATGCAATTAGAGGCTCACACTAGCTCAAGAAGCAAATGGGAGAAGGCAACACATGCACACAACTCCTATAAACACCCAAATGCTCTAGCACACAGCCAATCTTTTGCCCTTGTCCCCCAAGGCCTCCGTTTATAGCCTCCAAGCCAAAACTAGCCGTTGGGGGGAAATCCTGGACAAACTCAGCAAACCCGGTGCTACAGCCTCTCTGGGACCGGTAGCACCGGCCTCGCCAACGGCTACAAAACTAGCTTCTGAGATTTGGTAGCACCGCCAAGCGGGAGCGGTGCTACCGCTCGGCGGTAGCACCGCCTCAACCCGGTTGCCGGCCTCAGCCGAACTCAAAACACCTCCTCTGGATTTTTCACACCGGCCGGAGGAGCGGTTGCACCGGACCTCGGTCTGCTTGCCTACCATGGGCGGTAGCACCGGACCACCAAACCGCCAAAAACACCCCTCTCGGAAATTCCACACCGGCCGAGAGGCGGTAGCACCGGACCTTGGTGCTACCGGCCAAATCATGATAGCACCGGACCCGGTGCTACCAGCCTCTGAGGCTGATGACGACCGCCTCGGGAGAAAACACATTTTCACAAAACTTTTCTCCAAACCATTCAAGATAAATTCTTTGAGCTATGTGAGGATCAACACATGATCACAACACTATGCAAAACACATTTGCATATGTTAATCACATACTCCAAAGAATCTCATTAAGCACAACTTATTTGCAAAACACATTTGCCAATAAACCAAGAACTTATGAGATCAATCCTCTTAGCCATGTGATGATCAACACATGATCAAGTCAATTTGCAAAACACATTTGCAAACCCTATTCACATGCTTTAGGATCGAAACCCATAATCTAAAGTTCATTTGCAAAACACATTTGCAAATAACAAATCCAACTAACGAAAACACATTTCGTAAACAACTCAAGATCTATTTGCAAAACGTATTAAGCAAATCAAACTCGAGTCTATGAGATTAATCCCCCTAGCCATGTGAAGGTCAACACAAGACCCAGTCAACTTGCAAACACCCGTTGCAAGCCCTACTCACATGCTCTCGGGATTCCGGACCCATAGACCTCGGTTTATTCGCACAACGAACTTGCAAATACACATTAAACCAATTTTATGCTTGAGCATTGTTCTTTGCAATACATGCAAAAACCTAGCTCCAAGCAATACCAAAACATGAGCTCTCTATTTGCAACACATGCAAATCTCTAGCACCATGCAAGCAACCACAACAAATACAAGTGCATGAGTTCTCTATTTGCAACACATGCAAATCTCTAACTCCATGCAACCACTTTAAACCAAATTGCTTGAGCTCTCTCCTTTTGCGACACATGCAAAACTTAGCTCCAAGCAAAAACCAAATCAAATAAGATTCAAATAAGATGCAAGTATGAGCACCCTTATTTGCAACACATGCAAATACTTAGCTCATACAAAATCCAATGCACAAGCTTCACCAATTTGCAACACATGCCAAATGGTTAGCTTCATGCAAACATCAAACAAGAGAGTGAGCTAGAGTGAACCGGATCGAGTTCATCAACACATGATGAAGCTCAAGCTAAAAGACTCAACCCCTCTTAATAGTACGGCACCTAACAAGCAACCCGGTCTCACAACCAAACACGGAGACCGGTAAAAGACTAGGAACACATCCTTAGCCCTAGCTAGTTATACCTTTGCCACACTTGATCCACTTGGAGCTTTTATGATTTCCAATCATCTTCTCTCCAGGATCACCTCTTCTTCTTGGTCATCAACGCATGATGAACCTTCTCTAGCCCTTCTCTTCACTTCGGGATCACCTCTTGAAGCTCATCAACACATGATGACTTCTTCTTCCCGATTCTTCATCATCTTGGACTTAACCTACTTCACAACTCATGGAAGATGTTAGTCCAACAAACACGGTTGTCTCAATCATCACCGCACTCCATTAACACATAATGGATGCCTCCAAGATCGATTGAGCACAACCCTAATCAATTTGAATGATTAATTGTGTCTTGAGTACTTTGATGCAACTAATGCTTCATTATACTCAAGAACTTTTCGCTTGTCTTTAATCAACAAGGAAACACCATCAACACATGATGAAATGTTCTTTGATTGATTGAGAGACAATCGAACTCAATTTAAACTCATTTAAATTGACATGAGTATATAACTACACAAGTCATATATACTCAAAAGATTGTTTCAAGGTCTTGATCCTTTATATTGTATGACAAGAGGACATGGATCAATACAATTGAAACATCAAGTTAAATTATAAACTCCCCCTAGATGTGTGCATTCATGTATATATGAATTAAAAACATAATGCACATATTTGGTCTAAAGCACTAGAAGAGTTCATACTTTAACTTGAATTCTAAGTATGCATATATATAATAGAATGAATACGAGTGCATACCTTAGGTTTTCCATTTTCCATCCAAGTATGAGACTAATAAGAATAAGACTTAATAAAACATGTTAGTCTCATAATGATTAGATTTATCATTAAACAATGACTAAACATTAATATTAAACCAATCACCAAAACCAATAAAGCTTGAACTTACAAAGCTACCGGTGAAAATCAATTGCAAATCCAAGTTACCAATAAAATGATATCGTTAAAATAAAGAAGAAACAGATTCATGTACAAACTACAAAACACATTAACTAGTTGAGTTGATCACGTAACTGGTTCGGTAGTAATAGTAAAATATATAGAAGATAGCAAAATGTAGAAAGCATGATAGTAAATCATTCTCATTCGTATACACACCTTGACCCCATTAATACCAAGGTTATTTCTGTTGCAGCAAAGGGTACCGACCGAAATAGAAAAATCATAAATACACTATAGTTAAAATTTATAGCAGGCATGACAGTAAAATCATTCACACTATAGTAAAATTACTACAATGAGTAAAGGATAGTAATTAATTGTTTTGTGATGCAGTACCTTTTTAACTTTGCAATTAACCTTTTTTATTATCATGCATTGAGCTTTTTGTACTATATGTGAATCACCGTATATACGTCACAAACTTGCTGTAATAGATGATAAAATCAATTAGGAACCCTTCGTAAAAATATTAAGTATCTGTTCTATAGTAAAATCCTGTACAGATCAGTCATTTAGTAGTAAACCATATTTATCGTGTAAAGTCCATGAAAACTATATATACAAGTTCTGAAAAATTCTCAAAAAATTACCATACGTAGGGAATGTGATCTTCTATAATCCTATAAAATTTGAAGACCAAAACCACTCGCATTTGAAAGATATAAAAAGGACAAATTTTCTATTCATCATTGATTAGCGCTTGCCAATTTCATATCTTTCAAATGAGATTGATTTTGATATTCAAATTTTATAGAGATGTAGAATCTCACCTTCCCTGCTTATGGTAATGTTTTGAGAATTTTTGAAAATATGTACATCTCATATGAGTTTGTTACTTGCTGTCTCATACGAGTTTTCATTCGAGTTTACAAACATATTCTTATTACTGGTACAAGTTACTATCTCATAGTATAATAGTAAAATCCAATTACTACAAATACAACTAGAAATTACTATCATACAATATAATAGTAAAATCCAATTATTGATCCTACACAGATCAGTCATTTTGATTGTAAAATTCTATGAAAACTACATGTACAAGTTCTAAAAAATATGAAAGATATGAAATTGACAAAGCACTAAACAATGAAAAATCACTAGTCAGCCAAATTTGTCTTTTTCATATCTTTCAGCTGCTATTGATTTTAGTCTTCAAATTTTATATGGTTGTATAATCCCACCTCCCCTGTGTATTGTAATTTTTTGAGAATTTTTGAAAACCTGTAAATATGGTTTTCATAAATAAGAATTTAGTTCTCTTTGTCAGATCTGCAGTAAAATGTTTGAAAAGGTCTCAAAAAATTACCTCACATAGGGTAGGTGAGCTTTTACAACCCTATGAAATTTGAAAAACAAACTCAATTGCGTTTGAAAGATATAAAAGTGATAAAGTGCTAAACAGTAGGATATGCTGTCTTTTACTGTCGAAAATAACATTTTATTATCTATTACTTAATGTGTTACTATGATGAGGACATAACTCACCTACCCTATGTGTGCTAAAGTAGAATTTTCTCCCTTTTGAATATCTTTTATTCCTTTGAACTTCACCAATCTGCTTTCAATTTGTTTTACAGACCAAGGCAGTGGGAAAGAATCCTGTCAACTCATCAGGAATCGGCCAAGGTAGCAAACATCCACGCCCTACTGGATCTGCCCTGGCAGGTTATTCTTTTGGCATCTTAGGAATCCAATCTCCTTCACTCTCCGATCATGAAAGACAATAGCCATGTAAACACACATTCATCGGCTATAATTTAGATTCTCCATAGCTTTTGTATAAACAAACACTTATAGCCAACTTCTTAACAGAAAAGAAACGTAACAAAAGCTAATAGCCAACTTCTTAACAGAAAAGAAACGTTGCCAACAAAATAAAAAGGTGTTGGCTAGTAGCGGCAACAAGCCTCTAGAGCAATCGGGTGAAAGCTCTCCACATGCTTCCGGCACGGGCCAGGTAAAACTTCTCTATGAATTGATCCTAAATCAAAGTCTGATATCAACAAATCGGCTAACAGAATTATTGACATTTCTTATAGCCTGCTCTTTCTCCACCGACATCTGTAGTTGATATTCTGATCGAACTTCCTATAGATGCCAATTTGTCACCTCTGGCATCGCATCCAACACCTCATGCCAGAATTCCTGTAAGCGCACCAACTATTGCAATCGTGTCTGCTGTTGCTAAAGGGTCAGGTGCCAAATCGATCAAATCCGTGAGCAACGTGCTGGGATTTGATTGGTCCAACTTGGAGGATGGAGCGACTTGGGTGCTGAGAGTTTCCCAAAGGAAGTTCAAAAAATCTTGGCCATGTCAAAAGAAGCGTCGGCCAAGATTGTATCGGCTCCAGGAATGCAAGAAAAATTGAACAACTTTTTCAAGTTACTTTTCACCCCATCGGCCAATCTGCTAAAAAATGCTCAACCTCTGAGGGATGCTATGGCATCAGTGCAAGCCAACCTACTTGAAGAGGCCATGGCTGCATTGTTGAATGTATGCCATCTTGCTGAGCAGAAGGAGACGGTGTAGGCGGCCAAGGCAAGAATTGCTCATCGGGAAGCTCAACAGTAGGACCAAAAGATATTCACGAGATGGTAGCCGATACCAAAAACAAGAAGACCAAATATGACGAAGATGTGAAATCTCTTAACTCCAATAAGAAGGCAGTTCTGAAGTTGAAGCAGACTAAAATCTTCCTCGAATCAGAGTTGATCAAGGTCACTAAACAAATAGCCGATGGTCATGAAATTATAACCAGCTCCTCTTCAGCCCTAATATAGTTTTCCAAACCAAATCGGCTTCACAAAATGACTTAGACATCACTCTTTTATTGTAAGCCCTTGCAACTCTTGCCTTATCCTTCTTAAGCCGATCTAGCGTATGTAAACGTAATTCCGCCAATTCGTCTATGTTATCATACACCAGATCCTTATAATCCCGAGCCGCCAGTCCATTTTGCCTGGCTATTCTTATTGAATCAATGTTAATTTCCATGAGCAACACATCCTCTTGTCCATAAAACAATTGATAAGGTGATAGCTTGGTCGCACCATGGCAAGCAATCCAATAAGCCCATAAAGACTTCGATAACGTCACATGCCAATTCTTTGATTTTTCTTCAATTTTTCTCTTGATTAACTTAATCAACGTTTTATTTGACGACTCGGCTTGACCATTAGCCTGAGCATAATAGGGTGATAAATTCAACAATTTTATACCCAAAATTCTAGCAAAACCTTGAAACTCATTAGACATAAAAACAGTTCCTTGATCGATCGTAATAGTTTGAGGAATTCCAAACTGATGGACAATATGTTATGTAGCAAATCTGATAGCTTCAACACTTGTAACTTTTTTAAGCAAAATTGCTTCGACCCATTTAGAAAAATAATCGATCGTGGACAATATGAATTTATGGCCTTTGCTTGACACAGGAAATATTTGTCCGATTACATCTATTTCCCATCCTCTGAATGTCCAAGGCTTGATAATTGGATGCAAAGTCGATGCTGGAGCCAATTGTACATTGCCAAATTTCTGACAAGTCTGACATCCTTTGTAATATTTGAAACAATCCTCCAACATTGTCGGCCAGAAATATCCAATACACCTTAACAGCCATTTCATCTTTTAAGCCGATTGACGAGTTCCATAAATACATTCGTGCACTTCTCCCATGGCCACTTTAGCTTCTTCGGCTTCAAGACATCTTAGTAACAAATCCTCCAAAGTCTAATAATACAATACATTATCGAGCAAGACATACTTTAGGGCATGTTGCTTAATTCACTGATCAGTGGGTTTCGAAGGATCGGTCAAATATTCAACTGTTTTTATCCTCCAATCTCTTGTGGTGACACACATGACCTTTTTTCTATCCGCTCGAATTCCTCCAATCGGCCAAAAACTTTATAGCCTGATGCTTATTGAGCTAACAATTTAGCCTTGTCATTTAACTCACGAGGAATATGACAAATGGAAAAAGAAGTAAATGAGCCGATTATATCGAGACACTGCTCCAAATATTTGATCAACACTTCATCACAGCAGTTATATTCTCTCTTAATCTTCTGTACCACCAACAGAGAATCACCATAAGCCTCAACAGAATCAACTCCAATATTATCGAGTAGCTGTAGGCCTTTAAGCAACGCTTCATATTCGGCATGATTATTGGAACACCTGCAATTCAGCCTTAAAGCGAACTCAAAGCTATATCCTTTTGACGAAATCAACACTATCCTGATACCATCACCCTCTCGATATACCGATCCATCGAAAAACAATTTCGAAGGGGCAACAGATATTAGATCGGTATTCATGTTAGTTTCATGTCCTGTTATAAAATCGATAATTGCCTGACCTTTGACAGCTTTAGCCAATTCATATGTTAGATCAAACTCGATGAGTGTATAGGCCCATTTACCAAGTCAACCCTGTAAAATTGGAGCTGATAACATATACTTGATAACTTCTGTTTTACAAATGACTTTACAAGCCGATGCTAAAATATAATGCCTTAACTTGATGCAAGCAAAATATAATGATAAGCAGAGATTTTCTGCAAAAGGGTACTGGTTTTTGCATCAATTAACCGTCGGCTTAAGTAGAAAATAACCCGCTCTTTACCATCAATTTCTTGTGCCAAAATAGCTCCTATTGTTGCCCCTTCAGTCGATATATATAATTTGAATGGTATACCTTTCCTTGGTGCGGCTAAAACCAGAGGCTTGGACAAATACTCCTTAATGTTCTCAAAAGCTCTCTGTTGATCTGCTCCCCAAACAAATTCTTGATTTTCCCTTAATTTCAACAACGGGGTAAACGAATTAATTTAGCTAGATAAATATGAAATAAAATGTCATAAATAAATAATCTTGCCGATTAGCTTTTGCAGATCCTTTTTACAAGCAGGTGGCTTTGTATCGGCTATAGCCTTGACCCTTTCTTGATTGGCTTCAATTCCTCTTTCATGTATCATAATGCCTAAAAACTGGCCTATCGATACAACAAAAGCACACTTGTATGGATTCATCTTTGAATCATGTGCCCTTGTCTATTTGAACATTGTTTCCAAATCGGCTAGATACTGCAAATCTTCCTTGGATTTTACAACAAGATCATCGATGTAAATTTCCACAATATGGCTAATTAAATCACGAAAGATTAAATTCATGGCACGTTGATATGTTGCACTAGCATTTTTCATCTGAACGTCATCACCACCCATTAAAACAAATCTAGAGCACCAGGGAACCTGAATGCAGTCTTAGAGATATCGACTTCTACCTTGAATATCTAATTATACTCGGTATTCCCATCAAGAAAACTAATAATTTTATTTCCTGATGCAGCATCGATAAGCATATCGGCTATTGGCATTGGGTTCTCATCTTTTGGCGTGGTTTTATTTAAATCCCTAAAATCAACACACACCCTGAGTTTGCCATTCTCTTCATAATAGGGACGATATTGGAAACCCACTCAGCATATCGGTAAGGCCTGATAAACTTAGTCTCCTAAAATCGCTCAATTTCTTCTTTTATAATGGTATACAAGGTCTGATTAGATCTTGTAGGGGACTGTTTAAGCAGCCGATAACCTGGCTTTATAGGTAGCCAATGTTCAACAAGTTGTTGGCTTAAACCAGGCATCTCATGATACTCCCAAGCAAAATAATCTTTATATTTCTTTAACATCTTGACCAACTTTTCTTTATAATTTGTGGCTAATTTTGAACTAACAAAAGTTGGTCCTTTTCTTTCACCATCACCTATGTCGACTTTGTCCAATAAATTAGTCGACGTGAAACCTTGGCCTAATTTCTCGATTTCTTAAAAATCCTTAATGACCTCATAGCTATCTATTGTTTATCGATAACAACGTATTCTACCTTGTAAAGCCTTTACCATCGATTTGGGCTTCATCGGCATAACATTTCGCCTGTTTGATCAAGCGTGCTCGGACTTACATTTATCGGAATGAGCCTAGTTTTATTGATGCAAATAAAATCATAATCATCTAGGGATTTGCCCGATATGCACTCGGCCTCGTCATGTTGCCACTTCGCATCTGAACTCACTATGGCTATGTGAGCCGATATGTCGGCTTGAACCACTTCGACCTCGTCCCTATTCCATTGGACGAGCGTCTGATGCATGGTACACGGGACGCAATAGTTGGCATGAATCCAATCTGGCCCTAATAGAACGTTGTAATTACCCTTGGAGTTGTCTACGAAAAAAGCGGTTGGCAATATTTTTCTACCGACTGTTAACTGTCACCATGACCGTTTGCCTCAGTAGGATCGCTTGTGAAGTCATTTAAAACCATGTTAGTATTAATAAGATCTTCGTCGGACTTATTAAATTTTTTGCATGTGGTGTAGGGCATTATGTTCACAGCCGCGCCTCAATCGACCAACATCCTTGATACCGGCTTGCCATTGATACGACCTTTCAAATATAATAGCTTCAGATATCGATGATCGTCTTGAGGTTTTTCAAAAACTGTATCCTGAGCCCCCAAGCACAACTGAGCAAACGTTTCTTTTTCTGATGCAATACTTATTTTAAATTCGGCCGGCAGAGTGAACACCATGTTGATATCCATCAGAGGTGGAGAATCATCCTGAATCACAGGTGAATCCAGATTATCGGCTGAATCGAACTCATCTTCAACCGGTTCTTTTTCCTCCATTCCATTTTAGCGATTTTAAGCGGCCGGAGCTCATTAAAGGTCTCATCCCTTTGTTTTTCTTGCTCGGCCTCCATCATTTCCTAGGTCCTTAGCCTTTGAAACCGTCTACGTTGCGATCGGCTAAGCCCTGGAGGACACCATCTAGTCTTTGGTTTGATAGGCTTACTTATTTTTCATACCAGATCAACCTTAGCCGTGGAACTCGACAACTCAACCGATTGCATTTGTTTATGGATCGACATGTAAATCCTTTCATAGACCGATCCTCTACCGATTTGTTCATTATGTCCATGTATCGGCATAGATATCCTATCTTTAGCCGATCGCCGTTGCTAGTCACCTTGGCGTGGGTAATGCTCCATCGGACAAGTATACGGTGACGGCAAAGCTGACCCCCTCTCCCAACAGAACTGCCGAAAGGGGCACCGCTAGTGAGCCTTTTCAAGGTTATCAGGCTAATACATATTATCTAGCTGATGCGCAGGATAACGTGGCTTGTTGCCTCTTCTATCATACTTCTCCAACAATTGGGATAATGTTGGTTTTAGCTTGTGAATGGGTTTTCACAGTGGTGATGCTTTTTCAGCCTTGTACCACTTGCCGACCTACAAATCTCCTTTTTGGCTTGATAGTCCTTGAATTCCTCCCTTCGTGGTCGGTTTCTATTTGCAGTGAGCTGACTGTAATCTTCAGGGTCTCCTTGCTGGTATAGCTTGACTGGATGTAAACATGATGTGCAACTTTTGATCCCGTATCTTGTATCGGCCCTTTTCCTTTTTCAGAACATTGGACCATGTTGATTGGATAGGGATTAGCATCCAACTACATCATCGGATCTTCTGTGAACTTGAGTTGGCCATCTTCTATAGCCGATTGTATCTGCTGTCAGAAAATATTGCAATCTTTAGTATTATGAGAAAAAGAATGATGCCATTTGCAATACCTTCGCTTTTTAATTTCATTAGCCAACAGCATGGTGTGTCCTTCAGGCAACCGTATTATTTTTTCTTACAGTAATAAATCAAAGATACGGTCACATTTAGAGACATCAAAAGCATACTTCACATCTGACTTATTTTTTGTTGGCTTAAGCCACGAACAGACTAAAGATTTTTTGGACCCTTTAACCCATTCGGCTATATTTATTTCAGCCTCATCGTCTTCAGATGAATTACTTGAGCCATACTAGACAAGGTTGACCTTGGCTTTGTCTTTATCCTTGTTATTATTATTATTTTTGAACTTATCCCTAAAACCTCTATTATCGGTAAAATGGCTTTCTTGTGTCGATACCCTATGCAACAGGTTATTCAAATTGGTAAATTCCTACCCGCCGAATTTTTCCTTCAACTGGGGAATTAACCCTTGGAAGGCTAAATCGGCTAACTGATTATCAGGCAAAGCGACACTAAAACACCGATTTCTCACTTCCCTAAACCTCTTAATATAATCTGCAATCGATTCCCCAAACTTTTGGCGTACAGAACTCAAATCGGAAATCCTAAGCTCTAAGCTTCCCGAGAAAAAGTACTCGTGGAACCGGCTCTCCAAATAGGTCCAGAAGTTGGCCGAATTCGGGGGTAAGCTTGTGAACAATGTAAAAATATCTCTTGACAAAGATAGTAGGAACAACTTAATTTTTAATCCATCAAACTGAGCAACTTCACCGCAGTGCACGATGAAACGTCCGACGTGCTCTTAAGTAGTGATAGAGTCAGCCCTTGAGAATTTTGCAAAATTAGGAACTTTGAAGTTATTAGGATAAGGCATCCGATCAATATAATCAGGGTATAGCTTCCGATAGCCTGTAACCTTCCCTTTAGATTGTATACCGAATTGGTCTCGCAATATGGCGGATATCTGATTGGCCCAATTGACTGTATTGGTCGACAAAGTGTTAGAAGTTTGCCAATTATGTTCGTAACTAGCATTCTACCCCCCGAGCGTAAGCTCGGGTTGATAGGTTGATTGAGTTGATGGGAGCTAATGAGGCTGCTCATAGCCTACGTTGGTTCTCCTAGCAATCGGCTCCGGTGCTAGAATAAAGGGTTTCGAATACGTCACAACCTTGTATGCAGCCATATTCTTCTGTGAAATTGGCTCGATGTACTGCGGGTGCCTAAGGTTTTCAACTGGCTGTGGAACCGACTGGGGCAAAGCGTAAAACGGAGTCGATGGTGGTAAGTTGGCTGGTGCATCCAACTTAGCGGCATTGGTATTGCTTGATAATGCACAACCCCACTTGTACGAGGATCTCGTGGTAATATTATAGTCGGCTGGGTTGGCATCATGGTAAGAGATGGGGTTGTAGCCGATGGCTTAGGCTCGGCCATTAACACTGGATTTTGCGTGCTTGGTGCTACCGAATAGACCATGTAATTAGGCAGAGTTTGCATTGGATCGAGCAGGCTTTCGACTGATGCCAACTCTTGAGCTATAGTATTTACACTATTAGCGATCATTGGCTTAAGAGTCGTTACCAATGTCGACGACTGAATAATCAAAGCATGGTGTATAGATTGATTAATCATAGCAGATAATTCAGCTTGTGCAGGCATGTATCGACTACCGATGTATTTGTAGTCCCTGTATCACCGAGGGGATTGACCGACGGTAATGCGGTCTTTTGGGTGACACCACATCGGGTTTTCTGATAGCAATTCAGCATCATCTCCTCGAGCGCGTTCTTCTGATCCTCGATCTCCTTGTGCTGTTCTGGTGTCAAATCATCTAACGTTGGGACGATTATAGCTTCAGTGTTGAGGTCAGATGGTGGGATTGTTTTTCGGGTAGAAGACATCGGGTCCCACAGAGCGTGCCAAAAGTGTATTGGCATCGAAAAATGTGACGACGGATTAATCGGCTCAAACACATACGAACACCGGGTTCAAGAGTTTCGAGGCGTGCCAGCCGATTTGATCCTGCAATCGGCAAGATAGATGAAAAATGGGCTCAAAGCCGATCTAACGTGACAATCGGCAATGATCTAAACATCTATTCAAAGCTGATTAAATTAAAAGTAACAATAAGTCTAAACAATTTGTTATAGCTAATTAGATGGTTGGTAAATGTAGAGTTTCTCGAAAAAGGTGATGCATAGTAAGATCAGAGAAAACCAAACCTGGCGTAATCGGAGAAGATCAACAATCGACGATGCGAAACATTATTGATCAACGACGAATTACAAGAGATCTAAATTATAAGGCTACTCCTAATTGATAGGGAAAAGTAGATAAAAAAGTAGATGCGAGCTGTTTGATTGATTCCCTTTCTCCAGCTCGCCCTTGTTCGCCATTTATACTGCATAGCCGATCATATCCTCTTCTAACGCGTTACTGAACATGAACTGTATCGGCCTCTATTACAGATAAAATTCCATCTATATCGGCTACGATTCCAAGTTTAACGCAACTATCCTTTTCTAAGCCAATATCGGTCATACATATTCGCTTTATCCTTAGACTAACAAATCGGTCTTACCTTGCCAAATTTTGGTGCTAACACCTATACACACACATATATATATACACACACACACATATATATAGAAGCCTTTTTCATAACATCCAATATACCACTTCAATGAACATGTTATACTTCTTTATCATTTTTGATATACTTCAATAATAATTCTAAGATACTCAATACGATATGGTTGAAAAAAATTTCACCAAAGCCCTTTATTTTTGCTATATATCTTTTTTCATGTGAAAATGAGTATGCACAAATTATACTATAAAGAGCGGATCATGACGAAATTTTTCATGGAATTCACTTTAGAGTATCTTATAATAAACGTTAGAGTATACACAAAAGGATAAAGAGGTATAACAACATCATTTAAGTAATATATTTAGAGTGGGAGTACTTACTCCCAGAAATTATAGAACATTTTCATATATATATATATATATATATATATATATATATATATATATATATATATATATATATATATATATATATATATATTGCTGGGCGTACGTGACAAGAAGAAAAGAAGTTTTGACGCATATGCGAATCCAAGTTCGTAGATCACGTAGTTAAACATTTTTTTTAAAAAAAATGATGGTGATTAATTTAGTAAATATCCAAGTTGCTAGTACCGCCTGTACTGTATACCAGCTAGGCACGTAAAAGAATAGAAAGGTCTCGTCTTCCCCGCGGGTTCGTCGGGATGGATGCATGGGCAGTTGGCGACTTGGCGCGCGCGCGAGAAGATCGATGGAGGAAAGGCAACCGCCACGACCCACTCCGTAGTCCGTCCGTCCGTCAGAGAGAGATTCATTCCACCGGGATCCCCTCCCCGGCCTGCTTATTTCATCCTCGCGAGGGCGCGGCGGCAGCCTCCGTCGATCCATCGATCGGTCGCCGGCCGGCCTAGCTAGCCTGCAGGCCCGCCTCCTGATCCACGACAAGCAGGAAGGCATGCTTCTGTATAGCTATCTACCTGATGCATGATTCATGGCATCCATGGCCTGCCACCTGTGCGCCGCGCACCGCGCCGTCGTTTTCTGCTCCGCCCACGCCGCGAGGCTGTGCCTGGAGTGCGACGGCGCTATGCACGACGCCACCGCCCTCGCGGGCCTCCACTCGCGCGCACCGCTCTGCGACGCCTGCGGTGCGGCGCCCGCGTCTCTGCGCTGCGCCAGCGACCGCGACCGCCTCGCGCTCTGCGCCGAGTGCGCCGACCACCGAGCCCCCGCCGGCACCTACGCCAGGTGCCCCATCAGCCAGTACACGGGGTGCCCCGGGCCTGCCGAGATTGTGCGACACATCTCAGTGGAGGCGCCGTCGCCGCCGGAGGACTTCGACGCGTGGCTCGCCGACAAGCTGCCCCACCTCTTTGACGAGGACGACGCCGTGCCCGAGGTACCAAAGCTAACTAGTCAGATCAGAAAGGAGGAGATATATAAATTGAACCGGATCAACTATATATACAACTCGCGTAACTTAATGATTTCCTGTTTCAATTCCTGCGCGCCTAGCTACCTGCTGCTGCTGGTGGTGGTCATTTCATGGAGGATGCTGGGATGCAGGTGTACGACGGAGACGTGATGGGCACAGCAGCAGCAGCAGGAGGAGGAGGTTTCGGCGGCTGTGATTCAGCTGTAGCCGGGATTGAAAGGTTCCTAGCCGATGACTGGACCGCCGGGCCATGCGCCGCGGCGCTGGAGGACTCAGCTGCCGGATTACATTCACTACATCAGACGACGACGACGTCCTCTGCTCGCCACCTCTTGCCAATGCCATCAGGCCAGCCAGCAGTCATGGCGTCTGCTCTCGTGCAGTCCCTGCCCAACGACCAGTACTTGCTGCTCGGCGGCTCGAGTAGCTTTGAGTGCTTCCCGCTGCCCAGCAGCATCTCGCCGCCGGAGACCGATTTCCAGCAGGACGCCATGCCGCCGTCGCACAGCATGCTGATGGTCGCAGCAGATCACAAGAAACCAGCACAGCAGGAGCAGCAAGATTCGAGCACCATAGCCAAGAAGCGGGAGGAGAGGGACCGAGCCAAACTCAGGTACAACGAGAAGAAGAAGAACAGGAAGTACGTGGTACCTATCCATCTATGCACGCTGGCTAGCTGATTCCTCATCTGTTATTTGCGTGCATGCAATGCTCATGCATCTAGCTAATGATCAGTTCCCTTGCTAGAATCAAAACATACATGTTTTGCAGGTTCTGCAAGCAGATCATGTATGAATCCCGCAAAGCGAGAGCGGACACACGAAATCGAGTCAAGGGCCGATTCGCAAAGGCTACCGCTTCTTCTCTTGACCACTAGTGAACAGCAACCACAGTGCACATAAACAAATCTTAACTCAACCTTGCATCTATAGCTGTAAGTATATACGCGCGTTTCAGTACTTTACCTCTTGATTGTTACTGTATATTAATTGTCCGACTACAGAGGCATCTGATGATAATTTCTTCTTCCTCCTTTTTTTTTCCAACTTGCAGTGCTGTATTCATTTGCTCACAAAGAAAAGGTATACTAGACCAATGGGATATAGATATATCTTGCATATTCGCACATAAACAAGAAGAGGATTAATTCTGTCAAAGGAAAAGTATAGAGGGAGGTGATCGATAGGATCATGCATGGACCAGCGCTTCGAAGATCTTCTTAACGCGAGCAAATCCCGCGATTTTCTTTTCTTTCTTTTCCTGCACATTCATTACATCTTATACATCGATCCTCTCCTTTTTTCCCACCTTGATTGAATTCAACACTCTAGGTAAATTAGCACCAACAACATCATTCTTTCCGGAACTCATGTTTCGTGCTGGAATAAACAGCAACGGCTGTCGCTGTAAATAAAATTTTGCACACCCGAGCCATCCTGATTTCTTTTGCCCCAAATTGTTTTTCTTCTTCGCTTTTTGTTTTTTTTTTCGGTTTGTAACTATTGTTCCGTCCTGTAGTAACCGAATCATTATTCTCATGATAGTGGTAGAGATGATGCTAGTATGACAATTTTATCGTTCTTTTCAATTTTCTCATTGGTACAATCAGCTGTATGATAAGCTTGTTGAAAACATTGAGATAGTCAATGAACTGTGTATCCTTTTCTATTCACAACCTGTATAGTTGTCGTTTTAGCACTCACCGATTTGTCAGTGGCTATACCATATATAATTCTTCTAAGTCCTTCCATAATTTCTCCAGTGAATTCTCATTGATCACCGAATACTTTACCTCATCGGAGAGACATATACGAATTATATTGACAGCCTTCTGCTTCATCATCTTCCTGTCTTCAGCGGACATCTTTCTGGCTTATCCCTTCAAGAGCCGTGATTAACTTTTGATGGACAAGGGCATCCTTCACCACACATTGCCACACGCTGATATTTCCTCCGTCGCCAAATTTCACTACTTGATTTCACATCGTCGACATCGATCTTGATTTTTTGTCATTTGACGGTTTATCGACCTTCTTACAAATCTAATTAATCCAGCCTTAGTTTTGATAACACTTGTTACACGCTGGTCCCCCTTCTAATTCGCAGTAGCTCTCGGATCGGATTAGAGTTTTGTAAGATATAGCACGGGCGTGCACGATGTCAAGAATGATGTAGATGAATCTCATAGAGAGAACCAATATAATACCATTGAAGCAACTATGATGAGAGAGAGAAGATTTCGCGAAGCTAGTTGCAAATTCTAGATGAACAATTTCAAAAAAATACAAGGGATTGTTACCCTCTCACAAGCTCTCGAACCTTTCAGAATACTTGGATCATTGCCCTATACAAGAATCTAGTGCTAAAGAAATAAGGGAAGAACTAGCGTCTGGACGTCCGATCTGAGGATATTTCGTCGGACGCTCGGTGCAACATTTTTTCTCAATGTCTGCAATATTTTTTTCCAACGACTGCAACATTTTTTTGACGCGCACATTTCTACTATTATCGAAGGAAAATATTTCACGCGTAGGAAGAAAATATTTCACACGTAGGAAGAAAATGTTGCAAGCTTCCGAAAATTTCGGACGTCCAAACACAAGTCATTTCGAAGAAATAATCTAACCTCTAATCCTCTCGTGCAACTGTTGCTTTGGATGAGTTGGTTTGTGGCTTCTTAGTTGCTTGGGTTCTGCATGACCACCCCATGGATTTGTATAGCCTCCTTACTTCTCCTTCAAATCAAAGTAGTAATCCTACTCTAAAATAAAGTATGAATCCTAATCTTATTAGGATTTTTCTAGCACACATTTCTAAATCCTAAAAGAGTAGATATGAGTTATCATACTTAACGGTGCTCTTTCAGTCCATCATCTTATGAGTAGCCATCGCCAAGGTTACAAATTTCATTTTCGGACCACATCTCGAAGGTGGCCGAAATCCGAAATTTCGACTGAAATCTGGCCAAATTTCAAAAACCAAATTTCAAATCTAGTATTTTTTAGGCCGGCAAAACCGAAATTTCAGCCCAAATCACCAAAATTTTGGCCCTTTTCAACCTCTTGTGAAATGGTCTCTTCTGACTAGAAAAAATTGGGGAAAAATATGAAAAAATCATTCAAACATTTATCTACATTTCTATCTATTTGAATGCAAAATAATATGTATTAGCACATACATGTGAGAATTGTGACATGGCTTGGATGCCAAAATTTCTAGACTTAGCCAAAATTTTGGGTGTCGAAGTCATAGTAAATTTCTAGACTTAGCCAAAATTTTGGGTGTCCAAGTAATGGTAAATTTCCCATTCTCACATGTGTGTATATGTATTATTTTTTCAAAATTTTCACATACATTCCTCAGAAAAGGCATTACAATTCACTACAAAAAATTTGGTGCTAAAACCCGTCCAACAAACTTGAAAACCGATCGAATTTGTGATCATCTCGGTCAAAAAATCCAAAATCTCGCCAAAAATCCCGAAATCCAAGTTAGGGTTTAGGGTTATGATTACATAAGTTGTATATGTATTTTTTGTAAAATTTTCACAGGTATTCCTCATAAAAGGCATTACAATTCATCACAAAAAAATTAGTGAGAAATCCGGTCCAAAAACCATGAAAACCGTCAAATTTGTGATCATCTCGGTCCAAAAAGTTGAAATCTCGAAGAAGTTGATTGAAATCTCGTCGAAATTCACCGAAATCACTGTAGTAATTTGAAAATTTTCAAAAAAATTTAATCCTACCGAGATTTCAAAAATCTCAGCGAGATTTTAAACCATGGCCACTGCATGAGCTCTGAGTCTGAATTCTCCGGTGAGTCTTAATCCTCCACTAGGATTGGACCGATAGTCTGTTGGGCCAAATGAGGAATTTTAGATACTATCCCCCACCAAAATATGAGATCTCAACCAAGATTTTCGAAATCTCCCCGGTTTTGTCACGCTTCAGATCCCAAGTTAATTGCGTGACTGAATCGGGCTGTCACCCCGACAAGTCAAAAAGGATTCAGAAATTAGAATAGCGACATACAGTGTACTGCCCAAGTCTCTCTCCATGGTTTAAGAGTGGCAGCCAGCTGATGTGACCCATAAGAACATTCAGACGGTGACTATCTATGTGGGGTATGACCCGTCGAATTGCATAGTCAGGTCTTCTATAAATTTCAGTCGACCATCTTCTATAGTCGATTGTATTTGCTGACGAAAAATATTGCAATCATTAATATTATGAGAAAAAGAATAATGCCATTTGCAATACCTTCACTTTTTAGTTTCTTCAA
Source organism: Otatea glauca (assembly GCA_036346275.1). Taxonomy (NCBI): domain Eukaryota; kingdom Viridiplantae; phylum Streptophyta; class Magnoliopsida; order Poales; family Poaceae; genus Otatea; species Otatea glauca. The sequence continues at coordinate 721,656 of CM070734.1, read as the reverse complement.
CAGACGGTATAACATGAGCTTTAGGCAACTGTATTATCTTTTCTTGCAGCAATAAATTAAAAATATGGTCACACTTTGATACATCAAAAGCATATTTTACTTTCGATCGATTCTTGGTCAGCTTAAGCCACGAACAGACTAAAGATTTCTTATATCCTTTAACCCACTCAGCTATATTTATTTCAGCCTTGTCGTCTTTCGATGAATCACTTGAACCATATTCGACGATATTAACTTAAGCTCTAGTGGTTTTGGTGATTGGTTTTAGATTAGTGCTTAATAATTGTTTAATGACAAATCTAATCTTTAATGAGACTAATATGTTTATTGAGCTTATTGTTAGTAGTCTTATAATTTGGATGGAAAATAGAAAACCTAAGGTATACACTCGTATTCATGCTTATTATCTCATTGCATACTTTGGTTTCAAGTTAAAGTATGAATTCCTCTATTGTTTTAACCTTAAAATGTGCATTATGTCTCAAATTCCATATATTACATGGATGCACACATCTAGGGGGAGTTCGTGCTTTAACTTGAGGTTTTAATAGTATTGATCTATTTAGTCTTGCCACATAAATCAAGGATCAATACTTTGAAACAATTTCTTGAGTATATATTTGACTTGCATAGTTGTAGTATACTCATGGTAATAAACTCCAATGCAATCAAATTGAATATGTGTATATTTTTTCCAATCCAATTATATGTATGCACATATCTATATGGACTTTATTCTATGGTTGATGGTCTAAATAGGTATTGATCCCTTTCCATTCCACTCAAATATTTTGGATCATTACTTGAAACCATCGAAATGAGTATATGAAAACTTGTGTAGTTAATACATACTCATATCAATTTAAATGAACATTTAGATTGAGTTCGTTTGTCTTATTAATCATTAAAGAACACTTCATCATGTGTTGATGGTGCTCCTTGATTAATTAAGGACAAATGGATAGTTCTTGAGTGTAACAAAGCATTAGTTGCATCGAAGTACTCAAGACACATTTATATCATTCAAATTGATTTGAGTTGTGCTCAATCGATCTTAGAGGCATCCATTATGTGTTAATGGAGTGTGATAGATGATTGAGACAACCGTGTTAGTTGGACTAATATTTTCAATGAGTTGTGAAAGTAGGTTGAGTCCAATGGTGATAAAGAATCTGTAAAAAGAAGAAGTCATTATGTGTCGATGAGCTTCTTGAGGAGAATCCCGAAGTGAAGAGAAGGGAGGAGAAGAGCTAGAGAAGAGTTCATCATGTGTTGATGAACAAGAAGAGAAGATGGATTGCGATCCCAGGAGAAAGATGATTGAAGATCTAAAAGCCCCAAAGGGGATCGCGTGCGGCGAAGGTATAACTAGATAGGTTAGAGTGTCATAGTTTACATCGCCGTACTATTAAGAGAGGTCGAGTTATTTTACTTGAGCTTTAGCTTGTGTTGATGAACTCAATCTGGTTCACTCTAGCTCACTCTCTTGATCGGTTTTTGCATAGAGCTAACCATTTAGCATGCGTTGCGAATGGGTGAATCTTGTCCATTGGTTTTTGCATGATGCTTTGATTTGCATGTGTTGCAAATAGGAGAAGTTCATGTTTGCTTCTTATTTGAATTCTCAATTTATTTTGGTATTGCATGGAGCTAGGTTTGGCATGTGTTGCAAAAGGAAAGAGCTCAAGCAATTTGGTTTTAATCGATTGGATGGAGCTAATATTTGCATGTGTTACAAATAGAGAGCTCATGCACTTGAGTTCATTTGGATGTTTCATGGAGCTAAGTTTTGCTTGTGTTGCAAAAGGAGAGAGCTCATGCAACTTGATTTTAATGGTTGTTATTTGCATGGTGCTAAAGTTTGCATGTGTTGCAAATAGATAGCTCATGCATTTGAGTTAAATGCTTTGTGTTTGCAAAATATGGTTTAATTGAATCTTATATTAGGGCATGTGAATAGGGTTTGCAAATGTATTTGCAAATTGACTTGATCATCACATGGCTCAAAATTTATTTTTAATTTGAATGGATTTGTTATTTGCAAATATGTTATGCGAATGAACTAGAGATTATAGGTTTCGATCCTAGAGCATGTGAATAGGGTTTGCAAATGTGTTTTGCAAATTGACCTGATCATGTATTGATCATCACATGGCTAAGAGGATTGATCTCATAGGTTCTTAGTTTATTTGCGAATGTGTTTTGCAAATAAGTTGGAGTTTTAAATGCAATTCTTTGGAGCATGTGAATAGAGTTTGCAAATGTGTTTTGTAAATTGACTTGATCATGTGTTGATCATCACATGGATCAAAGAATCAATCTTTATTTGTGTCGTCTCTGTCTCCTTCCCAGAGCACTAAACCATGTTGATCGGGAAGGGTGAATGGGTGCTTTGCTAATAAGATGATTAGATTCTAAAAAGAGGGACTAGGAATGTTTACATTGTGACTTTGGTTGGTGATGCTAAATTAATAGTTTATAAGCTTATGAACAAGGCAAGGAAGGGTGTGTATATATCTGGTGTTTGCTGCATTATTCCTATATTTCGGTTATCCAGTTGGTATGCATGTGTCCTTATAAATGCTTGCTACAGAATTTAAGACTTACGAGAAGTGAATTTACTAGACATGCATTCATGTTATAAGATCATCTTTTTGTCTCATAGCAGATTCTCTAGTTACTTTGAGATGTCATGCTATTACTCAAAATGATTGATTAAAATTTACTGCTATTGAGGGATAATGTATTCAAACTAAAGTTGGGCACCTGCTTCTGCAGAGAGAAAGGACTGTTGATGGGGCAAAAGGAGAGAGAGGCAGGTGGTTGTCTGACTTGTCACCTTCCTCCTACTGTGATGGTCAGTTCCTCCTCCTTCTAGCAGCAAGTTAGCAAATGGGAGTGGTAGGGAACGGTGGGTGTACTGGTTAGTAAGGGTGGGGTGTAAAAGCTTAGGTTATCCTGCCATTGACTTCTTTTATACTGAGTCTTGCAGGCAATACCAGAGCTGAAAAGAGAAAACTCTGGGCTGGTGGCACAGGTGGAGGGCATGCAACCCTTCAATCTGCCATTTGGTTGATAAGAATGGGCACAGGATGTGCTGGCATCCAACTGGTGGGGATGGGCAAGGAATGGGCAAGAGACTGCTGGTCTCAAGCTGGAAGAATGGGCAGGAAATGGTGCTAGCAGCTAGCTACAGGAATGGGCAAAGAGAGAGAAGAGGTGGCAGACCTGAATGAATGGGGAAGGTCGGTTCAAGGAATCGACAACTCAGCCTGATGTGTTAGTAGATGATTGAACTAAATTGGATGAAATGTGATATGTATTGAGCAATGTAAACTTGGTGGCAGAGAATGTAATTTGAAATTGATGAATCTCTTTGATGATTTGATTGAGTATGAACAAGGTTATTATTTTGGGCATCAACTGTTGGCTGATCTGTTACTTTTCTTATGTGAAGATGAGATGTATTTGGATTTGAGATTAGTATGTGACTGTATAGAAATGTGCATTTGAAAGTATATATATATTAATATGATTTATGAAATTTTGGGTAAAAGAGAATGTTTGATGTGCATACTGTGATTGTTGAGTTTATAACCTAACCATTATAGTAGAACTGTACTGCACTAGTATTATTATTATTATTATTATTTAGTTTTAACTTGATACGATATAGAAGATAATTCTTGGAATAGATTAACAGAATTTTAGGGAATAGGATTTTGGGTAGGTTTTTTTATAGCCTTCCCTCCTTAAAGAAAATTTCGTCCTCGAAATTTCTTGCATAGAGCCTTGAATAGATATGGGTATCTAATCCTTAGTTCATCCAACTCCTTTCACTTTCAACTGGAGATAACCAGATCGGAGATCTATTTTAGAGAATACCCATGCCCTTCTTAGTTGATCAAACAGGTCATCTATCCTTGGCAACAGGTATTTATTCTTAATGGTCACTTCATTGAGTTCTCGGTAGTCTACACACAATCTGATGCTCCCGTCCTTCTTTTTAACATAAAGGACTGGGGCTGCCCATAGAGACACACTTGGTGGGATGAAACCTTTTCGGTTCCAACTCATCCAATTGTTGTCTTAACTCTTCTAATTCTCCTACTAACATACGATAGGATCTTTTAGATATGGGTGATGTTCTGGGTTTAAGATCAATTGTGAACTCTACTTCTTTATCCGGAGGCATTCCAGGTAGTTCTTCTGAGAATACGACCAAGAATTCTTGGACTATTGGGACATTTTCAGCTCCCTCAGAGTACAAGGTGGCTATCAGCTTTTGCCCTGGGATAAGTTGGTTCTCTTGCCTCTAAATATAATCCTTTCATTGTTGGGTCCTTTTAGTGTTACTGTCTTTGCTTCATAGTTGACAATAGATCCATGCCGTGTCAACCAGTCCATTCCAAGGATAACATTTAATCCACTTAGGTTGATAGCATAAAGATTGGCTTTAAATGGGGTCTCTAGAATGATGAGAGGGTTGTTATAGAAGATGTGTTGTGCTAAGATTGGACCACCTGGTGATTGAACGTTTATTTGATTGAATACGGGAGTGGACTATATATGATGCTTCTTGACAAAATACTCAGAAATAAAAGAGTGCGTGGCACCAGGGTCAAATAGGACCATCCCTGATGCAGGAGGAATTAGGATGTTACCCGTGATTAAGTCTGTAGCGGATTATGTTTGAGCAGCATCCACATGATTTATGTGGACGGGTCCACGAGCTAACCCTCCATGTCCTTGTCCACGGTTGGCTGGTGCATTCTCGTGTACAGGCACCTCATTCTGAGGACGTGGTGCAGGTCGTTGCATAGGAGTTGTTCCAGTTTGGGTTGGCATCTTTTGCTTTCCTTTTTCTGGGCATTGACTTTGGTAATGACCTTTTTGTCCACACTCAAAGCAGTAGACATTGGATCTTGGGAAGTCACGGGACAAATGAGATCCACTGCAATAATAGCACCGTAGTGGAGCTCTTGGCTGTGCAACTGCTGGTTTGGGTGCTTGGTGAGAAGTGGGTTGGAATGACCCAGATACTGGGGCTCGTGCTGGAATAGGAGGTCTATTGCCATTCCTCATGAAATTTCTAGGGTCCATTCTAGCCCTCTTTTTTCAATCTTCCTCTAAAGTAGCTTGCCAATGTTCAATAAGGATAATTCGGTCCAGTACCAACTGAACTTGGATTGATGGTCTCAACCCTTCCGTGAACCGGTATATCTTCTTAGCTTCAGTATTTGTGTCCTCGGGAGCATACCGAACTAAATGGTTAAATTGAGTGAGATATTCGGTAATAGTTCTTTGTTCCTGCTTGAATATCAGGAATTGTTTTCTTTTTAATTCCATAATACTTTCAAGGATATGCGTTGCTCGGAATTTATTTTTAAATTCTTGCCATATGATAATATAGTCTGGTGGGTAGGTGTTCTGTAAATTTCTCCACCATGTAGCTGCTTGCCCAGTGAACTGGTGAGAGGCATATCGAATCTTTTGTTGGTCTAAGCAACCAACAGTTTCAAATTTTTGTTCGATATCCCACAGCCAATCATCTACTTTTAAGGGTTCTGTAGCAGATGAGAAAATTGGTAGCCTGGTTTTCTGGAATTCTCCAATGCTAACTCCTTGATCTGGTGTTCTTGCCACTAAATTTGTAACTGTCCCAAAGATTTGTTCCATGAACTTATTTTGCTGCTCTTGAGCATCTCTACGATACTGCTCCATCCACAACATCATCTGGCCCATATAATCAACTCCAGAGATAGGCGGAGGCAAAGGTGGAGGTGCTGGAAGTGTTCTCTAAAAGGCATATCCTCCATGCTTAAGGTTTCGGGTACTCCTTCAACTGGATTGTTGGTGCCATTACGGGAACCACTACTAGATGCCACGAGTTTGAATTTGAGGATAAGGAGAATGATAGGGATTTAATGATTGATTTAGTTTGATTTGATATTAGTTAGTTAAACTCTTATTTTAGTGTAGTTGTTATCAATTTATTGCATGCATACCTATTATGGTATTACTTATTAATTTACACACAACAACACAAGCAGCAAAGCAAAAACAATTGAACAAACACAGAAACAAAATGGCAAAAGAGGCACTAGAAGAAACAACACAAATATATGTGTATATATATCAGTATCATATCATTTGCTTAGGGTCATCAGGTCACTACGAGTAACTATACGTGCACCTGGAACAAAAGTATACCTATCGGCCTATCTGTCCGCCGAACTACCAACTACTCTAACTGACTAAACTGGCTGTGAGACTCTGGGAGGGGTAGCTACAACTACACAACCTTGCCAGAGAGTGGATAAAGCAAAAGAACAGCCTGTAGCTACCTAACTAAGTAACTAGGTGTAGGGACACTCTGAGAGGTGTAGTAGTCTACTGTGCTGCTAACAAAGTCGAGAGAAACAAAGCAATTCCCCCAAACTCAGACCCGGATCCTACCTAGTATCTCGTGCTCCATTCTACATATTTAAATAAGGATTTTAGTTAGTACATATTTTAGAATGAAGGGTACTGTAATCTACAGAAAGAAACTTTTATGTTTGTATTTAGGTCATTTAGTATTAAGTGGTTTCTTTAATTTAATCATTTTTGTCATGATTCTTTTTATGAGTATTTTATCTTGATGGAATGCTGTTATATTGGTGTTTAAGATTTTTTACAATTTTCATTGATGTGGAAGAATCAATATTTTAATTGAGAAGTATAAAGTTTCAAGGTAAGTAGATCTTTAGATAAGAAGAGAAAATGATTTTAGATGAGAGAAGATACATTTCTACTTTAAAGGATAAGGAGAGAAAGTCTAGTCTTCTTAAGGCAGTATATAGTCTCTACCTATGGTACATGTTTGTTTAGTTAGCCTTGCTTTGATACCACCTTTATACTGTGACGCCCTCACTTTGCCGGTGGAAACATCACAGAACAAAGTGCGCCAGGATCAGGCTAAGGAAAACAATACATGTAGAATAGAAACTTCCACCGAATAGTACTCGGGGATTATTCTTAAAGTACTTATAGTACTGTCTTAGGTCCGGCTATGGTGATTTTTACACCGCCCGCCTAATATTACAATATTATTCTAAAAGCCTCCCTCCTGATGGTATTTTATTCCGCTAGTTCTTCGTCATCTGCTTCCTCATATTCATATGCCTCCACAGCAACATCAACATTATCATAAAAATTCATATCATCAAGAAAATCGCCTTCTACCTCATCTGGGTGGGTGGACTCAACAGGTTTTGAAAAGCAACAAAGAAAGCAAGGCTGAGAACTCCAGTACTCAGCAAGCCGCGAAAACTTTATGCATGGGTATATAATTATACTTTTCGGCCACTGAGCCACTACTCCAAAGTAGTAATTTATCCAAAGTAGTACTTTATCCAAAGTACCCATTTACCCATTTGTTAGAAAATGTCAAGTTTTAACTTTTAAATCTACTGATGGTAAAGCAACGTGGGCTCTTACATCCTGTGTTAGAGGAAAACCCATGCGATGCACTTTCAAACCCGAAAGCTAGGAGTGATATCATATTTAACTCTGATGAGAGGTGTACTGCTTTGCTCATAGCATCACTTGGCTTATTGTTCAACTAGTGCGCTTCCTTAGGCACACTAATAAGCAAAGGAAACATAATGTTTGGCCAACCGTACTCTGTCATACCACCTTGCCTAAACAGAGGCATGCGGGTCGAGACTCCTCCCCCGACGTCTCGCTCTAGGGTGACTACCCTCACCTGGCGCAATCACCATTCTCACCTTGGCAGGGACAGCTACTCGTTGGTTACTTAGTTTAGCCCGTCCCAACCGGGTCTATGGTCAGCACGGTTTGCGTCGCTTTTGAAGTAAGCACCAGTTTGGTTTACACCTTAAATGATATCCTATGTAGAGGAGCCCTGACTTTCCCAACAACCCAACCGGAGTTGTTCATACCTGAACTCCTCCACCCACCAAATATCTCCATAACCCCACCAGGGTTATGGTTTTACTACTGGATTTAGCTAATCCATTTGACGTGTTTTAATTTCTTTTAGAAATTAGTCTTTTGAGATGAATGCAATAGTTTCAAACAACCCAAGCCACAAAATCAGTTCACAAGACATGGTCGAAGGGCGACTTGCCTGGATGTATGACTAAAGAGTTGTCCACAGCAGGAAGTGGCTCTAGCTGCTCTTTGTTGTTATCAGGGAGATTTCCTAATGAGAGCACAAAAATTTTAATGTTCGTACTTTCTCAAATTGGGTTTATTCTCTAATATTAATTTTTCTATTGAGTGATTGCGAAATGAATTATTTACGTGCTTGCATTTGAAATTTGTGATGTTTTATTTGTTTATGTATATATGTCTGTGTGAAAGTTATATTATAGATTAATTTAGAGAAAACAAGAGAAAAACAAGAAATAAATGTTGGATTTGCTTTCTACTGTTTTTTTCTTGATCTATTTTCTTATTCTGATATATTGGCTTAGGTAAAAACATATGTATTTTTTTATTTGTTTTATTTCATTTTATATTTTATTCATTTATCTATCTATCTATTTATTTATCTAATTTTCTTTTATAAACATATTTTACTTTATTATTATTTATTATTATTATTATTATCTTCTTTATATATTTTTCTAACTATTTATTTATTTGTTTTATTTATATTTGGCCTGGCCGGCCCAAAATTCTTTTGACCCAAAAGGCCCAGCTGGCTCCTACTTTAACCCTAATCCCTTCCCTCTTCTCTCTCTCCTCTCATTTCTTTCAAACACAACCGCCGCACCGGTTCTTCCTCGCCCTCTTCGCCTTCTCCATTAATTGCCACTGCCGCCTTCCCGGCGTCGCGCCGCCACCGGCTCCAGCCCTTCCCCAGCTCCCCCTCGATCCAGACACTGTCGCCTTTCTCCCTCTGCGCGTCGAGCGCTTCTCTTCCTCACCATCACTCCCCATGCTCACCCGAGCCCAAGCCCGAGCACCTCTCCTACACCTCTACTCCGGGCGCCGCGCCACCGCTGGCCTCGCCCCTGCTCGCGTCTTCCCTCTTGCGTCGCCGCAAATCCCCTTGAGCCGCCTTCTCCCGGGCCTACACCGGCCGACTCTCCCTTGCCAGATCTGGCGATTAAGCACTGGATCCGACGCTTCCTACATTGGAGTTCAATCTAAGTTGCCCCTTCCTCTTCCTCCCTTATTTCCCCTCTTTCTTACGATCTCAGCTCACCCCTTTCTCCCCTTTTTTCCTAGGTCACCCCTGCTGAGTCTTGCTTAGGTTGTCCTGCCATTAACTTCTTTAATACTGAGTCTTTCAGGAATACCAGAGCTGAAAAGAGCAAAACTGTGGGCTGGTGTCACAGCTGGAGTGCATGCAGCCCTTCAATATGTCATTTGGCTGATAAGAATGGGCAGAGGATGTGCTAGCATCTAACTGGTGGGGATGGGCAAGGAATGGGCAAGAGACTGCTGGTCTCAAGCTAGAAGAATGGGTAGAAAATGGTGCTGGCAGCCAGCTGCAGTAATGGGCAAAGAGAGAGAAGAGGTGGTAGCAGCGGAATGAATGGGGAAGGTCGGTTCAAGGAATCGACTTCTCAGTCTGATGTGTTATTAGATGATTGAACTAAATTGGATGAAATGTGATCTGTATTTAGCAATGTAAACTTGGTGGCAGAGAATGTAATTTGAAATTGATGAATCTCTTTGATGATTTGATTGAGTATGAACAAGGTTATTATTTTGGGCATCAACTGTTGGCTGATCTGCTACTTTTCTTATGTGAAGATGAAATGTATTTGGATTTGAGATTAGTATGTGACGGGATAGAAATGTGCATTTGAAAGTATATATATATATATATATATATATATATATATATTAATATGATTGCTAAAATTTTGGGTAAAAGAGAATGTTAGATGTGCATACTGTGATTGTTGAGTTTATGGCCGAATCATTTTAGTAGAACTGTACTACACTAGTATTATTATTATTATTATTATTTTTAGTTTTAACTTGATATGATATAAAAGATAATTCTTGGAATAGCTTAACAGAATTTTAGGGAATAGGATTTTGGGTAGGTTTTTTACACTGGTAGAGGCACGAGAATTGTAAATTGTAAGTGAATAAGTCTTCCTATGCCCTGACCTTCTCGATGGCTCGATTCTTTTGATTAAGTTGATTCCTATTTGGTGAACGGTGATGTATTGCTTTCTGCTAAACTTGTTGAAACCAAAAAGCCTGAAATTTACAAATTGGTGTTCTTACTTCTCAAATTGGTCTTTCTCCTACTGGTGGTGACAATGAGTATTGAAAGAGTATTTTCTGTTATGAATCTTGTGAAGAACTTGTTAAGAAATAATATAAGCAATCAAATCTTGAATGATTGTTTAGTTACATTTATTGAGCAAGATGTTTTCTTGAGAGCTTTTTTACTGTGGATTAAAATCAATATATGTCGTCCATTCATTTGAATCTAATGGTTGAAATCAATTTAGATTTAGTTATACTACCAACTGTAGTATTAGTAGTGAAATTCAGAGAGGGGTAAAAGGGTAAATAATTATGTCATACTATTTATCCTCTACGGTAAAACACATCTGTGATCCTGATGAATGGCGGATGAATAGATAAGAAGGCTCTGAAGATCACCAGGTATTCGTTGAATTCAAAACTGTGAACGAATTAGGAAAGTCTAAAATACCCCTGATGAATGGATAGGAAAAGTCTAAAATACCCTTGAGGAATTTATGGTTAGATTTGATTTCTACTACACTACTTACTACCTATGTTATCCACTGTAAAATTTCTCTTTCTTGAAGGTTAGTGAGGAAAGCATGAAAATACAATTCTAATTTTTATCACATATTTTATAATATTCTATTCATGTAAGACATTATTCGAACTACATGTATCATATTTTTAGTAAATTTCGAACCTATGTGGTGGATTTATGATACGAAACTATGAGTGTCATCGCGAGCTCGCCGGCGACAAATATTGCCTCGCAAGTGGATCATGATCGTGGATCTAGCCGTGGCAGTCATCGGGATCTTGCTACTAGTCGTGGTGGTCGATGGGATGCGGCTGGCGACAGTGGGAGCTCGCTAGCGGCGATTGGATTTCGCAGCCGGCAACGGCAGTGGTGGCCGCCGTCTTGCCTGAGAGAAGGAAGGAGATGTAGTGGAGGCGGGTATGTTTCATGAGAGCTGTGTGTACTCAGTTTCTAATGATTAGGAGCTAAACCCCTTTGAACCGTAGGAAAACTGTTTTAGTTATCCTCCAATTCGATGGAAATGGACTCCAATTCCAATTCTAAAGAGCATCCAAACGCCTGAAATTGAGTAAGACTAATTCAAATTCCTCAGTTCCTTGCTCAATTCTACGAACCAACCAGGGTGTTATAGAAATATTAGACGAGATTTACTTAGGTGAAAATATACGTCGAAAAAGATATATTGCCCCCTCCCCTGATTTGATCACATCATAAACCCTGCGATCCACTCGATTATCCTTGGACGAAACTTTCCTGCCTATGACGGGAATCTGGTCTCGGTTAACCGCACCGATCGATCGAGTGGCAATCACTTCACCTTTTGAAGCCCCGAAACAAATGGTGGTTACGCGGTTGCGTTGTGCAGGATGTCGGCTAGTTGCTTTGGAACGAACCATGCGTTGTGTTTGTGTGGCAGCGTAGGTAAGGTTATCATGTAGGTCTATACTGTCAGATCTGTTATAAAAAATGATCAATTTTGAAACCTGTAGTTTTGTGATATAAATCTCCTAAAATCTATAGTTCTGTGAAATAGAGGCCAAAAAAAATATGGTTTTCTGATATTTGTAAAAAAAAAAATCTATAGCTATGTGAAATATACTGTTATAGACCAGATATCTTTGTGTTGCAAAACATGCCGTCTCTACTCGTTTCATGTACACACGAGCATGCACCAATGGAGCTAGCGAGAAATATCTTGTGGACACCTTAAGCTTGCACCACCATCTCAAATCCATACAGCAGGTAGATGGATTCGTCTATAAATACTCCACACCAGTCCTACTAGAAAGAACCATCCCAGCCTGCAAGCTGCAAGCACACTTAAAACAAGATCAGGGCTGCACTACCACGTCCAATCAAACTTGCAGCAAAGATCGAACAAGATCGGAGCTACGCTGCCACGTCTAAACTTGCAGCAAAGATGGCCTCCAAATCCACGGCTTTTCAGGCGGTCCTCCTCGCCCTGAACCTCCTCTTCTTCGCCGTTGCCCGCGGCCAGAGCCCGGCGCCGCCGTCCGGCGGCAACCCGTGCCCGACGAACGCGCTGGCCGAACTCAAGGTGTGCGCCGACGTGCTGGTCCTGCTCAAACTCAAGATCAACGTGCCGTCGAACCAGCAGTGCTGCCCGCTGCTCGGGCGGCTCGTCAACCTCGACGTCGCCGGCTGCCTGTGCGCCGCCATCAAGCTGAACGTCCTCGGCATCCCCATCAACCTGCCGCTCGACGTCCCGCTCGTCCTCAACTACTGCGGCCTGAATGGCTCCGCGGCCGGGGCCAACTGCTCGTGAAGTCTCCTAAATATACGGCCGTCATGTAACGCACCTACGCAATGTTGCTTTACTCGATCGTCTCACGGATGTGATGGATATGTCACTGTGGAATCTTCGTGGCTTCAGGTTACGATGAATAAGTTGGTTTCTATGTGTATGTGTCAGTGATATGCTGTTGAGACAGTTACAGAGATGGTTGTATTATGTCTATGTTTATGGAATAATATGGTTATTGTGTCTCTTGAATAAATATATAATTAGTATCGATCAACAAGTACATGATTTGTTCGTAAAATTCTTTATTCATATTTTGATATTATTCTGAATTATTCTTGACTTTATATCATCATGTGGGATAATTGTAATTTATAGATCAACACATATATTGATTGATAATCATGATTTATGGATCATGAATATAGGGATATCAAATCAATAGTATGTGGACACATGTTGGAGAACACGGTGTCAGAGTGATCCATCATGAGACACTGTGGTAATTGTTATATTCTGTAAGTGTCATCAGTTGGTCTTATACATAATGTATGTGGGATCCTTAGATCAGAGATCGTCATAGTTTCCTACATGTGTAATAGTATACTTAGAGGTTGCCAAACGCTACTTCATAACTAGGTAGTCATAAGGTAGCTTTCGAGTTTAATATGAAATATGCAGAGGAATATGAACGATCAAGATGGAATTTGCCCCTCCTATATAAAGGGGAGATATCTCTGGGCCTCTCGATGTGGACAATGTGGTTGGATTAAGGAAGTGCATGGCCATACTGAATGCGATTGAGGAGTCAATTACAACTGAGTAATCTACGAAAGAATGAGTGAAAGATCGAGCTATCATAGGATGGTACGTTTCTCGCCTTGAGTTCGATATGGTATTATATAAGGCAAATGGATCGGTTAATGAGCACTATATAGGTTTGTTCAATATGAACTTTATGTATATTTGTAAGTCGCTATACCCTGCTAGGGGCCGCTCCCGACTTATGGGCTAAAAAGAGTTTCTGGGCCATGGTCGAATATGCATGAACCTATAGAGTCACACACTTAACGTGTTAGAACATATTGGCTCGGATTGGATCCGTCACTAATAGGCCAAGTGGGCTTTGTACTTTGGTTATGCCCCTAACGTAGGGTTCTACCAAGAGACTATATAAAAGGAGGCTAAGAGGATGCAACGGTTGTACCACCGCACCTACCGAAAACCCTAGTTGTCACCGCTTAAGCTCTGCCGTGCACGTTGGTGCTAGCACACTAAAGTATGACGTTTCTTTCCCGAACATGTGGACTTCGGTAGAAGCGTTGCTGCTACTGCGACGTTGATCGGGATGATCGTTCGGGCACGTTCGACCACCTTTTGAGGACGATCAACCACTGCTCCAGGACACATGCTACATTGGTTTGGGCTACTTCAACTCTCCTTCCGTTGCACTGTGCATGTGGTGGTAACGATCTATAATCTCTCACTTGCTTGGTATCCTAGTTTACGTGGTGAAAATTTTAATTTGCACTAGTATGGTCTACCCTTATCCCTTCGCTATGAACCGTTATTATTGGAGAAATCTAATTATCTAAGCCGTCCGGTTCAGGAAAGATGGCTTCGATCTAGCGCTTCGGCACGTAAATAATGGTTTATTACATTTCTTCTCGGAGAGGTGTTTTCATGCATTATTTTTTGAAAGTTGCATAAATATTAAAGCATGAATTAATAGTAGACGGTGATTACTTACTTATTCATTTGCTATAAGATTTATGTAACTTATATCGAGGGACGATGCATATAACATTTAATATACTGCTGCTCCCGACTTCTTTGCTTTTTCTGCGTGCGCCAATATACATTATGCCTTTAGCCTTTACTAGATGGGTTTACGCGCTACGCTGCGCCGGATGGGATATGCTGAATTTTCGAAACTCCGGAGTCTTCGTGTAGAATCGCCAAGGACCTCTTCATAAATTTTCAGGACCCCGATGGCCTGTGTGTAAAATTGCTAGAGGGCATAGGACCGTTTTGAGAATTACCGGAAACCCGTAGGGCTTCCGTATTAAATCACGTACGTAGGGCCTTTTCACAATTGATGCAAACCACACGGTCTTTCATGCAAAAGAGCCCGGAAGTATCTAAACATAATTTTCAGAGTCATACGTGATTTTGTAGAATTATGAGGATTTTTTTTTAAAAAAACCGATGAAAAGATCTGAACATAATTTCAAAATTTTATGATGGACTTTTTTTGCGTAGCCGTTAACGTGGCACACCCGAGGCCGGATATCCTATTAGCTTTATACATGTAAATGATTGGAGCAAGGCATGCCGACGGTGCGAATCCCTCTTTCAACCAACGATAGCAATGAAAGAAAATGGCTATTAGAAAACTTAGACGGTTATTTTTTCTGCAACATAGGCCAACACTGGCCAAGCACAAGTAAGTAACTTTACGTGTTTATCCGTTGCATATTTTCACACTTGCACCTCCAAAGTCTACAACGCACTAAGTCCTGTCCGAAAAATATCAAAAATATGACCTTGGCCGACAGCACTACCCACATGCGCCTTTGTGCAAGCGCCACCGCACGCCGGCCGTGCTTTGCACACCGCTGCTCTCCTACGCAGCTATAAATACTTGTAGAACAACTTCCAATTTTAGCTTTCGAAAATCTTTGCGCAATTCCGGTTGTTCATCTATACTAGTATGTTCACACTGTGGCTTTTTTTTAACTCGAGGCGATGGCTACCACATTAGCCTTACCAGGATAATAATAGATTCCAACATTATAATCCTTGATCAACTCCAGCCATCTCCTTTGCCTCATATTGAGATTCGACTGTGTAAAGATATACTTTAGACTCTTATGGTCCGTATATATCTCACCCCTAATTCCAATGAGATAATGACACCATAACTTCAAAGCATACGCTACGGCAGTTAACTCCAAATCAGGCGTTGGATAATTCTCCTCATGCGGCCTTAACTGCCTTGACGCATATGCAACAACTTTGCCATTCTACGTCAATACACATCCAAGTCTTTGCCTCAAAGCATCACAGTATATGTCGAAACTGTTATGATCATCTAGTAACACTAACACTGTTGCCGTCGTCAAACGCTTTGTCAATTTTAGAAAACTCTTCTCGCGCTCTGGCGTCCATGCAATCTCCTTCTCTTTTTTCATCAACTGCGTAAGCAGTCTAGCCATTGTCGAAAATCCTTCGGTGAATCATCGGTAACATCCTATCATTCTTAGATAAGTACGAATCTGGGTAACAGATTTCGGTTGCTCCAAATGCAGCACTGCTCCAACTTGCTTGGGTCGATGGAAACCCTTTAGTAGTCATCACATAACCAAGAGATTCCACTTTTTCCTTCCAAAAATCACATTTGCTAAACTTTGCATACAGCTGTTGCTCTCGCAGTCTTCCCAAAATCAATCTCAAATGTTCTGCATGCTCCTCTTCGGACTTAGAGTAAACGACAATATCATCTATAAAGACAACCACAAACTTGTCCAAATAATCCATGAAAACATTATTCATCATGTTCATGAAATATACCGGAGCAGTGGTCAATCCAAAAGACATGACCGCGAACTCATAATTGCTAGAGCTCTTATCCAGTTTCCTTACCCTTTTAGGGCAAGGTCGGAATAGTAGGCAAATACAACTTCTTTTGTTGCATGCGAACCCGCAAGTGAGACCGAAGAAATTGAAGCTAAATAACAATCTGGACTTGTTTATAGGATCTTTAAGAAACTTTGTACTTTTACACCTTTTTGTCTAGCTTGAGTATAGTTCTCTCCACTCAGCACTACTACATAATGATACAACACTATCTTTTCATCTGAGTCGATTCTCAACTTTTCTAAGAAAAAACCGATAGTGATATATGATTCGGTGTGGTGAGAAATATGGTGCGAAACAACACTATCGATCTAACCTCATAACCGATAGTAATGACCATCGTTATCGCTATCGGTTCTCTGGTCGGAACTGATAGTGATATTCTGTATATAACTATTGGTTTTTACATATGAACCGATAGTGATAAGGATGGTTGAACCGATTGTAATAGTACATATATCACGGTCGGTTCTAATCTCGGAACCGACCGTGGTACGCCTTTCAGCATGTTATAATCTTCAGGCTGAACCCTCCTCTGTTGTTGGTCTAGAGGTCAAAATAACCGTGGCTGCCTCAAAAAAACACAACATACTCTACGGTTGGAAGCAATAATTGGGGTGAGAATTTATGATATCCTTAGGGTTGGGTGTTAATGGGGTAAAGTTGAAACTCTAGCTTGAGGAGATTTCCCCTCAATTTTCCCTCATTTGTGGTTTTCTTTAAAAGTTGAGAATTCCTTCAAATCCCTTTAATTTTGCACTAGGTAATTCGATATCATTATTGATGTTGTAAATGTATGTCTCCTAACTAGGGAATTGAAAGCTCATAACTAGGGAAGAAGGTATAGGGAGTAAATTATATATCTTGGAACCCGTCTTCTTGTTTGCAAAGTTAATTAAATAATGTCTCAATAGACTCACCTACAAAGAAAAATAGTTCGTCCTTGCGAAGCAAGCAACTTAAGTCTTCTACGTGCGTGATCCGACTAATCTGAGGCTGCACGTCATCCTTCATGGCAAGAGGCGAATCGTTGTAGTTGAAAATATCATAGATGAAGAAGAGTACAACCAATTCGATGAAATACCTTCATTTATAGATGGGGCATGTCTTAGGGTGACGACGACACACACATGCGTGTATTGTAAATAAAGAGATAATACATGTATACTCCTTAAGTATGTTTATTTTTTTTATATCTGGTGTTGTTTAAGGAAAACAATGTGTATTTATCTCTATCAGTTCCACGCTTAGAATCGATAGAGGTGTATTATCTCTGTCGGATAATGATACTTCTCTATCGGTTCTAAGCGTGGAACCAATAGAGATCTCCCTCTATAAAATTTTATCCTCTCTCCTATTCCCCTTCTCATCCGCTCATATCTACTTCCATACGCGCCAACTCTCACAAACCCGTGCCCCGACGTCGACGACCTCCTCCCCCTGGCATCCTCCTCCTCAGGGACCTCCTGCGCCCCCGTCGTCCTCCCCCACCCCCCGTGCTGCGGCAAGTGTTGTTGCCTATTGGTGCTAGAAAGTATTGTTGCCTGTTGATGCTAGAAAGTATTGCTTGTGCTTCACTGTCTTTGAGCTTGATCATTATCTTCAGTACTTAGTTTGATGATCATCTGCTTGGCCGAACAGTACACAATCTGAATTTTGATCATTTGAATAGTGAAATGGTCTTAATTTCCAGCGAATGATTGAGTAGATTGTAGCTTTTGCAATCATGAAAATTTCTAGCTTGAGTAGATTATATGATCTTAATTTTCAGTATGTATATGACCTCCAATTTTAGTTTTTATAATGTCGCAAAGAGAGCACCGGCTTATCATTCGATCAAATAGAAGGTGGTGCTGAGTGACCGAGTAAGGTGAGAAAGGCTCAAGGACTGAATAAAGAGGCCACAGGGAGAACACTGTAGGTTCTCTAGTTTGATGCTACGGGGGTTTGCACGGGTCCTCCCAAGTGTAAGGCGGGGTACCGATCTTTCCTCAGCCAATTGGTGAGGGAGAGAATGCTGATCACGGTTCCGGAATGGAGGAAGGATGTTAGTGCCGAGCAGAAGGATCGACTGTGGAACGAAGTTAAGGTAACATGGTAATTCTTCTCTCTCAACATATGGCCTAATCTTGAAATGTTCTAACCCTTTTTGATGTTGCAATTATAGGGGAAATGGATTGTACCAAAGGAATATGAAAGCAAAGAAAGGTCGTACGCCTTGGAAAGAATGGGTGTGTCTTTGAGGTATTTGTAATGACCCCTATTTTCACATAAATGCAAAAATGGAAATCTCATGTGCATACAGTACTAGTCCCATGATCAGTGGCTAGCACGAACATATACAACAATTGATATCACATCCATACTCTTTATTACAAATGACAATAGTAATTTATACAATAGGGTCTTACAATACAGAGTGAAATGCAGCGGAAAGGATTAAAATTCTTGTAGTGTGCCCATCCAACCCTCAGGCAACTGACAAGGTATAATCCCTAGAAAAACTTCATCGTTAACATTCCCGAGTCCTGCGTCAAATAAGTTTCATCGGACTAATCTGATTCTTCACCTAAAAACGACAATTAAGCAAGGTGAGTACTTTCGTACTCCGCAAGACTTTTGCAAAGCCTATGATATATGCAAGCTAATTCGAAGGAAAGGCTGATAGTTGCTTTGCATAAAGCTAATTTGAAATGTAAATACGGAATAGTAGATTACAAAACGGAATTTAAGTAAAAGCAATTTAATACAGAAAGTAACAGAATATAAGCATAAATAAATCTCATGTACCTGGGTATCATGACCATATCCAAGAACCATTTCCACTGTCACAGTAGAAATTTTCGACACATGGTAGAAACCGGTTTTAGGAAAATAAAAACATCTAACTAGTGCTGGCGCACCAAGATTCCCATAACCGCGGGAACGGCTTTTCGAAAAGTTTCACACTCTGCAGAGTTGTACATCTTTACCCACAAGTCATGACCTTTTTCTTTTGCCGCATATTTCACGCACCTTTGGCGTAGTGGCCAGAATGTTCATGACGGAAACCTTTACATTATATAGGTTAACTTTGCACCAGCCCGGTGACGACAAACCCGTACGATGGTGTAAATGTTTGTACAGTCACTGCACAATAATGAATAAGCATATCCATAGTATGGCGTACACCGTTGTATCAGCAAACGTGACTCCCAGCACCTCGGTGTGGGCGCCCCTCCAAGCAACCAGTCACTGAAGAAGCTCGTGCTACTCCGGCCTACCAATGTGCAAAGTTAAACCAGATAACTTAATTGGTTTAAGGCTGTCCCATACCAGCACTTGTGGTTGTACGGTAATTCTTGGGTTTAACGAACACGTAGTTCGGTCCTTAATCCGATACGGGCAATATTCTCCCCCTACACTACGTACAAGTCCCTTGTACACCCGGCTATTGCCAATAATTGCCCGCATCAAAAACATAGTTTTATTTTCATTTTTGGATCAAAGTACCAATCATAAAGAAAGGTCATACCCATTGAATGTCATATCCAACATTTTTAATCATGTCAAAGTTTTATGTTACTTAAAGCATGGCTAAGCATAACACTAAGTGTGAGTAACCCAAATTGACATCAATTATTGTCTAAGTTATTCTAGGTTTATCAAGGTTCACAAATCCATACTTATCAAGGAAGTTCTATGTGACAATAGGTACAACTACCAATACCCAAAATATAGCAGACTTTAATAAAATTAAAGTATGCAGTAAAACATTTAATGAAAACATTTATAAAACTGGGATCAATATGATCGAAGGGGGTGCTTGCCTTGCTTATTCATTGCTTACGATGAAGACGAAGCCACGGTTGACGGAGGCAACGACGGAAGTAGCGACGTTGGATTCTACACGTCGTTCGATCGAAAATATAGCAAATATCCAACTTTAATAAGGGCAAAAAGAAAACAGACAGAAAACCAAATAAAGATTCACTACAGAAAACAGGAATGTTTTAGGGTTAGGATTATGATTCCAAGACCTCATGATTTAGTTAATTATACATTATAATGTTAATGACTTTTTATGATGAACAAACATGGTTTCTTTTATAGATTATCTATTCTTGAATTACGAATTCAAGAGGCTAAAATTATGAATTCTTGCATTTATAACTTCGAATTATAGATGCTAAAATTATTTGGATTAATAAGATTAAGATATTAGACAACATGTTACATGCTATGCATGATTAGCTCTTGACTACAAACGATTTGCATGAGAAGGTTTCATACAAGTTAGATTTGTTGAGTTAGGCTACTTGTAAGGACCCGAATCCACTGATTCGAACCCACTGTGTTTACCGCACTAGTCCCAGGATCAACGCTAGTGCACACAGCTTAACATTGGTACATATCACATCATACACAACGATAATAGAATAATAGTTCATTTATTGATATAGCTAAATGTATGATCTTATGACCAACTTACATTATTAAGCCACGCAGGCAAGAGGCGAAAATATAAACTAATAATTAAGCAGCGGAAAGTAGAAACGTAGATGGCTCATCAGTTCACCACAGGCAACCGACAAGGCTCGGACCCTAATGACTCGTGTCTTCTTGGACTTCATCTTCCAACACAGGTGTAGATTCTTCAACTGTTGATTATTGTTGTTTGGCAAGGGTGAGTACTTAAAGCACTCAATAAGTTGTGCACAGAATGCAATTCTATGTATCTATATGTAAGGTTTATTCCAATGGACAGGCTATCATGGCTATTTTGCAATAAGCAGCATTTATGAACAAATACAATAAATAGATTGTAAAGACTGTAAAACAAATAACGATAATAAATAAATTCAGTATTTCTCAGGTAAACCAAGTTTCCAATCCTAAGTCAAATTCCATCTTCCACATGGCATTCCACCATCCCAACCAAGTTGTCCAATTTATTAAGCTAACCCTTAACTGTAATTCCGAGCATTGCTCAATACCGCGAGCACGGCTATCCGAATAGTTTCACACTCTGCAGAGGTTATGCACTTTACCCACGTGATACAACCAAACACCACCAAGGCGAGTGATTATAACAAAGCCTTTACAATGCTCTGAATTAACCTGATACTACCCGCTAAGGATTCAACACTGGTGGGACTGGTTACCACATCCAGGGCCCCCCTCTTGCGCCATGTGAATTACACCATAACTCGGGAACTCACACCGACCACGATAGTATCAAGATTAAGACATTACAAATTACTCAGCTAGGCTGGCCCATACCAGACATGTGGTTGCATGGTTGACTCAGGTCAAAGGCTTGCAAGGTTAAGTCCTTAGTGTGATCGAGGCAAGACTTCCACATACCCTCTGCCCATCAGGCCCACCTTGGCATCCTCGCCCCTTGGCACTTGCCCCAATCTAAGTTATTATCACCCAGTTGATTACCAAGCACCACGTGCCATCAACAATTCAACATCGTTGCGTGACATGATTCGCCACAACAACTCAATCTCATCGTGTGATCCCACATAGCACACAAGTTCATAACATTGTTCCATATTCCATTAATCAAGATTAATTATCAAAGATTCTGGCACATGTGATGACGTGGCAAGGCTAAGCAACTATTACGGACTAAACCTCCAATGTTGATTATAATTATTAACCAACTATATTAAACCAATCTAGGGTGACAATGGATCATGGCATACAATGACAAGGTAGGGTATAGATCAATCTGGTATATTAGCTAAGCCCAATCTAATTTGAAACAGATGTATATTTGAAATATATGCACTAGTGTAAATCAAACATAGCAATTTTATAAACATGGGTTCGACATGATCAAAGCACAACTTGCCTTGGAATAGGTCCTGATCTTGATCTGAAGCTTGCTCTTGGGTTGCTAGGTCTCCCTCAAGCGTCGCACAATTCAACGTCTCAGCGCTGCATCAAGAAGAAAAGCAAATAAATACCAAAACAGAGAGCAAATGAACTCCAAAAATAAAATAAAATTCACCATTAAATAGATCTAAATTTTACAAATTTTTAGAAACTGGAATCACTCAAATCAAGTTACGATGCAAAAGATATAGCCTTTTGAAATTTGAAATAAATATCAAATCGAAAATCGAAATTGAAATTAATGAGTTTATTTTTATTCGAAAAACTGATTCATGCGTCATCATGACGTCACGCTGGCGTCGTACTGGACCGAACCAATCGGGTGGCGACACGCGTCTCGGGCGTATGGACCGGTCCACGAACTCTACCGCTCACGGTGACTTCGGCTCATGGCGCCTCGGCACCGGTGGCCGACACGCGGCGACGCCCGATTGGTTGCGGCGGCGGCGCAATCTGTGCACCAGATTCCATCGGACGGCCGCCGATCGATGTACACGCGGCAAGATCACGAGCACGGGTTTTAGATCCAACGGACGGCGGTTAAAGAAGGTTTCTGACTCACCGAGGACACGCGGTACAGATTCGAGGCGTCGGCGAAGATCCAGCGGACCAAAGCTTCTCCGCGCTAATGGCGTCGCCGAGACAAAATCCGCGGCGAAGAAGACGACGATACTCGCGAGACGCCCGGCGAGTTACGGACGACGAGGTCTTGCGATTACGATGCGGCGGAGCGGGAACTCAACGCACCCAAGGGCTCCTTAAATAGGCGGTCGGAGGAGCGCGACGGGCGATGGACACGGACTCGAGTCCACGAGACACGGCGGCGGCGGAAGAGTCCAAAGCGGAGACGATAACCGGACACCCTACGATTTAAGATCAACGGCCAAGCCTCGCTGCAACGTGGTACAATCCACGCCGATCCAAAGATCTAACGGCCCGAGAGTCTAGGGTTTCCTATACGCACCCAGTCGTCGGATGACGATCTAACGCTGACGCCACGCTTCGAAGCCTGGGCCAGCGGGCTGCACGAAGCGGGCGGCCGCCACGAGATGGGCTACGCCCGCCATCATTCGAGTTTTTTAGAAGGTTTTTCAATTAAATTAATTCCAGAAATTCATTTAATTTGTTTTAGGCAATAAAATAATCCGGAAAAAAAATCCAAGAAAAATCTCATAAATACTTTGAGACATTCTGGACTTAAATAAAATATTTTTGGCAAAACTTTATTTTAACTTTGCACCGATTTAAATACTTTTGAATAAAAAGCAATAAACTTGAAATAAGAATTAATTCAAATAAATCCAGAAAAATCCAAATAAATTCCAGAAAATCACAAATGCACAAATAAGAAATAAAACTTAATTAAGCCAAATTTTGGGATGTTACACTACTAATTATGTACTCAAGGTTTTTAAGAAGGTTCTGGTGATACAAATTACATATTTGTTTATTATTTCAAAGTTTGTTTATTCATATAATTGAGTCCATAAAATATAATACTTAAGGTTATTTGGCTAATAGGATTTATATGCAAAACATAATGAAATAAGATTATTTCTTTAGAATACGGCAGTCTATACTTTGAAGAACATTCTTAGGCTAGTTTCATACATTTTAGTGTTTAGACAAAACATTATATTCATTGTTGAAAAAGCTTATATGATATTAAGGGTTATGACAACTATATTACTTAAGGGTATTGGGTTAGCCGGATTCAGATGCAAAGCAAGTTGAAAATAAAATATTTTTCTAGATTATGGTAGTACATATCTTAAATATTGTTTCTAAACTGTTCTTCATAAAATTTGTATTAAGACGAGATGTTTTACAGGCTACTGAAAATGCTTAATTAGTTTTATAGTTTACACGATAACGGTTCAGTTTTAGTTCTTAGTTTGCGACTGATCCTTACATGATTACTCATTCATTTTCCTGGCATTAGCATGGAACATCACTAAGATTGTTTTAAAGTTGGTTTCACAGTATTTTGCTTTTATCTGAGATGTGTTTCATATAAATGAACATTAAGATTTAATAGGTACTTTAATTCAAATCTGCACAAACATAAGGTATTCTTACATAACAAGGGTATCATGGTTTTATTAAAGATCTAGGAATCATTTTACCATTATTTGAATTTGCATGCTTTAAGTTATACTTATTTTGATTTCTATGCATTGGAAAATAATCTATCTTTAATTCGAACTAGATTCAATTCTAAATGTTTTTGCATATTTGAGATCCTCATAACATTAGGAATGATACAAGACTAATTTTATCAGAATTTGAGTTCATTTGATCCATATCCTAACTATTTAAAATTTCAGATTTGAAATACTAAAATTAATTGGATTATTATTGAACTATTTACTTACATGCAATACTTAAACATTTCATATGGTGAACCCTAATTGTTTTTGCATAATTAGGTTCCTGAGAGTTTAAGGATTCTAGCAAAATTTGTTTCATTCCATTTGAAGCTTATTTGCAAAAATTCTACATATGTCATATTTTTTATCTCTTTCTTTAAATTGAATTTAAAATGTAAATATAGTTCATTTTCAAAATATTTTTGTATATTCTGAACATAAATGGTTTTTCATTAATTTATAAATTTATTTCATCTCATTTGGTTGGATGGTTCAAAAGTTATGAGTATTTGAATATATTGCGGTTTGAAAAATACAGAAAATAGAATATTACCATAAAGGGAAAATACGCCTTCGGGCTCTGAATACGCTTTCCGTTTTTGGGCTCAACTGGGTTAAGGCGCTGACGAGGTAGGCCCAAATGGCAGAGAGGCGTGCTCGAGTGGGCGATCTGCGGGACCACAGTGTGATGGCAGCGTCGCTGCGATCGATGCTCGCAGGACCGCTCAGCGAGAGACACACACGCGACGCGAGGTCGATACCGTGCCCGCTTGGCGGTGACCCGGAGAAGGGGAGGCGGCGCCAAGGCTCGTCGGCGGCGGAGGAGCACCGGAGCGACGTAATCGGTAGCACGGTTAGACTCAGCAGGCTTGCGCGCATTCTGGGGTGCTACCGATTTGGCCGGAGGTGACCGGAGTCGTCGCACCACCGTGAGGGGGCGGCGGCATCCATGGCCGGCGACGGCGGAGCAAAAGCAGGTGATTTTCGTGGAGAATGAGATTCGGATGAGCATCAGCGTGATACAAGGGCTCTATTTTGACATTTGTTCTAAGACACGAGTAACTGATTCGAGCTTTCACCGAGCGCGGGCATCCTCGGTGGAAGAACATGGTGCGGCGGTGCTCCGGGGAGAAGGAACTTCAATTGCGGATGGGGATGGGTTACAGGAGTACCGAGGATGCTCTGGGTGCAAGGAATTGAGTTTTAGTGGTCTAATGGAGAAAATGAGCGATAGCTCTGATGAAGCGGTGGGCGACCGGAAATGAGGAAGATGGTGTAAGAAGGGTTAGGTTCGGGCGTAATTGAGCAGTGGAGGAGATGAAAGGAGTGTAGGGGGAGTAATTGGAACATGGTTGTGCTTAAATAGGTAAATGAGGCGGCGAGAGCATGGTTTGAACGGAGGGTGAAGTACGGCGTCGCAAATCCTCTCTGTCGGAGCGTTGTCGCGCGATATTTCGTCGTTTCAGAACACTGGTAGGGGCGGCAAAGATGTGGCAGCCTCGGGCTACGCAATTGCGGCGCTGAGCGAAGAAAACGACGCGTAGCAAGGCGGTGGAGCTCGGCTGCTTCGGCTCTGAGCGAGAAAAGATCGAGGCCAGGGGGAGAAGAAAGGGGAGAGGGAGCTGATGAGTGGGGTCTGGCTGGCAGTGGGAGAGGGAGAAGTCGGCAGGGGGACAGCTGGCAAGAATGGGCCCACTTGTCAGAGAAAGAAGAGAGCAAAATGCATGAAGACTCTGGACAGCACAAGATAAAATCAAGATTTGGGTCAGCATACAGGCTTATGATTTTATAAAACTTTTTGTATAGGTCGTCAAGGAATAGATAAGTGTCCAATAAAATTTTTAGATAAAATATATGGGTAAAAATATTTATAAAAAGCTGACAATGCATAACTGTCATTTTCTGTTGATTCTGAATTTTATTTAATTTAGGATCAAAATCAGTTTATTATTTTATTAAACTTTTTATGAAGATCTATAATTTCATTATTGACATGATATAAAATTTTAATATTTTTATATTGTATATTTTAATTTTAATAATTCTGACATTACCATTTTCATCTTTTCTGATTGACTGTTTTTGAATATTTAAAAATACTAAATGATGGGATAAACTCTTGATATTTTTACCAGACATAGATAAGGCAAGCATGTCGGCATGGTAAAATTCGTAACCCATGTTAAGTTAAGATAGCTTCTGAATAAATCTTGTAGGTTCAGATTTGGGATATCTCCTCATGATTACTTTTATTCTTTTAATATTTTATTGATCCAGATCAGTGCAAGTTGCATTTTCAAGATCCTGGATGGTTCTGGGATTTATCAGAGATTTTTAGAAATTTTACTGATTTTGAATTTTTTTTATCTTTTTATCTTTTTACTTTTACCATTTTACCATTTCTATTTATGAGACTTTTCTTTTAAAGAAAAACTCAAGAAAAAGCAATAATTAAGAAAATTCAGGAAATTAAAATTTTAAATTAAATATCACATCTCAAATTCATTTTTATATTTTGTTTGTTTTGGAAGAAATATTTTTTTATAAAGGAAGTCTTTCTTTTCTTAAGATTAGAATGCAAGAAAAGAAGAAAAGATATTATTTAAAATCAAAATCTTGATTCTAATTGAAATTTTTATTCAATTCCATTTTTAATTTCCAAACTTTTTATTTTTCATATTTTTGAATTTTATGGGATGTTACAGTACTTCAAGGTTATCATGACGACTGAGTACTGTTGAAAGGCCGTACTCCCTTCGAAAAGTATCCGTTTGTGAATCTCGATGTTTGGGAGGATTTCAAAGGATGAATAGTATGCCCAGGCGCAAGAGCTGAGAGAAAATAACATCGCTATCGAGAGGCTCAACATACACGCGCGCCACCTCGGTTCCGTTGGCTATGAAGGGAAGAAGGCAGAGTGGGCGCGACTAGCCGAGGAGTGTGCCCTCTTAGTGACGGTGATGCTTTAATCTGAGATATGTGAGGAGCAGGCATATGATTGGGTTTTAGCAAGGACAAAGAAAACCCCCAACGGTCGGCTTGTAGTTCCAAATCCTGCTAGCGCATAGATCATTTCTGTCATCGTAAGACATCTAACTTACTACATTGTAATTTACCCTTCCCGTTGTATTTTAGCACTAATTTATATTCGCTTTTTGCAAGAGGAAGTAAGCCAACGGAAACAACATGGGACCTTTCAGAGCCAAGGGTCGCAGGACATCCTGACTTCAACGATCGGGAAGCTCGATAATAAGGGGCTGGTGCTTATCGCAGTTGCGGGGCATACAAAGAGGTCAATCTTCCAAGACGAGGAGGATGCTGGCAATGCCAGAGCAAGATCATGGCAAGCACGTGAGGTGCGCCTCAAGGCCAAGCTGAAGGAGGAGATGATGACACGTGAGGCCCATATGGTGGCACATGAGGAGCACCAGAAGGCTGAGATGATGGCGATGATCTCCAATAGTCAGAGTCAGATGAGCTCGTCTGTCATAGAAGGGCCAGTGCCCCGCCCTAGCAGTTGCGCTTCCAGAATTGATCAGTCTGGTCCCTAACTGAAGGTAATAACTGTTTCTGACTTAAAGGTAAGAGAGTAAGTTCAAGAATGTTTTTGATCAAGTTGTGCATTTCTTGCAGGCACCTGCCAAGTGCTAGCTTGTCGTGCTCAAAGGCGGATTCCCTGTTGAGACTGAACACGGGGTTGCAATTCCATGCAAGGAGACTGACATGGTGCATGGTGACCCTGTGGGAAAGGGCTACATAAGGGTGCAGGTGGACTATATCCACGATGACTTCCTGTCTCATGTGCTCGAGTTCCCGCCGAACGAAGATATCACCATTCTCGGGCAAATACGGATGTCATTCATCAAGTGACCCTTGACGGGTGTAAAAATCCCTCATGTCTTCTCGATATTTCCAGTATTGCAACACGTGCACCTACTTACATATGCATGTGCTTCGTAGGTTCCTACGCCTATCGTACCTGCACCTACTCCCACCACCATCATAACTCCTCCATCCAAGTCAACTGGAACAAAGTGTGACCTGGTGTACAAAAGAGCTAAGTCATCAACCAAAGAAGTACAATAGACCTTAGAGACTCCTTCTGCCAAGAAGACAAAGTTGACAAAGGACACCGAACCCTGTGAAAAAAAAGAAGGGCACAGAGTCCCCTGAAAAGCAAAAGACCACAGAGCCCATTGAAAAACAGAAGGCTACAGAGTCACATGAAAAACAGAAGACCATAGAGCTCACTGAAAAACAGAAGGCCGCAGAGCCCCCTGAAGAAAAAGGTAGATACATGGATAGCCCCTTCTCCCAAGCAACTAATTGAATGCTCTATCCTATGTTGCTCGCTTGCTCCATGGATGGTACATGACAAGGCCAAAGAGATAGATGGCGCCGAGCGTCACACTGATTTCTATGTGAGGTATCGAGGGGGCAAATTCCATCGCCAAGGAGGATGGGACATTCCCATTGAGTTTCGATGATTTGTTCTTTTTGTACAACAGGCAAGCTGTTGATATTTCTACTATACGAACCTGAACGCTATGAGTATCACACCATACAATATAGGCCTATGACTGTTATAAGATTTTGATTATGATTTTTACCAATTGATTTGTTTTTATAGGATGATGAGGCAGCGAACCACGACACATCGTCATCCTATTGGGTTCATCGACCTCGAGGTGGTTTCTACGACCATGGCATAGTATCAGTCGGATTTCATTCTCGACTACCTCAAGTTGGCATTGCTCGTTAAGGCGACAAAGGACTTCATTCTCGTCCCGTACCATGAAAGGTAAGTACTACTCTAATTACTTTACCCTTCAATTATTTGTACGCACTTAAACCTTATATGAACTTATTTTCTTGCACTGCATACATTTAATAATTAGGAACCATTGGGTTCTACTTATGATCATTCCGAGTGAAAACAAAGTGTACATATTTAATTCGCTGGAGAAGAGACCGATGGACTACTTGATTAAGCCTATTTTGCAGAAGTAAGTACATTTATCTAACCACTTTCTGTATTTAACTACATTCATTTTTTGACTAAATGGCATCTTTGGCCATTGTATGTAGGGCTTTCTTGTCTTACATTGCTGAAGGAGGGCGACACAACAACGAACGAGATGACCAGCTGGAGTGGAGGCGCTACAAGGTACAAGTTCCTAGCATAGGATTCTTCCTAACATTTATTCTTCATCTTCTAATTTAATTTTCTTTATTCATAGTGTCATCAACAGGGGTGCGATAAACTGTGCAGCTTCTATGTCATGCATCACATGATGATCCTAGTCGGAAGCACAGACCTTTTCCCTAGCGTATGTACATGCATAATACACTCAACCTTTTACATATACAAATTTTAAAACTTAATTAGTGCACTACTTTTTATTTTGCAATAGCTCGATATCACCTGCAAGAGACTGCAAAAAAAGATTTCAACATAATAGCAGGCAACATATGCACATGGTACTGGTCAGAGGTTATAGTGAAGGACGGTAGGTTTAGAGATCTGACAGGCTCCTACTAGTCTATGTAAACAATATTATATATTGTGAATGCGTACTCTTATTAGTCTATGTAAACCTAGGTATTATATAATGTGAATGTGATGTGTGTAATGTTTAGTTTATTTGTTTTCTATATACTGTGATATGTGTATTGTATGATACTGTGAATGTGATATACTGATATGTGATATGTACTGCGAATGCGATATATATGTATTGTGATCTAGTGCTGTAACTAGGGTGGATTACATCTCTATCGGTTCCGAGTGTCAAACTAGAGATACATATATTATCTCTATCGGTTCTGAGAGTCAAACCGATAGAGATCTATGTATTATCTCTATTAGTTCAGCGTTTAGAACCGACAGAGATAATAGGACTTCTCTATCGGTTCTGATCATGGAACCGATAGAGATAATTTATCTTCTCAGTCAGTTCCGAGCGCCGAACAGACCCAGATGACAGTATATTTGTATCGGGCAAAAATCGACGGTGATAGCCGCTCCTCATCACTATCTAAGGACTAAGTACCACCACCAAATCGATCGAGATGATGAAAAAGAACCGACTGAGATGACAATTTTTGTAGTAGTGAAGCAAAGTGAATGTCGGGACCCGGATTTGCAAATCTGAAACCCTCTGTGTATACTGCACTACTCCAGGATCACGCTAGTGCACACAGTGGAAACATAGATGAAATATCATTCTTTACAATGAATTAACTAAGAAAGAGGCAAATTATTATTAAATAAAGCAAACGACCTTAGGGTCAAAGTTTACACTACTATGTCTCAAGAGCTTAAGAAACAGATAAACTGTTGCAGCGGAAAAGATAACTTGGGCCATTTGACATGCCACAGGCAATCGTCTGGGGAAACGCCTTCCTAATCCACGTAGTCTTCATAATATTCCTCCTCATGATATTCAGCATTTCCTGATCCTTTCTCAAAAACTGATCAACAAAGACGTATAGCCGTGAGTACAAAAAGTACTCAGCAAGCCGTAGGGAATTGATGCAATATTTTCATGCACAGCTTGAGAAGGATAGCCATATGGTTCATTTGCAGAAAGCAATAACTTGAATTGAAATACAGTAAATAGATTGAAAGCATATTTATGAAAAGATAAATAAATAACTGTTAGATCAATGGTAGACAACATGAATAGAATGGCGAGCATCACCCTACACCATCTAAAATAAGTATCAACCAATAAATTTAACAGTATTACTTTAGACAACAAAACAACAGTGAACTCCCCGTTCACATCCCAACAATTCCACATTTCATGAAACACTCTATACCCGTGTGAAATTCCCGGGCTTGTCCATGACCGCGGACGCGGCTATTCGAATAGCTACGATAACCCATTGTTGTTATTATGATTATATCCAACTAATAATGACCCAAGCTAGGGTTAACAATGGATACATGTCATCCCAATAATCATGGTGGTATAATGTCAACAAGGTACATAGCTACTCTCGGCAAATAATCATTGTACAGAAATAGCATACAATTGTATAAAGCAAAGTACTTTTGCAAACATAGGTCAATATGATCAAAGGTTACGACATGCCTTGCTGATCTAGTGCTGAGTCTTGGTCTTCGAAGTCTCCGTTTGCTCCCTCGGAATTAGTGTCTACCGGAAAAGAAAGCAACGAATAGAAATAAATACCAAACAGAGAGTCAAACAAGCTTAAAATTGAAAATAAATAGCTCTGGAAGGTAGAAACTTGAATCGTCTCAATCAGAGTTCGTATGAGCGAGAACGAGCTCCTGGAAAAATAAATCAGAGAAAAAGAAAAAATATATTTTCTGGAATTATTTTTCTAAAGAAAAACAGATTTATTGTGCAATCGTTCATGTCATCCGAAATTTGATGGACTGGGTCTACGACATTGTCCGGTTTACCGTGCACCCGATGCACGACTGGCGTCGACATTATGGTTGAGGTGGCAGCTGATGCGGCAGCTGATATGGTACACACGCGGGCGCTGATGTGGGTGGCCACGCGTCGCGCATCGGCAGCACGGCCGGATCGGACGGCGGGAAGGCGAGGGCGCGGGTAGCGGCGACGCGGCGCTATCTGTGGCATCCGTAGAAGATCGGACGGCCAGAATTTGCGACGAAGGACGACGGCGAGAACGGCTACGCAACTCACCGGAGCCGTGGAAGATGATGCACATTTCGGTGGACTAGCGACGAATCGTGCGTGGTTTGCTGGGGTTCTGAGAGAGGGCTTCACGGGCAACACGTAGAGGCAGGCGGGGATGGTGGAGGTGCACCGATGAGGCCACACGACTGTGGGAAAGGCTTCGAGCGCGGCGGCGAACTCCGACGAGGAAGATCTCGGCGACTGCATCGTCTTGGGCGACGAGAAAGAAGGCAGTAGGTGCGGCGCGAAACGGGGATCCTCGGGCGGTGGTTGGCGGCGCATTTATAGCCCTTGGAAGGCGTGTGCGATGCGGACTCCAAGAATGGCGCCGACACGGACTCGGCTAGGGTTTGCTGCGGCGGCGCGGACGAGGGTGACGTGGCTGCATCGCAGCCGCGAACGGGGCTCCGATTTGACGGCTCGCATTGAGGGGCTACGCGGCTCCACGAGGCGCGCTTGATCGGCATCGGACGACAGCGGCGTCTAGGGTTTTGCAGGTGTGGGCTGGCTAGGCCGCGAGGCGAAGCTGGGCCGGGGCGCAGAAAAGAAGCGGGCCGGAGAAGATTCAGCCCGAGAGGAATTTTTGAAATAAAAAACATTTTCCGAATTAAGAAAATTCCAAAAATCCGAATAAAAGCAAATAAATTCAAATAAATGTCAAATGAATTCATAAAAATCTCTAAAAATACAAAAAAAATCCTTGGAGCACAATGATATCAACTAAAACTGAAAATCTTTAGTTTGATGAATAGTTTAGTCAAATTAAATCCTTTCATTAATAGAAAATCAAATTAAGCTTGGATTAATCCAGGGAAATTGTAAATGGTTCATTTTTAAATTCAAACGAGTTTTGGGATGTTACAGTGAATAAGAAAGAGTCTTGTTTCCATTCCACTAGCCAACAATAAGGAGGGTGAATTTCTCTTTTGAATTTCTTAAGCTGATTTGGAAAACAACAGTGCTACACCCCTTGAAGATATGGGGACCACCATGCTCATCTACTTTCTTGATAAATGACTCGATGCATTGTCTCTTCCTTGCAGTCGAGACTGAGACATATCAAAAAGATCTATTACTATATTATTAAAAGGAGATTGGGATTACCCTGTGGTTATTGGTAGGGATGGCAATCTTACACGATTACCCATGTATCTGTGGGTAAAAACCCTAATAGAGGTGGGTTTGTTCCTTTTTTATTGCATGCGGGTATGTTTATAGGGGTCAAATTTTTTGCCCGATAGGCAAACGGGTACGAGTATGGGGGAACTCCAACCATACCCATTCCGCCTGATTACCCGCCACCTTCTACTGACATGTGGGCCACAATAGGTGCCCATCGGTCCTCCAGTCCCCAATTTGTAGTACGTCATATTAGCCATTTATGATTGGTGATGCATTGATGGACAATCTGTGATGTGTGTGACAACTGATGAATTGTTTTCATTTTAATTATTGAACTTGAGCATGTGTGATGACTGGTGAACTATTTACATTCTAATTGTTGAACTTAATCATCTGTACATCCTTTGTCTGTATGTGTTATTTTAATTCTTATTCCCATATGCATTTGAAATTTTGAATCAATCATAATCATTCTTCAATAGAATGTAGCTGATTCCCACAATTTCATGAAAATGATTGTATCAGTACCATAGCTCATTAGCTCCTAGGGCCCTTTGGTTGGAAGGATTGCCGATGGTGGTGGGTAAATGGGTATGCCCGCAGGTATCGGGTACCCTCGGGCGATGGATATGGATAAGATTTTTTGCCTACCACTGTTCCTAGGTATACTCGTGGAGGATATTTTGGCTGGCGGGTATGGGTATGGACAAGCATTACCAGTGTCCGTCGCACCTGAGTGCCATCCCTAGTTATCGGATGATGCGAATAACTAGGAAGAAATTTGGAAATGAGCACGAAATGTCTATAAATGAATTTTCTCATTATTCGTTATTTCTGAGTCTTTTGGTTGCATTCACTTGCAACAGGAAAACAACCGCTAGTGTTTGGTGCACCACCCAAGGTTACAAATTTCATTTTCGGACCACATCTCAAAGGCGGTCGAAATTCAAAATTTCGGTGAGATTTTAGAATTCTGGTTGAAATTCAAAAATCAAATTTCAAATCTGGTATTGTTAGTCTAGCAAAACCAAAATTTCTGCCCTTTTCAACTCCCTGTGAAATGGTCTCTCGAGGCTAGAAACAATTAAGGAAAAATATAAAAAAATCATGCAAGTATTTTTCTACATTTTCTATCTGTTTGAATACAAAATACTAAATATAATACCGCTGCTCATATTTTACTATTCGCAACATATCAATGAATCTATTTGCATCGTATAATACCGCTGCTCATATTTTTCTATGTAATTTATGCAACATTACTATCGCTATGTATTATGTTTTACTACCACTTACCGACATCCATGTCTTGGGTTATGTGCTTTCGACGAAATCATTCGTCACATTTTACTATGACGTACATACCAGATTACTATCTCAATAACTTATGTTTATTACATTTTACTAACACCTATATTCACAATCTTTTCTGCTTTCTCTTTCGTCCATACAACATTACTGCTTTTATAACTAATTTTAACTACGGTAAACGCGAACTATGGTGAACAAAGTCGCTGTTTTCTAGGGTTACATAATTTGTATATGTATTTTTTTGAATTTTTTTACATGTATTCCTCATAATTGCAAAATTTTCACATGTCTTCATCATAAAAGGCATTATAATTCACCACAAAAAATTGGCGCAAAATTCGATCCAAAAAACATGAAAACCGATCGAATTTGTGATCATCTTGATCCAAAAAGCCAAAATCTCGACGGAATTGATCGAAATCGCTGTAGCCATTTGAAAATTTTCAAAAAAATTTATCTCGCCGTGAATTGAAATCTTGGCCCCGACCAAATTCCGAAATTTCAGCCGAAATTTCCAAAATCTCGATGATATTTTGAACCATGGCACCTCATGTATTTTGGTGCATTCTTCATCCTGGTCTTTGGTTCCGTTGTATTCCAAATAACTTATCTAATTATAACATAGGGCAAATGCACCTCATGTTGTCTCTTAACTTTGTGAAATACTCCATTCTATCTCTCCATCAATGAAGAGCTCTTTTATCGTACTCTAAATTTATTATGAATCGTTTATTATTTTCGATCTAATTGATGGGATTAGTTAGAATTTATTTATACTTCCTCTTGTAGTAGAGTAGTAGAAACACCCTTAACAAATCAACAGCTATATCTGATTTCTACTACCTATTATATCCTACCAGTATAATGCATAGTAAAATATCTGAAAAAGAATGTGCCTTTAGTTGTTGATTCTGAACGCTAAATCTGCAACTTTACGGTAGCATGTATCTAAATAACCTTTTTTTATGGCGAGGAAGGAGGACCGAAGAGATTAATAATGAAACAAAATGAAAATAATAGGAATTTAGAAAATGAAAATAATAATGTTGCTTTGTTCAAAAATGAAATAAATTAAACTGCTGCCCTGTTGAAGCATCCTAGTCCAAGCATCCCCTTCCCCTGAGAGGAGAGAGGAGAGGAGAGGACGAGCGAGGAAGGAAAAGAATGGGGTCGTGGTCCTCGCCCGCCGCCGCCGCCGCCGCCCCCTCCTCATCCCAAACCCAATTCGGGTCGTCCTGCTTCTTCCCCAGACGGTGGCAGGCGCAGCCACCACAAGCCCTCCTCCTACCACCACTCACGCGCAAAATCCCCAATTCCCCGCTCGCCCTCAGGCCCCTGCTCCACCACCGTGGCCATGGCCTCCTCAAGAAGAGAAACTCCTCCTGGAGGCGCCACGCCGTCGGCACAGACGTAGAGGGCCTCAACATCGCCCACGACGTCACCCAGGTAACACTACAGGGCTTCAGGCTCCGGTTAATCGTTTCATTTCCACTCCAGTTACTTTGGGTTACTACCGCTACAAAGAACCGATCCTGCTGCTGCTGATGCCATACGCCCACACCTACACGTCTAAACTAGTACTGATGTGATTTTTTACCTGCAAATCCATTGCCTTATGTCATCGTAGTCGCTCTCACACACTCGCTGACAAACTCATAACAGAAAAAAAAAAAAAACAATTCGACACTACAGCGTTCGGACAGTACATTACCTCTCAAGAGTTGAGCAACGAATGCACTCTACTGTACTCAACACCTGTTTTGAGGATTTATTATCTAATTGCAGCTCATTGGCAAGACACCAATGGTATATCTCAACAACATCATCAAGGGCTGTGTCGCCAATGTCGCTGCTAAGCTCGAGATTATGGAGCCCTGTTGCAGTGTCAAGGACAGGTTCATACTTATCTTCTTCTTCCATTGCTTTCCTTCCCTTGATGGATCGACCGACTTTATCGTAGAGCTAAACAGTTCCCAAACCGATTTCGTTTCAGGATAGGATACAGTATGATATCCGATGCTGAACAGAAGGGCTTGATAACTCCTGGAAAGGTGAATCACAATTTCTTTTGTTGTATGCATAAGCACTTGTTGACTTCATTCATATTTTACGTCTCCTTCCTAATTATTACTAAGAGGAGAAGGGAGAGACTGCCTGTACTTATATGATAACAGTATTTGCTTATTAATTCTCCCACGGACTTGTTCATTCACCTAGACAGACACCAATACATATCCAAGGATCCCGAACACCACACCATGCCCAAAAACTAGGAATGGCATAGGCGGGCACGTGTTATTTATGAATATTTGATAAAATAGTGGAAAAGTGCAAATATTATGTTAAAACTCTTGATTATCCTAAAGCTGGATCCATTTATCTACTTTTAAATTTTGGTAGGAGTGCAATCATAGTATTAATCTATACGCCTTTCATTTCATCACTGAAACAAGAGTCCTAAGCAAATGTGAGGACATTTGTCCAACATGGCAGTGGCAAATTGAGGTGAGCATAAGCGCCCAAGTAATGCTGAATTGACATATTATTTTCTGTACTCTTGTCAGAGTGTTTTGGTGGAACCAACAAGTGGAAATACAGGCATTGGTCTTGCCTTCATTGCTGCTTCAAGAGGATATAAGTTGATATTAACAATGCCTGCATCAATGAGCATGGAGAGAAGAGTTCTACTCAAAGCTTTTGGCGCTGAACTCATCCTAACGGAGGCTGCGAAAGGGATGAAAGGGGCTGTAGATAAGGCTACAGAGATTTTAAATAAGACACCCAATGCATACATGCTTCAGCAATTTGACAACCCTGCCAACCCGAAGGTAACTGAGAAAGCCAGCTGCATGTCTCTATCTTTATGTGCACTCTGTTTCTAACCTACTTGCGCAATGGTTTTCTTTATTCATATCGATCAGATACATTATGAGACTACTGGGCCAGAAATCTGGGAGGATTCAAAAGGGAAGGTGGATATATTCATTGGCGGAATTGGAACAGGTGGTACAATATCTGGTGCTGGTCGTTTCCTGAAGGAGAAAAATCCTGAAATTAAGGTTTCTTTAAACTCCACCCAAACAAAATCTTCTCTGTTATATGAATATCATATAGTCCTTATACAAATATTTTTTTTATAGGTTATTGGTATTGAGCCTTCTGAAAGTAACATACTCTCTGGTGGGACACCTGGTATATTTGCGATCAGACTGACTTACGAGTTTGTCAAACTTTTGTTCTTTCCATTACAACCGATACCCCACTTTTGTAGGCCCACATAAGATTCAAGGCATTGGGGCAGGATTTGTTCCAAGGAACTTGGATAGCGAGGTTCTCGATGAAGTAATTGAGGTCTGAGCTTATTCCAGTCTTATCTATTCTTCAGTATAATATTACCTTTTTAGAACAAAAGCATGAAAGGAAGGTTGTAGATTTTGTTCTAATCAGCTGAACTATGTCAGTTATTTGACTATATTTGCATAGTGCAATTGCATTTGCTGGTTCTATTATAGTAATGGCTTTGGTTCTGTGGATGGGATCTTTGCTTGTGCCAACCATCACAACCTTTTGCTCTGCCTGATACAATAGAGTTGTTAGGATTGTTGCAGTGTTCTATTTTCTTATGTTTATCTCTGATTACGTGCTGTTTATGTTGCAGATATCAAGTGATGAGGCTGTTGAGACAGCGAAACAGTTGGCTCTTCAGGAAGGATTGCTGGTATTCTAATTTCACATCTTGATGCATTTTCGTGTGTGGTGCATTTTATTGATGTGCCATTCTTTTTGAGATATTGTGTTTGAGTTGCAAGCGTTCTTGTGCTACTGAAAGGAGGCAAATCATGAGTCACAACATGCTAGTACCTTGCTATTTAGGTGCAAGCACCATGCTTCTTTATAGATCTAGATAGAATCAGTTTATAGGCACTATCATTGAGCCAGTTTACTTCTTTTTTTCTCTAACAATATTGGATTAGTGGTTAAGTAGTAGAAACCTGCACTTTTGTGTCAGACCATAGGCTTCTCCTTTTTTGTCTGTTAACTTGATATCAAAACTATGAACACAAAAGTATTGCAGTTGGAAATGCCAAGCAAGATGTGTGATGGAATGTATAGGAAGTTAGGAACTGATAAAACCTGTCTTCCATGCATGCCACACTTGGTAATTTTAGATCTGCAGGCAAGATCATCATTGTTTTCGAAATGAAACCGAGAATCTTGTGTCATTTGAAGCTATGTGAATCTTGTGCAGGTTGGGATCTCATCTGGGGCAGCAGCTGCTGCTGCCATAAAGGTTGCCAAGAGACCAGAAAATACTGGAAAGCTGGTAGTGGTAAGTACAGGATTGCCATCTCTGCTAGAACTCTTTGCAAACATCTTGTCACAAATCACAATAGCAGTTTCGCATATTATTACATAAAGTATGGATGCTGAGTACACCTGGATAATTAGTATACATACATATGGTTACATTCTTTTGGCTCATTTCTTCAGGTTGTGTTTCCGAGCTTTGGCGAGAGGTACCTTTCGTCTGTCCTCTTTCAGTCGATAAGAGAAGAATGTGAGAAGATGCAGCCTGAACCATGAGCTAGCCTTGAGTGTTCATTCACAGCATCATAATTGTTTCTAAGATACCTGGTCATACCACTCCCACTTATAGCTGTTTGTGGTTCAATAAACTAGCATATTTACCGGTGCAACTGCCCATGATATTATGATACAGTTGTGTTTGATATACAACTCTATTTCATATAATTGAAATACAATTGTATTTGTTATATAACTCAAATATCTATATAGCCTCGCCTAAGCGGTGGAGATTTTTCTCTTTTTCTTTTGATTAATGTGAACATCTTTAGAAATTCTTCTTTTTTAGATTATTGTGTGACTTTTTTTTGTCCTTAAAACGGAGAAGAGAAGATGCTTTAAATATCGCTGATTGTTGCATATATATACTAATATAAAAAAGGGAGTTTGTACACCGTCCTCCCTTCCCAACTGCTCTCGTTTCTTCGCACTTGCTCATTCCTTTATGTCCGCAACAACAAACCAACACGTTCCAAAAAAAAAACAGCTCTAATGTCCAAATTTCCACCAAAAGCTTGTTTGTTCCCACTTGTAGGGATCAAATTTTTGTGGAGACCATCCCTTCTAGCGTGGAATACCGAGCTCTCATGTGCCCACTATATTAGTCCTACGATCAGTGACTAGTATGCATAATTATAATATTGTCATCACATCTATATATAAGATCTCAATTTTATGAATGTAGTATTGTTCATACATAAGGCCATGAAGGCTAAATAAGATGTAACGGAAGATACAATTACTTACTAGTATGCCCTACCCAAGTATCTCATAAGCAACTGACAATGTGCAAACCCTAGAAAAGCTCGTCGTAATAATCCCGGTCACCTGCGGCGAAGTAGGAATCGTTGGGGACTTCGGATTCTTCACCCACCGAACCAACAATTTAAGAAAGATTTCAGTATTTTTGTACTCAACAAGAGTTGTAGTGTATCACAAATGTAATGTACATGCAAGCTATGTCAAAGGAAGGTTGAAAGATCGAAAAAAGGCAACTAGAGGGGGGTGAATAGGAGTCAAATAAAATTTTCGAATAAACTCTCCCCCTAAAATTCAAACCACCAAAAGACCAGAAAGAAAGTGCACTGGTCGGGTATTTCTGGTCGGATGAACAGTACCCCCGACCTGAAGTGGTCGGATGAACAGTACTCTGGTGAATATTGTTCGGGTGAACAGTGCCCCCGACCTCGGAGGTCGGATGAACAGTACTCGGGTGAATAGAAAAATCAGCACGATCTCAAAAACAGAAATCGATGTAACTTTTGATCGGCTGATCCAAAAACAGTGAAAATTGGTTTGCACCTCCCAAAGGATGTCAGGAACCTATTTCAATCAAAAATCGAAGGAATTAATACCAAGGTTTCGTCCTTTTCAGTTTAACAAATGCAACACCAAAAACAGAGTCACGAACACAGACTTCACCCGTAACTTGCTGGTGGGAGTTGATAGTTAGAATATCCTTGGATGACTCTCCACAAATCACAGCAAGTAAGTACATGAAGAAACAACCCTTCAAACAAATAGAACCACCATCTGAAAACTAGGCACAGAAATTGGTTTCTTGCAAAACTGAATAGAAGAGGTTGTAGATTGCCTAGATGATTGGGATATGATCTATAGGAGATTCATCCAGCAATCTTTCATCCTTGGCAACAAGAACCAGAAGCCAATCAAGACTAAATAACTGCAAGTCGCACGTTTACGCACTTTAAGAACACACAGATTCACAACTTGCAACAAGAACGTAAGGATTGCCTAAAAGATTGAAAGCACCGAATCCAGAGAAGAGTTCATCAATCATGAATTTCAACAAAGACTCAATAGCATGTAGAAGGAGATGAGGCAAATCCAAATTACGTAAAGTAAATCGCAAGAAGGTAAATGCGAATTTATATAATGAATTCAAGTGCGTAATGTAAATACGTAAGAGAAATGAAACAAGAATATAAATGAAGAACATTTCATTTCGGAAGGAGGTTTACAAAGCCTCACAACAAAGTGGGCAAAGCTCAAATGAGCAAACAAAACCTCGAACATTCAAAGAAGGAGGCTGCCCTACCCTCTATTTATAGTGACACAGGATCAATTCCCACCTTTGGATGTCTGCTTCAATCCTAAGCCAACATCCAAGAGCCAGGATTTGATCCTTACACTGTCACTCTCAACAACTCTCAACTACTCACGTACACTTTCCTCACCTGCACACCCCTCTCCCTGTCTATTCATAGCAGGCTTGGAACACCTACCACCCTTGGATGAGCCTCTAAACCCTAGAGCACTCCATCAAGGGCTGAGATTTTACCCACTCACAAAGCTATGCATGTGCTCACCCGAAACCCAACAACACAACGGGTTTTGCATGCTTTTCAACTCACACTAACTTGACCCGCTACTCTATCTTCCTAACCGCGATCCAACGGTCCTCCTAGATCGGAGCAGCTCCAAGTTAGCATCTCATCCATTCCTTTGTCTTCTCGGCTTGCGGCTACTCCCGGCCTCGGTCATCTTTGGCGACACCTTGATCATCCGGACCTCGGCTCTCCCGGCCTAGTCACGATCCTTCGCCTCACCATGACCTAGCTCCAAAGTCCCGCAACCATCATAGACAAGGAAACCACATCACATAGCAAGGTCCAACAACACATATCCATCTCAACAGAAAGATATACACTACGCCGACCAAGATAACCCGACCACACGTGGTCCGACCATCGGTCTCCATCCCGACCAACCATGGTCCGACCATCGGTCTCCATCCCGACCACTCAAGGTCGACGACCCAACCACTCGGGGTCGGACGACCGGTCTCCGACCGACCACGGCCCGGACC
Organism: Otatea glauca; assembly: GCA_036346275.1. Classification (NCBI taxonomy): domain Eukaryota; kingdom Viridiplantae; phylum Streptophyta; class Magnoliopsida; order Poales; family Poaceae; genus Otatea; species Otatea glauca. Next base: position 679,925 of record CM070734.1, on the reverse strand, counting down.
TCTCGGTCGGACGACCGACCACTCGGGGTCGGACGACCGGTCTCCAACCAGCCAAAGCCCGACCACTCGGTCGGACGACCCAACCACTCGGGGTCGGACGACCGGTCTCCCGACCACCACGGCCCGGACCTCTCGGTCGGACGACCCGACCACTCGGGGTCGGACGACTGGTCTCCAACCGGCCAAAGCCCCGACCACTCAGGTCGGACGACCCGACCACTCGGGGTCGGACGACTGGTCTCCAACCGGCCAAAGCCCCGACCACTCAGGTCGGACGACCCGACCACTCGGGGTCGGACGACTGATCTCCAATCAGTAACTCAAATTGCTCTAGCTCGAAAAACAATCCAAATCAAACTCAAACTTGAGCACACCTTGCTCAAATAAAGTCAAATACTCATCACAAACATGGATGGACCTCCACATGGTCCTTCAAAGGTACTAAATTCATTTGCATAAAGTGAAGTTGAAACATGAATTTCAAGTAATAGATTGTAACAGAATTTGTAAGAGCAATTTGACAGGTATGTAAATAGCAAGTATGAAGTCAGGGACTTCGGATTCTTCACCCATTGAACCAACAATTTAAGAAAGATTAAGTATTTTTGTACTCAGCAAGACTTGTAGTGTATCACAAATGTAATATACATGCAAGCTATGTCAAAGAAAGGTACTAAATTCATTTGCATAAAGTGAAGTTGAAACATGAATTTCAAGTAATAGATTGTAACGGAATTTGTAAGAGCAATTTGACAGGTATGTAAATAGCAATTATAAACAGTATAAATAACAACTCATAGTCTTACATGATTGTGAGTAACAAACCATTCCTTTGCCACCTCTTTGCATAATATCTAAGATGACTTTTCATAATATTTTCAATTCTACCTTTTTTAAAAATACCAAAACTTCTAACTAGTGTCAGTGCACTAGAGTCGCTCTTAACCGTGAGTACGACTTTTCAAAAAGTTTTACACTCTACAGAGGTGTACATCTTTACTCATAAGACATGATCAATTCTTTTTGCCGCTATTTTCGCGATTTCTTTGGTGCATGGTCAAGAGGTCATGACATGAACCGTTACATCACGTAGATCTAACTTTGCACTAGCCAGGTGATGACAAACCCTTGCTATGGTGGCGAAAGATATTTGTACATTCAGTACTCACGACTGTCCATCTCTATCGTGTCCCCACTTTTCCCCACAGCAAAGCTTACACCGTTGTATCAACAGGCGTTATTTCCAACACCTTGATGAGGACACTCCTTCGAGCAACTGTAACATCCCAAAATTCGTCTAAATATTATTTTATTGTCATTTGTGCATTTTATGATTTTTCTGGATTTATTTGAATTAATTGCAAATTAAGTATTTTGGCCTCTTATTGAAAACTATTTAAATTTGTGCAAAGTTGAAATAAAGTTTTGCCAAAAATATTTTATCTGAGTTCAAAAATCTCAAAGTATTTTTGAGAATTTTCTTGGAATTTTCCTGATTATTTTATTGCCTAAAACAAATAAAATGAATTTCAGTAATTATTTTAAATGGAAAATCCGTTTAAAAAGCGTATGAACAGTATTGGGCTTGGCCCATATGCTGTGCATGAGTGGCCCAGAGTTGCGCGGCCCATTCAGCCCGTTTTCTAGAAGGTCTAATCCCTGCCGTTGGATCCGGATCGGATGATCGAGGATGAGGCGTACCGGTTCGGGACTCAGACAGATCTTCGCCGTTGGAAGGAAATCGTGGACGATTAGAATCGGATCTTAGCCGCGAGATCGTGACCGTTAGATCGTGATCGAACGGCTAATGTGTGTCGTCTCCGTGCGGGACTCAGACGCCGTCGCCGTGTCCGAGCAGGACACCGCCGCCGCGTCGGATAGGTTTCCAGGCGCCATGCGCGGTCGTCGAGGTCTATAAATAGGAGGGGGTAGCGCCCCGAGGTTCGCAGTCGTGCGCCGTAGCTTTTGGTCAGAGCCTTTTCGCGAGAGCAGCAGTAGAACGCACCCGAGAGCTCGTCGAAGTAAGCCGACGCCGCCGTCGTTGTTCTTCGCTAGGTGCGCGCCGTCCGTTGAAGTTTCCATCGTCGCCGAGGCTGCCAGTTTCTTCGCCGTGACGAGCCGCGTCCGTGGGGAGTGAACTCGTCGCCGGAGACCCTTTCTTCCGCCGTGGGGTCATCTTGGTCTTCAAGTCCAGCAAGAGAGCGTCGCCGCGCCGTCGTCGCCGCACTCGTGAGGTATCATCCATTAGATCATCCGTGAACCGCTAGGATTGAGCCACGTGCGCGCTTGAGTAGATCGCCGTGTGAGCCGTCAGATTAGATCGAACGATCTGGATCGCGCCGCGTCTCGGACCAATCTGTTGTGACACGTGTCGGGTTCAACAGTCCGAAGCGTCGTGGACCGAGTCCGCCGTGGTCCAGCGCCACGCCGTGGACCAAGTCTATAGACCGTGACACGTGGTGCATCGTGATTGGTTCCAGATCTTCGCTGACGTCATGCTTACGTCATAATTGCGTTTTCAAATGGAAAATAATCCGATTGGAAGTTCTCCAATGCTGATGTCATCATGAGGTCACGCTGGCGTCATAAATCGGTTTTTCAATCTAAAATTAATTCGGTTAATTCTGATTTTCTAATTTCTGTAATTTCAGTATTTATTCAAACTTCCAAAGGCTATAACTTTTGCATCTTAACTCGGATTTGAGTGATTCAAATTTCTAAAAATTTGTAAAATTGAGATCTATTTAATGGTGAATTTTAATTGATTTTTGGAGTTCATTTGCTCTCTGTTTTGGTATTTATTTGCTTTTCTCCTTCGGTACGCGTAGACGTTGAATTGTGCGACGCTTCAGAAGAAGATCTAGCAACTCAAGAGCAAGCTCTAGATCAAGATCAAGACCTATTCCAAGATAAGTTGTGCTTTGATCATGTTGAACCCATGTTTATAAAATTGGTATATTTGTTTTACCCTATTGCATATTATTTCAAGTATACAATTGTTTCGAATTAAATTGGGACTTAGCTATTATACCAATTTGATCTATACCCTACCTTGTCATTGTATGCCATGATCTATTGTCACCCTAGATTGGTTCATTATAGTTGGTTGGTAATGATAATCAACATGGGGTGGTTAGACCGTATTAGTTGCTTAGCCATGCCACGTCATCACATGTGATTGAATCATTGATAATTAATCTTGACTAATGGGATATGGAACGATGTTATGAACTTGTGTGTCATGTGGGATCACACGATGAGATTGAGTTGTTGTGGCGAGTCATGTCACGCAACGATGTTGAATTGTTGATGGCACGTGGTGCTTGGTAATCAACTTGGGTGATATTCACTTAGATTGGGGCAAGTGACAAGGGGTGACTATGCCAAGGTGGGCCCGATGAGCAGAGGGTATGTGGAAGTCTTGCCTTGATCACTCTAAGGACTTAACCTTGCAAGCCTTTAACCTGAGTCAATCAAGCACCACATGTCTGGTATGGGCCAGACTAGCTGATTAATTTGCAATGTCTTTGCTTTGGTACTATCTTGGTCGGTGTGAGTTCCCGAGTTATGGAGTAATTCACATGGCGCAAGAGGGGGGCCCTGGATGTGGTAACCAGTCCCACCAGTGTTGAAACCTTAGCGGGTGGTACCGGGTTAAGCCAAAGCATTGTAAAGGCTTTGTTATAATCACTCGCCTTGGTGGTGTTTGGTTGTATCGCGTGGGTAAATTGCATAACCTCTGCAGAGTGTGAAACTATTCGGATAGCCGTGCTCGCGGTATTGAGCAATGCTCGGGAATTACAGTTAAGGGTTAGCTTAATTAAATGGACAACTGGGTTGGGATGGCGGAATGCCATGTGGAATATGGAGTTTGATTTAGGTTTGGAAACTTGGTTTACTTCAGAAATGCTGAATCTATCTACTATTGTTATTTGTTTTACAGTCTTTACAATCTATTTATTGTATTTGTTCATAAATGCTGCTTATTGCAAAATAGCCATGATAACCTATCTATTGGAATAAGCCTTACATATAGTTACATAGAATTGCATTCTGTGCACAACTTGTTGAGTGCTTTAAGTACTCACCCTTGCCAACAACAATAATCAACAGTCGAAGAATCTACACCTGTGTTGAAAGAGGAGTTCCAAGAGGACGCGAGTCATTAGGGTCCAAGCCTTGTCAGTTGCCTGTGGTGAACTGATGAGCTATCTACGTTTTCTACTTTCCGCTGCTTAATTCTTAGCTTATATTTCCAGTCTTGCCCTACGTGGCTTAATAATGTAAGTCGGTCATAAGATCATACACTTAGCTATATCAATAAATGGAGTATTATTCTATTATCGTTGAGTATGATATGATATGTACCGATGTTGAGTGTGTGCACTAGCGTTGATCCCGGGACTAGTGCGGTAAACACAAAGTGGGTTGAATCGGTGGATTCGGGTCCTTCTGAGAGGTGGTATCGAGCATACCGATCGTAGGTCTTGGCCCTAGATAGCATGGAGGTGTCGTGTTGTGTCCAAAACTATTTTCTAAAGGAAAATTTAAATTTGACTAACAAAACACTCTCGACTCATCTCATTCTCTACTTCTCGCCTTTGCTGAATTTACCGTTTACTTGCCGTTTCGGGTGGAGAACTTATTCAAAGTTCTTGTGAAGCAAATGCCGATCATTCTGACCTTTGAGGAGTCAGCAGGTGGCTACGCCATGGAGCTGTGGAGAGTTCTTCATACGCTTGGATGCTTTTACCGTCTGCTTTACCGAGGAGGCAGCTGGTCAGTTAATGGTGTTCACCGAGGATTTGTTTGCAAGCTGATCGTCTACGCTCGGGAGAGGAAGCTAGCAGGCCAATCAACATCTCCGCCAGAAGATTCTCGTACGAGGTTGCGATCCAGGAGGTTGCCCGACTTGCTCTTCGCCGTGTCTGCCGCGACTACGTCGACGAGCTTCACGACTCAGTGTTTCGACTTCACCCTGATGTGTAAGCATGCCGATGTCGACGGATCGTGGAGGACGAGTGTGCTACTGCGGTACACCTTGCGGAGTTCGCCCTTGCCCAGGAGGAGCATATGAGAGAGACCACTCAGGAGCTGGAGACAGTGTATGAGGCACTCAGAGTGACGGAGCAGGAGCTTGAGGAGACCTGTGCTGCAGCTATCGGAATGATCACCGAGCTAGGAGAGGCCCTGGAGGGGGTTGAGGACGAGTTGGAGCGCGTGACCCGAGGAGCTCAGGAGCTAGCTGAGGAGTCCGAGGAGGATCCAGAGGAGCGAGAGTGGGAGCCAGAGGGGAGTGCGGACCCTGTTGTTGCTGAGGAGCCAGCAGTAGGTCATCAGGATAGGTTCGCTCCTATGCCAGCCCACCCGCCGGTGTATGCACCGGATCAGTCTCAGCCAGGGTGGCTGGATGAGTGAGAGTCAGTCTTAGAGTTGTGTTGAGACTCGAGTGTTGAGTCGTGTCCTCAAGATTAGTCTTTACCTTTTAGTAGACGTTAAGGTTTCATGTTTAGTTTGCTTCTCTGTAATGCTGAGTGTGCAGTATGTGTTGCAAAGCTTGTAGGCTTTTATAAGCGCCATACCAAGAATAAATAAAGAATTATTTTAGTTGGGTTAAACTTATCTTCCCCGCCCTAGGGATTCTTGTATCTTATCTATGCTACTTCTACCTTTCCTAACCCAAGAGGTAATCGCAGATGGTGAACACTCGTGGAACCAACGGTGCCGGGAAGTGGATCGCGCTGAATGACAACCCCAATGATGGAGGCAACCTCAACCACCACCGCCGATAGATATGCAGAATTTGGGAGCATTTCTCGCCGCACAGACTCAACTAATGCAGACCATGATGCAACAAATGCAACAGATGACTAACGTGGCTGCAAATAACAACAACCAAGTGAACCAGAACAACAATGGTGGGCCTCGGTCTTTCTCCAAGCTGTCAGATTTCATGAGGACTCGGCCACCGACCTTCGCAGGGAATGTTTACCCTTTGGAAGCCGATGACTAGCTTAGGACTATTGAGAAGAAGCTGCATATCACCCAATGTGAGGGCAATGAGAAGGTGCTCTACGCCTCTCATCAATTGGAAGGAACCGCCGCGGAATGGTGGGAAAACTATTGTGCTGCACATGAAGCCCCACAGGAGATCACCTGGGATGAGTTTACTACCGCTTTCCGCCAATATCATGTCCCAGAAGGAATGATGGACCTTAAAAGGCGTAATCTGTGGCTCGAAACAAGGAGGCACCCGGTGGCCGAGTATCTGAATAAGTTTACCCAGTTAGCTCGCTATGCCCCTGAAAATGTAGCGACAGATAAAGCTAGGCAGTCTCGTTTCATGAAGGGACTGAATTCAGGACTGCAGGTGGGACTGATCACCCACAATTTTCCAGATTTTCAGGAGCTAGTTAATAAGGCTTTGATTTTAGAGGATAAGCGCAAGGAGTTGGGCGAAAACCGTAAGTGCTTGATGACTAATCAGGGTGGACGTCCAAACCACCTACGCATGAGGATGTCGCCACAGCAATTTGCCAGATTCCAACCGCCAGCCGTGAATAAGACAAAGAACCCCGCACCTCGCCCGCTAATCGAACTTTCGACGCCAAAGACAGGCGAGAATGCACCAGAGGAAGTCGTGATCGCAAATAAGAGATGCCATACATGCAATGAGCTAGGACACTTCTCTAATAGGTGTCCACAGAGAGGAGGCATCACACCAATTCGTTTTAATTTGTGAACAACACCTGCCAAGGCACCGGCTTCAGGAGGAAATCGTGCGCCAAGTCAAGCTGGAGCAACCCCCCAATCAACAGCGCGTGGTAGAATCAACCACATCACCGCAGATGGAGCTCAAGAGGCTACGGATGTCGTACTGGGTAAGTTTCTGGTTAACTCAGTACCCGCTACAGTTTTATTTGATTCTGGAGCTTCGCATTCATTTGTTTCTCAAAGTTTTGCAACCAAGAATGGGTTTAAAGTGGTGAATCTTAAGTGTGTGCTATTAGTCCAAGCCCCAAGATCTGAGCTTAGATCTAGCCTCGGGTGCTTGGGAGTTAAGTTACTCATGGATGGGATAGAATTTCTAGCGAATCTTATCTTGTTAGATGCACAATCCCTAGATGTTATCCTTGGAATGGATTGGTGTCTAAGCATAAGGTCATTTTGGATTGTGGCAGAAGGATTGTGACTGAAGGCCCTAGTGGCAAGAAGGTAGAATTTCAAACGACTGCAGTTCGTGATGGGCAGTTAGTGGTCAACAGCGTGCAAGCCATCAGCATAGAGGATGTGCCAAGAGTCGAGAATACCGGATGTGTTTCGGAAGATTTACAGGGTTGCCACCAGACCGCGATATCGAGTTTGTAATCGAGTTAGCACCAGGGACAGCACCGATATCAAAGAGACCTTATGGGATGCCTACAGATGAGTTAGTGGAAATGAAAAAGCAGATTGAGGAAGTGCAAGAGAAAGATTTCATTAGACCAAGTTCATCACCGTGGGGAGCACCAGTTTTGTTTGTTCGTAAGAAGGATGGAAGTCTTAGAATGTGCATCGATTATCGTGCACTTAATGAGGTAACGATCAAGAATAAGTATCCATTGCCCAGGATCGACGATTTATTTGATCAGTTAAGAGGAGCCGGAGTTTTCTCCAAAATAGATCTTCGTTCAGGATACCATCAGTTGAAGATCCAAGCGGAGGATGTGCCTAAGACTGCGTTTTCTACGCGATATGGACACTATGAGTTCACAGTAATGTCATTTGGATTGACGAATGCCCCTGCATATTTCATGAACATGATGAATAAGGTTTTCATGGAGTATTTGGATAAGTTTGTTGTGGTCTTTATAGACGATATCTTAGTTTTCTCGAAGACAGAGGAAGAGCATGCGAACATTTGAGGATGGTTTTAGAGAGGTCATGAGAACATCACCGTATGCTAAGTTCAGCAAGTGTGATTTTTGGAAGGAGCAAGTTGAATTTCTTGGTCATGCGATGACTACTAAAGGAGTTGCAGTTGACCCAAGCAAAGTGGACGCAGTGTTACATTGGGAGCAACCGAAGTCTGTTACTCAGATCCGTAGTTTTCTGGGAATGGCGGGATACTACCGTTGTAAGTTCAAGCTCTATTGGTTTTGGTGATTGGTTTAATATTAATGTTTAATCATTGTTTAATGACAAATCTAATCATTATGAGACTAACATGTTTTATTAAGTCTTATTCTTATTGGTCTCATACTTGGATGGAAAATGGAAAATCTAAGGTATGCACTCGTATTCATTCTATTATATATATGCATACTTAGAATTCAAGTTAAAGTATGAACTCTTCCAGTGCTTTAGACCAAATATGTGCATTATGTTTTTAATTCATATATACATGAATGCACACATCTAGGGGGAGTTTATAATTTAACTTGATGTTTCAATTGTATTGATCCATGTCCTCTTGTCATACAATATAAAGGATTAAGACCTTGAAACAATCTTTTGAGTATATATGACTTGTGTAGTTATATACTCATGTCAATTTAAATGAGTTTAAATTGAGTTCGATTGTCTCTCAATCAATCAAAGAATATTTCATCATGTGTTGATGGTGTTTCCTTGTTGATTAAAGACAAGCGAAAAGTTCTTGAGTATAATGAAGCATTAGTTGCATCAAAGTACTCAAGACACAATTAATCATTCAAATTGATTAGGGTTGTGCTCAATCGATCTTGGAGGCATCCATTATGTGTTAATGGAGTGCGGTGATGATTGAGACAACCGTGTTTGTTGGACTAACATCTTCCATGAGTTGTGAAGTAGGTTAAGTCCAAGATGATGAAGAATCGGGAAGAAGAAGTCATCATGTGTTGATGAGCTTCAAGAAGTGATCCCGAAGTGAAAAGAAGGGCTAGAGAAGGTTCATCATGAGTTGATGACCAAGAAGAAGAAGAAGAGGTGATCCTGGAGAGAATATGATTGGAAATCATAAAAGCTCCAAGTGGATCAAGTGCGGCAAAGGTATAACTAGCTAGGGCTAAGGATGTGTTCCTAGTCTTTTATCGGTCTCCGTGTTTGGTTGTGAGACCGGGTTGCTTGTTAGGTGCCGTACTATTAAGAGGGGTTGAGTCTTTTAGCTTGAGCTTCATCATGTGTTGATGAACTCGATCCGGTTCACTCTAGCTCACTCTCTTGTTTGATGTTTGCATGAAGCTAACCATTTGGCATGTGTTGCAAATTGGTGAAGCTTGTGCATTGGATTTTGTATGAGCTAAGTATTTGCATGTGTTGCAAATAAGGGTGCTCATACTTGCATCTTATTTGAATTTTATTTGATTTGGTTTTTGCTTGGAGCTAAGTTTTGCATGTGTCGCAAAAGGAGAGAGCTCAAGCAATTTGGTTTAAAGTGGTTGCATGGAGTTAGAGATTTGCATGTGTTGCAAATAGAGAACTCATGCACTTATATTTGTTGTGGTTGCTTGCATGGTGCTAGAGATTTGCATGTGTTGCAAATAGAGAGCTCATGTTTTGGTATTGCTTGGAGCTAGGTTTTTGCATGTATTGCAAAGAGCAATGCTCAAGCATAAAATTGGTTTAATGTGTATTTGCAAGTTCATTGTGCGAATAAACCGAGGTCTATGGGTCCGGAATCCCGAGAGCATGTGAGTAGGGCTTGCAACGGGTGTTTGCAAGTTGACTGGGTCTTGTGTTGACCTTCACATGGCTAGGGGGATTAATCTCATAGACTCGAGTTTGATTTGCTTAATACGTTTTGCAAATAGATCTTGAGTTGTTTACGAAATGTGTTTTCGTTAGTTGGATTTGTTATTTGCAAATGTGTTTTGCAAATGAACTTTAGATTATGGGTTCCGATCCTAAAGCATGTGAATAGGGTTTGCAAATATGTTTTGCAAATTGACTTGATCATGTGTTGATCATCACATGGCTAAGAGGATTGATCTCATAAGTTCTTGGTTTATTGGCAAATGTGTTTTGCAAATAAGTTGTGCTTAATGAGATTCTTTGGAGTATGTGATTAACATATGCAAATGTATTTTGCATAGTGTTGTGATCATGTGTTGATCCTCACATAGCTCAAAGAATTTATCTTGAATGGTTTGGAGAAAAGTTTTTGTGAAAAATGTGTTTTCTCCCTTAGGTCATAGGCCGTGAGCACCGGGTCGGTGCTACGCGAGTTTGGCCGTAGCACCAAGGTCGGTGCTACCGTCTCCGCCGGTGTGGAATTTCCGAGAGGGTGTTTTTGGCGATCGGTGGTCCGGTGCTACCGCCCATGGTAGGCGTAGCACCGAGGTCCGGTGCAACCGCTCCTCCGCCGGTGTGAAAAATCCGGAGGAGGTGTTTTTGAGTTCGGCCGAGGCCGGTGCAACGAGGTTGAGGCGGTGCTATCGCTGCGCAAGCGGTAGCACCGCTCCCGATTGGCGGTGCTACGGAAATCCTCAGAACGGCTAGTTTTGTAGCCGTTGGCGAGGAGGCCGGTGCTACCGGTCCCAGTAGGGCGGTAGCACCGGGTTTGTTGAGTTTGTCCAGGATTTCCCCCAACGGCTAGTTTTGTAGCCGTTGGCGAGGAGGCCGGTGCTACCGGTCCTAGTAGGGCGGTAGCACCGGGAATTCTGGTTTTTTCCAGAATTCCCCCCCCCCCCTCAACGGCTAGTTTTAGCTTGGAGGCTATAAAAGGAGGCCTTGGGGGGCAAGGGCAAGAGGTAGGCTGTGTGCTAGAGCATTTGGGTGTTTATAGGAGTTGTGTGCATGTGTTGCCTTCTCCCATTTGCTTCTTGAGCTAGTGTGAGCCTCTAATTGCATGTGTTGCAATTAGGAGAGGATTGAGAGTCTCTTGTGCATGTGTTGCACTTGAGGAGGATCCTTGTGCATGTGTTGCACTTGGTGATCACCGGAAGCACATATGTTGTGCTTGGTGAAGTTCAAGCGAGAGGATTCGGCTTGTTACTCTTGGAGGTTGCCGACTCCTAGACGGCGTAGAGCGTCGTGCGCGGGAGCTCTCAAGGTTGTGAGAAGCCCCGACGAAGTTTGTGAAGGTTCGGGTTGAGCCTACGCGAAAGCGTGAAAAACCACATCTAGTGGATTCGAGGTGGGTGCTCAATTCGTGGAGCCGGTCCAATGTGTTTGGGCTAACCTCAACGTGGACTAGGGGAGACCGGCAAGTCTCCGATCACCACGGTAAAAAGTATTGTGTCTCTTGTGCTTGCCTTGTTCTCTTTATTTGTATTCAAGCAATTTACATTCATAGAATTAAATTGATTGATTGCTTGTCTTTAGAATTGCTTTTTGTTAGAGACATAATTAGTTAGTACACATAGTGAGCCTAGTTGATTTAGGCTTTAATTGTCAAAACCTTAGTTTATCGCTTCCGCATATTTATTGATAGGTTTTGGCATAGGGGTAATTAGGGGTGAATTGCTTTGTAGAAATTAGAAAGAGAAAGTTTTTTTTAAAAGCCGCCTATTCACCCCCCTCTAGTCGGCATCCTCGACCTTACAACCGTCGGTTCATAGAGGGATTCTTTCTTCAGCGTTTGACGACAGCCCTCGTTTTAGTACTGCCAGATGTGCAGAATGGATTTGATATTTATTGCGATGCCTCAAAGCAAGGCCTGGGGTGCGTGTTAATGCAGAATGGTAAGGTTGTTGCTTATGCGTCGAGGCAGTTGAGACCGCATGAAGCAAATTATCCGACGTATGATTTGGAATTAGCTGCCGTAGTGCATGCTTTGAAGATATGGCGTATTATCTCATAGGAAATAGATGTGAGATATATACTGACAATAAGAGCCTGAAATACATTTTCACTCAAGCAGATCTTAATATGAGACAACGAAGATGGCTGGAGTTAATTAAGGATTATAATGTGGGAATTCATTACCACCCTGGAAAAGCTAATGTGGTAGCCGACGCTCTAAGTCGAAAGATTCATAGTGCAAATACGCTGTCAATGGAGGATCAGCCAGAGCTATGCAAGGAATTTTAGAAGTTAAAGCTGGAAGTCGTTCCGCAAGGAATTGTAGCTGCACTGGAAGTAAAACCAACACTGGAGGATCAGATCAGAGAAGGCCAGAAAGATGATGAGAAAATCACTAAGATCAAGTCCAGGAAGGACGAAGGCCTAGCAGTGGATTTCACTCTAGATGAGCAGGGAACCATGTTCTTCAAAGGCCGAATTTGTGTACCGGATAAAAAGGAGCTGAAGCAACTTATTCTTGAGGAAGCTCACGATTCTAAGTACTCAATTCATCCGGGAAGTGCCAAAATGTATCAAGATTTGAGAGAGAGATTTTGGTGGCCTAATATGAAGCGTGAGGTGGCTGAGCATGTTGCTCTATGCGATGTATGTCAGAGAGTAAAAGCCATGCATCAAAGACCAGCTGGTTTGTTACAGCCGTTGAAAATTCCTGAATGGAAGTGGGAGGAAATTGGTATGGACTTTATCACCGGTTTACCTAAGACTCAGAGAGGTTACTATTCTATTTGGGTTATTGTGGATCGTTTGACCAAGGTCGTTCATTTTATTCCGGTGAAGACCACCTACTCAGGAGATCGTTCAGCAGAGCTGTATATGTCAAGGATTGTATGTTTGCATGGGGTGCCCAGGAAAATTATGTCAGACAGAGGTACCCAATTTACCTCAAGATTCTGGAACAAGTTGCATGAAGCAATGGGAACTACTTTCAATTTCAAGATAAAGATATCATCCGCATGATGGTCGGTGAAAGAGTAAATCGATTTTAGAGGATATGTTGAGAGCTTGTGCTTTAGCTTATGCTACATCTTGGGACAAATGTTTGCCGTATGCAGAATTTAGTTACAATAATAGCTATCAAGCTAGCTTGCAGATGTCACCGTTTGAGGCGTTGTACGGACGGGCTTGTCGTACTCTGTTAAATTGGAATGAAACGGGAGAGCGGTTGGTGTTTGGACCAGATATTCTCAAGGAAGTAGAAAATCAAGTTGCTATGATTAGGGAGAGGTTAAAGATAGCGTAGTCAAGGCAGAAGAGCTACGCTGATAACCGACGCCGAGATTTGAGTTTCGAGCCAGAGGATTATGTGTATCTCAGGGTTACCCCTCTTAAGGGTGTTAAAAGGTTTCACGTTAAAGGGAAGCTTGCACCAAGATATGTTGGTCCGTTCAAAATTTTAAGCCGTCGAGGAGAGGTGGCCTATCAGTTGGAATTGCCTCAGTCTTTGGCAGGAGTGCATGACGTGTTTCATGTGTCACAACTTAAGAAATGTCTCAGAGTGCCAGCAGAACAAACCCCGTTGGACGCAATAGAGCTGCAGGAAGACCTGACTTACAAGGAGCAGCCAGTCAGAATTTTGGATGTTATGGAGCGCAGAACTAGAAGCAAGTCTATTCGCTTTTGCAGAGTTCAGTGGAGCAATCATTCTGAAAGTGAAGCAACCTGGGAGCGTGAAGAAGATTTGAAGTCAGAGTTTCCAAACCTATTCTCTAGTTAGCCCTGAATCTCGGGGTCGAGATTCTACTAAGGGGGGGAGGTTTGTAACATCCCAAAATTCGTCCAAATATTATTTATTGTCATTTGTGCATTTTATGATTTTTCTGGATTTATTTGAATTAATTGCAAATTAAGTATTTTGGCCTCTTATTGAAAACTATTTAAATTTGTCCAAAGTTGAAATAAAGTTTTGCCAAAAATATTTTATCTGAGTTCAAAATATCTTAAAGTATTTTTGAGAATTTTCTTGGAATTTTCCTGATTATTTTATTGCCTAAAACAAATAAAATGAATTTCAGAAATTATTTTAAATGGAAAATCCTTTTAAAAAACGTATGAACAGTATTGGGCTTAGCCCATATGCTGTGCATGAGTGGCCCAGAGTTGCGCGGCCCGTTCAGCCCGTTTTCTAGAAGGTCTAATCCCTGCCGTTGGATCCGGATCGGATGATCGAGGATGAGGCGTACCGGTTCGGGACTCGGACAGATCTTCGCCGTTGGAAGGAAATCGTGGACGGTTAGAATCGGATCTTAGCCGCGAGATCGTGACCATTAGATCGTGATCGGACGGCTGACGTGTGTCGTCTCCATGCGGGACTCGGACGCCGTCGCCGTGTCCGAGCAGGACACCGCCGCCACGTCGGTTAGGTTTCCAGGCGCCGTGCGCGGTCGTCGAGGGCTATAAATAGGAGGGGGTAGCGCCCCGAGGTTCGCAGTCGTGCACCGCAGCTTTTGGTCGGAGCCTTTTCACGAGAGCAGCAGTAGAACGCACCCGAGAGCTCGTCGGAGTAAGCTGACGTCACCGTCGTTGTTCTTCGCTAGGTGCGCGCCGTCCGTTGAAGTTTCTATCGTCGCCGAGGCTGCCAGTTTCTTCGCCGTGATGAGCCGCGTCCGTGGGGAGTGAACTCGTCGCCAGAGACCCTTTCTTCCGCCGTGGGGTCGTCTTCGTCTTCAAGTCCGGCAAGAGAGCGTCGTCGCGCCGTCGTCGCCGCACTCGTGAGGTATCATCCGTGAACCGCTAGGATTGAGCCACGTGCGCACTTGAGTAGATCGCCGTGTGAGCTGTCAGATTAGATCGAACGATCTGGATCGCGCCGCATCTCGGACCAATCCTGTTGTGACACGTGTCGGGTTCAACAGCCGAAGCGTCGTGGACCGAGTCCGCCGTGGTCCAGCGCCACGCCGTGGACCAAGTCTATAGACCGTGACACGTGGCGCATCGTGATTGGTTCCAGATCTTCGCTGACGTCATGCTTACGTCATAATTGCGTTTTCAATTGGAAAATAATCCGATTGGAAATTCTGCAATGCTGACGTCATCATGAGGTCACGCTGACATCATAAATCGGTTTTTCAATCTAAAATTAATTCGGTTAATTCTGATTTTCTAATTTCTGTAATTTTAGTATTTATTCAAATTTTCAAAGGCTATAACTTTTGCATCTTAACTCGGATTTGAGTGATTCAAATTTCTAAAAATTTGTAAAATTTATTGGGGCAAGTGACAAGGAGCGAGTATGCCAAGGTGGGCCCAATGGGCAGAGGGTATGTGGAAGTCTTGCCTTGATCACTCTAAGGACTTAACCTTGCAAGCTTTTGATCTGAGTCAATCATGAAACCACATGTCTAGTATGGGCCAGCCTAGCTGATTAATTTGTAATGTCTTAGCTTTGGTACTATCTTGGTCAGTGTGAGTTCCCGAGTTATGGAGTAATTCACATGGGGCAAGAGGGGGGCCCTGGATGTGGTAACCAGTCCCACCAGTGTTGAAACCTTAGCGGGTGGTACCGGGTTAAGCCAGAGCATTGTAAAGGCTTTGTTATAATCACTCGCCTTGGTGGTGTTTGGTTGTATCGCGTGAGTAAAGTGCATAACCTCTGCAGAGTGTGAAACTATTCGGATAGCCGTGCTCGCAGTATTAAGCAATGCTCGGGAATTACAGTTAAGGGTTAGCTTAATTAAATGGACAACTGGGTTGGGATGGCAGAATGCCATGTGGAAGATGGAGTTTGATTTAGGATTGGAAACTTGGTTTACTTCAGAAATGCTGAATCTATCTACTATTGTTATTTGTTTTACAGTCTTTACAATCTATTTATTGTATTTGTTCATAAATGCTGCTTATTGCAAAATAGCCATGATAACCTATCTATTGGAATAAGCCTTACATATAGTTACATAGAATTGCATTCTGTGCACAACTTGTTGAGTGCTTTAAGTACTCACCCTTGCCAACAACAATAATCAACAGTCGAAGAATCTACACCTGTGTTGGAGGAGGAGTTCCAGGAGGACGCGAGTCATTAGGGTCCAAGTCTTGTCAGTTGCCTGTGGTGAACTGATGAGCTATCTACGTTTTCTACTTTCCACTACTTAATTCTTAGCTTATATTTCCAGTCTTGCCCTGCGTGGCTTAATAATGTAAGTCGGTCATAAGATCATACACTTAGCTATATCAATAAATGGAGTATTATTCTATTATCATTGAGTATGATATGATATGTACCGATGTTGAGCTGTGTGCAATAGCGTTGATCCTGAGACTAGTGCGGTAAACACAGTGGGTTCGAATCGGTGGATTCGGGTCCTTACAACAACCTACCTGGATTGCCCATACTACCATGGCCTTTCAATGTACAAAGCTAGACCTAAGTAACTTAATTGGTCAAGGCTATTCCATACTAGAACTTGTGGTTGCACTGAGAATCTTGGGTTTAACAGATACTACGTTCGGTCCTTAATCCGACACGGACGAGAACACTCCCCCTACACTTCGTGTAAGTCCCATGCACACCCGGCTATTGCCATTTCTCACCCGCATCAAACCATAGTTTTATTTTCATTTTTATGCTAAAGTACCAGAAACCACATTTCTCAACATGTCCAAAATTTATATTCATAACTAATAGCATATCCAACCATCCGTTATCCAATATCTAAAGCATAGCTAAGCAGGTGCATAAATAATCGATTATACCCAATTGACATTTTCATAATGTCTAATTCTACCTTAGGGTTATCAAGGTTGACATGATAATATTTATTAAGGAAATTCCATGAATTACGGGGATATATCTACCAGCACCCCAAAATCGCAATTTAGTGAAAATACACGCATGCATAAATAGATTTGACAAAGACAATATAAATTAATCGAAATACTAGGATCAACATGGTCAAAGGGAGTGTTTGCCTACTTGTTGGTTTCCGGGGTGGGATCGAAGTCGACGGTGGAGGTATCTAGAGCATCGGTGTCTACTCGCAATTCAATGAGAAGCAATATAAAGATTTTAAACAGATTCAAAATTCAAATATTATTGCATAACACAGAGAGCTCATATTTTTATAAAAATTTAGGAATTGGTTTTGCTAAATTTAGAGTTTATTTTCATAGGTTATGGATTTTCAAAATTTAAATAGGAATTTAATTCATACAGAACCCAACTTTAAATATTTTTGCAAAACTAGAAAGTTAATGATTTAAGCAGAATTTATAAGTTGATTTCATCAAATTTGGATTTTATTTGTAAAAGTTATAAGCATTTTAAATTTGAATGTGCTAGGAATCATTTTAATTATAATTCAAATTTAAACAGAGGTCAAATTTTAAATATTTTGTAGAATCAGGAATATCATGATTTTATAAAAATTTAGGAATTGGTGTGACTAAATTTGGAGCTCATTTGCAAAAGTTATAAGCTTTTGAATTTTGTATGTTCTGAAAATCATAGAAATAGCAAAATGTGCTTTCCAACAATGAATACGTATTTCTCATTTTCTCTTATTTTTTATTAAATCCTAATTACTGACATGTGGGGCCATGTCAGTGAGTCACTTAAGAATAACTGTTCAGATTTAAGTTTTAAAACCTACTGGGGACCACATGTCATAGTCTTATTAACTAAAACTGGGTTCAATTAGAGTTAATGATAAATCTGATGCCTAGGACTCACATGTCAGAGACCAAGCCAGAGAGAGGGCTCAGGGCACCAACAAGTGGGGCCCACCAATCAGTGACTCGAGAGTAGAGCACGGCGATGGAAAGCTCGTCGGCAGTGTTTCACGGAATTCGGTGGGGAGTGGGTGGTCGAGTTAGCTTCAGGGGAGCATGGGGAACCTAGGGCACCGATCGTGGTGAAAAAAATCAGTTGGAGGTGGCTAACGGCTAGGTGGAGCTGCGGAGGAAGCTTCGTGTGGTCGTTGATGGGGACGGCGATCCCGATCTTTTGGTGAGATGATGATACGTCGATTTGGAGGTGTTGATGGCACCAAATTTAGGGCTTCCTACCAAACAGGTTGGGAGCTTCGCAATCACAATGCCAAAACCACACAGATACAAGATCCAATGATCAGTAGTTCCTGCAAGAAAACGAGAACCCGCAAGAACAAAGTATGAAGCAAACCGAAAAGGTAGTATTGAAATCAAACAAAGAGAACAAGTTGAGGTTCTGTTTCTCAGCTCGGGCGGTCTAGTCGACACGCGCAAACACGAGGAGGGATGCACACGGGGTCTACCAAAACACAACAAAACCTAAAAACTGAAGAACAGGGGTGAGAACCCAATATAAAGGGGTACCCACATAAGGGGGGGCGCCCAAGAGGGGTGCGGCAGCCAGGAAAGGGGCACCGGCCAAAGGAGGGGTGGAACCCTAAAAGTACATGGGCCTTGGGCCCAAAAGAAAGGTGGCGCAGCACTTGGAATTTCTATCCCGTGAGATTGTTCTGTGATTTCCCTTAGCTCCAGGAGGAATTTGGCCTCGGGATTAAATCCATTGGAAAGGTTATCTCGTTACCTTTCAAACGAGTTGTCGAACGTCGAAAATGGAGTTCGGATGTGGCCGTGGCGTCCGTTTGAAGTACTGCTGCTCCTGGATGGCCAAACCGGACTCGGCGACAAATTGGGCTTTATCTTGGGCCTTCCTTGGCGCGTGGGCTGTCCTCGGTGGATGTTCTTGGCGTGCTGGTCCAGCAAAGGTGGATGGAAAGGACTTGCTTCCGGATTAAGCCCTCCAGACGTCGTAGACGAAGTAGCGGCCGAAACAGCGACGGTCGGGGACGAAGTAGCGGTCGTAGAAGAAGAAGGGGCAGCGGTTGTATCCTTGGTTGGGATGTCCTCATCAGTCGTGGAGTAATTTGAGGTGTGGTCGTGCTCAGGAGAGAGACGAAAAGCATCTAGGTGCTGAGAGGAACCCATTTTGATACCTTATAGTGACGGGGAGTGGCCAAGGAACTCTATCGATGTTCGCCGGAGCCGAGGAAGAAGACCGAAGCGACAGTGAAGACCTAGGAGCTCTGATCTGAAAAGGAGGAGCGCACTGTGCTCAGGGCATCCCTAGCATGCTTCAAGCTGAACGAATTGGCCAAACACTCACCAGGGCACTCGATTAAGTTCAGCTTGGTCCTTGGGTGCTTGGTGGCAATAGAAGCAAGGTAGATCCAGTGGGTGGTAATGATGAGGATGGACCGGAGAGGTCTAGTGGTAATACTATAACCCAGGTAGGGTTTTGGAACTACTTGTGGGTAGAGGAGTTCAGGGGAGAATGACACAGGAGGGTTGTTATAAAAGTCAGGGCTCATCTACATAGGATATCACTTAAGGGTGTAAACCAAACTGGCGCTTTATTCAAAAGCGGCACAAACCATGCTAACCATAGACCTGGACTGAGACGGGTTGAACTATGTAACTAAGTAGCTGTCTCTGTCACGGGTGAGAAAGTGACTGTTTCTAGGTAGGGGCGGTCACCCTAGGGCGAAACTGCCAGGTAGGAGTCTCGACCTACATGCCTTTGGTGAGGCGAGGTGGTATGGGCAGAGGTCGGAGTATGGGTTGGTCAAAGGTTCTGTTTCCTTAGCTAAGTTGTGCGTCGAAGGTAGCGCATTTGTAAGATCGAGGATGCCGACTAGAGGGGGGTGAATAGGCGGCTTTTAAAAATTTCTTCTACGATTTTCTACAAATCAATTCACCCCTAATTACCCTTATGCCAAAACCTTAACAATAATTAATGCGGAAGCGATAAACTAAGGTTTTGATAATTAAAGCCTAAATCAACTAGGCTCACTATGTGCACTAATTAATTATGTCTCTAACAATAAAATGCAATCCTAAATACAAGCAATCAATCAATTTAATTCTATGAATATAAATTGCTTGAATATAAATAAGGAATAGAATGCAAGCACAAGAGACACGATACTTTTTACCGTGGTGTTCGGAGACTTGCCGGTCTCCCCTATTGGACCGGCTCCACGAATTGAGCACCCACCTCGAATCCACTAGTGGTTGCTCTTTCCCCCTCTAGGTAGGCGAGCACCGACCTTCACAACTTGACGGGCCATCTCACAATCTTCTTGAGAAGGTCACCGCGCACGACGCCGCTACGCCGTCTAGGTGTCGGTAAACAACAAGAGTAACAAGTCAAACCTTTCGCTTGAACTTCACCTAGTGCAACACATGCACTCCGGTGACCTCCCAAGTGCAACACATGCACTAGGATCCTCCTCAAATGCAACACATGCACAAAAGGTGCTCAATCCACTTTCTAATTGCAACACATGCAATTATGGCTCACTCTTAGCTCAAAAACCAAGTTGAAGAGTGCAACAAATGCACAACCCCACCAAAATGTCTCCCAACAACAGCAATCGCCAGCCCTTGGCATCCTTTTATAGCCCCCACACGAAATCTAACCGTTAGGGGGCAAATCGGGCATTTTTCAGCAAAACCGGCACTACCGCCCATGAGGGCCGGTAGTGCCGGCCTCGACCTCCAACGGTCGACAACGGCTACAAAATCGGCACTACCGCCCTCTAAGGACCGGTAGTGCCGACCAAAGCGGCAGTACTGTCCCTTGGGGCGGTAGTGCCGATCGGGAAAAATCCCAGAAACAACTCCTTCTGTAATAAAGCTACCGACCATATGGGTCGTTACTGCCGCCCATACGACAGTACTGCACCTAGAGATCGGTAGTGCCGGGCAGAGGAGAAAAATAGGTTTTTCACAAAAACTTTTCTCCAAACTTTCGAAGGTTGATTCTTTGAGCCATGTGATGATCAACACATGATCAAGTCAATTTGCAAAACACATTTGCAAACCCTATTCACATGCTCCAACGAATCGCATTAAAACTTTAAACTTATTTACAAAATACATTCGCAAATAAACCGAGAACCTATGAGATCAATTCTCTTAGCCATGTGATGATCAACACATGATCAAGTCAATTTGGAAAACATATTTGCAAACCCTATTCACATGCTTTAGAATCGAAACCCATAACTCTAGTTAATTTGCAAAACACATTTGCAAATAACAACTCCAACTTATTTGCAAAACATATTCGTAAATAAACCACGAACATATGAGATCAATCCTCTAGCCATGTAAGGATCAACACATGATCCCGACACTTTGCAAAACACATTTGCAAATGCCAACACATGCTCTAGGATTGAAACCCACAACATCGAGCTTATTTGCAAAACACATTTGCAAATAACGAATCCATTCAATATTTTGCAAAAACACATTTTGCAAACTCAGAGCACAAAACACACTTAGCCTTGTGATGATCAAACACATGATCAAGTCACAAGCTTAAACTCCAATGCATGAACTCTCCATTTGCAACATATGCAAATACCTAGCTCCATGCAAACAACCAAAACAAACTCAAGTGCATGAGCTCTCTATTTGCAACATATGCAAATCTTTAGCTCCATGCAACCACTTTAAACCAAATTGCTTAAGCTCTCTCCTTTTGCAACACATGCAAAACTTAGCTCCAAGCAATAACCACATAAACAACATTGCATAAACTATCTCCCTTTTGCAACACATGCAAATCCATAACTTCATGCAAAAACCAATTTAATTAAGATTCAATAAGAAGCAAGCATGAGCTCCCTTATTTGCAACACATGCAAATACTTAGCTCATGCAAAATCCAATGCACGAGCTTCATCCATTCACAACACATGCCAAGTGGTTGCTCCATGCAAAACCCGATCAAAAGAGTGAGCTAGAGTGAACTGGATTGAGTTCATCAACACATGATGAAGCTCAAGCTAAAAGGCTCAACCCCTCTTAATAGTACGGCACCTAACTAGCAACCCGGTCTCTCATCCAAGCACCGAGACCGTTAAAAAACTAGGAACACATCCTTAGCCATAGCTAGTTATAACTTTGCCTCTAGCAATCCACTTGGAGCTTTTATGATATCCAATCATCTTCTCTCTAGGATCGAATCTTCTTCTTCTTGTTCATCACCACATAATGAATCTTCTAGCTCTTCTCTTCACTTCGGGATCACCTCTTGAAGCTCATCAACATATGATGACTTCTCGTTCCTGATTCTTCATTTTCTTGGACTCAACCTACTTCACAACTCATGGAAGATGTTAGTCCAACAAACACGGTTGTCTCAATCATCACCGCACTCCATTAACACATAATGAATGCCTCCAAGATCGATTGAGCATCAATTTGAATGATTTATTGTGTCTTGAGTACTTTGATGCAACTAATGCTTTATTATACTCAAGAACTTTCCGCTTGTCCTTAATCAACAAAGAGACACCATCAACACATGATGAAATGTTCTTTGATTGATTGAAAGACAACCGAACTCAATTTAAATTGACAAGAGTATACATAACTACACAAGTTTCATATACTCAATATGATGGTTAGTAATGATCCAATATGTTTGAGTGATGGAAAGGTATCAATACATTTAGACCATCAACTATAGAACAAACTCCATTAAGTATGTGCATATAACTAATTGAACATGGAATCAATATGCACATAATCAATATTAGGTAGTATTTGAGTTTATTCCATATTAACATGAGTATACTACAACTACACAAGTTATATATATACTCAAAAGATTGTTTCAAAGTCTTGATCCTTTATATGTTATTTAGCAAGAGGACATGGATCAATACAATTGAAACATCAAGTTAAATTATCAACTCCCCCTAGATGTGTGCATTCATGTATATATAGATTTGGAAACATAATGCACATATTTAGACTAAGACAATGGAAGAGTTTGTCTTTTAACTTGAATCCTAAGTATGCATTAAGACAATAGAAATGAATACGAGTGCATACCTTGGGTTTTCTATTTTCTATCCAAATTTGAGACTAATAAGAATGAAGCTCAATTAACATGTTAGTCTCATAATGATTAGATTTGTCATTAAATAAGGATTAAACATTAATATAAAACCAATCACCAAAACTAATGGAGCTTGAACTTACAGCATTGGTCGGACATTATAAGCCAAGTAATGCTATGGGCAAAGCAATACATCTCTGATCAGAGTAAAATGTGATATCACTCCTAGCTTTCGGGTTTGGAAGTGTGTCGTGTGGGTTTTCCTCTAACACAGGTTGTAAGATCCAACGTCGTTCTGCTGTTAGTAGATTTATAAACTAAAACTTGACATTTTCCAACAAATGAGTAATAGTATGGTTACTTTTGGATAACGAGTCACTTTGGAGAAACAGCTTGGTGACCAGGAGTATATAAATATGTATACAACTTCGTGCATCTGTTTTTCTCGGCTTGCTGAGTACTGGAGTACTCAAGCTTGCTTTCATTGTTGGTTTACAAAACCTGCTATGTCTACAAACCTAGACGAAGTAGAGGGTGATATTCATGATGCTATGAATTATTATTGTGATGCTGATGTTGCTGTGGAGGGTTATGAATATGAGGGAGCAAACGACCAAGACCCGGCAGAATAAAGGACTCTCACGAGGAAGGCATTAGAGTATTATTGTAATAAATAGATGGGTAGTGTAGAAATCATCGTAGCTGGACCTACGACAGTATTATAAGTACTCTAAGAATAAATCACCGTGTACTTAACGGTGGAAGTTTTTGCATGTGCATGTGCTGTTTTTCTTAGCTGATCCTGGCGCAACATGTTCTGTGATGCTTTCCACTAGATCTGGCCTGGTTCGATAAAGTGGGGGCATCACAGCTTTCCCTATCAACGTAGGTCCGCGTATGCCAGCTCACATTCATGGGTGAGTTCCATATTTTTCCATGTTCCATTCAATGTCACATGGCAGGTCAGAAATACTAACTTTCATATGTTCATGTTTCTTGCAGGCAAACGCGAAAGGGTGTCGTCGGACGTACAGACTAGGCATGACACAAAAAACCATATGTTCAACAGTAGGCACTTGGGTTGCAGGATGTCCACCAGGAGGAGCAGCCCTATGACCAAGCGATGTACGATGCATACATCGAGTGGTACATCACACACAAGCACGTTCAGGTCATGTGTATGATAAAAGATGCACCGATGCACATAGTAGCGACAAGAGACACCTATTCACCTAGCCAGACTTCGCATTCCATCACTCGGTTAGTAGAACACCTATCGACACTCCCCATTCCATCATTCTGTTTGTTGGTTATGGTTGAATTATTTCTAACATGTTTTCCTTCTAACATTGCTAGAGAGATGTACGATGGGGCGTACTCCATGCTTTCCCACGATGTACCTTTGTACGCAGAGCCAAGAGACACACTTAGCTGGATGATGGACAGGACCAAGGTCATCGTCTCACTCATGTCGTGCATGAGGCCTTGGGATGACATATTATAGCTGCAAGCATGTGCTTCCATGGTACGTGGTCGAGGGGCTGGCCACAACACACTGTGTAAGCTACACGCTCCCACACCACCACCTTCAGACGCGGCAGGGCTCTATGTGGCATCATGTCAAACTCGGGAATAACACCCCCAAATCCTATGTGTAACTTGTACTAGTCCAGGAAAACTAGTACACATAGTCAAGATGATATCATACCATATCAAATGTATTTCATTAATTTAAATATTCAAGATTACAAAATGAGTGGCACGCAGACCAAAAGAAAATATAGCAGCGGAAGTAAAGTAAACAGTAGTAAAGCCCAATAGAATTAAGACAAGCAATTGACTCAGAAGCGGCCTAGTCCTCCTAATCCTCACCAGTGTAATACTCCTCTAAAAACAACAAAGTAAAGCAATGTTAGTACTAGAAGTACTCCACAAGTTAAATGGGAATGCATTATTAATGTAAAGATGACAAATGGAGGTAGTATAGCTAATTTTTGCACAGAGCGATAAGCTTTCAAATATCATAAGTAATTTTCAACTGTGTAGTTTTATTTAGAGAAAATTTTATTTTAAAATACCATTCTTCATAGGAACCATCCTAGAGCTAAACCAACTTTCCCATAGTGGAACCACTCTGTCTGATTTTTTTTTTGAAATCATTTTTGAAATATCAAATTCTAATATGTGAATGGCTTGCTCGGCATGCTCATGACTGAGGGCTCAGCTAATCAATTAGTTTTACACTTTGCAGAGGTTGTACAACTTTACCCACAAGATATGATCATCTCTTTATTGCCAAAATACACACTTCCTTCAGTGTGTGGCAGAGAGATCACGACAAGGCCCCAATAAGGCTCCATCCCATGTAGTCATGCCCGCTAAGGTTCCACCGCTGACAGGGTAAAAACCACCATAATTAGAAGCCCCCTCTTGTGTCGTGTGGCAGTCTACCCAACCCCACATTCAACTGAATGGCATAACTAACAATGGAATGTCTCAAAATGGATAGCTAGGTCTGTCCCATACCAAACTTATGGTAGTACAGTAACACTTCACATTCAACAGCTCACAGACCGATCCTTAATTTACCAGGTGAGCTTTTCAATAACCCGACAACCACCAGTCAACCATTCTCGCCCAATCTAAATCACATTTTTATTTTCATAACATTTTATGGTAACCAAAACAAAATTTTATTTTCATAGAACTTTATTTGGCATAAATTCCCAAAAGACCTAAATTCAGTTCTAAGCATGCCTAAGCAAATTTCTAATTATTTTTTTATTCATCATATATCCAAGAAGATATGCTTAGGGTTACAATGGCATAAGGTATCCAAATTTCAAATATGGTTCTAAACAATTTGGGCATAACTATTTAGGTTAAACTGGGACTGAAACTATATTTGCTAAAATTATACATGCAATAATTTAAATTCAAAATATAATTAAAAATTTGGATTCAATATGATTAAAATGTGTAACTTGCCTTGATCAAAGCGTTGATGCTCGGAATCGTCAACAAGTTACTCCTTCGACTCTACAAAATCTATACGTTAAAAGTATACAAATTCAATTAAAATCCAAATAAAATTCAAAACTAACATACATAAGTAATTTAGGATATTTAGATGAATTGTAACATCCCAATTTTTTCTTTTTACTAAGTTAATGTGTTATTTGTGCATTTTATTATTTTTCTGGATGTTATTTGAATTTATTCATTATTAAGTATGTTGGACTTTTGTAAAAACTATTAAAATATCAATTAAATTAAAATAAAGTTTTTTCAAAAATATTTTATTTGAGTTCCAAATGTTTTAAAGTATTTTTGAGAAATTTTCTTGGATTTTTCCTAATATTTTATTTGCCTTAAACAAATTACTCTAATTTCTGGAATTAAATTTAATCGAAAAACCCTGGGAAATGCTCTAATAGTGTTTGAGCCGAAAGCCCATAGTTCAGCCCGATTGGCCCATCGTTGTGCTATCCATTTCTATGCGTTAGCTCGCCCGTCGACCCATCTTCTAGAAGACAAATCGACCACCGTTGGATCAAGAACGGATGATCAAGATTTGATAATGAGGTTGGAAACCCTAGTCAAGTGCTGACCGTTGGTTAGTTTCGTGAGTGCTCGGATTTCACCGCATCTTACGTGATGGAGGCCGTTGGTTGCCGACGCGTGTACGGCTTGGATTCTATCTTCCCCGCATCGTCGCCGCCGTACCGAATTTGCAAACCGCCGCCGTGTAGGATTAGGTTTCCGAGTTTCGCGCGTTTCGTGGGGCTATAAAGCTGGTCCGTGTGTTAACGTCGCCGGAAGCTCGTCAAAACGCTGTGTCTGAGGTCTTCTTCTTCGCCTATGGTGAGCATCGCCGCCGTGCTGTCTTTCCTCGCCGCCAAGCAACCCGGTCCGTCAGATTCATCGTGAAAAGCTGAGATTGCGCCACGTCTCATTGTGATCACCACCGTCCGATTCGGTAAGGTTCATGGATGTGCTCCAAGTGCCACGTGTTGGGCTCTGATTGGTCCGATCGTTGCCGACGTCATGTTGACGCAATAATCGGCTTTTTAGTATAGATTTAATTCGGATAATTAATTATTTAATATTTTATGTTTTTCTTTTTTAATTGAATCTTTCAAGAGCCCATTCTCCCTCATACGAGCTCTGATTGAGGCGATTAAAATTTCTAAATATTTGTAAAATTGAGATCTATTTAATGGTGAATTTTATTGATTTTTAGAGTTTGTTTGCTAACTATTTTGGTATTTATTTGGCATTCTCTCTCGTTACGCGTAGACGTCGAAGTGCTCGGAGCGTCCGAGGAGGAATCGTTGACTCAAGATCAAGGTCCAGAGTAAGAATAAGGGCTTTTCTAAGGCAAGTTGTGCCTTGATCTTGTTGAACCAAGTTTATGAAATTGCTATGTTGTTTTACTTTGTGCATGTTATTTTATGTGTATAATTGTTTCAAATTAAATTGGGATTTAGTTAATCTTCCTAATTGAACTATACCCCACCTTGTCATTTGTATGCCATGATTCATTGTCACCATAGATTGGTTCATTATTAGTTGGTTAATATTAAAATCAACATAGGCTGGTTAGACCGTGTTTAGTATGCTTAGCCATGCCACGTACATCATATATCTTACGAAGTATCGAAAGTTAATCTTGACTAATGGAATATGGAACTTGATTATGAATTAGTGTGTCAGGTGTCGTCACACAATGATGTTGAGTTGTAGTGGTGAGGGATGTCACGCAATGATGTTGACTTGTTGATAGCACGTGGTGCTTGGTAATCAACTGGGGTGGTAATCATTAAATTGGGGCAAGTGGTAAGGGGTAGTGTGCCAAGGTTTGCCGAAGGGCAGATGGTATGTGGAAGTCTTGCTCTAGTCAATCTAAGGACCTAACCTTGCAAGACTTTGACTTGAGTCAAACATACAACCACATATCTGGTATGGGACTGA
The DNA here is from genome assembly GCA_036346275.1 of Otatea glauca. NCBI lineage: Eukaryota > Viridiplantae > Streptophyta > Magnoliopsida > Poales > Poaceae > Otatea > Otatea glauca. The sequence continues at coordinate 652,348 of CM070734.1, read as the reverse complement.
CCTAGCTGATTAATTAGCAATGTTTTAGCTTTGGTACTACCAGTGGTGGTGTGAGTCCCGGGTTTACGGATCAACTCACATGGCGCAAGAGGGGGCCCTATTGTGGCGGTTTAACCCTTCAGTGTTGAAAACTTAGCAGGTAGTACTGGGTTAAAACAGAGCTTTGTAAAGGCTTTGTCATAATCTCTCCGCCGACGCACCAAAGGAAATGTGTTAATAACTTGGCAACAAGAGATGATCATGTCGTGTGGGTAAAGCGCATAACCTCTGCAGAGTGTAGAATCTATTTGGATAACCGTGCTCACGATATTGAGCAATGCTCGGGAATTACAGTCAAGTGTTAAAATTTGTAAAATGAAAACTTGGATGGGAAGGTTGGATGTTGTTGGAAGGTTGAAACTTGACTTAGGGTTAGATGCCATGTTTACTTGGAAATTGATAAAAGTTATTATTTACTGTTATTTATTTTATTGTCTTTTCAATCTATTTACCGTATTCATTTACAAATGTTGCTTTACTGCAAAATAGCTATGTTAGCCATTCCTTTGGAATAAGCCTCGCATATAGTTATGTTAGAATTGCATTATGTGCACAACTTGTTGAGTGCTTTAAGTACTCACCCTTGCCAACAAGAAATCACTAGTTGAGGAATCTACATTAGCTCTTAAGGAGGAATACCAAGAGAAGACAAATGTTTAGGGTGCGAGCCTTGTCAATTGCCTATAGTATACTGAAGGGTTTATCTATGTTTTTATTCCGCTGCAGTTTAATTTGTTATTCACAGTTTAGTCTTGCGAGGCATGTTCATGTAAGTTCGACCATAAGGTCATTCAACAGACTAATATTTAGTATTTGATGTCTTTTATTATGTTTCCACTGTGTATGATTGTGATATTCATCTATGTTGAGCCTATGTGCACTAGCGTGACCCTGATCTAGTGCGATATACATAGAGAGTCCGGATTTGCATATTCGAGTCCCGATAGAAATTTAAAGGGAGTTGATCAGAGTTAGAATGGAGGAGAACGGACTACCGGAAGATTTAAATAAAGAAAATTTAGAGAGAAAGGATTTTTCTGTTGAATTATTTTTCTAAAGGAAATCCAGATTTTGAATTTTTGGCGGAATTTCTTTTACATTGGAAAATCGGTCTAACCACTGACAAGTGGGTCTGGTCCTTGTGGACCGAGTCCACAGCCCGATCCGGTGCACCGTGGACCCAGTGCACAGCACCATGGCTCGGGCGTCCACGGCAGCTTGGGTGGGGTTGGCAATGGCGTGCCCAGGGCGATCGAGTGGTGCTGAGGCGAGCATGGGGACGGCGCCAATGAGGGGAGTCAGCAGTGTGGTCGGAAATGGCGATGGGGTCCGGAGGAAGATGCAAAATGGCGGTGAGCACGAAGGTGACCGGTGGCGGGAAAAGGAGAAATTAGGCGAGAACATAGGAAGAAAATAAAAATTAGGATAGGGAAAAGATTAAGGGGAACCTTGCGGATTTTTTTACGCAGATGGTGAGGTGAATGGAGTTGTGAGGCGGCGACGACATGGTGTGGGTGTAGCGGTCGGTGTTTGGGAAGGAGCCTCGGTCTTCGCAGTGCTCTGGCCACAAAGGGGGAGAGGGGAAGCTTGGTGAAGACCAAACTGGAATGAGCGAGGAGAGGAGACCTTGAGGCTGGCTTTTATAGGGGAGGGGAGGCCATCTGAACGGGCAATCGAGTGAAATTGAGGCACATAGATGGAGGATTCGACCGGCGAAAGAAGAACGAAGGTCAGCGTGACCGGGGATTTGATTGCACGTGAGTTTTGGAAGGAAATCGGGAGGGGGATGCAACCATTTGAGCTTGCCGTGTGAGGCAATGGCGGTGGATAGAGCTCGGGCGTGAGGAGGAAGAAAGAGGGCGGTTGGGCCAGAGGGGGCAGGGCGAGCAGCTAGGTGGGTTGGTGAAAGCATCCAGGCCCCTAATTTATTTTGGTTTTGGTAATTAATAACAATTGCGTTTAAAGGACTAACATTCTCATTTTGAGTATTTTGAGAATAGGTTGATTCGACATTCGACGAACATAGAAGTATAAAAAGGGTGAATAACAAGAAAGGCTAGCATCGATGACGAGACAACCAAGGTATAAAAGCTAATCTCGGAGTTGAAGAAAAGATCAGATTGCTAGTTTAAATTGCTGTACTATTAAGAGGGGTCTTGTCGCATGTTCAATGTGGTTGAAAGTGCTTAGAGGCTCATTATGAAATGCATAAAATTGTTGCAAAAGCATGTGTTTAAAGAAAGATCAAAAGGCATAAAAACTCTCGTTCAAGCTATGTTTTTGGCCAACTTTTGAGCAACGGCTATAATTGGTTAGTGAGGGTTATAAATACCCCTCACCTGCATTCTAAGTTTCTTCTTGACCTCATTGATCATCTTTTAGCTCTAGAAAGTCTCCAACTCTATTGTGGACATTAAATCTTCATTTGGTGAGAGTTGGGAGCAAATTGAGTGGTGCATTCAGTGTTGAGCCTCTAGACACTCAATTCGACCTCGAGCAAGCGTCATTACCTATTACTCTTGGAGGTTGTCGCCTCCTAGACAGCTTGGAGGTGTGTGGCATCGGTGATCTTCTCAACGAAGCTTGTGAGAAGGCCCGATCGATTGTGAAGGCAAGGAGCTCGCCTAACCGGAGTGGTGAAGAGCTACCACGAGTGATCGAGGAAGGCTCGAGCGAGTGGAGCCGACTTGGAAGAGTTCAAGTCACCTCAACGTGGATTAGGGGAGACCGGCAAGTCTCCGAGACCACGGGATAAAATTCCTTGTTCCTTTTCTCCTTAGTGACTTGTTTTGTTATTCTTGTGATAAATTACCATTCCTAGCATCTTTATTAGATTATTTGTGTTTGAATTTCTCTATTGCTCTATTTAGGATTGCTTGAATGTTTAGTGATCATTAAAGTCTGTAGTTGTAAATTTGCAATTGTTGCTTCCATATTTTAGTGATTTATTTAACTGCAAATTAGTATCAAAAAATTTAGAAACCTCCTATTCAACCCCCTCTAGTCGGTTATCCTTGATCCTATAGTTGGGTCGTACGGTGGAAAAAGAAAAGAGAAGCGGGCCAGGGAAGAAAAAGGGAATGGGTTGTGGGGAAAGAAAGGATACCGGGCTGAAAAATTGGTCTTCGACCCGAGAGAAATAGGAGTTTTAAATTTGATTTTTTGATATAAAATAATTTTAGAAATTCCAAAGGCTTTTAGAAAATAGAAAATAGAGTTCACAAATTTGGGGAAAAATTGATAGAAATTCCCTTAGGCATTTGAACTTAAGAAAATTATTTCCAACTTAAAGTGGTTTTTTATTTTATACATTAATTACTTTTTAAATTTTGAAAATAGAAAAACCTTTTTAAAATCTAAACAATTCAAATAAAATTCCAAAAAATCATAAATAAATAAATAATAATGTGAAAATTTTGGGATGTTGCACATCATCCCGCCACTACTCCGGTGTTCCACTTTGGTGCTTAGTGCGCTCCGATGTACCCAGGTATACTTCTCCCTCCTTGTTGGTCGATCACGTTCTCCGCTTGACTATGGGAGCTTATTTCATTTGTGTCGTATCTTTGTTGTTGGCCATCCTCCATATGTTGATGACTACGGTGAGCACACGGGAGGTGACAGTGCTAGAGAGGATGATGATGTCGCGGTAGACGACTAGTTGGTTGAGCCCCCAAAGCAATCAACCCCATAAGAACTTGGGACTTCATACCCCTCTGGTGCGCTAGGGTCGAGCCAATAGGTGGACCCCAATGTTTAGAATCCCACACCACCGGTTCACCAAACCAGGTCATGGCAAGCACCTGACCAGTGGATGTACCCCTTAAGTCATGTGCAGCGTCAGCCCAAGGCTGGGGCAATTCATGGGTAGGATTTGTACTTTGGGCATTTGTTGTGCTTAGTTCCACTTTGTAAACAGTTATTTCTTCCTTGTGTACTTCAAAACTTAATTGCTATGTGTTGCCCCTGTTGTTTCTTTTCGTAGCTTTGTTTTCATATCCTATTACATCCCCTCGAGTCAGCACCGTGACATAGGGGGCATGCTGCTTGATTGCCGTTATGACCACATACGAACATAAGAACCTCACCAAACCCCATGCGCCATGTAGTTCGTATCTTTACTATAAATTGTCATGTTGGGCTTCAAATTACTTGTTCAAACTAAAAACATCACTCAACCTCCCTACGTGTGTATACAACAAACTCATTGAAATCCATAACTACTAGCTCAAGAAAATGCCATGTTGCAGTCCGTTATGAGAAAAAACTCGAAAGTGCAATTGTCACATAATTTCGTAAAAATATACATTACTATAGTCCAATACTTACTACACCACTTAGCTAATTTTGGTGTATGTATTTTTTTTCCTAAATCCACATCGATTAATATTTTCAAATATAGCCTTTGTGGGCAATTCAACTGGCAACAGAGCTTTTCTATCATCAATTGAAATGGTGACAGATCCTCTATCGCCAATTTAAATGGCGATACAAGCTCCATCGAAGTAAGCTTGTCGTCAATTTAAATGGCGACAGAAGCTCTATCACAAATAAGCTCTATCATCAATTGAAATGGTGACAGATGCTCCGTTGCCATTTCAATTAGCATTAGAAGCTCTATCACTAGTTGAATTGACAATAGAAATCCTATGTGGACCCCAAATAAACATCTCGCCATTTGAAATAGTGACAAAGGCTCTATCGCCATTTCAAATGGCTGCAGAGGCCTATTTTTGTAAAAACAAATTTTAGCATATTAATTAATTAAAATTAATAAAAAATATATTATTTATAAAAAATCATCACGTGATGTCTAACTTATATAAGGCAAATTTGGATATATGTGTCGGACTCGAAAACTGAGTTTCGAACCCTATGTGTTTACTATGCTAGTCCCACAATCAGTGCTTAGCACGCACATCCAACACTAACATACCACATCCATACATAATGATAAGTTAAATAACATTTAGTATTTGGTAACCAAAGTTAACATTTGGTATTAGGTAACCGAAGTTAAGTCATACATGACTAGTTTTGACAATAAAAGGGTCGACCAGCCAAATAACTTTACATAGCAAAAGAGCAAAGCAGAAAGTATAGCAAAAGATAATAAGGTCCAACAAGCATGCCAAACCCGCCCACATGCAGCTGACTAGAGGATACCATGGAAATCAGCATCCTCGTCACCGTAACCAGCGGCATAAAAGTATCTGTGCATTGGGTCATCTTCCACATCTTCTAAATATGTTCAACAAGTAATAGTTGAGTACAAAAATTGTATTCTGCAAAACTTCTAAACAAAGGTATATAGTATGCAAGGCTATGTCAAACTAGTGGCTATCCTATAATGTTTTCACATTTTGCATAAAGCAAGCTTTCTTTCACAATATCGAATAGTAGATTGCAAACCGAAAGTTGTAAGAGCATTTGATATTTGACAGCAAGTAATGATAAAGGATATGTAATAAATATAAACATATGGCATGCTACCATAAACATTAAACCGCGGCAAAACTCTTTTTGCCAAACAATCCATTCTTGGATTCCCCATCTATATACTCCTAAAACCATTTTACAAATGAGAAAAGCACCAAGTCATCCACAACTAGCGACACGGCTATTAAATAGATTCATACACTCTGCAGAGTTCGTACAGCTTTACCCAAACAACATAAACATCGCACCATGTAGACACATGTCACACGATACCATCGGTACCCGATTTAAGAGCTTGACAAAGCTTTTACATGTCACGCGATACCATCAATACCCTCTTTAGGATAAGGAGTACCCCTCCAATATTCCAAGAGCTCAAACGTTGTGTTGGGGACACCACGCTTACCTAGCAAGGTCCCTACAATTAGGGAGTACACCCTCCATTCTTGCACAAGCCCAGTTTCACCTATCAGCTACCACCTGCAGTTTTATTGCTAGAACACAACAACTTATTATGCTAGGGTCTTCCCATAAAATGCACATGTGGTTTGTACATTGGTTCTTGGATCTAACTACACCATATACTCTGTCCTTAGTAACTTGAGTGAGACAAACACATACCCACATCTCATGCATAAGCATCGATCTCCACAACTATTCACCCAAGTCTAAAACATGTTTTCTATTTTATTTCTTAGCTAAAATAATAGAAGCACTATCTCTTACCATAACTTTGAACAATTTTCATACAAACATTTTGACCATAGTCTATCCAGTATACGTGATATCGGTATAAGTAGGGCTGAGCATCTACCATACGTCTATTCTAGTTTTCCACATATAATTATTTGAGTAGTGGATAATAGTTTCTAAGGTGAAAATGGCATGTTATCAATTTATCAAGGTATAGTATATACAACAATTGGACATATATACTATTCCCATCAATATAGCATTTTTATCAGAAATACTCGCATGCATAATAGTTTTGAACACAACATATGTAATAGTGAAATATGGGATCAACATAATCAAAAGGGGTTCTTTCCTTGCTCGTTGAACATTTTGCCTTTCTCAGGTTCATTGTTGGGATTTTTTGGGATGTCGGTATCTACATGCGAAACCTCAAATAATGCAAATAAGAGCCAAAAAAATCCAAAACCTGATAAAATCCAAATAATTTTTGTATATTATGAAATTTTATAATTTTAGAGAAATTTAGAAACTAGTTTCACTTAATTTGGAGTTCAAATGCAAAAGTTATGATTATTTGAATCTAGCTCGGCTGAAAATTCAACAGAAGGAAAGATAATGTACTATGTTGAGGGTGATGTCGATGGCCTATTTCTCCAGATTACGCTTTCCAATGGGGAAACATACTCCTATAGAACTAAAGTTGGTTTTTCTATTTTTTTCGTATTTAACAGTAGGGTCCACTTGTTATATTTTTATTGTTTTTACTAATTCTTCTCTAGTGGGCCCTACCTGTTAGTCTGACAAAACGTTAAGCTAGATTTAATTACAAAAATATGAGAAGGTCCTAGTTTTCATACTCACATTAGTTACTAATTACACTAATTATTCTCTTAACCATGATTTAATCGACTGATATCTAGACCCTAGATGTCAGAGAGAGAAAACGGGAGAATAGAAGGAAACAGAGGAGAGTGGTGAAGGACTCTGGCTGGGCTCATCGAAGGCGAATAGCGCGGGGATTGGTGGCATGAACCAGCAAAACAGGTCGTAGAATTGATGATGAGGTGACTAGTGGCGGCGACGCAACAGAGTCAAGCTGACAGTGACGAAGAACGGTGGCAGAAGAGGCAGAGAGAAACTGTCGTAGAAGATGGCTCAAACGAATTGAACGATGAGCATAGAAGCATCCTATGAACTCTAGGTACCTACCCAGTTGACTAGCGGTGGATATGAGCTATGGGGAATGGCCGGTGATTGAGAAACCCGAACGGTGGTGAGTTGGAACGGTGGTGAAGCTCGATGGCGAAAATCTGTTGCAACCATGGTGTGCATAAGGTTCCAGGAAAGGCTAGGAGCATATTCAGCATGACCATGTTCAAGTCTAAAGCTCACTGGAAAGGGAAGGACAGCGATGGCGAGGTTGGGGCGAATAGCTTTACATGGACAGGACGTTGCAGAGGGCTTGAGATGCAAATAATCGCACGTTGAGATTCAAGGGACCATAGGGATGCTCTAAATGACCATGTTCAAGGTTGGAAACCACCAAGGCAGTGGTACGGCTCTGGGGATGGTGGCGACCGGAGATAGAGAAGAAGATGTGGCACTGATGATACACTGCACAAATCACCGAATTGGTTGAAGGGTATTAAAGAAGAACCAGAATGGCGTAATGAGACGCGAGTGTTGAGGAGTTTGGCAGAGTACGGCGAAGGGTGCGGACTGGCGTTAAGGACGGCAGTGGCGTTCCAGCTAGCTCAGTGAAAGGTAGGAGCTGTGGTCGGGCAAAAGGGAGGCAGTGAGCTTTGAGAAGAAGAATGACACTCTCGGTTAGGCTTTAATGGTTGAAATGAAGCGGCTCTACTTGGCGAGAACCGGCTGCTGTATGGGAGAAAACGTGAAATACTTGAGTGGCAAAGGCTTGAGTTTGATGATGTCTAAGGCTTGGGGGAAGGGACAATGCGGCGGGTGTCAGAGGGTGAAACGGTGAGCGGTGAAGTCAATTTCTACAGGAGCAATAGTAGCTCGTAGCTCTCCTATGGCAGGCGCGGGAGTGTGGAGGATGATGACTAGTGAGTGGGCCAGGGGTGTCAGTGAGCGCAAGGAGAGGGTAAGAGAGAAAGCGACTTCAGCGAAAGATGCTTTCGTGCGGAGAAAGCGGGGAAGAGAAGGCGGCTTAGGGAAGATGGGTGCGAAGCCAGGCCCACCAACGCGAAGCTGATTTTCAATTGTTTTCTTAATTGATTTAAATGCAAAAAATAAGTTTTAATTTCTAAAATTTGCAAACTAACTCCGAAAATTTCTGGAGAGGCTTTTGAGATTATTTAGAACTTAAATAAAATATTTTCAAGTCGTGGACAAGATTTAGTTAAAATTTTAAATTGAAAAACAGTAGCTAGATATAAAGAAACAATTTTCTTAAATGCTGAAAAGCTTAGAAAAATCAATAAAATGCAGAAAAGAGAAATGCCCCCAGTACATGATACGATACACATAACTTAAGCGAGCATATATAGGATATGTAATACAAGGGCTGGGGCTGGGGCTGGGGCTGGGCATCATGAGGATCACACACAGGACATGACACTCGATGTCTATGGATGGCAGCATGGGATCATTCAGGCTGCGGGGAGTGGGCCGAGGCGCTGGGTGGGGACCAGCACGAGCGGCTGCTTCCTGCCGGAGACGAGCCCCTCCGCCTCCTCCATGTCCAGCGGCGTCCTCTGCGGGAGCGGCACCGCCCAGTCGAAGCACTGCACCAGCGCCGCCAGGAACGCCGGCACGGCCTGCATGGCGAGGCCCATGCCAGGGCAGGCGCGGCGGCCGCTCCCGAACGGCATGAGCTGCAGGTGCTGCCCCTTGGGGTCGACGCCAGCGCTGGCCCCTCCTGGCATGAAGCGCTCCGGCCGGAACTCGAGCGGGTCCTCCCAGCACGCCGGGTCGCGCCCGATGGAGAAGATGTTGAAGAAGACCGACGTCTTGGGGGCGATGGTGTACCCGCGGACGTGCACCGCCTCGATCGTCTCCCGCTCCGCGAACACCGCCGGCGGCCGCAGCCGCAGGGTCTCCTTGAGCACCGCCTGCAGGTACGGCAGCTTCGCCACGTCCGGCTCGCCCACCAGCCGGGACCCGCCCACCACCGCGTCCACCTCGGCGCGCAGCTTCTCCAGGCAGGCCGGGTGGTTGATCAGCTCCGCCAGCATCCACTCGACGCTGGTGGCCGTGGTGTCAGACCCCGCCGTGAAGATGTCCTGCATCCGTTCATTCACGTACTGATTATGTACTGACACCGACACGCATGGTCATGCTGAAGCTAGCTAGTGGGCAGAAGTGGAGAGGGGTACTCTACTCACGAGGACGAAGGCCTTGATGTTCTCCCTGGTGATCCTGACCTCGGCGGCCTCGTCCTCCGCCGCGTCCATGAGGATGTCCAGCAAGTCCTTGGCGGTCCTGCTCTTGTCACGATGATGAGGATCCCGCCGCGCCTCCTCCTTGGCCGTGATCATGGCCTCGAGCAGCGCGTCGAACCTCGCGTGCACCTCGCGCGTCCTCCGGCCGATCCCCTGCAGGTCCCAGCCGCGGCACAGCGCCACGTAGTCCTCCACGTTGAACGCCCCCACCAGCTCCGCCACCTGCTTGGCGCAGTCCCTCGCCGCCTCCGCCATGTCGCCCGGCAGCGCGCTCGCCACCATCCTCATGATGGCGTTGTTGGACATGCGGATGAGCTCCTGGCTCATGTCCACGCTCACGCCCCGCTCCGCCGCCGCCCGCGCGGCCCGCAGCACGCCCGCCAGCTCGGCGTCCCGGACGGGGCGCAGCTGCTCGATGGTGCGCGGGCCCAGCAGCTCGGACATGCAGAGCCGCTTCATGAAGCGCCAGTGCGGGCCGTAGGGCGCGAAGGCGAAGCCTGCCGAGCCGTAGGCGAGCTGGCGCGTGACGGCCGTGAGGGGCCGCTCCGGGATGCTGGCCTCGAACCTGAGGAGGTCGCGGGCGACGTCGGCCGAGCCGACGACGACGCAGTGGGTGGAAGGGCCGAGGCGGAGGTAGACGAGAGGGCCGTGACGGGCGATGATGCGGTCGAAGGCGCGGTGGGGATGCGCGCGGATGAGGTGGAGGTGGCCGATGACCGGAAGGGCCATGGGGCTCGGGGGGAGGCGGCCGTATTTGCTGCTCCCAGTCCCAGATGATCCACTATGCCTCCTCATGATCACCGTGAGGAGGAGCAAGGCGGCGAGGACCAAGGCAACAAGCTCCATGGCCATGGCCACCATGCCAGCCTAGCTTTTTGTTTAGTTGCTCTTATGCTTAGAATGCCCTGCAAAAAATGCCTACTGTCAGGCAGCTCCAACAATACGCACTAATTAATACTCCCAATATTCCCAGATGGCATCCATGCACACATCTACACACACCACTTCCATGGCATATTATATAGCATCGTTCTGACTCTAATTTCCTCTCTTAATTTGCTCCTCCTTCCATCAAGGCATATCCATGGCCAGCCCGCCCCAAATCCACACCATCCATGCTACCTACCACCGCGGATAGTATACTACCATTCCCAATGGGGGAAAAAAGAAAGAAAGTCAGGGCTCATGAACTCCATCTTGAAGCATTAATTATGTAGCCACACCAAATAGACACACACGTGTACCTCCTAATTGTACAGATATTAAAATTATGACCGTGCATAGAGGAAAAGGAGAGATAGAAATGGTAGCACAAACGATGATCGGTGGTAGGTCCCGTGCCAGGGCCACGTGGCAAGAGCCAAGATCGACACGTGCATAGAGGATGGGTAGGTACTACGTGTGATCAGATTTGAGTGCAAATTGCAGCGCAATTTCCCATTTCCTTTTCTCAAACGTCATCTCGATAGGCTTGGATGGTAAAAAAAACATGGGAGTCACGAGACTCACGACTTTGATCTCGCATCAGCTGGACGGTCATCCCATGCATGGTTTGGTTGTTCGCCTGCGCAACCTCTTTTTTCCGTGCTGTAATATGTATATACGGTAGGTAGCGTTAATCTACACTTACGCGTAGCTTTTGCTATTCTCCGCGCGAGCCGTAATCCCGTGTCGCTGAACTAGCTAATGTGAACATGCATGCGGCTACTAATAAATGACATCTGTAGTTTATACATGTATACGTTTTTTCTTTGATTTAGCCATAACATTTTACTGACAGCTCCAATTCACAAATCGTTTTTAATGGTAGCTTACTGACAACGAGAGCAACACATTGATATAAGTCTCGGTACATAAAACAGACTTAACTATCCGTATACATAGATGTTACTATCGGTATACATAGATTTTACTACTACACCAGAGGTCCAATAGCCTGCGCGCTAGTAAAATGTTACGATGCATTCAGTAAAACGGCAGTAAAAACTCATTCGTGCAGCGTTTATTAGCGAGACTTATATCATTATGTTGCTCTCGTCGTCAGTAAACTATTGGTGAAAACCGTTCGTGCATCCGAGCTGTCAGTAAAAAGTTATAGCCAAATAAAAAATATAGATTCATGTACAAACTAGAAAACACGTTACAGTAGACATTTTTACTAGTCAGTCATGCGTCGCTAGTAATGTGTTTCGTAGTTTGTATATGAATCTGTTTTTTCTTTAATATAGCCGTAACTTTTTATTAACAGCTCCAATTCACAAACCATTTTCACCAGTAGCTTACTAACGACGAGAGCAATACACTGATATAAGTCTCAACGCATAAAACGGATCTTACCATTCGTATATATAGATTTTATTATCGGTATATATAGATTTTACTGTCAAAAAGATAATATTTTAATGTAAAAAATCCTCAAAAAATTACCACACGTAGGGGAGGTGATATTCTACAACCCTGTAAAATTTGAAGGCCAAACTCAATTTGAGAGATATAAAAATAACAAAATGCTAAACAGCAACATATACTACATTTTACTGTCAAGCAAACTACTTCTTACTGTCTATTACTCAATGTGTTACTCTATACAGCAATCTTATGGTATAAAATTTACAAAAATCATTTGTAGAAGTTTTAAAAAATCCTATTGAGTTTGGTCTTCATATTTTAAAAATTCTCAAAAAATTACCACACGTAGGGGAGTTAGGCTTCTACAATCCTGCAAAATATGAAGACCAAACTCAATAGGATTTGAGAGAGATGAAAATAACAAAGTGCCTAACAGCAGCATATACCACCTTTTACTATAAAAAATAACATTTTACTGTGAAAAATTCTCAAAACATTACCACACGTAGGGGAGGTGATATTTTACAAACCTGTAAAATTTGAAGACCAAACTCAATCGGATTTGAGAGATATGAAACTCAATCGGAAGAAATTGAGTTGCAAGAAGATTTGACTTATAAGGAGCAACTGACTAAGATTTTAGATGTGGTAGAACATAAGACCGGGAGTAAGTCGGTTCGTTTTTGCAGAGTTCAATGGAGTAATCATTCAGAAAGTGAAGCTACCAGGAAGCGTGAGGAAGATTTGAATACGGAGTTCCCTGACCTATTCCTTGGTTAGCCCTGAATATCGGGGTCGAGATTCAGTTATTGGGGAAAGGTTTGTAACATCCCAAATTTTGGCTCAAATTATTTTATTAATGTTAATTATGCATTTTATGAATTTTCTGGAATTTATTTTGTATTTTTGAATTATGCCCATTAAGGATATTATTTAATTCTGTGAAAATTTTAAATAAAATTTTATCAAGAATATTTTATTTGAGTTCAAAATGTATTAAATTATTTTTAGGAATTTTTATGATATTTTTACTATTTTATTTGCAATATTCTAATTTCTAGAAATATTTTAAATGGAAAAGGTATTTTAAAAATATAGTATATAGTGTTGGGCAGAAACATATCAGGTTCAACCCAATTTCCTTGTGCTGACCCGGCCCGATCCGCAGCGGCCCAATCTACCGCAACCTAGGAGGTGGACATTGGATTTGGATCAATGGTCGGATTTTGTCATGGAAACCCTAGAGCCTATCGTCCGTTGGATGGAGCTTGCTTGGACGCATGGGATTGCTCCACGTAGCGTGTGATAGGAACCGCTGGATGCTCACCATGTGTACACGAAGATTGCATCGTCTCCGCGTGTATGCGTCGGACTCGGACTCCGTTGCCGTTTCAACATGGGACTCACTCCACCGTGGGAAGCCAGATACCGAGGCTTTATAAGCCGCATCAACCCCTGTCTAAGGTTCACCAGAGAACGCCACATCTTTTGCCCAGTTTTTGTCGCCCAAGGTGCCGCCGATAGGGAGAACGAGCTCGCCGGAGTGCAAGAGGTCGCCGCCACCTTTATGTGACCTGATCTACACCAGTGTTGCATTTCGGATGGAGCTAAGGCATAGTTGAGTTCGTCGAGAAGAGATCTTCCAGATCCGTGCGTTTTGGAGGTGATTGCATTGCTCTACCACGGGTTTCGTCTTCGTCGCCTTCGGCTAGCGCGGCTGTCGACCTCGCCGGTAGGAGCTCGAGGCTCGTGATGACATGGAGGCCATGTGGCTGCCATCTAGTGCTGAGTCGGCGCCCGGTCAGCCGGACAATCCGCATCAGCGCACAGTTGAGTAGCCACGTCAGCATCCATGGGTCAACCGAAATGGGCCCGCATGTTAGTGGTTCTGTGCTGTGAACCTGGTCCACAGTGGACTGGGCTAGTTACGTGGACCTAGTCTATAGACCATGAGCCACGTGTCTGCACGAGGTTTTTTCGAGTTATTAAATTCCAATGCTAATGTCATCGATGGCGTCATAAATAAGATATCCAATATAAAAAACAATTCGAAAAAATATGAATTTTTCTATTTTCTTGATTTTATCTTTTATTTAAAGCTTTAGAGAGTCCGTTTTTTAGCGTACGAGCTCTAATTGTGATGATTCATATTTCTAAAAAAATAAAATTGAGATCTATTTAATAGTAAATTTTATTTATTTTTGGAGTTTGTTTTCTCTCTATATTTTGTATTTGTTGTTATTCTCTCGTTTCACGTAGACATCGAAGTGCCTGGATCATTAGAAAATGAGGATTTGACTCAAGAGCAAGGTCCAGAGCAAAAACAAGATATTTTCCAAGGCAAGTTATGCTTTGATCATGTTGAACCTAGTTTTACAAATTATTGTGTTATTTGAAATATTGCATGATACTTTAGGTGTAGAATTGTTTTGAAATTAGTCTGGGTAGTTATTCAACCCAATTGGATTAAATCTACCTTATCATTTGTACGCCATGATTATTTATCACCTAGGATGGTTCATTATTAGTTGGTTGCTAATAGATATCAACGCGGGTTGGTTATAACGTGTTTAGTTGCTTAGCCATGCCACGTATAACTCATGTATTTTGAAATATCAAAATCAATCTTGACTAATGGAATATGGAACATATTTATGAAATGTGTGTCAGGTGTTGTTACACAATGATGTTGAGTTGTGGTGACACGTGTTGTCTCACAACGATGTTGACTTATTGATGGCATGTGTGTACACGATAATCAACTAGGGGTGGTAAATGATTTATATTGGGGCAAGTGGCAAGGGGCTGTTTGCCAAAGTCGGTCTGGATGGCGGTTGGGTTGTTGAAGTCTTGTCTCGGTCAATTAAGGACTTAACCTTGTTAGCTTTTGAACTGAGTCAAACATGCAACCACATGTCTGGTTTGGGACATGCCTAACAAAGTAAGATTATCGATGTCTTGACATGTGATACCTTAGGTGAATAATCACACGGAGTGTGGTTATGGGGAGGATGTGGTGTACTACGGTCTCACATCGGTCCAACGGTAAGTCGGTCCTATACTTCAACTCTTGTGAGGGAAGGGATAGTAAAGGCTTACCGGGAGGGTCAGTGTTTGGATAAAGGTTTTCTGAAAGGTTTTATTATAATCTGCTAGCCACACGTCGATGGGTACGTGACAATGCGTATGGTAGTATAGTTTGATCATATCATGTGGGTAAAGTGTGTAATCTCTACAGAGTATAAAATCTATTTGGATAGCTATGTCCTCAGTATTGGACAATGAACGGAGATTATAGTCGGGGGTAAGATTTTGTAAAATAAAACTTGGGAAGGGAGACATTGTGACATTTGCAGTTTGAAAGATGTTAGGGCTTAGTGTCATGTTACTTAAAAATAACTGCAAATTACTTATTACAATATTTGTTTTACTGTCATTTTAATCTATTTATTATATTCATTTGTAAATGCTGTTTTACTGTAAAATAGCCATAAAAGCTATCCATTGGAATAAGTTTTGCATATAGTTATGTTAGAATTGCATTTTGTGCATAAATTGTTGAGTGTTTTAAGTACTTACCATTGCTAACAACAAAATTATCAGTTGAGGAGGAGTCTACGCCAGCTTTGGAAGAGGAGTACCAGGAGGAGATGAACGTTTAGGATGCGAGCCTTTCGATTGCATGTGGTACACTAAGGGGTTTATTTGCGTTTCTTTTCCGATGCAGTTTACTTATTTATTATAGTTTAGTCCTATGTGGCAAAGTTATGTAAAAATCGACTATAAAGTTAGTCAACATGTTATAAGTAATATATGAAGTATTTTATTATGTTTTCGCTATGTATGATTGTGATATTCATTTATATTGAGTCTATGTATACTAGCATAATTCTGAACTAGTACGATATACACAATGGATCCAAATTTATATATTCGAATTCCTACACTGCACGTGATAGTGCGTGAACTTACAAAAGGAACAAGTGATGGGCGCAACTTGTGGGCGTGTGGCAGAAAGCAGACGGGCTCTTCGGCAGGCTAAGACTACATGCGGCGCATGATACGCATGGGAGCCAGGAGCAGGGTTAACAATTTCGTTTTCGAACTGAATTTCGAGAATTGCTCGGCACCGGTTTTTCGCGAAAACCGGTCGAAATTCAGTAAAAACCGATCGGTTTGCGAAAGTCAAACAGGTGGTCAAACCAATTCAAAAAAACGAAAACCGGTCGAAAACCGACGACAGAAGGAAAAAATGGTGGAAATGAAAGGAAAAATTGAAAAAAATACAAAAAAAATTAAAAAATTACAAAAATCCCAATTAATCTATAAAACACCTCAGATAAATTTAAATAATTTTTGAAATCATTTGTTACTTCTAAAAAATCCAAAATAGCAATTAAGGAAAAGGAACAAAGATATTGTCAGATTTTTATAAATATTTAAAAGATTTTTTATATCCTGAAAATTTAATGTAACCATAAATAGTTCCAAAGTATTATGCAATAAAATTTGAAAAAATATTAGACTTCATTTAGTACCTATATAAAATCAAAAATAGAAGGGCATATACAATGATAATATCACTTTCAGAATTTTTAAAAAATACACATATCTGGTCATCTTCTGAAAATTTTACATAATCATTGTAAATAAATTATAACATCACAAAAAAAGTTTGAGAAATATTAGACTTCATTTTGTGCCACTAGAAAATAAAAAACTAAAGAGCATATATTGTGACAAGATTACCGCTGTAATTTTTAAAAATGTACGATTCGATAATAATCTGAAAATTTTATACAATCATTAGGATGGCCTCAGGACCGTACAAAAAAATTTCAAATTTTTTTGACACTTGTTGCGAAATTTCTTCAAATTTTTTAAATTTACTATTCATCTGAACGGTTTTACTTGCCAAACCGGCTCGGCACGGCCGGTTTTCGCGAAAACCGACCGGTTTTCGTCGGCATTTTAAACCCTGGCCAGGAGTGCGGCATGCGTACAAGCCAAGAGAAAATGCTGAGCCAGACATGATCTATTCTAAGCCAGAAGGCAAGCTTGAGAGGAGCCAGGATGGTGTGCGCATGGAGCTAGACATGGAAGAAACACATGAAGAATCTGAGGCAAGAAATAATTATGCATGCATGAGATTTTTTTCAGTTTGGATCAGATCAATTCGTATTCAAGTATCTAACAACCTAAAATTTTCTAAAAGTTATTTAAATGAGCTTCCAATCCTGTTCTTGCATTATCATGTATTTTCCAAATTTATTCATGTTTTAGAAAATATTTTTCTAATTTGTAGCTATGGTTTTTTAATGTTAAAACTTAAATGGAGTTTGATCATAGCTAGGAAATATTTTATCGACGTTTTAAATAATCTAAAACACCTATAAATTTGTTTTCATAATTTTCGAAATTGGTTTGCTCATTTCAAAAATTCAAACTCAATTTCTGCAATTAAATCAATTGGAAAATTATCTAAAAATTTCTTGGCGACTACGGGACGAATCCGACACTATTGGCCTAGCCCGTTACTATTTGGGCCCACACACTATCCTCGCGGAGCCGCCGGCCGAATTGCACTTCCTTAACGTGAAAGCGTAATCTCGCTGGCCAGTGTTGTCTTTGTTCTCTCCTCTCTGTCACTAACAGCCGGTCCCACCTGTCGGGCTTTGTCTTTTATCTCATGGCCTCGCTCGCCCATGCCACCAGACGCTCGTAATCATCATCCTCCACTTCGTTGCCGACAAATAGGCCCTGGAAGCACGGAGCGCCGCGTGCGCCTATCCGCTACTACGCTATATGCCGCTTGACCAAGCCATCATAACCGGTCAACCTCGCATCTACTCCTGCCGTCCTGTCCCGTTGCTGCACACCATCCATCTCCCCCTCCCTCCTTGGAGTTTTTCTTTAAATAATACATTTTATGAAAATAATTGCCACGTTAATACTCCGAGAATTTTTTTTAAAAATAATACCAGTTCGTCCAACCGTTTAGCGAAATCGAGGTAGTAGCCAAATGGTTAGGCATAGATTATATTTTCGCCGAACCGTTGGGCGAATTACGTTAATTGCGTCATCAGCACCGCCCTGACAGTGTAGCCGAATGCCTGCTTGACACGTGCTTATTTTCGCCACACGGTTGGGCGACAACCTATTATCGCCAAACGGTTGGGCGACAATGAGTTATCGCCACACCGTGTGACGACTATAACCTGTCGCCCAGCCATTTGAAACCGAAGCCTGGTCGAGCGGCTGCTTTGCAAGCGCCGTATTTTCGTCATAGGTTTTTGCCAAAATAGGTTGTCGCCCAACCATGTGGCGAAAATAGCCACATGTCAAGCAGGGACTCGGCTGCTCTGTCAGGGCAATGCTAATGACGCAATTAATGCATTTTCGTCTAACGGTTTGGCGAAAATATGATCTTCGCCCAACTATCTGGCTACTACTCTAATTTCGCTAAGCGGTTGGTCGAACTAGTATTATTTTTATAAAAAAAATTTCGACGTATTAATATCATAGTTACTTTTATAAAATATATTATTTTAAAAAAAAATCCATCTCCCACGCGTCGCCAGTCCTAGAAAACCACCACCCCACTTCTTCTTCGCAATCTTGGAACATCCTGCCCCATTTTGCAGCCGGGATCTCTTGCTCACTCTAGTCTTCCTACGAGGCCACTGTCCCAACGCCCAATATCCTATGCATACCTGGACATAGCACAATTTTAGAGCGACGAAGATACATCAGCACATGCACATTGATAGAGTTAATCTTATAATTAGAAAAGTTTATTTTTGGAAAGACTACTGAATTCTTGAGTAGTGCACGGAGTTCAATCCGGATCGGGTAAGAATTGATGTGAGCAGCCTTTATAAGGTGCTGGTTAGAGCCCTGTAAGACATAACAAGAGTTAAGAAGATCGTGTCTTTGAGTCTTGAGGCCGCACATATTGAGTTGAAATTTTTTTGTTTCTTATTTTTTGTGTTCTAATAGGCGGCACCCGAGGAAGCATGCACGCCAGGCCAAGAGCGCGGAGGCTGCAGTAGGTGTTCGCACACGTGGCCATGGAGGGCATCAGGCTGCATGCAGGAGGCCTTCGTACGAGCGGTCATCGCGACTCACGAGGCGTCAGCTCCTTCTTACGCGGCGTGGAGTCCTGGTGACATGCGGCAGATCGTCCCGTGCGCTGGAAGCAACTTCGTGGACTTGGATGGCTACCAGATGTGCGCGCCAGGCAATGGCAGCATCAAATGACGGCCAGCTCGAGCAGGGCACGTGGGATGCCTTCCAGCTGTACAACGCCGGCATGATGCAGCCTCGCACACGGTACAAACGTCTAATACATTTGCGGCTGGAGGTCACATGTAGCAGTAGCAACAATAAGCTCCTAGGTCACGTGGATGCATGCGAGCGTGAGAAGAAAATAGGACAAAAAGAGAAGCAGGTGATGTGTGGTTTGAGGAGTTGTCGTCGTCGTTTTTGCTGTGTGTGCATAAGAGTTTTTATAAGTGCGTTCAAGTTCTCTCATAGATAAACTTTAATGCGAGTCTATGTCGCCGTCAAGTTGCATTATTAGTGAAAAGACAATTGGAGCTGAGGCACCGGTCGTAATCACCAGCGAGGTACGTCACCGGTGTTATGACCAGCAAGGTGAAGGTGAAACTACTTAGAGATGTGTTCGCCGTTCTAAGTTGAGCTCATGGGAGATGTGTCTGGGACGTTGAAGATGTGTGTTCACCGTCCTATGTCGAGTCTGTCAAAATTGACTCCAGGGCGTTGAAGAGATGTGCTCGCCATCCAAAGTCATGTTTGTTGAAAATGAGTCTGGAATGTTGAGAATATGTGTTCTCCATCCTGTATCTTGTATGTGTTTGATAAATCGTAATTGACACCGATTGTCTTAATAAGCTAGAGTTGTGTTACAAAATTAAAGCGGTGATTGATAGAGTTAATCTTGTAATTATAAAATTTTGTTTTGAAAAGTTTACCGGAGACTTAAGTAGTGCATGGAGTTCAATCCGGATTGGTTAAGAACTGACGTGAGCAGCTTTTATAAAGTGTCGGTTTGAGTCCTGTAAGACATAACAAGAGTTGAGAAGATCGTGTGTTCGAGTCCCGAGGCTGCACATATCTAGAGTTGAATTGTTTTTGGTTTTTTTATTTCTTTGTGTTCAAACAGACACTGTGGCGCTGATCCTAATAGGCGACGGTGGCTTAGCTACAATTAGAGGTGGGCGTCGTGCCATACCGGGTCGGTCCGGCACAGGCCCATCGTGCTTCATGCCTGAATCGTGCCGGGTCGTAATGGCCCGTCGTGCTCGCCGTGCCGTGACGGCCTAGCTCGCCTTCGGCGAGCCCAGGCACGGCCCATTTGCGCTTCGTGCCTGCTTCGTGCCGTGCCGGCCCAGGCCTGACCCATTTGCACTATTTCAACGAGAGGAAAAGAGCCGGAGATACATAGAATTAAGGCAGTGAATGCAAATATTATGAGAAAAAGAACTAAAATTTATTTATTATCGAACAGTTACGTAGAGCGAGAAGGGTGTGCTCAATACGGACGAGAGAGGGGAGAATGGGCGAGAAAGAGAGTGAGCGAGACAGACGAGAGAGATTGAGAGAGACTGGTGAGAGAGACTGGTGAGAGAGATTGAGAGGGACGAGCGAGAGAGAGCAGCTTCTTGTACTGTCTCTCAATCTCTCTTAGCTCTCTCTCTCCTGTTTTGTCCGTCTCTCTCAGGTGTTGGCGATAGGGGTGACGTTTATGCTACTGGGTGCATCCATGACTGTCATGCTTTGGAGTCAGTGACCTTCATGCTAGGCTTCTTCCTCATGTCCTGGATCATCAGGCCTAGTATAGCCCATTCTACAGTGTCGTGCCGTGCCGGGCCTCCCATCGTGCCTGATTCTCGAGCCCGGCACGACCTCGTGCTACAGTGTCTTGCCGGCCCGGCCCGGCCCACTTCGTGCCGAGTCAGCCTTCGTGTCGGACCGTGATGTCGTGCCTCGGGCCGGCCCAAAGGAGCCTAGCCCGAGTGCCCACCTCTAGCTACAATACAACCCCTTGGACCTCGGGGCGGGCGAGGCTGAGGCTGAGGCTGGAGAGAAATAGATCGAGGTGGAGGAGGACGCTGTGTGGAGTGCAGGTGGGAGGAAGCCCACATCGGTGTGGTGGTGGCAGAGGAGGAAGACGATTCGGTCGTGGCCTTGGTGCCCACTCATAGTGATGCTACTCTCTGTAAGCGAAAGCATCTCTTTGATCTCTTCTTTTAAAGGGTTTGTTGTTTGTGATTGGTTCACTGAGTGCTTCCTCATCTACACTATAGCTAGCCATGCACACCAACTTCGCGTTCTTCTCCATTGCCAGATGCGCTCTGCCATTGTCACATGTCAAGCTCAAGTTCCTCCAAGCTCTAGCTACTCAAGCAAGCAGCTAACCAAGCACTTTAGCGCACGTGGGCCTAGCTGAGATGGATTGTGTTATGCGTAAGCTTCTCTTAGCTGATCTTAACTGATCAAGATATTTTCTGTTGCAACAACCAAGTGAGCAGTGACTTGCTATTTAAGCCGAGATAGAATTTCAAGGTTAACCTTTGCACCATTGCACATGCAAAACCGGTGATAAAACATATGCTTCTTTAATTCTTTTTTGTTATGATCTTGTTTCTCTCTCCACAGTAACTAGTATAGTGTCCTGTCTTCCGGTTTTCTTTTCTCAGCACGCAATATATGGTCTTTTCCTTTTCTAGAACGTTTGTTTCCTTTTCCTTGATTCCAGAATATTTGTTTCCTTTTCCTTGAGATGATGCTGGAGGTGAGGGGAGATCTGTTGTGGGCCACAGGGATGAGTTAGACACATTAAACAATAGCCATCGGATGCGGGTGAGTAAAGCTGAGGAAAGATCTGAGATGTTAATTTTGATGGAGGTAAGTTTTTGGAGACGTTTCGCTGGGTGCATGAAGGTTAGGCCATCTTTAGTGGGGTGCATTATTTGGGGTGGAAATAAAAAAAGAATACTTAGGTGCATTATAAAGGGGTATAGATTACGATGTTTATCTCATTGTAGAGATTTTATTTGTAAATAATATTGTAGTTTGATGATTGGATGTTTATACCATGTTTCTCTCTGTCCTCCAGGTTAGCCGCTTGTTGGATTTGATTGTTCAGAGTTTTTTAGACACAAGTATTCCTTTGGGAGCGTGTAAGGTTAGTCTTCTACTTAAGATGTATGATTGAATTATTGTTGTGTCCAAAGAAGAATTGTTGTTCAAGAACTACAACGCCGCACTATCTGATTCTGTCACACATTTCATATTTTTTACCTAGCAATGTAAGTGAGCCATTAGATAATCTGAGATTTCTCAGTGTAACTAATCCCTCTGTGCATATGGTGGTGACTTGGAAGTAAGGATTGAACCCAGATACTAGCATGGTCATTATCATGTGAGTTATTCCTTTTTATCCACCTACAATTTAAAGCATCAATAGTGCCTCAATGTGGTTTTACAGTGACACTGGCATTGGAATGATCAGAGATAAACTCAAAGTCTACCTTGGAACTGTTATGCAAAGTGGCACTTCAAAATTTTTGAACGTTTTGAAACTGAACTTTTTAAATATATAGTTACATCACTCTCGTGTTCTGTACTGAACCGGTTTGTTTCTTTGTTGACATGTACCTTTTTATTTCAGGAGAACAAATATCTTGATGCGGATAATGGACTTAGGGCCTGTTTGTTTTAGCTTTTGATTCTGAATTCTAACCCCAAAAATAGAATAAAAAACAAATAGCTCGATTCTAGAATCCGATTCTCACAATCCAGCTCACCCATATACACTAGAATCTACAATCCACTTCATATGTGTTTTTAGATTCTAGCTTTTGAATAATCAGCTTCTCTACAACCACAATCCAGAATTAGCTTTTAGATAATCCAAAGCTAAAACAATCAGACCCTTATTAGCCAAATCGGTGTGATGTTTTGTTTAGCTTTTTGTAAATAGCAGTGAATTAATGAGTAATAACTGATCGATCTGCTACACTTCTCGAATGTGATTTTTTTTTATATCAATGGACTATAGCAATTTCATCTTTGAACCTAAGTTACTTGTGCAAAAGAGCTCGAAGGTAAAAACCATGTAACTATATGCGCGTCTTTCATGCTTCCTTTAATCAATGCTCTCTTTAAACAGAAGTAGTGCCGCACGGTGTGAACTTACGGAACTGTCAATGGATGTTGTTGACACAAGGAACGATGTACATAGTCTTTTGAAATCTCTTGTATATACTAATATACAATAGATTTACGCTGTTTAACTTTTTTTTATTCATTTTGTAGGGTGTGCTTTCTTTGTATTTTTGTGACAAGTTAAGAGATTAGAACGAGTCTTTAAGAAGGGTGCCACATCAGCTTCATCTCTAAATTTCTGTTAATGTTTGTATTTAATGCATGATGTTTACTTTTATCAGGTAGGTTGATGTTATTTCACAAGATAGTATGTCAGTTATTTATATACTTTTACTAGTCTATGAACGTGTTTCAGTAGGGACAACGTCTACGAGAGGAAATGAGGCCCCTAATCTTCAGGTCACAATCCATTTATATGAACATGTTTTTGAATGTTTCATTGCTAAATTCCCAAACATAATAGAAATGAGCAATTGAATATGCAAGTACATGAAGAACAGTATAAGGGCGCTGACAACTTTGGCCTATCTTTGTTGCGATTCGTTTTCATCTCTCAACTATGAAAAATAACCAAAATAAGTAGAGAAAGTATGCATTCCAGCTCATTTTCGACCCGTGCCCATTTATTAGTGCGTGCTGACTCAGCAGTGGGAGGACTTTGCCCAGTCAACGTTCACAGGAAAGAACAAATTACCCGTCCCCAAGCTAGTATAGTAAATTCTCAAGTAAAAAATCTGACACATAGACTGCATATGTGGAGGAATTATACCCAAGTGTGGGGACTAATTTGGCCCAAATTCAATAGTTTACACACGAAAATGGGGTATATCATGTCATCCTAACTTTTAAATTTTATTCTAAATACATTTCATCCTATAATTTCAATGTTACTTTTTTTACTATTTTTCCTTCTATATCCTTCACATTTACTACCTCCGTCCTTGAAAATAAGGGAGAGAAGCGTTCAAATTGTGTCTTCAAATATAGGGATTGGGAGCTCTTCCCTCTTAAATTATGTTCTTAAATTGTGCTCATGCATACAGATGCACGTAGATACATACGACCACACATATTCCAAAACAAAAAGGAGGCGAGTCATTCTCTATAATCGTGATAATTAATGCATGCATGCTGCCAATTAATAGAAACACAGTATTAAATAGGGGCATTAGAGTCTTTTGGCAGAAACTATAATTTGTCCTAAAATTTCTTCTGTCCCTTATTTTCCAGGACGGAGGTAGTAGTTATTTTCAATGTCATTTACTACCGTTGACTAGAGTAAGGCACGCTATAAAAAAAAATACTCCCTCCATCCTGCATAGATGTTATTTTAGGTTTTTGCATTTCCACCATGTCACATCTGTAAAAGATTATATTACCCTTTTTCATTGTATTTTTGGATGGTGTATCTTGCTTTAGTCTATGGTACTCCCTTCGTTGATAAATATAAGGCGTATTTTGACTTGGCATAAGGATTAAGGTTGCGGTGAAATTGAGAAAGACATGAGAAGAAATGACTTACATATCCCTCTTAATTGTCTTGGAAGATGAGAGATAATACTTTATGTATGCGGTAATGAATAAATGTATATGATTGAGAGAGAATAAATATAGGTATAGGTGAAAAGGTTCATTAAATCTTCATGTATGTCTTATATTTTTAATAGGATCATTCAAACTATAAGCCTTATATTTATCAACGGAGAGAGTAATAAATAACATTGAAATAGCTAAAGGGGAGGGGTATAGAAGGAAAAAAAGAGAGTAAAAAGTCACCTCAAAATTGTAGAATAACATGTATTTAGAAATTAAATTTAAAAGCTAGAATGACATGTATTTGAAAAAAAGAGAGTAATAAAGAGAGATAATATACTCTTTTATTAAAAGATGTATGTTGGTAGGCGCATGCATGAAGCAGAATAACATTTACGAGGGAACAATTTAATTGGCAATTAGCAAACCTCCTCCGCAGGGAAAGGCAAAGGCAAAGGCAAAGGCAAAACTTTATGGCAGAGAGGGAAGCGATGGTGTCGTCGACGGCGGCGGTTCTGCCGGTGGGCTTCCGCTTCCGTCCGACGGACGAGGAGCTGGTCAGGCACTACCTCAAGGCCAAGATCGCCGGCCGCGTCCACCCGGACCTCCTTCTCATCCCCGACGTCGACCTCTCCACCTGCGAGCCCTGGGACCTCCCCGCCAAGTCCGTCATCAAGTCCGACGACCCCGAGTGGTTCTTCTTCGCTCCCCGCGACCGCAAGTACCCCGGCGGCCACCGCTCCAACCGCTCCACCGCCGCTGGCTACTGGAAGGCCACCGGCAAGGACCGCCTCATCCGCTCCCGCCCCGCTGGCACCCTCATCGGCATCAAGAAGACCCTCGTCTTCCACCGCGGCAGGGCGCCACGTGGCCACCGCACCGCCTGGATCATGCACGAGTACCGCACCACCGAGCCCCAGTTTGAATCAGGCCAAAACGTAATAACCAATTTTCTACTCTCGAGATCTTGCGGTGCTTCCATTCTATTATTATCCTACTAGTATGCATTAGTAGCACAAATTGCGGTTGCACTTGTAGCTCAGTTCTTGGATCTTGATTCTGGTTGTGCAAAATCCAAACCGTAGCTTAATACTCTATCCGTCCAAGTTTACGAGGTATATTTCTTCTTGGCATATAGACCGAGAAGATATTAAAAATAACTAGATTACTTCTAATTATTATCACTTAGTGCTGTATTCAATTCATGGATGTAGAGAATATAAAGTAAAGATGAATATTTATTAGAGGTATAGAGGGAACATCACACCAATTTTGTAGTGGAGTATGAAATATGTTCTATATCTATGGACACAACCATTAAAAAAATACGTGTTATAAAATTGGACAGAGGGAGTAGCTGGTATCTTACATGACTGTCAATTCCAAGAACAAAAAAGGATCCTATTTGAACAACTGTGTGTGCTGCTTTCAGGGTAGCTTCGTTCTGTACCGCCTGTTTAACAAGCAAGAGGAAGAAACCCCAGGGTCCAATTCGGAGGAAACGGAACAATCCATGTCTCCATCCACATCTTCTCCTTGCAAACCGGAGAATGACGGTGCTGTGCAAGCGGCCATTGCCTCGATGATAAAACATGAGACTTTACCGTCTGATTTGAGCCAACTGACTGCAACCAAAATAGCTACTGACGATGCTGATCACTCCATGGCCCATCTTACAACTGTCGATGACAAAGAGCAAACAACAGCTCAGGTGAATTACTTATTTCCTTTTCTATACAAGGAGAAACTCCAGAATATTACTTATTTCCTTTTCTATACAAGGAGACCTCCAGCGTATTTGGTCCGTGTTTCATTTAAATGAGAATGTCTTCGTAAAATGTAGGAAGATGCTTTTATGGACGTGTTAACTCAGCTTCCAGACCTACAGCCTGAGCAAAGATACGACGGATTCCCTAACATCAGTTCCCCAATGCGTCCTTACACAGATCATCCTTTTGTTGGCAACATGGGTGAACAAGATCATTCAGCATATTTTGACAGTATCTTTGCTAAGCAGGATCCGCAAGACTTGTTGCTTGATCCAGCTTATGGCAAAACGGATAAGCACCCCACTGAAAATGCCAAGTCCAATCCTACTTCTGTAGTTACATCGACCGACAACTCAAACAACAAGGCATTACTTGACGATAGTTGGAGAAAAAGCGATTCAGATCAGGTGCTCCTAGTTCAGGTTAGAATGATTTAGTATTTACTCTTTATCAATGGTGACACTCTCATCTGAACTTTTTCTTCCCTTCTATTTCCTTTTCTAAACAAAGCGTGCAGATGACACTGATGCTACTCGCCGCTCTTCTGGAATCAATACACTACAAACAGATACAGGTAATGATAATCATGAAACAAGAGCCCAAACTAACATGGTGTACAGTGGAGCTCAGGGGTCCCACTTGTACAGCCAATATCAATTTTATGAACTACAGTCTGGGTTTGATCCTCAAATGGAATCACAAAATAGTGGAGCCTTCTGCTCGGCTAGCTCATGGACTCCATATCCCCAACATTTGTTCAACACTATGGCAGAACCGAGCAGGAGTGGCATGATAAATTCAGATGCCTTTAACGGGCAAGGAGGTTGGGCAGAAGCACCTTCGATGCAGCAGGTCACAGTTCCAGACATCATTGATCCACAGCAAGGGACTGCAGCAAGAAGGGTCCGCCTTGTGTGCTCTGTTCAGAGGGCATCAGCCTCTCAGCCTGTATTAATTCCTCATTTGGAAAGTGAAGATGAAGCTGGATCATGTTATAGCGCAGGCAGTTCATCCGACAACCATAACAAGGATTGTGTCAATGCAGCCTCCCAAACTATGGTATGATCCTAATTTATCATAAGTCTATTTATTCGTAATAGTATTCACTGGATTAAAATGGTCTTGCTCAGGCTGGAGAACTGACGCATATTCAGGGCAGAGGGGATATCCCTACTCAAGTAGGTTATTCGGTGGAAGTTACAGACAAGCTCCAAGATATATCATTTAGTGGTAATAAATTGTTGTTTCCATTCAACTCATGATTATGACAGTCAGACTGACATTTAAATCTTGTATCTCATGGAGATCTCAACATCTTGGTGTTTTTTCTCTTTCTTGGGTAGTGCAAAGTGTAAAAGTTTTGGACCTCTTTAGTCATTAGTGATCCATCTAGCAAGTACATCACATGGATCTGCCTCTAGGTCTCAAGTATGCGTAGCTAATTTTGAAAAGGTCAATATTGCCTTGAGATGCTATTAATATTAAGTTCAAAAGACTTAACTTTTCCTTAAACTTTTGAAGTAAATATTCGAGGGAGGAATATCGGACAGCAAAGGCAAAATGCGGACTTTCGTCTAGATTGCTACATGTTCAATTTTGTGTGTAGTAGTTTAGAACCTGGAATCCTGTGGAACATTTCTGAAAAAGACTACTTTAGAGACGATGGATATTCTGCCCGCATCCTGAGCTGTAGCTGACCTTTTGGTATATTTGTTCTGCAGAAGACATATTGCCACATAATAAGCTGCCTCATGGAGCCAATCTCAAGCAGAGGCTCAAACAGGAATCTGCACAGAACACTCAGAGTGCACACGATGGTCTCCTGCAGAACAGCGACCGCGTGTCTGGAGAGCCATCTTTGGAAGCAGGACGACAGCGTGCGCCAACTGGTTCTGCTGTGCGGTTGCTCTGGCTGGCTCTTCTGGTGATGGCCCCTTTGCTTGTGTTGGTTGGTGTATGGAAGTCGCTAAATTACTATCTGGTGTAAACGGATCGTGGTGATAGGATTAGCATTGCTCGTGTATATATTTGCTGAGTTAAGAGTTTAGGAACCTCAGAGCTGTTTTGTAAGTTGATGTAACTTAGGACTTTTGTATGTGCATGATGATTTACTTAGCAGTTCCATGCCCATTTTATGTATGTAGGGGTTGTGGTTATATCAGTGCATCAACCATGTTCAAAGAATTCTGAGTGATCCAAGATCATCGGTCTCAATCATCTATCAATTTGTACTCTTCTTTTTACCATCTTTACATGGCATTCTATGAATCTGTTGAAAGCTGAAGACAGCAACGATGATTAAGATTTGAGTTTTTTTTTTCAAGTATAAATCAACGCAGACGAATTATTCAGGCATTTTTCGTCAGCGGGGTGTTTGGCAACAACAAGACCATATATAAAAGCAGGGGCTTAGAGTAAAGAAGATTGGAAGAGGCAAGGCAACCATGAAGATTGAAGGTTGATCAGAGCCAAGCTCAAGTCAAGTACGGAGCAAGGAAAGGTCTACATGAGAGGGAGTTCAAATGGCAGCACTACTACTATACCACCACCAGCAGCAGATGAAGAAAATAAGAATCACCAACAGATGTATCACGATCTGCACAAATTCAAATGCAAATATGCCGAGTGTTGTGTTGATGACATTGCCAATGCTTCTGTGAGCTCCCGACAACAGCGAAGAACACCTATTAGGAAAATAAGCAAGGTTAAGCAATAAGCACCTTGCGGTTTTGTAGGAAGGAAGCTTGCAGAACTCAGAAATCAGAACACTTGCCTGCACCAGAATTATAGCCAAGGCCTCGCCTGATGGAGCAAGCTTTCCGATGTTAGAGGGAAATAATGTTGCTAAAGTTACCACGATTGCTGTTATGCAGGGAAGGCTTCCTCCTTGCATGCCCGACAAGCTTGTCATATATTTTCCTGCTTTGCATATCGCGAATGACATGGCCCTAGCCATGGCACTTTGCAAAACAAGCAATTTGTCACCAGCCAAAGATTCAGAGCTCCCTTCACCATCTCCTGAAGATCAGAACGTCCTGAGGTGAATTAAAGCATCTACTTAAGATATAGCTTCAACACAAATGGAAACTCGTTAACAAAGGGTAAGGAAACTATTCAAATATATAAAACTAGCCGAAATCCCAAGTGGCCAGATACTAAAATACATATGCTTATATCTGAAAATAGAGTTGTACTTGCTAGACAACTATAATAATTATGATGGAAATACAATTGTACTTCTTATACAAATGTACCAGCTCTCGTATCTATACCTAATTAATCTCCACCGTCATAATATGGACTCACTACAATCGACAATGTGAATTTCTCTCTTTTTTTCTCCGATTAACATGAGAATTTCTAGCCCTTGAGAGCGAATATGGTAGCTTATTTTTCTATCATTTTAATACTATAATAGATAGATCAGATTATTTGGTGGATGAAATCAAAGTTTTCAGAACCAACAGAATACAACACTTTGTACTTTACTTATTTTAAGGTGAACTCAGCCAAAATTTGGACAGCTTGAGGCTTTAAAATTGCACTAACTTCCCTCTCGGAATAAGTACGATATGCCAATGAAATCGGAGAGAAAGAAAATGAAATTTAAAAATAGGAGAATGAAGTAATGAACTCACCTTCGATTCTGAATTTTCTGCAGGAATTTTAGTAGCTAATGCACACAGAATTGTAAAATACACTGCACAGATAACATTGTCAGCAGCTAACCCTGCTGCCAACACTGATGGAGAAACTTCAAGAGCTTCTGAAACAGTAACGTAGTTGACAGCTGAAGAGGCACAGAAATAAAAGAAACCAGTTAGAAGTCATACAAGGAATGATGTAGTGCAATTTAATTAGGCTTTGCCCGTCTCAGCATGTAGGTGTACTAGAATGAAAGATTGGAACAGTATGTATTGTTGTAAATAAGAAGTAACATAGTTTCTTAGCTAAGGCTATTATGCAAGCAATGTAAATACCTTAGCAAACATAAGAGATACAGATAAACAACTACTAATCTTAAAGGGCAGTTTCGCAATCAAATGCAGCAATGTCTAAATAACCATCGAAGAATAGTCCAAATTGATGAAAATGTCAAAATTATCCAACCAAGGCCTTGACAAATAATAAATAACATTTAAAATGAGTGTTACCTATTGACTCAAATGACAATGATATATAAGCAGAATACTTCTTTTTTTTGCATGTTTAGTTTAGAGTTGCAACTGAAAACATTACCTCCACCTATGTGGCGACTCATAAGGGCTGCAGCAATCTACCAATCATCTTGTCCCAGTGATCGTATCAGGACAAGTAAGAATGCAACAATTGTGCCGATTGCTGCAACTACAAGGCAAGACATAAGTTATCCACAAGATTTGCAAGGCAATCTTTCTATATACCTTTTCCACTCATTAGTAGCAGTGTAGTAGTAAGTAATTGAGCAGGGAACAAATGGGGATGGAAAGAAAGAAGGCAAGAGCAGCTCGCTGACCAGCGCTCCGCTCAACGCCTTCCCCGCCTGGGTCTTCTCCGACCAGATGCCCAAGGCGGCGGTGGCGAGGACTATCTAGTTGCCCCAGTGGTTGAGGCGGGAATGAGGGGGTCCATGACGATGAGGCAGGTGGGAGGCGGTGGCCAAGACCGGGCGGCGACCATGCAAATGCAAGGGAGGAGCGGCAGCGTCTGCGTCGAAGCGGAGTGGTGGCAGTGTCAGTGGCACTGCCAGGGAGGTGGTGAGTTGGGAAGAGGGTGGCCCCCGCGGCGACCATCGGATTGCGCTTCCGGAGATCGAGAGAGAGAGAGAGCCACCAGTCCGAAGTCAAAGAGGCAGGCAGCACCAGCTTGTGGCGAAACAAAACAAGAAGATTCAGGGAAACCCGCACACTTAAAAAGAGTCAAGATTCAGGAAACAAGATTGATACTATTGTCATACACTACAGACCACTGAATACTGATAGACCTGATTTTGGTGGACCAGGTCAGCATGCATTGATACGGGAAACAATCTGCTGTACAGCCTCAAACATTCAGGCTAGGCTGTGCTGCCTTCCCTAACCTAGTTCACTGGCAATGGCAGATCAACACAACAATCACCAAGCATGTACTACTAGTGCCCACTCCTACTAGTACTACTTCTGTTCCTTGCTTTTACATAACTACTATTCCTTCCAAATTGGCAGGTCCCAGATCAACAGGGGTCGTAGACAAACAGTTTATTCAAGAGCGCTTCTTCCTCCTCTTCTCTTCTTCAGATTTCTCTGACGCGTTCTTAAGCTGCAACAAAAACAGCCATAGTGCTCGCCATCAGTATACAAGCTATTCCGATTCCTTGGGAAACAAAAATAACTACTGCTAGGCTAGCTCACCATGATGACAAGCACCCGGACAAGAACTGCGACAAAGTCAGTGAAGAGAGTAAGTGCATGTTTGACGTAGTCCATATCGCCTTGGTGTGCCCTCTCAATGATCTCCTGGGTGTCCAACACCATATATCCAAGGAAAACCAAGAGGCCAAAGTAAAGCTGCAGGTCACCATCATACAGTCAGCTTGTCAGGGGAAACTTGATTAGCAGGCTGTTTTATTCAGATGAACTACATTTATGGGCAAGTAGTCTACCTCAAACATGAAGGTCGCAGTAGAGTGGCCAAAGATGGTAGCGGCAAACTGCAACCAGATGAGAATTGAGAGGCCAGAAGAAAGAAAGCCTCCAAGGTAGAGGTACTCCCGGCGCTTGGCTATGATAGCAGCAGCTGAGAAACATCCAAATGCAATGGCAGTTCCAACAAATGCCGCCACAAGTATCCTGGAGGTACAAAGGTAGTAGATCAAAATTATATATATACTGCAGGAACTAGACATTGTTTGTCTTAGCTCAAACATGAAGCCCAAGCCGAAGAAATAATATTACAGCCTCACTTACACCTCACGTTACAAACCATGATGAAAACATGCTCCTCAGACAATGTTTTTCTAATTTTGCCAGTGCAAACACATATAGAAAGAGGCTGAATTACAACTGTTCATTAGGACTAAGGGCACAGCCGTTCAGGTGAGAACTACTAAACAACAATGTTCTTGGGAAAAAAGGTATCTATTATGATCGACTTATGGTAGTGTTAGACACTTGGTGTTTGAGAAAATGTTTTCGTAATCTCCTAATTTACAACTGTGATTTGTCACACTATCCATGCGACCATGCTGATCTGCATGAATTAGTGAAGGGGCATTCTGTTTCTTACAAGTCGAAAGACAGATTCTGAGCATCTGTTAGTCGAAAGACAGATTATGATCATCTTGGGCAAGTGGCAAAAAGTGGTTGCTCTAGCAAGAGAAATGCAACTTAACAAACAACTGCTACAAGCTTTAACAACACAAGATCAATTAACAGCCAACCGTCAGGTGATGGCAGGGGCGGAAGTAGGGGTGGTGCCGGGTATGCCCCGGCACCCCCAAAAATATTAAAAACACAAGAAAATGACCTCTTCAGTACGCCAAATTTATTGATTAAATTGGTTCTAATTTCGGCGGTTTGGGATTTTTAAGATCCTAAAAACTATTTGTATTGTACTTTTTTAGCAAATTTCAAATGTGTTGGATTTATGATGTTACGAAATCGTTATACAAAACTAGAGTTATACGTGTGAAGTGTGCACACCCATAGAAATTTTTCCAGTTCCGCCACTCGGTGATGGTTAGTAGTACCTCGGATCAAAGTCAAGAGCGAGGTCGATGAGAGGGCCAACGGAGGCCCCTTCAAGGAGGGCAGCAGACATCAACAGGAAGAACCTCTTTTTCTGCTGGCAAATCATCAAGAAATTAATGAATCAACCAACAGGGCGGATAGTTAACCAGTGAATGCAGATGAGGCTGTTTTATTACCTCCTGATAAGTGGGCAGCGAGAAGAGCCAGGCGATGGTGGCCAAACATCCGAACATGGTGAGGGTGCCGCCGATGTTGCAGATGATGTGCAGATAGGCACCAAGTGCGGAGAAGGCCAGCGCGGAGCAGAGGGTCAGGTAGACCTGCAAACGCATCAAGTAAACGCTAGTATTTTCCAAGATTCAACAAGATCGATGAAGAAGGGGAGGAGGAGGAATTATTGAAGGAAGAAGAAGAAGAAATCTGACATGCTTGAGGTGGGACTGCACTGCTGGGGAGATGTGGCCAAGATTCTTGAGGGACTCAAAGCTCCATCTCGGCTGCGATTGCGCCTCCCCGAACCCGAACAAGGACTCCATCACCACGAGAGATCTCTTGCAGTTCTAGACAGGGAAGGAAACTCTAATACTATCCCAATCTCCCTCGTCCAGCCAGTCCCCAATTGACTAATTGAGAGAGAGAGAGCACAGCTTGTCTGAGCCGAGGCGAGGTAGACGATGAGTGTATGGAGTTGTTGGATAGTGATGGCCAGCTAAATTGTAGATACGGTCCACGCACGGCACAGCTCGAAAATCTTAATATTATCTATTATCGTGATATATCAGCGCCTCTTTATTTCCTCATCAGCAAACTTACAATCTCTTCTCTTTATTCTCTTGTTCTAAGTAATAATTTAGTAAAATTCAAAATAATTTTGCTAAAAATCCAAAATCTGGCTTCTGTTAAGAATCAACGCAAGAATAGTGATTTAATTTTTCATTGTTCTTATTATTTTAAATGAGATTAATGTACTAATAGCGTAATTATTTCTTACAATTTTCTTTATGAAGCACCAGGATTTTGCGTCATTCCCAACTTATAATTTCGGGATTTCACCCGAGAAGCTTCTTGCATCCTATCAAGGTGAAGAAGCTGCTGTATTTGTACCATCCTCAGGCTCTACAAGTGGTACTACGTTAATAAGCACTTAGGCAAAAAGATCAAGACGCAGTACATCAAGAGTATGAGAAGATTTTGAGCAAATTTTTGAGACATCAGACGGCGTTCAAAGCAGATATGCTATTTGTAAATATTGTAAGCACAAATTAACTGTGAAATCTTCAGGTGGAACTAGACACTTGAAGAGACATGCTAAGAGTTATAGGAGAAAAGCAAGGATAGCTTTGAGACAGACGCAGTTGTAATACAACCCCGACGGTACGATACATCACTGGGACTACAATCTAAGGTAGCTCGTGAATGTCTTTGTCGTTTAATTGCTTCTCAAGATCTACCTTTAAATTTTGATGAGTCACCATCATTTAAAAACTATATTAGGATCGCTCATAATCCTAGGTTTTCTACAGTTTTTAGACAGACAACAACTAGAGATCTGATTAAATACTATAATAATTATCGTAGAAAGCTAAAAGAGCTCTTTAATACTTGTATTTTTCTATGTCTTTGACATCAGACATATAGAGTGGTAGGGCTAAAGATGATTACCTTAGTGTAGTTGCTCATTATGTAAACAATGATCGGCAACTAGAGAAAAGAATTATAGGATTCAAATTAATTGATGTAACACACACTGGTGAGAATATAGCTGATTGTATTCTAAAATTGAGAGCATCTAGGCTCCCTATTTGTGTAAATTATGCTTATAATATAGGTTTTGGTGTTGATGACTAACTAAAAGGGATACTCAGTGAAAACCGACAATAGTCAGATTTGATGATCAAGGCTAAGGTGTTTTTCTAGTTTTGGCTTGGGAGTTGATTTAAGTCATATAGTTAAAAATCACCGTACTATTAAGGGGGATTATACATAAGAAATGATCTTAGTTCATATGCAAAATCACTAAGATTACTTGGAGCATAGGACTTTTCATATTTCTCACTCAAAAATCCAGAGCTTTATCTTGATAGCCAAAACAATTCTCTCTGGACCAAACTTCATTTTACACAGGCGCTCAAAGATCCTAAATTCAAAATTCCAACCGAGCGTACAACATGTACGCCGGACCGATATTTTCGGTCCGGCGCTGAGAATTATCTTCACCGAGCGTACTCCATGTACGCCGGACCGACTTTTTCAGTCTGGCGTTGAGAATTCTTCCTTGTTTCTGTTCAACCAAGTATAACTATGATCGTTGGACCAATTTAAATTCTTTCTTAAAATTAGTCCGGCATATGTTATATTCTCACTCTAAATGTAATTCTAGTCTATGTTAAAATTTATTTTAACCAGAAATATAAAGTCTGATGCAGACCAAAATTCCTTGTGTACGTTGGACCAATTTTTTCGGTCCGGCGCAAACTTGTTTCTCTCTGTTTTAACCAGCGGTTTTCTCATGTACGACAGACCAACTTTTTTGGTCTGGCGCAAACGTTATTTGCTGGTACTCAAAAGAAACAAAAACATGTGTACTTCAGACCAACTTTTTCGGTCCGGCGCAAGCATTCTCTTGCTGATATGAAAATCAAGCAATGCATGTATACGATGGACCAATATTTTCGGTCAGGTGTAAATGGGTCATTCTGATCACAACAATGATTTCCAATCCTATGTACCCCGGACTAATATTTCCGGTCCGACGTGTGTGTAGTTTGACTTATGGTTCATACACCATAGAATTCTTGCAAAAAGGTAGCAGTTGACCTAACCCACCTATCCTACCAACCCCCCCAACAGGCAAATGGTAGGTGTAACGGTTACCTCTGTTCAGGGTCTATATATAGCATGCCTGGGTTCTCAAACAACATATAGAGCTTTGCACATTCACATCTTTTGATATCCTGAACATCTTTGACATCATTCAAATCATATATAACTCTTTGATCTTTAGAATTCCTGAGCTTCATTCCATCAAAGAGTTTTGAGCTTCAACTCAGAAAATCACAAATACTCATTCTAAACATTTAGAGTGCTTGCTCCAAGCTAAGTCTAGTTTGCATCTAGCTACTGAACCAAGAGACAGGGCTTGTGGATAGTCTATTACTCTTGGAACTAGCTGTTCCTAGATGGTTGGAGAAGTTGTTGGTGCGACCTATCCAACAGTGATTGTGGAAGGCCACCTTTGCTGTGATTGTGGAAGGCCACCTTTGCTGTGAAAGGTTGAGACTTACCTCACTGGAGTAGGGAAAGAGTCAAGATAGTGGAAAACCAAAAGCTATTGAGATTGGCTGTTTGGTGGAGCAATACTTCTGAGGAAGTGCTCTAACGGGGACGTAGGAGTGATCTCTGAACCTCGGTGGAAAATCATTATATTCTCCTGTGTTTGTTTTTATTGCTCATTATTCTCTTATAGTTTCTCATTCGAAATTCCCTTTCTTACAAAGTTTTCTTGAAAAAGTGTTGTTCTGAACTTTCATACTAATTGCTTCCATTTCTGCTTTTTATTGAGAAAAGTTTTTCGTAATAATTAAAAAGTTTTAAAGTTTCCTATTCACCCCCTCTAGGCCAACTTGGTCCTTAAAAAAAGTTGTGGAAGATTTTGGCCTCACAGATAATTTTTTGTAATAACATTAGATAATGCTGCAACAAACATTTCTACGATGATCATTCTTACTCCGCTTTTTAATTCGTACGCCCAAATCTTTCTTATTACACCAGCGTTGTGTTTGTCATATTATTAATCTTATAATTAAATCTAGTTTGAAAAGGTTAGACCAGTACCTTGAACCTTTTCACACTGCAATATCTTTCTTAAATAATTCTAATAAAGGAGTAGCAGCATATAAGACTTATTGTATTGCAATGGACGTATGTTCACGTAAGTTTGGTTTGGATATGCCTATTAGATAGAACTCTACTTACTTGATACTTAAGTCACTCATACACTATAAGAGCATATTTTCTGTTTTTATTAACACACACTATCGTAGCCAGGATGGTCAACCACTACTCAAAGAGAAATATTGATATGTTGCTGAATACTTGCTATCATTTTTGAAACTTTTTTATGATTCCACTGTTGCATTATCTGGAGTTTATTACTCAACCTCTCCTTTAATTATGCATCATATTCTAGAAATTGCTACACATTTAAGGAACCACGAAAATGATAATATTTTGCGTAAATCTGTTTATTCTATGAAAACTAAAATTTTAAAATATTGGAAAGAAATTCCTATGTTATATGCATTTGCATTTATTTTAGATCCTAGAGCTAAAGTTCGCGGATTTGGTAATGTTCACTCATTTCTAAGTGATACGATGGGTACTAATTATTCTAGTTATTTTTTAAATGTCCATGCTAACTTATCTCAAGTTTATGCTAAGTACGATCATAAGTTTGCTGGAGTTCGCATGTAGCGACCTCCACTAGTACCCACAACAGGTAAGAAGAAAATTGTGTGGGAAAGATATGGGGTGCAGGCGGCTCTACCTCAAGGAGTTCGACTACAACAACGTCAAGTATGGACACAACAACAAATGGTAGGGAGCTAGCTGCCTATCTCAACAGCAACACTGTCAACTACCATGAGCAACAAGAGGAGGACTTTAGCATTTTGCAGTGGTGGCACGAGTACACGATAACATATCCGGTGCTTTCCAAATTAGCACATGATGTGTTAACAGTTCCTGTCTCCACTTCGGTGTCTCCTTTCAGTCTATCTGAAAGAATAATCGAGGAGAAAAGAACAAATCTGACAAGTGAGATGATGAAATACTTCTCACTATGAAAGATTGGGAACAAGTTGATAAACGAGCTCAACACACTACAGAAAATGTTGAGCTAGCGGTAATATTTTAAAATCTTTATTTAGATAGTCCGGAAGAATAATTGTAATCTTCACTTTTTTCCTGTATCGTTGAGCTATAGGCTGTACTTTTTTTCTTTAGCAAGGTTTTCTCATGTTATGTTTTTACTTGGCAAATTTTTTAACGAGGCAGCCAAACATTAATAAAGCTCATTATTTAATTCCAACTATTTGTCTCCTTTTAGAATTTTATTTCATATTTTTTGGCTTTTCTAATTTACATAGATTTTTAAAAGTTTTTACACATTCCTTTCAGTTTTCCTAATTATTCTAGATTTTTTCCAAAATTTTTCTGCATTTGTTTTTCAAAATTTTATAATTTTCTATTTTTTTAAAAAAAAATTTCAGATTTTTTTGAATTTGCGGGCCAAACGGGCCTGTCGGCCCATTTGTACCCGTGGTGGCATAGCATGGCTTGGAAGACACCTGGGCCATGGTTGGGCCGTGACCTCGGCCCATGTTCCGGCACGACACGGCCCATTTAATAGCCGGGTCTAAACAGGCCGTGCCACGTTTGGGTCGTGCCATGCCGGACCAGATCGCCCATTTGGCCACCACTAGTGGATACCGACGAATGTGCAACATGACATGTTTTTTGGGCTAACAGGCCAGGCCCATCATTTTCCAGGCCTATCCTCTTCTTATCCATCACAATTCACTGAATACTATTAATTCACATTGCTCTCTCAAACACAAAAAGAAACCATTTACACTGTTGAATGATGAAGCAATGAAAATAAAAGTGTGATATTATGAAAAGAATTCATTACAAATTCATCTTCATATATGCAATCCATAAGTTTAAACAATATATTTAACCAAAGTTAATAAAATTTAACTGCACGTATTTTAGGACGTGACTCTTATTTAACTGGGGAGACAATAACAATGCATACACCAGGTAAGCCGAACTTAAGAAGCCTGCCAGGCGCTTTTTTCAAAGAAAGCTCTTGCTTCGCCCTGTGCCATCACACTGTAAAAATAGGATAGGTTCGATCTATGGTCATTGAGGGCCTCCTAAAAGGATCTACTAAATTCATCGAGGGGTGCGGACACACCTGCGCGGATTACAGGTGACGGTTACAAGAATGGCAGGGAAGTGAAGAGTACCCGACGACATTCAGGGATGAATGTAGACCCATCGGGCAGGGATAATCATTCCGGTCTTGGGAGAGGTGGCGACGGCTAGACCGAGGCAGATCAAGAGTGCAGCTTCAACCGATCCCCGACGACATCTTTTAGGCCGATGTTGGGCGTATCAGCTATATCACCTGGAGAGTGAGGAAAGAAAACGGTCTCGATAGCGGATAAAGCTCTTCAGGTTTAATAAGTTTCTCTTGGACCGTGCGTTCCGCCAACAAACGAGACGTGAGGAGAAATGGAGACTTCTCCCCATATCTAGTCTAATCCATACTTTTTCGTTTTGACGTAGCCTATGCCAAGCGCATGGAAGGAAGCTAAACTGCTCCAGCAGCTAAAAGGAGTTAAAACGGACAGAAGAGAGTACGAAGGATAAGTTCATACCAAAAGGATTTTCGTTTTGTGAAAGAAGATCTAACCGAGTAGTGCTCTTGTTGAAGTTGCTCGGCTTTATTTATAGATCTTTGTGATCTTTTCATGGGAGAAGTGCTCATTGAGATCCTTCCAAACAGCCTCGGCTCTTTCGTTGTGGATGATACTCTCACACAGGAGCCAATCAGGTATCACCGCGTGTCAAACTGTGTTAGGCGGGAAACAGAAGGAATATTCAGCTTCTTTCTTTCTAATGAGAAGAACTTTTCTATAGATAGCTAGCTTGAAAGACCTGTAGTTCACATGCACACCTACTAGAAAAAGTATTGTATCTGAAAATAGTATGATATTTCCCACCCAACTACCTTACCTTCTCGAGTTTTCCCAATCTCGAACTAGTCGGACTAACTCGTTTCCGGCTTTTTTCCGGGCCCCAAACAAACAAAAGGGAATGAGAGAAATGATCGGAACGATTGAGGAAAGAAAGAGAATGGCAGCCCAGAATATTAGAATAGCAAATGGATTCTTCGTCTCAATGCCATGGTTTTAATAAGCATAAGGAGACCGGCAAAAGAAGTAAGTTTGTTCGAGATCGAAAGAGTGCCCTCGAGAGACTAGACTGATAGTAACAGTAGTGCGCCAAAAAACAGACCAACCAGACAGTTGAGTTCGCAGCTACAGGCGCAACAGGCCAATGAACATCGAGTAAAGAGTGAACCAATCAAGCCTTCGTCCTTAGAGAAACTTCCTTGAACAGCCAAGGCTTTCTTTTATAATACATCCTACCCGATTTTGGTTGATGATTGCATTTCAGCTCTTGCCTATCCAACAAAGGCAGATAATACCACGCCTGGAAGAACGTACAACATCTCTATCTATTTACTATTTTATAGGGAACGAGTGCTATCTGGAAACCAAGTAGAGTAGTGGTACGAGTCAACTTCCTCAGGAAAGCAAGTCAAGTAGCTCAACCCAGGACAGAAAGAAGGACATGCCAATAGAAATGGCTGCTCTACCTGAAAGCTCTACGGTGCGGCAGAGATAGACATCCATCTCGACTCTTCTTTTACCATTTTAGTAAGGCGATAAGTGAAGCCGGGGAAACGGAAGCTTTTTCTTACTGATGGACTGATCCTGGGAGTTCAGACTGACGGTTAGATGGTTGTTCGCTTGTGTGCTTCTTTTCCTTCCCCACTCAAAAACAAGTGTTACAGAATGTTCTTCAAATAGGTATGATCCCGTCCATCCTTCCAGAGCTAGGCACCTGCTTCAGAATGAGAATCTTCGACAGAGATCGTTAGTTAGCCCGCTACTAGAATTGGGACATAACCAAGAGACCGGAGAGAAAAGACTAATAGCTCTGACTGACTCTAGCTGACCGGGGAGGCTGGGGTTCCTGTCCCCCCTCTAATTCATTCACTTCTTAGGGAGTTTCTTCTACTAGATTAATCTCTTGCATTCCTTGCATTTCCAGGTCCAACTCGATTTCGGCGGAGGTTCAAATACCTCGGTACCTGCTTGATGGTGCTGGCAGATCGACTACTTGGGCTGGGCCTACCCCCATCCCTAGAGGAGCTGTATGAGGCGGAAGCTCCACATATGGTTTTGAAGCCGAGCCTTTCCAGCAATGGGGCCTAGGGACCGATATGATGCATGGGCAAACGATCCATCCCAACCTCACTTCCTCCTCTCTTTTATTTCTTTCAGGCATGCACGCTTTCTCCATTACCTTTTTCTTCTCCAGAAGTATAAAGCAACTCAAAATCCTATCCCGTAGAAGTTTCTCATAAGAAATTCGAAGAAGCTGCCTTCCAGCTCCCATCAACATTTTGATTTCTTCACCCTCCGGTTGATCGCTAGCTAGGAATTCTATTGAACGGGTCGATCCTCCCCTCCGTTTGTTTTAGCAACTTATCCTAAGGTCTCTTCGCCAAGAACTCTCCAGCAATGACAGAGGAACTAACCTGCCTGCTGTGGGCCAAATATCGGGCCATTGCCTCCACAGCCGCAGAAGTCAATTGGATCATGAATCTTCTTCAAGAGCTGAAAGTTCCAATCTCTTGTTTAGCGGGTCTACAGTTCATTCTTTCTGCTGATCTCTTGAACTTTGACCGTGAAAAAGCGATGAGGCTTCTAGAGGCCCACACATCTATCAAGAAGCAAGTGTAGTTCACCGGTTCCACCGAATGCTCCTATCTCTCGGCAAAGATCATGTGAGTGTGCAGTTATGCTTCGGATGCTTCGCCATGGCCAAGTATGCGTTGAACCCCAGCTCTGTCTTAAGTTCCTTCGCTTTCTAATGGCCACACCCAAAAAGTAACATACACGACAATTCTATAATTCTTCGTCCTTTTTCTTGAGATTCGGTAGATTTGGATTCCTTTCCTATATATCCACTCATGTGGTACTTCATCATACGATTCATATAAGATCCATCTGTCTAGATTTCGTCATATACATCTAGAAAGCCGTATGCTTTGGAAGAAGCTTGTACAGTTTGGGATTGCTTTTACCCTAGAACCCTCTATCCCGATCTCGAATTGCGCTTGGCGCCCCCAGGTTGGGCACAAACCCAGGTAGCCCCTAAACCCGGGTTCAGTCAAGAGCGGCATTTGAATCCCAAGATGGAAGTTATCCCATAGATGCTGTATCCATGCCTGTTCGAAATGTGAATTATAGTATTTTTTCTTGTGGGAATGGAAATGAAAAACACGAGATACTTTTTCTAGAAATATGGACGAGGAACGACCGACACAGCTGGCATGCCCCCACAACCTTCGATCCATCTATCTAAACATCGTCCTTTCCTTGTCAGAAAAGCAGTTTCACCCCTAACTTAAGATGCTTACCTACCACTACTACTAGCTGGAGGTAATGGCTTTAGGATATGCCCTGACCGAGCTACGTATCTTTCCTATGGGCAATTCAAGTAAAGTCGAGTAGCTTCTCCCACTTGTGAAGGTGTTGGGGATGTCTGCAGTGCAGACGCAGTGCGAGGATTGAATCCGTGGAGGTGTGCAAAGGAGTCTTTGAGAAGGTTCAGTGAGTTTGAAGAGAGAGAAGATCAGTAGAGCAGTCCGGCAGCTGTTCTGGGGTCAGCTTTGGGATTTGCCTGATCGACCGTTTAACGTACCGATATGTAAAGATAAATAGGTAGTTTACTATACGTCTCTCTAGCTATTTTACATCTACATAGAAGGATACTAACTCTATGGCTATGGCTTGATCTAATAGAATAAGGTTTAGGAAGATCAGCAATTCGGAACTTGCTGGATAGTCGTAAATTATTCAATTGTCCTATTTATATTTCCAAGCGATGATCACTTATGACTCTTTGATTGAAGCAGCCTCTAAGAAAACAACCCTTTATAGTGCACGCTATATCGATAGTTCGAGATAGGCTTCGTGTGTTTATATCTAAAGTCCAAACAGCCCTATGTTATTCTAGAGATTCGTGTTTTCTTAGGTTGTATCTACAGTTGAGACCTATCGAAATGCTCTTGAATGTGATTGAATTTCTCAAAATTATCACGCATAGCTAATACGTCGTTGGGCGAGAAGGGAAGACCGGGCTTCGCAGTCAGATCCTGTTGACCGCTCCCATCCAGATGTTCATGACAGTTCGATTGCGAAAGAAGTAGCTTCTAAGGAATCTCACCCAAACATTCAGGACGAATCGGTTGTCCCGAATAGCCCCTGGTGTCCTTTTCCTTCTAAACTAGCTGCTCTCGCTTGACTCTTCTAGTGAGCAAGCAAACTAGTCGGGGAACAGGCGTCATCAAAAAACAGAGATGCATGTCATGAGTAAACAAGACACATGGAGTATTTTCCCTCTTCCCCACAACCTTGATGTCTAGCTTCCCAACTGGTAGACAGTTCCCTTTCCCCCGGATCAATGAAGAAGGGAGAAGTCAGTTGACTCTTCCGAAGAACCGGCTCATACAGCTCCCAGCCAGCAAGCAGTTAGCTTTCCTCTAGAAGTCATGGAAGTGTGGATAAATCGACATCAAACTCTAGTCGACAGAAGGTTTTGATTTTTCTCCCGCTCGAGATGATTCAAATCGATTGATAGATGGCCTGATCTGTTCTGATAGATCGAAAGGGAATCTATCAATAATAAGGGTTGACCTAGGTGTCGAAGGAATTGAATCAATAGTAGGAGCCTGATGCAGCCTTTGATTGAAAGGCAACTAAAGAAACTAGTTCCAGGGCTGTCTCACGCGAGTCACCCAGGGTCTCAAAAAGGTCTTAGATAGAGTCCTTAGGGAGCTCCTACAGGGCTTCACTTCTACTGAAATTTCCAGAACACAACCGGGGAGGCTACAAATTCTCGGGAAAAAAAGCTACGCGCAAATTCTCATTGTATCTCGGTTGTTCTTAACAGCGATGGCTATTCATTTAAGTCTTCGGGTAGTGAAAGGACAGGGGATGTCGCCTAGAGGGAGGGTGAATAGGCGAATTAAAATATTTAAAACTAAATGCGTGGAATAAAAATTTGCGACTAAAAACCTCCGAGGGTCTAAGTCCGAGTGTCCGGATTTTTATCCGGATACTCGAAATGTCCGGTGTCAGGGTTCAGAGTCCGAATACTCTGGATTGGATCCGAGGGACTCAGACCGGAGTGTTCAGACTTATCTTGGATACTCAAATGTTCGGACTATCCGGGTCGAAAGTCCGATACTCGGATTTAAGACCTCGAAATGAGATTTTAAATCCTCGCAATTTTTCAACAATCTACTTGAATACAAAAGATCTAAATGCTATCAGTACATGGGGATGATGA
The DNA here is from genome assembly GCA_036346275.1 of Otatea glauca. Classification (NCBI taxonomy): domain Eukaryota; kingdom Viridiplantae; phylum Streptophyta; class Magnoliopsida; order Poales; family Poaceae; genus Otatea; species Otatea glauca. The sequence continues at coordinate 607,999 of CM070734.1, read as the reverse complement.
AGATCTAGAGCCAAACACAACAATAGAGTAGATCGGGCAATTTCAAGATTCAAAATCAAATACTAAAACAAGAGTAAGAAGCAAACTTGGAGACGATGATTTTCACCCGAAGTTCGGATCCTTGAGGGGATCCTACGTCTCGTTGAGGCGGCTCGGTCACACTTGAGCCGGGTCTCTTTCAACCCTCTTCCTCCGGTGTTGCACAAATGCACTCGCGGTCTTCACTCCTTTGATTCCTTCCCTTACGGAGGCGGAACCGACCTTCACAAACTTCCCACGGCCAACCACACAAAGCTCTGGTGGCTCGTAGGCAACCTCCTAGTCGTCTAGGAGTCCTCAACCTCCAAGAGTAACAAATGCTCACGAAGAACAAGCTTAGAGATGAAATCAAGTGCTCAATCAACTCAAGTCTCACTCAACCTAGCACCTCACTCCTCAAACTCTTCCCAACCCTTCTCACCAAGGGGATCACTTAGATCTAAGGGTAAAGAGGTGTTTTGGGGGCTCAAGAACAAGGCTATAGCACCTCTAATCAGTGGGATCACGGCCTCTTTGAAGTGGGGAAGAAGGGGGCTTTAAATAGAGGTCCCAAAAAAACTAGCCGTTGGAAACAGCTGTGCACAACCTGGAGACTCCGGAAAAAACCCCGGATACTCAGGATTATCTGAGAACAGCCACCGAGGGTGTCAACCCGGAGTGTCCGGATTGAATATCCGGATACTCCGGATTGCACTGGGCAGCCCGACGAAAACGAGCATAACTTTTGACTCCGGACTCCGATTTCAGAGATCTTGGACTCTACCGAATGCTAAGAACGAGGGCTACACAACCAACAAGGTCTCACTACCCAAAACTCAAAGGATAAACACAGATATCACAAAGAATCCAAGGGAGACCTACAACCCTCACTTTTCGGCACCACCAACACCACTCTCTTTCTAAGATTCACAAGGATGGATCACTTGAGCACTTGACACATCTAAAAGTCATTCGACATCGCATCCCTCTTAATAGTACGGCAATCCTTAGACTCAAATTAAATCAAAGATAATATAAGTCTAGAAATAGTCACTTGCCGTCTTCTTTCTTAATGCCGATGCATGAAGACTTTCACCATATAATTGATGACATCTTCGCCTTGTCCAACTCGATTCGATTCACCTCATGAGACTCTCGTCCTATCAACCTTGACTTGATCATCCTCTCTGACGATCTCCACGCCAAGTCGATCTTGACTTAGTCCTCAACTCTTGGTGACACCGCCGTCTTGTTGACCTCGGCTTAACATCATCCTCCAAGATATCTTGGTCATCATACACATACGGGACCTAATTCTTTCCAAATTACTCATGAAAGACATTAGTCCCAAAAGTTCAATAGATATGAATAAATTGATATTTGTGAACAGTTGATTTCAACAAGTGTTTCATATAAAGAAGCACAATATAAATGGAAACAGTTGACATAAGAAATGTTATCTACTAAGTACATCATGATGAATATGTAATTGATCTATATGCACTAGAGAGATATATAATTGCCAATATGATGAATCGATTAAATCATGGCAAGGATCACAGTCTTTACTTAAATGAAGCACATGATAGAATATACACGAATTGTACATGTGCAAATAATATTTGGAATAAGAGTAAATATGTGATCCAACACTAGATTAAACTTCACTAAGAGAATTGCATGAGAAGATATACAACTAAAACATGCATGCACCAAGTCAATCTATAGCAATATGAAGTTTAACTCTAGTTAATACATGCATACTAAAAACAAAGTACATAATGAACTCAAATGAATATATATGCACAAATAAATATGACATGAACCAATGTGCATATATATAATCAACATGCTACTTGGAGTTCACTATGCATTTGCACAAAAGAAATGCAATAACAAATATAGAAGAGATACCAAAATTGCATAACTTATCTTTGCTTAACCATCCCACTTGATTTTCCTCTAAAAGATGAGACTGATACTTAACTAGGCAATAACATTTTAGTCTCATAGCAATATAATCATATTAGAGGTTTGTCATTTGTTAAGCACTAAGTTAAGCATTTACTTAATTACATAGATTGTCATTATGTGCGTTTGTCATTAATCACCAAAATAACATAAGTGCCTAGATGCACTTTCAGGTAGCACCACCAGATCTTCAACAAGGTGGAAATTCTCGTATTTCTTATGTACATGTTGCTGCGGCTCGGATGGAATACTAGAGGGAGTTACGCCCATAAGAACTGCTGGCTGTAAACGCGACTTGCTCTGCTCCTCCTAAAACCCATTTCGATAGTAAGATAGATAAAGATCTAAAGGGCCTAGAAGGGCCACGAAGATAGGCGCTCCAAAATAATCCCCGAATGAAAGGAAGCAAAGAATGCTCGAGAAAAATAGAAAGTTTGCGGCATCATCTATCTGTTCTGTGTAAGGTTCAAGGTGTTAAAGATGGAAGGCTATTTACTATACATGGAAGGCTATTTCCTATACATGGAATGCTATTTCCTATACATAGAATAGGACCATGCGTCCTGATTGTGCTGGGGCTACGCCCCCACTGATTATGGCATGACCTTAATTCATGCATGTAATTCCCTCATGTAAACCTGCCCACATATACACGTGAATGCAGCCCCTAGAGGGTACTGAGCCTTGCGCCATTTCTAACATGGTATCAGAGCCAAGGATTTTTTCTTGAAGATGTCAAGTTCATCTTCTTCCTCCTCCACCACCTCCTCCACCATGCCCTCAACTTTCGCTGCTATCCCGATCCACCATGCCGTCACAATCCGGCTCACCAAATCCAATTTTCTCCTATGGCGTGCCCAGCTACTCCCGTACTTGCGGAGTATGAAACTCATGGGCTATGTTGATGGCTCCCTCAAAGCACCAGAGAAGGAGGTTCCGACCTCCACAGATGCCGGCGCCCCTCTCATCTTCAACCCGGCATATGAGAGCTGGTATGATCAAGACCAACAGGTCCTTAGCGGCCTTCTATCTTTTCGATGTCCGAGGAAGTCCTACGGGACGTGGTTGCTGCCACCACATCTAAAGAGGCGTGGGACATCATCAAGAAGATGTTCTCTTCTGCTACCCTTGCCCGTATAGTGCAAATCCGTGTCGAGCTCGCCACCACAAAGAAAAGAGATCTCCCTGCCGCCATCTACTTCAGTAAGATCAAGGGGCTCGCCTCCGAGCTTGCTGCCGCTGATGCCCCTCTTCGTGATGACGAGGTGGTCGCCTACCTCTTGGCCGGTCTTGGTTCGGACTATGATCCATTTGTCACATCCATGACCACCAAGAATGAGGCGCTATCTCTTGACGATGTCTACGCCCATCTCTTGTCCTTTGAGGCACGGCAGCTTCAACACCAAGTGGAGGCGCGCCTCAACATTGGCGCTTCAGCCAATGTGGCCGGGCGCGGTGGCTCACCCGGGCACGGGCGTGGCCCAGGGCGCGGTTGTGGTCGTGGCTGCGGCGGCCTTGGTCGTGGTGCCCCTGGTTCTTCCCGGCGTCCCCCTTGCCAGATCTGCGGCAAGGAGGGGCACACGGCAATCCGTTGCTTGTACCGGATGGACGACTCCTACACCAACGACCCACCATCGGCGAACATGGCTGCTACCTCGTCTTACCAGGTGGACCCGAATTGGTACAGCGACACTGGCGCGACGGACCACACCACCAGTGATCTGGACTGTTTGGCTACGCGCGAACAATATCATGGTGGCGACACGGTGCAAGTCGACAATGGAGCAGGTTTGCGAATCGCGCATCTTGGTTCCTGTTCAATTAAAACTGATACTCGCCCTCTTGCTTTAAAAAATGTCCTACATGTTCCCGAAATTGCTAAACATCTCCTCTCTGTTCATAAATTACCCCGTGATAATGACGTTTTCTTTGAATCTCACCCCTCATATTTCTTTATCAAGGATCTAGCAACAAGGAATCTGCTCCTGAAAGGAAAATGTGAATCTGGCCTCTATCCCATCAAACCATCAGACGTTGAGTTCATCAAACAGGCTTTTGTGAGTTACTCGGCGCGCCCGGAACAATGGCACGCTCGGTTCGACCATCCATCACCTCAAGTTGTTCGCTCACTTTTGCGTCTTCACAATCTTCCGTGTCTAAAGGAGTCCAGTTTATCGTCAGTTTGTAATGCGTGTCAGTTAGCAAAAAGTCATCAATTACCGTATTCTCATTCGGTTCATCGTTCCACTTCACCACTTGAATTTATTTATTCTGATGTTTGGGGTCCTATCCCTATTTTCGTTGGTGGTTACAAATATTACATCAGTTTTATTGATGACTTCAGTAAATTCACGTGGATTTATCTTATGACTGACCGAACTGACGTTCAGCGCATTTTTGTGCAGTTTCAAGCTCATGTCGAGCGTCTCCTTGACACTAAAATAAGATGCGTTCAATCCGATTGGGGTGGGGAATATCAAAAACTACACAATCAATTTTTTACTTCTCTTGGCATAGCACACCGTGTCTCTTGCCCTCACACCCACCAACAAAATGGTTCGGCCGAACGTAAGCATCTCCACATTGTAGAAACGGGTCTAGCGCTCTTAGCCCATGCCTCTATGCCACTCAAATTTTGGGATGAAGCCTTCACCACAGCCACTTATCTCCAACCGGTTACCTACCCGAGTTATCGATAATTTGTCCCCCTTAGAACATCTCTTCAAAACCCCACCAAATTATTCTATGCTAAAAATCTTTGGCTGCGCATGTTGGCCCCACCTTCGCCCATACAACAAGCACAAACTTTCTTTTCGTTCCAAGCCTTGTGTTTTTATCGGGTATAGTTCTCTCCATAAGGGGTACAAATGTCTTGATATTGATATCGGTCGTGTCTACATCTCCCGGGATGTCATATTTGATGAAGCAATTTTTCCCTTCTCTAAACCTTCATCTACCATTGCTGGCCAATCTTCGGGCGATAACAGTTTTAATTGGAACACTAACCTGTTGCATGATTTGTCTCCTGTTAACTCTGTGGCTGCAGCACACCTTGGTACGCAGGCCGATTTGGTGGCAGGTGCATCGGAATCTTCGCCAGGTCCACGCAATCCACCTGCAACTATCCAGGAAACGGCAGCCTCGGGCTCTCCGTCACGCAGCCTGCATGCACCTTCGCCAATGGCCTCGGGTTCTCCGCCGGGTCCACACACCCTGCCCGGGGCGCATGGCACTGCTTCGGCGCCAGATTCCTCGCGTCTTCCACGCGCGTTCGAGCTGGTCCCGAGTGGACCCACGCCAATCGCGGCGTGATACGACGCTCCATGCATGCGATTCAGTGCGATCCCGATGCCCGACACCGCATGCAGACCCCGGTGCTCCGATTGCTGATCCTGGTGCTGCTGCCCAACAAAATGCACAGGAACCAGCCCACCCGTACGGTACTCGTCTCAAGCATCACATCCGGCAACCAAAAGTCCGTACAGATGGCACGATCACTTATTCAGCTTCCAGAACTTCTAGTGCTGAACCATCATCACATGCTGCGGCTTCGGACCATCCACTATGGCGTCGCGCCATGCATGAAGAATTTGAGGCACTTAATAAAAACAAGACGTGGCATCTTGTTCCTCCACGTGCCGGTCTCAATGTGATTGACTCCAAATGGGTCTTCAAGCTGAAGTATAAACCGGATGGTACTATTGATCGCTATAAGGCTCGCTTGGTGGCCAAAGGATTCAAGCAACAGTATGGTGTGGACTATGATGACACCTTCAGTCCGGTTGTCAAGCCTACTACTATTCGCCTCCTGTTATCTCTGGCTGTCTCCCGACGTTGGTGTCTTCGGCAAATTGATATCCAAAATGCATTCTTACATGGGGTTCTCAATGAGGATGTCTACATGAGACAACCACCTGGCTTTGCGGACTTGAATCACCGTCATTATCTATGCAAGCTTGACAAATCACTATATGGCCTTAAACAAGCACCTCGTGCATGGTTTTCTCGGTTGAGTGGCACACTAATTCAGTTGGGTTTTCAAGCTTCTAAAGCGGATGTCTCTCTCTTCATATTTACTCAAGGTGGCATTCACATGTATATCCTCATATATGTGGATGATATTATTATTGTCAGCTCCTCTTCTTCAGCCACAGATCGGCTTCTTCCTCAACTCCAAAAGGAATTTGCGGTAAAAGATCTTGGGCAACTCGGCTATTTTCTTGGCATTGAAGTTCACCATACCTCTTCGGGTCTCACCTTGACACAACAAAAATATATTCATGATCTTCTACTGCGCACAAACATGGAGAATTCCAAAGGAGTCGCCACTCCCATGCTACCTACAGAGAAATTGTCTCTTCATGATGGTGATCCTCTCTCGCCCGAAGATACTACACGATACAGGAGTGTTGTTGGTGCTCTTCAGTACCTATCATTCACAAGGCCTGATATTTCTTTCTCCGTCAACCGGGTCTGTCAGTTCCTCTCTACACCCACCACGGCACATTGGGCAGCCGTTAAGCGAATACTACGGTATCTTCGGGCCACCTCTGATCTTGGTCTATGCTTTGGCAAATTTGGTTCCCCCCTATTGCAATCTTTCTCTGATGCCGATTGGGCCGGCAATTCGGATGACCGTCGCAGCACGGGAGGCTACACCATCTTCTATGGCAGTAACCTTATATCATGGAGCTCTCGCAAGCACCCGACTGTGTCATGTTCTAGCACTGAAGCCGAGTACAAGGAGATTGCCAATGCTACGGCTGAGATCATTTGGATTCAAGTCTTGCTTTGTGAGCTTGGAATCCCTCAGCCAAGACCGCCGACATTGTGGTGTGACAATACCGGCGCCACCTACCTCACTGCTAATCCCATCTTTCATCGGCGAGCAAAGCATGTTGAGGTAGAATACCATTTTGTTCGCGAACGTGTGGCGTCCAAGCAACTTGACGTACGGATTATATCCTCCAAGGATCAGTTGGCTGATATCATGACCAAGCCATTGCCAGGACCGGCTTTTAGCAAGATCACTAACAATCTGAACCTGATTTCATACCGTCCAGATTGAGGGGGGTGTTAAAGATGGAAGGCTATTTCCTATACATGGAATGCTATTTCCTATACATAGAATAGGACCATGCGTCCTGATTGTGCTGGGGCTACGCCCCCACTGATTATGGCATGACCTTAATTCATGCATGTAATTCCCTCATGTAAACCTGCCCACATATACAAGTGAATGCAGCCCCTAGAGGGTAGTGAGCCTTGCGCCATTTCTAACACAAGGCACAAGGAAGTTTCGTAAGTCATACTATGCACTAGGAGAAGCATAGTTGCAGTAGAATTTCGTGTGTAGGGGTGAAATCCGTAGATCTACGAAGGAACGCCAAAAGCGAAGGCAGCTCTCTGGGTCCCTACCGACGCTGGGGTGTGAAAGCCAGAAAGATAGGTCAAACTGTGGACTGAGGTTCAGTCATGAATTTGCGAAGATGTTTCCGTTCCGTTCTCTAAAGATAGAGTTTTTCGTTGGTTTTTCGCTTCGCCAGAAGCGACTAGTCGCCTCCTTTCCTCCACCGAAAGATGCTTAGCCAGAAGAGACGAAGGAGGGGAGCTGGGGAAGGCCGACATATATGTGGACCATAGTATACCGTAGGCCCATAGCTAGTGCCGGTGAAACTGGAAGTACTGGTCCTATAATGAGCGTAGGATTGCACGGGCGTGACATCTGTCACTTTGGGTGGCACGGCAGTACTGGAAATTCCATGGCCATAGCTTGATTGCTGGGCGCGGCGCGGGATTCCCAGCCGATCGTGGGAATCGGTTCGGTAGAGTAGCCGCGCATAGGCTATTTCCGCTCTCCTCTGGCGTGGGCAGCACTGGACGTCGCGGGATTCCCGGACTCGGAGAAACAAGCTGGCTATTGGCTAACGCGACGCGAGATGCAGGCAGTCGGATTTCCACAGAGCTTGAGCACTGGAATGGGCATTCCCACGCTACCGTTTTTGCCAAAATTGCCCTCACGTCGCGTCCCTGCACCGAAAGCGCCCGCCCCGTCCCATCGCCCATCGCCTCTGTGCACCAAAAGTACTGACCGACGACCGCTTTTGCCGTGCTTACTCGTGATCGCCCGCTATAAATTACGACTCCCTCCCATGGTTTGCGTCGGCCATTCGATGAGAGAAACAAAGGGCTTCCTCTAACTCCATGATCTTCTCCGTTACCGCGATGCGCACTTATGAAGTTCCTTTTCAGCAACCCTCAAGGCTTCATACACTTGCTTCAATTTTTTTAGCTGTATCCTTCATCTGATTTTCTTGAGTAGCAGCGAACTTTGCTAAGTACACCACAGTGGTATCTTCTTCTTCTTCATCAATCCTCTGGCGTTGAGAAGCATGTCCAGATGGATGCAGCGTGAACACGGTATCCTCCAACTCATGGGCATAATCCTGACAAATCCGTCGTAGGGCAAGACGTGTAGACTCCTAAATCCCAATCTCAAATGTAGCTCTTCTAATTGTAATGTTGATTGGTTTGCCGGCATTTTCATCCTCTTGAGCGTAGATAAGGATCTTGCAAATAAAGCCTCGCTCCACACCATTAACAACCAAGCAGTTCCTTTGTACAGTGGTCGAACAAAGCCTCCAAGGACATGCAAAACCTTTCATAGCTTCGCAGCATAGCCTCCTTCGCGCTCACCATAAGTCTGAGCCACCCTCATCTAATAAAAGAAACTTAGGCGAGACCTCCATTTGAATTGGGAGGAAGGAAACGAAAAATTTAGCAAAGGACAAGAATAGAAGAATGACAAAAGTGAAGAGCTTCTTATTAGCCAATTTAAATTTTCTTTAGAAAATAATTTTTGGACACACCTAAGAGACAACCAGACCATCTAGGGCTAAGACCTATAGTCAGTATGGCTTTCATACCACTTCTGTCGGGACCCGAATATGCAAATTTAAACCCTTTGCGTAAATCGTACTAGCCCAGGATCACGCTAGTGCACAAAGGCTGAACATAGATGAATATCACAATCATACACAACAGAAACATAATAAAAAACTTCATATATTAATTATTAACCTGTTGACTGATCTTATGGCCAACCTTACATGACTCTACCACATGGGTGAAACTATGATTAAAAAATTAAACTATAGCGAAATGAAAACATAGATAAATCCCCTAGCGTACCACAGGCAATTGACAAGGCTCGCAACTTAAACATTCGTCTCTTCTGAATACTCCTTCAAAACTGGTGTAGACTCCTCCTCAACTGGTGATATTATTGGCAAGAGTGAGTACTTAAAGTACTCAACAAATGCACAGAATACAAGTCTAACATAATTATACGCAAGGCTTATTCCAATAAAATGGCTAACATGGCTATTTTGCAGTAAAGCAGCATATATAAAACAATACAATAAATAGATTGAAATGATTGTAAAGCAAATAACAATAAGTAGTAACTTCCAGCATTTCCAAGTAAACATGGCACCCAGCCCTAACATATTCCAATTTACACCAGCACCCAACTTTCCCATCCAAGTTTTTACTTTACAAATTCTATTCCTTGACTGTAATTCCTGAGCATTGGTCAATACCGCGAGTATGGCTATTCGAATAGGTTATACACTCTGCAGAGGTTATACGCTTTACACACACGATATGACCATCTCTTGTTGCCAAGCTATTAACACACTTCCTTTGGTGTGTCGGTAGAGAAGTCATGATAAAGCCTTTACAAATCTCTGTCTTAACTCAGTACTACCTGCTAAGATTTCAACACTGAAGGGACTGGTTACCACAGTCAGGGCCCCCCTTTTGCACCATGTAAGTTTCATCATTCGATCGAACCTCACACCACCATTGATAGTACCAAAGCTAAGGCATTGCAAATTAATCAGCTAGGTCTGTCCTGTTCCAGACATGTGGTTGTATGTTTGACTCAGGTTAAATGCTTACAAGGTTAAGTCCTTGGGTTGATTGAGGCAAGACTTCCACAACCCATTTCTCCACATAGACTAACCTTGGCATTAAATAGATACAAAAATAGAGAGAAAAAAAACTCCAAAAATCAAATAAAATTCACATTTAAATAGATCTCAATTTTACAAAATTTTTAAAATTTTAATCGCCTCAATTGGAACTCGTATGAGGGAGAACGGGCTCACAAAAGTTTGAAATAAAAGAAAAATCAGAAAATAGAAAATCATAAATTTTCCCGAATTATTTTTATACTGAAAATTCTTATTATGATGTCAGCACTGCTCTGGACTAATCGAAAGCCGACTCATTTCTTCGGTTCATGCACCCAGTCCACGAACCCCCACTAGTCCAACGTGAACCCGTTGTACCGAGCAGATCAATCGCTGACATGTGGCCCCACCTTGCTGACACAACCCGCTAACATAGCAGCCACCCGAGCGACACCCATATGCACTCGTCAGCGGAGGAACCCATCTGGCACCGACTTAGCAGTCCACGTGGTCTCCACGCAGCGTCTCCCACACGTAGCCACGTCACCGTTGCCAGCTCGGGACCCTATGGTCGCCGCCAGCGACCGGCGAGGGCACCACTAGGAAGATCTCATAGCCGTGAATTTGGTGCTCCCCTTACCTTTAGCTACGGTGCACGAAAACGGCTGCAACCACGATCACAAACTTTGGTAAACTAGGGTTCGACGGCCGATGGGGTTCCAACGATTCTCCAATGGATCCAAAGCGCGCACAGGCTGGCTCTGGTGACAACGAAGCTAACAGCATCGATCTTGGTCACGGAGACCCACGGACGGCGACGAATCAACACTTTTTCCTCGACGGCAACACACAGCGAAAATCCTCGATTCTGATGGAACAGCGGCGCTCCTCGGCTTTCTAGCTTAGGGCTTTGGTTGTTTGGCTTCTTGCGCAATTGGCGCTCACCTTTTAAGGCCGCAAAGTCCTAGCCTTACCCGACTCGGAGAGCTTGGCCATGGCGGACACGACTCAGACATGGAACAAAGTCATGATCGGCTACATGAAGACGATGATGAAGAACCGAACACATGTCGTGATGGACAGTGGAATGCGCAAAAACGCGGCTCAATCTAGGTTGCTCATGGAGAGATCACTAGGGCTTCATAAACGTGATCTACCCTTGGATTATGATCCAACGATCCAGGACTAAGGTTTCTAGAAAATAGGCTGACCAGGCCGAAACAGGCCAAACCCTATGGGCTCCGGCCTAATACTATTCATCTAAAATTTTCAGGTTTTCCGATTTAAAATAATTCTGATAAATAGAATAATTCGGACAAGGTTGTAAAAATATTAGAAAAATCCCAAAAAAGTTCTAGAAAATATTTTAGGACATTTGGAACTCAAATAAAATATTTTTGGAAAAACTTTATTTAAACTTTCCAAACTGCATATTAAATCCAAACAAGCCAAAAATCGGGATGTTACACCATATGGGGTGGACCTTTCCAATTGCGAATGGAAGGTAATCCGTGCTCCAGGTCTTGCGGACATGAGTCTAGCTGAGCTCCGTTGGTGCGTGAGGAGCGCGTTTGATTGGAAGTTTGCACGAAAGAAGCTTGTAATCAAGGCTGTACATGCCAGAGTTGTGGGAGGTTCAACCGAGTATTTATGGGAGCTGTGCAAGGTCGCAGGAAGTGCAATGTGGGGGTAGTACATGCATATTGTGATGAACCCTCAGGCAACGATACACCGTCGGCTGATTGTGTATGTGCATTTCTTGGACAGAGGAGAAACCTCAAGTCCTTCCGAGATGGTCGCATCATCGTTGAAGCATCTTCTTAGGGCATCCATGAGGACACTACTGGCATTGAGTTTGAGGCCAACGAAGGCGTAGGGCGGTGGTAGGCCGCTCACATCGACTGCCACGAGCACTTGGAAGCCTTGGCAAATGAAGCAATATCCGATGACGATGAGGACGTCGACACGGATAGCAGTGGAGATGAGGATGTAGCTCCCGTCGGTAGCATTGTGTCCACCAATGTGGATTACATGTCATCACGGCTGGATGATCTAGTGATGGCTTCTCATGTGTTGCCAGACGAAACCGGCTATGATTGGGCCTTCAATCAGGACACTCTATTGGTAGGGCAACGCTCCCCTACGAAAAGTGCTACCCAGCAAGCCATTGCAAGATACGCAGTAAACATTACCCGCACATACCAAGGGTATAGGTCCAACCAGGAGACGTACATTGTAAAGTGCGTGGATCTTGAGTGTCCCAGCAAGATCCATTCCCAAAAATTCAAGGGCATGGGTTCAGGCTTCAGGATAACTGTCCTAACTGACCACACATGTGAGCTTACTGAGCCGCTGGACAAGCACATAAATGTGACATCGTCATATATGGCAAGCCTGATTTCTCACTTGGTCACGACTATACGATCAAGGATAACCAACTAGAGGAGGGTGAATAGGAGGTTTTTAAATTCTTTTGGCTCTAATTTAATAATTAAGCTGTATGAAAATTTTTTCAATCCTACAACAATTTAAAGCCTAATGAGCTAGGTTTTGCTAAGTGCTCCAACAATCTAAGTCTAGGAAAGAACAACAATTCTAGAGTGATGATCAAGCACTAAGATCACTAGGAATGTAAATTGCATAAATAAAATCACAAGAGAGCAAACCACAAGAAGATGAACATGGAGGTTTTTCGCATAGTCTCGGAGACTTGCCGGTCTCCCTAATCCACATTGAGGAAACTTGAACAAATCAAGGCGGCTCCTTACGCAAATGAGCTTCCCTCTATCACTAGTGGTAGCTCTTACCCGCTCCGGGTAGGTAAGCTCCGACCTTCACACGACACCGGGTCTCTTCACAATCTTCTTTGAAGAGATCACCGGTTCCACACATCCAAGTCATCTAGGAGATGGCAACCTCCAAGAGAATAGAACTTCGGCGCTTACTTGAGGTTGATCAAGTGTCTAATGGCTCAACAATGAATGCTCACACTTGAATTACTCTCAAATGTGCAATGAATGACCAAGAGAGTGCCCTTGCTACAGGTGAGGGGGGTATTTATAGCCTCTAACCACAATTCTAGCCGTTGGGGGTAAATCCCTAAATTTTTCAGCAAAACCGGTACTACCGCCCATGTACGACCGGTAGTACCAGACCCCAATTCAACAGTCAAATTGTGCATTTAATGTGGTGGTTAGTAGCCGTTGCCATAGTACCCTGGTACTACCGTTCATGTAGGATCGGTAGTACCACCCCCTTACACCCAAAACAGTGCATTTTGAACTCTTTTTGGAAAAATACTACAACTCTAATATGGATGGTACTATAGAAGGTCCGGTAGTACCGCTCCTACATGGGCGGTAGTGCTGGCCTGAGAAAAATGTACCCAAAAAGCACCGTTCTGGAAAATAAATATCGCTCAAGAGAGCTGGTACTATCGGAGGTTCGATAGTACCGCTCCCACATGATCGGTAGTGCCGGCCACACTAATTTCACTAGAAAAGCATCGCTCTGTAAAATAAATACCGCCCTAGGGACCGGTACTACTGGACTTGCGGTAGTACCGCTCCTACATGGCCGGTAGTGCAGACTTTATAGACTTTCAGAGATATTTAGAAACTTTTTCAAGAAATGCACATGACTAAGTATGAGCATAATTTGAGCCATGATTTTTGGTCAGTCTCAGGCTACTAGCCAAAGGTCCCTCTTAATAGTACGACACCTATTCTAGTGACCCGATCTTTTCTCCAAATGCCAAGATCGGCAAAAAGCTACGAAAAGGTCCTTAAGTTTTTATACCTTGGCATTGAGCTTGACACTTTGATTTTCTTTGTGCTTCATGATTTCACCTATTTATGTGCAATGTCTAGGACCAACCTATTTTCACAACTTTAAGAGAAATTGTTAGTCCTTTAATCACGATTTTCATTAATTACCAAAACCCAAAACGAATTTGGGGGCCTAGATGCTTCAATCTCCCCCTTTTTGGTAATTGATGATAACCTCAACCAATATAATGAAATTAAATTTATTTTTGAGTATACATCAAATCAAACAAGTTATATACTTTAGGATTTTTACTTTAAGTAACATTTCACTTCTTTGAGATGAGAGAGATTGGTTTGAAGTAAAATGCTATCAAAGCCGCAATGAATAGTTGAAACTCCCCCTAAATATATGCATAAAGATGATAAGATGAAATCATGCACACTTTGAGGAATTTTGGCGGAGTTTCCACTATATATTGGATCCAATAAAGCATTATATTGTAAGAAATTTAATAAACAATGAATATGACAATATGCATTCACAATAACACATAGAATCCAAATTTACCAAATAAGAAACATAGATAAAACATTAAGCACTCATAATCCATTACAAGCATTCAACATAAGATCCATAAACATGAACAACTACATAACATCCAAAAGCAAATGAGGTTTAATTAGCTTACATAACATAAAAAGATATATAAATAGCTCATAAGCTAATCCTCTAAACTACGGCTCCACTTCTCCCTTCTTCCTTTTTTTACTTCTCCCCCTTTAGCATCAAGTACAAAAAATGAGGAAACTTCAAGAATCGCCTAGTAGGGAGGAGTGCGTGGACCACGCCTGAAGCGATGGAAGGTGAGTGGAGCCTGCTCGTCACGATACTGAGTGAAGGAAGAGCTGAGGGTATCCACTCGGCTCCGGATGTCCTCCACCATCTGTCGAGTCTGATCAACCATGGCTTGAGTCTAGATCTAATACTGATGCTCCTAGTCGAACCTATCGATGATCCCTGAGCTGAGAGAAGCAAACTGAGTCGTCATATCTGAGCGGAGGCTCTCCAAGCTAGCCAGGAAGGCATCCTTAGGTACATCATGCGCATGTACTTCTGCATCCTGTGGTGGATTGCTACTAGGCTAAGCTAGCCAAGAAGGCATCCTGAGGTACATCATGCGCATGTACTTCTGCCTCCTGTGGTGGATGCTACTGGGCCATGTGCCCTAACACTTGAGGCAGAGCCTCTCGTGGATTATTGCTTATAAGTGCATCCAAGAGACCCATTGTAGCCAGTCTTCCTCTTGATTATCTTTATGATGTAGAGTGCAAAGTAAATAGTCTTCCCATGCTCACGGGATGAAGACGCCATCTCCCTCTTCATGAAGTCCACTACATCAAATTTTTGTCGATGCTTGATCTTATTCATGAGGTTCCAAGCATATCCATGAATTTCATTAAAATTACCACTCTTTGGATGAATGGTAACTCTAATGATCTTGTTGATCAAACTGGGCTGAGGTAGGAGTCTTGCCAATTTTCCAGGCCTTCTGACTCTAGCAGCTGGGTCATAGAAGTCCAACTACTGCGATACCCCAAGGATTCTGTCACTATGGATCTGAAGATAGCCATTATGAAAAATTCCCAAGGCATGTTCAATCCCATCCTTGGTAGTAGTATAAACTTTAGAGCCAATCATCCAAGTGATGAAGTCATGGGTGTTAGGTATAAAGATGGTGGCATAAAACTGATGTACCATATCCTCCACATAGTCACTCCTTCGACTGACAAAATCTATTAAGCTAGCTCCTTGGAACAGTTCGGGAACACTAACAAACAATGGCAATTTGTAGATGTGATCCCAATTTATCCACTTTTGGTCAGCAAAGTCCATGTTCTTATATATCTCATAGAATGCCTTTTGTTGGAACAAGGTTCTGAAGTGATCCTCAGTTGCACTTCGATGGAGGAGATATTGATTTTCTCCTCTCATGGCATAGCATTTCTCTCCCTTGATTTGCCTCAAATCTTCCACAGGATCGAAATCAGGCATAGCTTCTTGTTCTTCTGATTCCTCATCCTCCTCATCCTCATCCATTTCCATTTCTTTCTCTTCCTCTTCTTCATCAGACTCTTGAGCAACTTGCTTTTCCTTTCGAGAGCGAGAGCTCCCTGCTAGCTCTTGCTGCATAACCCTTCTTGCTTCTGTCTCTCATAGCAATGGTGAAAGAGTCTGCACTGTCATTGTCGCTGTCACTTGCAGCAACACATGCATTCCTTGTGTTTTTGCGGATAGCACCTCCACCACGAGGAGCACGAGGCCTGGATGGATTCTTAGCCCTAGGCATGGTCTATGGATCACAAGGATAATGGATAGAATGAGATGAAGAAATTAGGTGCTCTACTTTAGAATTTGGCAAAATTGTAGCAAAATATTCATACTTTGAGCAGTAAATCTGGTACTATCGCACATGCTGTACCGGTAGTACCGCTCCAGGGCGGTACTACCGCTGTGCCACAAGCGGTAGTGATGGCCTTATCGTGAAACCAAAATTTTCAATGAGTGAAACCATGATTTTGATTCGATCGAGCAATGGAATTGCATGAAATGACTTCACAAATTACCGATCTACTCATTTTGACTAGTGATTTCATTATACAAGGCATGCATTTGCTACATTTTGCTTCAAACACTAAAACCAACAAATAGAGACCTAGGGCAAAAATTGAGAGAAGAGAGAGCACATAAAAGAGGAGAGATGATCACCTTGAGAGGATAAGTGCTTTTGAATGAGAGGAGAGCCTTGGAGTTGAGAGGAATCAAAGGATTTGAACTTGGGGAATTTTGAGAGAAAGGGATTGGAGCAAACCCTAGATTTGGAAGAAAGAAACACAAATGAAGGCAAGGGAATGGGTGCAACCGGTCAGGTTAAAGCATAGGTGAGAGAGACTCTCGGCCAAAACTGAAACCCCACTTAAACTGGTCCCACCCGACAAATCCGGTACTACCGATCTCATATGGGCGATAGTGCCAGTAGTCCGGTACTACCTGGTGCACAGCACTGATAGTGCCGGTATAGGATTGGAAGTTCAGAAAAATTCAGATTTAAGTTGAGAAATTGCTCCAATGTATTTTCACACCTATTGAAATCAAATAAGAGCATTTTCAACTTAGCACAAGCTCAAAAACCCATGTTTTTAACATAGTTTTTATAAGAATAGCTTTTGAGAGGATCAATTGTTCCTTTTGAGAATTGAACACCTTCAAGGAAAAATGAATTCAACTTGTTTGAGTTAGAAAAACTTGTGGGACACTAGAAACATGTGTAGTTCTAGTTCCACAATTTTCAACTCAAGTAGTGCATATAATAGGTCAATTAGACCATGACTTTGGATTTGGATGGAAATTCAAAAGAGAAAGTTTTCCAAACAAGCTTTTCTTACATAACAAGGTAAGGAATATGTTTTTCGATGAATTATACCTTTTTATATGAGATTAAGGATTATACAAGTATATATTATGAAAATGAAGAGTTTCAAGAAGGATTTTGCAGAATCTTCAAAATATGATATTTTCAAATAATTTTTACCTAGAATGGTCTAGAGTCTTCTTTTTCAATAATATTAGCACTGTTTTGATATTTTCACATTTTTAGGGATGTAATATACATGATTTCTATATAATACTTCCCCTTAACGTGTTGCCCAACATGATATCAAAGAATCAACAAAAAGCAAATAATACCAAATAAAGATCCAACCATGGTGCAAATTATTCAAACCACATTAGAGATATCTATGATATTTAATTCATTCCTCAATTTACAGAAACGGCTTTCATCTAGTGGCTTGGTGAATATATCCGCTAATTGGTCAATGGTTCTTATGTGGCTAATGACTATTTCACCTTTGCTCACATGATCTCTTAGAAGTGATGACGGATATCTATGTGCTTGGTTTTTGAGTGTTGGACCGCGTTGTTGACTATTTTTACGGTGCTTTCATTATCACACAAAAGAGGTACACATTTAAAATTAATTACATAATCCATTAAGGTTAGTTTGACTCATGCACAATAATTGAGTACAACAACTACCAACGGATATGTATTCGGCTTCGACGGTGGACAGGCTATGGAGTTTTGTTTCTTGGAGAACCATGAAACTAAGGATCTACCTAGAAATTGACAACTCCCCAAGTGCTCTTTCTATCCACTTTGCAACCCGTATAATCGTAATCCGAATATCCAAATAAATCAAATTTATCACCTTTGGGATACCACAAGCTTATATTAAAGGAATGCTTTAAATATCTTAGAATTATCTTAACGGCCACTAAATTGCACTCTTTTGGAGATGCTTGAAAACGTGCACACATGAAAACAATAAACATGATATCGAGCCTAGATGCGGTAAGATAAAGGAAACTACCAATCATGGAATGATAAAGCTTTAAATCTACCAGTTTACCTCCCTCATTAAGGTCAAGATGCCCGTTAGAAGCTATGGAAGTCTTGATGGGCTTTGCATCCTCCATGCCAAACCTTTTGGGTAGGTCCTTCACGCACTTGGTTTGACTTACGAAGGTCCCATCTTTGAGTTGCTTGATTTGAAGTCTAAGGAAGTAGCTCAATTCTCCCATCATGGACATCTCAAATTCCCTAGACATCGTATCATCAAATTCTTTACAAAATTCTTGATTAGTAGAACCAAATATAATGTCATCAACATAAATTTGACATACAAAGAATTCATTATCAATTATTTTAGTGAAGAGTGTTGTATTAACCTTCCCAATTTTGAATCCTTTTGATAGTAGGAAGTCTCTAAGTCGCTCATACCATGCTCTAGGAGCTTGTTTGAGTCGATAGAGCACCTTAGAGAGCTTGTAGACATGATTAGGATTTTTAGGATTCTCAAAACTGGGAGGTTATTCAACAAATACTAGTTTCATGATTTTGCTATTTAGAAAAGCACTCTTCACATCAATTTGAAATAATTTGATATCAAAGCAAGATGCAAAAGTAAGCAAGATACGAATGGCTTCTAATCTAGCCACGGGTGCAAAAGTTTGACCAAAATCCAAGCCTTCGATTTGAGTGAAACCTTGCGCCACTAACCTTGATTTGTTTCTTAGCACAATTCCATTTTCATCTTGCTTGTTCCTAAAGACCCATTTTGTGCCAATGATGTTGTGGTCCTTAGGTCTCTCAACAAGAATCCAAACATCAGTGTGTGTGAAGTTGTTTAATTCTTCATGCATTGAATTCACCCAATCCAGATCATCCAAAGCTTCATCTATACGAGAATGTTCAATAGAAGACACAAAAGAGTACTGTTCACAAAATGAAGCAACACGAGATCGAGTTTGAACTCACTTACTAACATCACCCAATATTTGATCTATTAGGTGATCCTTTGAGATTGCATTGTGAATTATTGGAGGTAGTGCTTGAGTTTGATCGTCCTCCTTTTATTCCACTTCAATTACTTGAACTTGGCATGGCGTAGCGGAAGTTGACGGTTCAACTTGAGTGGAAGAGGGTTGATCTTCTTGGTCCTCCTTGGGCTTGATGTCACCAAGCATCATGTTCTTCATTGCTTGTCTCAAGCCTTCATCACTTGCATCATCCAAATTTTCTTGCTCTTCTTTAGAACTGTTAGTCTCATCAAATTCGACATCACGCGTTTCCTCAACAAAACCGGAGGTTTGGTTGAAGACACTGCTGGGGAAAGGGTAGGCTACTCTAGCGAAAAACAAAATTTTCTACCGTGTAACCAAGGAACCACCGCAAGTTATAAATCATAGAATTACCACTAGACGTGTAGACCCGTAGCGGAAGTAGAGTCGATGTAGCGTGGTGGTGCAGATGTAGTCGTACTAGCCTTGCTCCTCCTCCAATAGCCTCTTGTGAGCGTATTAGGTTGCGAATCGTCCCAGCGTTGAAGCTTCACAGCAACACCTCCAAGATATCCACATGTATGGGGCAGGAACACCACACGTCGGAGTGCTAGCGCGACTGCACAGTTCTGGGCGAAGGAGGGGTGGCGGCTAGGGTTTCAGGAATTCCGAATTCGTATTGTGTTTTTCGTGTGTCTTTATTTTGCAAAGCCACAACCTCATCCCTTTATATAGACGTCCCATAACGGGTTTTAACCTTTGAAGCATATTAGGAACTCTAAGCCCATTACAACTCGGATCCCTATCCGAGTTGGTTACAGCCCCTTAAGTGTGCGATCTTATAGGTTCACGTGCACTCGGACATGGCTAGAGTACCCCTATTGATCGTTGAGTACTCCTACTCGACCATCGGGTATACCTACTCGACCATCGAGTAATCGACCAATAGTCGATAGTGGCCCCTAGCAGGACTTACCGACTCCCGAGTACATGTAAAGATCGGATGAACCTCAACAATGTCCTATATGCATTTCCTTTTGCCTCACGATATTAGTCAAACCCAAGGTGAGTTGTTGTCATCCTTATGTGGATAGCTCGACCACTCTTTCTCGATGCCGT
This sequence comes from Otatea glauca, assembly GCA_036346275.1. Classification (NCBI taxonomy): domain Eukaryota; kingdom Viridiplantae; phylum Streptophyta; class Magnoliopsida; order Poales; family Poaceae; genus Otatea; species Otatea glauca. The sequence goes on along the minus strand of CM070734.1, from coordinate 587,748 downwards.
GACTCGGATTCCCGAATACATCGAGTTAACTCTTTGACTCGATGACTAGAGTAACTCTTTACTCGAGTAGCATGGCCATGCGTTTCTGGAATCCGTCCACTCGAGAGGCCTAGATATATCTCTCCCATTATATGGAGGGGCAAATTCTATTTTGATCGACCACGCCTCGCAGCATGTTTCATGACAAACCCGAAAGCCATCTTTATAACTACCCAGTTATGGAGTAGCATTTGATGACCCTTAATTAAGCCATTACGCACCTTGAGAACATGCGACAATATCAAGTCGAAAGATATAGCATACACATCATATATGAGACCAACTGATGACATGAAAGAATACAACGTTCTCGCAATGTCTCATAGTGGGTCGATGTCCAACACTATGTTCTGTAACATGTGTCCATATTGGTTTGATATCTTCATATCTATGACCCATGAAACATGGTCATCGACCAATACATATGCTAGTCTACTCATATGTGTCCTCATATGATTATCAACTAGGGACCCCCTTTTATAATGAACATCATAAAGAAGAACATAGAGTTTCACAAACAAGTCACGTACTTGTTAATCAATATCCATGATGTTATTCAAAGAATAATCTCATAGTTTATGAACATTTATGAAAACATAATCATCTCTATGATTGCCTCTAGGGCATATTTCCAACAGACACGGTATGCCTTACTATTTGAAAAATAACCAAGAAGAAATCCAATATCACAACGACTTTGAAATTTTAAAAGATGATGCAAATAAAGACTGTTTGTGGCATGACAAGCGGTATTGATAGCTTCTGCCCAAAAATTATCGAAAGTACCATAATCATCAAGTATTGTCCTTGCCATTTCAATTAATGTACGATTTTTCCTTTCTACAACTCCATTTTGTTCCGGAGCGTTGGTAGCGAAAAGTTCGTGCGTTATTTCAAGTTCATCACAAAAATATTCTATTCTTGTATTTTTGAACTCGGAACCATTATCACTACATATTTTCTTTATTTTGTAATCAAATTTATTTTGAGCCCTTTTTGCAAAACTTTTTAAAATACCAGAGGCTTCGGATTTGTCATGTAGAAAGAAGATCCAAGTGTACCTCGAGTAATCATCCAAAATTACTAAACAATAAGAATTGCCCCCGATGCTCTTATAGGTTGTTGGGCCAAATAAATCCATGTGTAAGAGCTCTAATGGCCTAGAAGTGGACATGATACTCTTGGATGGATAAGAACTAGCAACTTGCTTACCGGCTTAGCAAGCACTACATAGTTTATTTTTCTCAAATTTCACATCCTTCAAGTCCACTACTAAGTCATGTTTAAAAAGCTTTTTGAGTTGAATCATGCTAACATGAGCTAGCCTTCTATGCCAAAGCCAACTCAAAGAGGTTTTTGCAATTAAACAAGTTTGAAGGCATGAATCATTTGAGAAAAAAATCAACCAAATAAAGATTGCCAAATCGAAAGCCTTTGAAAACCAAAGAGTTATCATTTCTTTTGAAATCACAACACCATTTCAAGAAAATGTAGAAGTAAGATTAAGATCGCAAATTTGAGCAACCGATAGCAAGATAAAGTTAAGAGTTTCAACTGATGAAACATTAGAATTGGAAAGGTCATTTGAGATAGCGATTTTTCTCAATGCAATTACCTTTCCCTTGCTATTGTCACCAAGAGTGATCTTTTCATGACTCCCACTCCCTACTTCAAATGTGGTGAATATCTTCCGATCTCTGGCCATGTGTTGAGTGAAACTGATATCCAACACCCAATACCTTCCACCGGTCTTGTAATTCACCTATAAAAGAATATCAAACCTTTTTAAGTACCCAAATTTGTTTGGGTCCTTAAAGGTTAGTAACTAAGGCTTTGGACACCCAAATGGCATTCTTCTTGTAACTGAGTATAGGAGTGCCAACAAATTTAGCTACTACTATACCATCCCTAGATTTCCTAAACACATAACATGAATCATAAACATTCATCTTATGAGCTTTACCCATGAGACAATCATTTGCCATATGTCCCACATCGTGGCACTTATGGCAAAGTTTTCCATTAGACTTTACAAAACTAAGAGCTTTGTAGCTCACTTTCTTACCCTTCTTGGGTATAAACCCAAAGCCTTCTTTGTTATAGGAGCATCGTTGATCGCTAAGAATCTTGTCATGAGTTGCTTTGCCCTTGAAGCATCCATCCAAGCTCTTACTTAACTTGTTCAATTGCTCCTTGAGCTCATTATTCTAAATTACTAAAGAATTTCTATCTTGAGATAAATTAGGAATTGAAAGTGAGCAAGATGGCATATCGATTAAATCATCGCATGAAGTAGATATGCTAGTCTTAGATGCATTCCTAGATGAATTTTCTACTCTAGGCATGGCATCAAGGATATCACAAGAAACTCCTGCATCTATTTTGCATCCCATGAGCTTCCTTTAGCTCCTCATAAGAGTCCTAGAGAGAGAAATTCTTTTCTCAAGATCTTATGCATGGACTTCTCCATGCCAAGGTACTCATTTAAGTCCTCAAGCATGTCCATAAGCTCATCATATGAAGGTTCATCATCATCGACATTTGATTTTACCTTATGATCTTCTTTTTCCATAAGACATAAAGGAGTGGTGAATAGGGTTGGGCATAATTTAACCAAAACCAAAAAACCAAACCGAACCGAATAAACCAAAAAAATTGGTTTTTTTGGTTTTCGGTTATCGGTTTGGTTTTTATTCTGTCACTATTCGGTTAACTGTTTTTGGTTCGATTCGTGAGCCGGGGGAACCGAATAAACCAAACACCGATCAACACTTACACAAAATACAAATTCCCCAATCCCCAGTATCTGGTGTCCTAGCCAAGAGCTAGATCAAGCATTCTAGATCCAGATCAAGCATCCCCTTCGCGCTGTTCTCCACCTCTCCTGATTCCGACGGCTGAGGCCTAAGGGCCTAAGGCTCCTCCCTTGGTGGCTTGGTGCCGACATGCTTGCTCTCCAGCCCCTCCTCCCTTGAGCTCCCCGACGGCTGACGCCTCCTCAGTCCTCCCGGCTCCCTCGGTGCCACCTCCCTCGGCGAGACGGCGCCGCCTGCCCTCCTCCCTAGCTCCCTCGGCCGAGTCCCTCCTCCCGACAGTCGACCCTCCTCCCAGATGGCCGGATCCCTCGGCGCCTCCTCCGGTCCTCCCCCGACAAGAAAGCTAGCTAGCCAACTCCTAGATTTCGCGAGCGGATCTGACAATAGCGTCCCATAAGTTTGGCTCCGTCCGATAGTTATCTTATCTCAGCCGATTTTCCCCCTTGTTTAGCGCTGGTGTGCGTTACAAATTGATCGATGTGATGTGATATGGAATTCGTATGTGAATTGATTGTGTGGTTTGGTTCGATCCGCCGCATGTAGGTGTCAGGTTTGAGAAAACCTGCGAGGTTGGGGTCTTTGCGAGGCGTCGTTCTGGTGGTCAGGACATCCGTCGACAGCATGAGGATCATCGAGAGATTGTGCGTTGGTTAGCATGAATGGCATTGCTTTGTGTTACTTGTGAACATGGATTGATTTGGTCCCTAATTTCCTGCGTGAAATTTGGCTTACATGCTTGTGTTTGTATTGTATGATGGTGTTGGTCAGGTAACAAGAAAGGGCTGCTTCTGCTGCACAGTAGGATTGGTTTTCTAAAGATGCTTCAGGTTGGTTGCTGTGCAGCTTGTTGTTCTAGAAATCTAATTTTGTTTTGTTAATCCGGATCCTTAAACTTTAATATATACATGGAAAGACTGAAAGACAGATGTGAGACACTTCGGTAAATTTGATAACTATAGTTGCATCACTATTTTTTTCTATAAAATGGTATGTACATGAGTGTTCTAGAAATTCTGTTACATATACAACAAATTAAGACATGCTTCAGGAAATTCGGTTAACCTGAAAACCGAATTAACCGAATCGATTTGGAATATATATGTAGATAGACTTCGAAGCAAAACCTAGGACCGGTTTGCCTAGCATTTGAATTAAACTTGCTCGATTACTCATTGCTTTATTTAGATTAATACTCAGTAGAGAAATGGAATATATATGGAATAAACCAGTCCTTGGCTGTTTCAAAAATTGTGTTTCATAGTTTTATACTGTAGCAATGGTAAAGTATATATCCCAGCAATACTAATGCTATGTATGCTATGAATTTCTCAGTGAGTCTGGCAATCTCATCTTAGTGCCTTACAGTCTTACATATCCTTTGTCCTATGAGTTTTCTGGTGAGGAGACTTGCTATAGTGCAAGTTTAGCTCAATTGGGAAAGTCAGTAGTTACAATTTGTCAGAAGGCCCATGTCTTTATTGTTAGTACAATGCCTTCTGATCTAAAGGCTTTGAGTACCAAATGCTTATATGGGATATTTGGATTTGTTTACTTTAGTTTGTTGGTATTTAGTTGTCCTATGGAAATTCAGTTCCATTGTGTTAATCATCTCCATGTATTATCCAGATAATTATTACTCTTTTTTCGACTAGCTGTGGAGCTTGTTGAGCATCTTAGAGCGATGGGGGAAACAAATGCTCTCTATGCTGGTGCTGCTGGACTGCTGGAGGACTGGAGGAGTGCAGAGCGCTGCTGCTTCTAACTTCTAAGCTTCTTCTAAGATTTTAATTGTGCTTTTTAATTGCTTATTATTGCTGGACATTGGACAATGTATGTGCTATACTAGTATTACATGCTTTTTAGTTGCTTGTGTAGTTGTGTTGTTGGACAATGTATTTTGTGTAACTGTGTTAATGGACATTATGTATGTAATTACTGGATGCTTGCTGCTGCTAGCGTGGTTTCAATGTGATTAGCGTGCTGCAGGTGGGCTCCCTCATCTGGCTGCCTGGCTGGACCTGATAGCCCATTTGGCAATTGCCAGACACTGGTTTAACTGGTTCAGAGAATCGGTTAACCAAAAAACCAAATTAATCGAGCCAATTTGGTTCGGTTAATTCAGTTCGGTTTCGAACCCAGTTCGGTTTTGGTTCGGTTTTCAGATTCCAAAAACCAAAATTTTTAAAAACTAAAAAAACTGAACCAAAAAAACCGAATTAACTGAATGCCCACCCCTAGTGGTGAATGGTGATGAAGCTTACTTCATTGCTACTCCGACGAGTCCCTTCTTCTTGAAAGGAGTGTCATCTTCAAAGGGGTCGGAATCCGAATACTCCTCATCAGGGTTCCACTCTCTAATGTGAACCTCACCCTTGCCATCCTTGTGAAACTTCTTGAAAAGCTTCTTCTTTCCATTAAATTCCTTCTTCTTTGATGGCTTAGACTTGTCCTACTTGTTGGGGAAATGAGAGGCGATGTAGCCCTTCTCATCACACTTATAGCAAACATATGTTGGTGTAGCGTTTGTTGCTTGAGTGTTGGCACTTCTTGAACTTGTGAGGGGCACTTGAGTTTGAGCGCCTCTTCATGAATCTCCTCATTCTTCTAACAAGAAGAGCCATCTCCTCCTCAGAGTCATCCTCTTCATCATCAAGCACTTCATTGCTTGACTCCATTTTGTCCTTCAAAGCAATGTTGTTCTTCACTGAAGAACTTTGCTCCAAGAGCTCCTCCTTGTCCTTCTTGTACAACTCATTGGTAATAAGGTTGCCTAAGAGTCTGGTTAGCGTCATCCTTACAAACTCGGGAAAGTTGGGGAAAAATGTCACCAACGTCTCGTATTTGTTCAGTAGAGCCCTGAGCATCTTACGAACAACATTAAGATCGGTTAGCGACGCCCCAAGGCCTTTGAGCTCATTTACTATGTTATTGAGCCTTGAGTACATCTCATTGATGTTCTCATAGTGTAACATAATGAAACTCTCACATTTGATCCTAAGCATATGCAATTTAGACTCCTTGACCGCTGATGTTCCCTCATGAATTTCCGAGAGGGTGGTCCAATTCTCGTGAGCGGTCTCAAGGTTGCTCACTCTACTGAACTCGTCTGCGTTCAAGGCTCCAAATAGAGCGTTTATCGCTTAAGCATTGAGATGAGAGTTTCACTTTTCTTGATCGATTGTGAGTGTGGGATTAAATCCCATAGCGAAACCCTCATCTGCAATTCTCCATATACTTGGGCTCTTGGTCTAGAGATAAACGGTCATGCATATCTTCTAATATGCATAATTTGTGCCATCAAAGAAAGGTGCCTTTCTTATAGATACACCCTTACTGGCCATCCTTTTCTCTCTAGACGGCTAAGTCTATAAATGAGAGACCAAGTTCTAATACCACTTGTAGGATCAAGGATAACCGACTAGAGGGGGTGAAAAGGAGTTTTTAAAATTCTTCTGGCTCTAATTCAATAATTAAGAACTAAATGAGCTAGGTTTTACTAAGTACTCCAACAATCTAAGTCTAGGCAAGAACAACAATCCTAGAGTGATGATCAAGCACTAAGATCACTAGGAATGTAAATTGCATAAATAAAATCATAAGAGAGCAAACCACAAGAAGATGAACATGGAGATTTTTCGTGTGGTCTTGGAGACTTGCCAGTCTCCCCTAATCCACATTTAGGAAGCTTGAAAAGATCAAGATGGCTCCTTGGGCAAATGAGCCTCTCTCTATCACTAGTGGTAGCTCTTCCCCGCTCCGAGTAGGTGAGCTCTAACCTTCACACGACACTGGGTCTCTTTACAATCTTCTTTGAAGAGATTACCGATTACACACCTCCAAGTCGTCTAGGAGGCGGAAACTTCTGAGAGAATAGAACTTTGGCACTTGCTTGAGGTTGATCAAGTGTTTAATGGCTCAACAATAAATGCTCACACTTGAATTAATCTCACCAACTCACAAATGAGAATTGAATGCACTAGAGATGGTTAGAGAGTTGCTAGGGCTCATAAATGTGCAATGAATGACCAAGAGAGCGCCTTTGCTGTAGGTGACGGGGTATTGACAGCCCCCCAACCACAATTATAGCCGCGGGGGATAAATCCTTAAATTTTTCAGCAAAACCGGTACTACCGTTCATGTAGTACCGTTAGTACCGGACCCCAATTCAATGGTCGATTTTTGCATTTAATACGATTGTTAGTAGCCGTTGTTACAGTACCTTCGGTACTACCGCCCATGTAGGATCAGTAGTACCACTCCCTTACACCCAAAACAGTGCATTTTGAACCCTTTCTTGAAAAAGACTACTGCTCTAATATGGTCGGTACTACCGAGCGGTAGTTATTTTCCAGAACAGTGCTTTTTGGGTTCATTTTTCTCAAGCTGACACTACTGTCCATGTATTACTGGTAGTACCGGTAATACATGGACAGTAGTGTCAGCTTGAGAAAAATGAACCCAAAAAGCACTGTTCTGGAAAATAACTACCGCTCAAGAGAGCCAGTACTACTGGAGTACCACTCCCACATGTCAGTGGTGCCAGCCACATTGATTTTACCAGAAAAGCATTGCTCTATGAAATAACTACCGCCCTAGGGGCCAGTACTACTGGACTTGTAGTAATACGGCTCCTATATGGCCAATAGTGCCAACTTTGCAGACTTTCAGAAACTTTTTCATGGAATGTACATGACTAAGTATAAGCATGATTTGAGCCATATTTTTTGATCAATTTCAAGCTACTAGCCAAAGGTCCCTCTTAATAGTACGATACCTATTCTAACAACCTGATCTTTTCTCCAAACGCCAAGATCGGCAAAAGCTACGAAAAGGTCCTTAAGTTTTTATACGTTGGCATTGAGCTTGACACTTTGATTTTCTTTGTGCTTAATGATTTCACCTATTTATATAAAATGTCTAGGATCAACCTATTTTCACAACTTCATGAGAAATTGTTAGTCCTTTAATCACGATTGTCATTAATTACCAAAACCCAAAATAAATTTAGGGGCCTAGATGCTTCCAATGACGGATGTGACCGTTTCGTCAAAGCTAGTGATTTCTCACAATGGGTACAGTTGCATGCTCCCGAACTAGAGAAGTGATCCTTGCTCCATAACACAGACGGCGCAAGGTACAGAATAATGATAACTAACATGTCTGAGGTTTACAACGGTGTGCTGAAGGGGGTTAGATCCCTCCCAATTAGTGCCATCATGGAGGACCCCGAATATCACGCGTTTTCTCGATTTGCTCGAGCGAGGAGCGACGGTCACGGTGTGGCACGCCACGGTCACTTATCTAGTATAATATATATATATATATATATATATATATATATAATGCTTGCGCATGCGTGCTACCTCCTTCTCTTAATTTTTCTTACTATTATATATTTTCTCGACTAGTTTTGTTTCTCTCCATCGATCGTGTCATGTTGTGTACTTGTATTAGTTAATCAATTAATTGTACTAAATACCGATATATATCGATCGTACTACCGCAGTAAACATCATCATCGATGGTTTATCTTATACGGTCTTGACCTTGCCTAAAAGGCTGTCGGAATCCAAAATTTATATCCTGCTCTCTACGTGTATATCACGTTAGTTCCATGATCAATAAGCTGGTGTACACATTCAAAATTGAGATATTACATCTATACATAAGAGGAAAAGCAGAGTAGCATATAATAGTAAATATCCAAAATTAAATTATACATGACTAGTTTTGCAACAAGACCAGCTGGCCAAATAGTTCACATAGTAAAAGATCATAGTGTAAGTAAAATAATAAGGCAACAAAATCCAGCTAGTATTCCTCAGCCTATCCACAACCAACTGACTGGGGTAAGATCCTTAGAAATCAGTGTCATTATCAATGAAATCATATGACGGGTCTTTTTACTCATCCTTTGAATAAGTTCAACAAGCAACAGTCAGTACTAAAATCGTACTCCTCAAGACTTCTAAATAAATGTTATATAGTATGCAGGGCTATGTTAAATGAATGGTTATTCTACCAATTTTTTCAGTTTTACATAAAACAAGCTTTCATTTTGCAATTTTGAATAATGAAGGACCATGTGGAGGTCCATCCATGTTTGTGATGAGTATTTGACTTTAATTGAGCAAGTTGTGCTCAGGTTTGAGTTTGATTTGAATTGGAATTCAAAAGGAAGCAATTTAAGTTGTGTTAGCTTCTTGCGTTACTACTGGTCTGTGGCTGGCGGTAGAACCGATTGATGATTGAGACATAATTAATTGTGAGCATTTGTGATGATTGAACATTGCTATGTGAGGAGTTTCCTTATTTTTGATGGTTGCAGGACGACGGTGCTAGGTCATGTTGAGGCGAAGGATGGCAGGGACTAGGCGAGGAGCGTCGGAGGTCCAGACGATCGGGGATCGCTGGAAGATGATCGGAGACGGAGTCCGTGCAAGCCATAAAGACAAGGAATGGATGTGATGCTAGCTAGATGCTGCTCGAATCGATGAGGGCCGTCGGATTGTGGTCTAGTTGATAGGATAGCGGGTCTAGTTAGTATGTTTTAAAAACCGTGCAAAAAAACCCATTTGTGTGGTGGGTTTTGGGTGAACCCTTGCATGGCTGGTTGAGTGGGTTAATCTAGCCCTTGATGGATGCTCTAGGGTTTAGAGGCTCATCCAAGGGTGGTAGGTGGCCCAAGAGTTGTATAAATAGGGGTGGAGGGGTAGCCTTCCCCCATTGAAGGTTTTGAGGTTTTTGATGCTCCTTTGAGCTTTGCCCACATGAATGTGAGGCCTTGTAACCTCTTCTTCCAGAAAATACAAAAAATTTCTTTACCTTATTGTGAATTTAAATTGCACATTTACATTATGTCTTTACTTTACGCAATTTAAATTCAGCATTTACTTTCCCGTATTTACATTCTCGCAATTTACTTTCTCGCAATTTGGATTTGCCTCCCCTCCTTCTAAATTCTGTGTTTCTAGGATGTCTTGAGGGTGTTCATATGGTTTTACATTGTAAGGACCCGAATCCACTGATTCGAAGCCACTGTGTTTACCGCACTAGTCCCAGGATCAACGCTAGTGCACAAAGCTCAACATCGGTACATATCACATCATACTCAACGATAATAGAATAATAGTTCATTTACTGATATAGCTAAATGTATGATCTTATGACCGACTTACATTATTAAGCCACGCAGGGCAAGACTGGAAATATAAACTAATAATTATGCAGCGGAAAGTAGAAAACGTAGATAGCTCATCAGTTCACCACAGGCAACCGACAAGGCTCGGACCCTAATGACTTGTGTCTTCCTGAACTTCCTCTTCCAACACAGGTGTAGATTCTTCAACTGTTGATTATTGTTGTTTGGCAAGGGTGAGTACTTAAAGCACTCAACAAGTTGTGCACAAAATGCAACCTCTATATATCTATATGCAAGGCTTATTCCAATGGATAGGCTACCATGGCTATTTTGCAATAAGCAGCATTTATGAACAAATACAGTAAATAGATTGTAAAGAATGTAAAACAAATAACAATAGTAAATAACTTCAGTATTTCTCAAGTAAACCAAGTTTCCAATCCTAAGTCAACTTTATCTTTCACATGGCATTCCGCCATCCCAACCAAGTTGTCCAATTAATTAAACTAACCCTTAACTGTAATTCCCGAGCATTGCTCAATACCGCGAGCACGGCTATCCGAATAGTTTCACACTCTGCAGAGGTTATGCACTTTACCCACGTGATACAACCAAACACCACCAAGGCGAGTGATTATAACAAAGCCTTTATAATGCTCTGGCTTAACCGGATACTACCCGCTAAGGTTTCAACACTGGTGGGTCTGAAAACCATAACCAGGGCCCCCCTCTTGCGCCATGTGAATTACACCATAACTCGGAAACTCACACCGACCACGATAGTACCAAAATCAAGACATTGCAAATTACTCATTAATTTGGCCCATACGAGACATGTGGTTGCATGATTGACTCAGGTCAAAGGCTTGCAAGGTTAAGTCCTTAGTGTGATCAAGGCAAGACATCCACATACCCTCTGCCCATCGGGCCCACCTTGGCCTCCTCGCCCCTTGTCACTTGCCCCAATCTAAATTATTATCACCCAGTTGATTACCAAGCACCACGTGCCATCAACAATTCAACATCGTTGCGTGACATGACTCGCCACAACAACTCAATCTCATCGTGTGATCCCACATGACACACAAGTTCATAATATTGTTCCATATTCCATTAATCAAGATTAATTATCAATGATTCTGACACATGTGATGACGTGGCATGACTAAGCAACTAATACGAACTAATCCTCCAATGTTGATTATAATTATTAACCAACTATATTTAACCAATCTAGGGTGAAGATGGATCATGGCATACAATGACAAGGTAGGGTGTAGATCAATCTGGTATATTAGCTAAACCCAATCTAATTTAAAACAATTGTATATTTGAAATATATGCAATAGGGTAAAACAAACATAGCAATTTTATAAACATGGGTTCAACATGATCAAAGCACAACTTGCCTTGGAATAGGTCCTAGTATGGTTCTGAAACTTGCTCTTGAGTTGCTGGATCTTCCTCCGAAGCGTCGCACAATTCAACGTCTACGCGTACCGAAGAAGAAAAGCAAATAAATGCCAAAAAAGAGAGAAATTGAACTCCAAAAATCAAATAAAATTCACCATTAAATAGATCTCAATTTTACAAATTTTTAGAAATTGGAATCACTCAAATCCGAGTTACGATGCAAAAGATATAGCCTTTTGAAGTTTGAAATAAATACTGAAATTGCTAAAATCAGAAAATCAGAATTAACAGATTTATTTTTAAACTGAAAAACCGATTTATGACGTCAGCGTGACCTCATGATGACGTCATCATCACAGAATTTCCAATCGGATTATTTTTCCAATGGAAAATTCATTTATGACGCAAGCATGACGTCGGTGTGACGTCAGCGTTGGACTGAGCCAATCGGAGCGTGACACGCGTCCGGGTCCATAGACTGAGTCCACGGCTCAGAGCGAGTCCACCGTGAACTCGGTCCAGGGTGCCTCGGCTGCTGAACCTGACACGCGGCACCTCCTGATTGGTCACATGCACCGCTCAATCTCATCCACAGAGATCCGATCGGAGGGTCAGTGATCACGCGCAACGTGGCAGCGCGTCAAGCGTTGGATTCAGATCTCACGGTCTCTGACGCGGATAGCGTCGGCGTGCTTCACGGCGGCGCCGTTGCGACTTGGAGAAGACAACCCTTACGCGCGAAACTTGACGGAAACCACGGAACCGTCGGATCGAAAGAGAGGCTTGGCGAACTGGCACTACCTCGGTTCGTGAGCACAACGACAGCGACGATTTTGACGGCTGAAACGGCGACGATCGTCCACGAAGTCCGGCGAGCTCGCGCTGGTTCCACGCAGCGTTCTAGCGGCCGAAAGTTGGGGAAAAGGGGCGGCGAGGGCAGGTGATCCTCGAAACGTGGTCGGGGCCGTCTTTTAAGGACCTAGGAGTCTGCGCTGGGCACGAACGCCGAAGCCACGTCGGGAATCACCGTCGGATTCGAAAAGGACACGGCGGCGCCTGTCGCCCCATCGCGACCGTCCACGTGGCCGCATCCGACGGCGCCCGCTCGCTACGGTTTCCACCCGGCGCTGCTCCTCGGCCGTCCGATTCCACAGATCGACGATCACGAGCACTCTTCTAGAACCTGGGCCTAACGGCTGCGAGCATGGGCCGGCCTGCGCAGAGGTGGCCACGGCCCAATACTATTCACGCTGGTTTTTAAAAGATTTCTTATTTAAAATAATTACAGAAATTCATTTTATTTATTTTAAGTGACAAAATATTAGGAAAAATCCAAGAAAAATCTCAAAAATACTTTGAGACATTCTGGACTCAGATAAAATATTTTTGGAAAAACTTTATTTTAACTTTGCACAGATTTAAATAGATTTGAATAAAAGGGCAATAAACTTTAATTAAAATTAATTCCAATAAATCCAGAAAAATCCAAAAAAATTCCAGAAAATCATAAGTGCACATTTAAGCAATAAAATAATATTTGGGAAAATTTTTGGGATGTTACATACATCTTTCTTGCACCCTAAGATAGACTAGAGATCAAGTTTTTATCGAATTGCAAATCTGTCCAGAACTTGTTCTTTGCGCAGCAGTCAGTTGTTGATTTTTATAAAAATCTAGAAAAATAATTTTTAATTTATTCTTATTGGAGAAGGTTAAAAACTCATATATCCATCTCTGGAAATTGTTTTGAGTCCACTGGTTGCACCGTTTGAGCGCTATGAAGTGAAAACCGAGCCTCAAACATTCTGGTCGAAGTTCCTGACTATCTGTACTGTTTGATCTTTCATGTTTATTATACAAAGATTTTTGTGGTTATTTTTGGTGGACTGTTTCACAACTAAACTTCTCATAGGGATAGAAATTTCCAAAAAGTTTAGAGCAACAGAAACTCACCAACCACCTGCTCCAATTGAGAAAAATTCTTGGGAAATCTGCTTTTACTTTTCTGGAAAGAGACTTTGGTGTTTTAGCTTTATCTCTTTTAGAAAAGTAATCTTTTAAATTGATTCATCTTTGTTTGGACACTGGACAACCAGGATTGTGATTAAAAAATCTCTCACATGATTCATGGTTCTCATCCATGCAAGCTAGGGGTACACATAGTTGTCTAATTGTTCGGGTTTTGGGGGTGTGCGAATCTGAGAAACACTAGTTTGAAGGAAAATCTTTGGGTGTTTTAGATTTTTATTGCGAGATTGTTTGGTGTACTTTGAGTGGGAGAAAATTTTATTTGGGATCATTCACCCCCCTCTGATCGCCATTTCGGTCCTTCAATTGGTATCAAAGCCGGTTTTGCTCTTTCATAGATCTTGACCGGTCTCAAGAGCCATGGCGATGGATAAGTATTCCACCAAGCCTCCTATTTTTGCTAGAGTTGATTTTCCATTTTGGAAATCGCGGATGGAGTCATACATTACTGCCTAGGGCTTCTTGATATGGCAGAAGGTGAAACTCCCGTATGAGGTTCCTGCTGATGAAGACGTCATAGCCGGAAATATGGCTGACGTTGAGGCGAACGCTAAGGCAAGGAACATTCTCATATAGGGTGTTAGCCGCAGTGAGTATGATAGGATTTCTCACCTCCGTTCCGCTCACGAGATTTGGGTGACCCTCGATGCTTACCATGAGGGCACTACTCAAATCAAGACCGTGAGGCAGGACCAGTTCAAGCGTGAGTTCAACAAGTTTAAACAACACGCTGGTGAGAGTCTTGACGAGTGCTTTGGTCGGTTTACGAAGATTTTGAGCGACCTCCGAGCAGTCGGTTGCATATACCCTGACTCGGATAATGCCCGACATTTCTTGACCACACTCGATCTTCGAGTTTGGGAAATGAAAGTGACCACCATCAAGGACACTACTGACTTGTCGACCTTGACTCTTGATGGGTTTTACTCCCATCTGAAGACTCATGAGATCGACGTCGTCTCTCGCAAGACGAAATCATAGTCGATGGCCTTGGTCACCTATCCCACTGGATCTTCCTTTGATCTATCTGCTGGTTTCTCTGTTTCCGCCTTTTGTGAGCTAAGCGATAGCCAACTGGAAAAATTTCCAGAAAATGAGTTTGCTCTTCTTGCTCGCAAATTTTCACATGCATACAAGAGGGTGAGAGAGAGAAAGAGAGGTGGCATGATCACATGCTTTGAGTGTGGTGGCCCCAACCACATTCGGGCTAATTGCCCCAAACTGGAGAAGGCAAAGAACGACACCAGCGGTTCGGCAAAGAACGACTACATCGACAAGAACCGCAACAAGAAGCCTCCAGTTCGTGAGCCGGCGCGTGAGAAGAAGTACCACAACTTCTCCAAGAACAAGAAGCTCTTCCACCGCGTCCTCGCCGCGCTTGACGACATCAACCTCTCCGATACGGAGACATGGAGCGACGAGGGTAAAGATGAACCACAAGAGAAGAAGGGCGGCGACGACTTCTCCGACATGTGCTTCATGGCCGACCCCAACGGCATCAGCGACTCCGAGCTCTACAACGACTTGGATGAGGTACCCTCCTATGACCAGCTCAATGAAGCTTTCTGTAAATTAGGAAAATTTCATGCTAGAGCTGGAGCTAGGTGTGTGGAGCTAGAGAAGGAAGTAGGTACTTTAACTTGAGAGTTAGCTTCTCTTAGATCTTCTCCCTCTCGAGTCACTGATGACTGTTCTTTGTGTGATGCTCTTCTTGTGGAGTTGGAGAACCTAAGGACTATGCATGATTGTGTGTTGTCTGAATTAGATAGTCTTAGGTTGAAGAATGCTAGCGATAATTCTATTGATACTATTCCACTAGATGCTAGTTTTCTTCATGCTCACTCTACTCCATCATGCTCTAATTGCCCTAAATTGCTTGCTAAAATTAATGCCATGAGCGATCACCTTAGGAAGCTTTCTTCTAGAAACGATGAACTTGAAATGCATGCTTCTAAGGACCAAGTCAGCTCATGTGAGGGCGGTAGGCAACTAAAACTTGACAATGAATCACTAAATATCAAATGTGCTAAACTTGCTAAGGACTTACTAGATAAGTCACAAGAAAGTTGCTTGCGATGTAATGTGATTGAGGGGGACTTGGATAAAATCCATGTCGAACTTAGGAAGAAGTTATAAGACCAAGCCCATAGGATTAGAAATGTGTCTTGCGTTTCTTGTGAGGCCCTCAAGATTGAGGCAGCTGTGCTGAGGGAGAAAAATGCACGTGCTAAGAGAGCTTCTCTTTCTGGTTCTTCTTCTTCCTCTCTACCCTGTTCTTCATGTGTCACTTTCTTCTGGGAGTGTGAGTATCTCATGAGCACTCTCGAAAAGTTTGTAGGAGGCAAGAAGAAACTCAATCTTATTCTAAACCAATCCAAGATTAGCAGATTTAATCAGGGTCTAGGATTTGACCCCTTGGAGCACGCTCGGGCGCATCCTCCCACCATTGTGAGCGACTCCAAGAGTGGTGAGATAGTGGTAGCTCCCAGAGTGAGTACCACTGTGTTTAGGTCTGCTGGGGTTATCCATGGGACTTCTGATCAGAAAGTTGTTACTCCTGTTGCTTCTGCCTCTAGTAAGGCGAAGTATACATGCACCTTCTGTAAGAAGGATGATCACCTAGTAGATTTCTGTTTCAGGCGCACTAAGAACACTCGGCGTGAGCGTGTTGCTGCTCTTAGAGTATCCAGGGTCATCCCCAGACTCTAAGTGCTCCTAAGGCACACACTGCTTCTAGACGGGTTAGAGAGTCGTCTGTTTTTGGGCAGCGTCCAGGATTCGGTTTTCATGCTGTTTTTCGAGTTTTAGTCCTCGAGCCGCTCGTGGTCAGTCTTTTCGCCGTCCTCTTAATATTCCTCATTTTTCTCATCGAGGTAGATATCAGTGGCATGAGGTGTTTTCTGGTAGGAGTTTTAGGCAGCCTCACTGGGGTGGTCCGGCCTTTGCACCACGGCGGGCCAACCCAGTTCCAGTTCCTAGATCATCTACTAGAGTTGCTACTGATCGTGTTAGGGTTAAACGTCAGAGAGACACTCGAGTCCAGTCTTCTTCTGTGGCTGGTACTCTGAGGCGTCATGTATTTTAGTATTGGGTCCCCAAGTCTTCACTCTATCCCAGTACCGAGTCATCTTTCTCTCTTGTGTCTTGATTAGGTTCGTCAGATGGGGAAGGGAGATGTTTGGATTATCGACTCCGGTTGTTCTCTTCATATGACTAGAGATTCTCGATGGTTCTCTTCCCTAGTCCGAGCTCCTGGTGATGAGTTGATCACTTTTGGGGATGCTTCTTCAGGTAGAGTTATTGCTAAAGGGACCATCTGCATTAATGACAATTTCATTCTTAAAGATGTTGCCTTAGTGAGTAAGCTGCAATACAATTTGCTTTCTGTTTCTCAGCTTATCGATGACTCTTTCGATGTGAGTTTTAAGAGTAGCGCCTGTAGAATCCTTGATTCTTTAGGAAGGTTAGTTTGCGGGATTTCTAGATATGGGAGTCTTTCGTGCTGATTTTTCTGCTTCTTCTGGAGACTCTCTTCGTTGTTTGATTGCTTCAGAGTCCCGTGATCTCTCCTTCTGGCATAGGAGACTTGGTCACATTGGATTTGATCATTTGACCTGAGTTAGCAGCCACGATCTCATTCGTGGTTTGCCCAAACTCAAAATGGTCAAAGACTTAGTTTGCTCTCCCTGCCGACATGGCAAGATGGTTGCTACTTCTCATCCCCGATCCTTTGTTGTGATGGTGATGCACCAGGACAGCTTTTACATATGGACACTGTTGGTCCAGCTAGAGTGCAGTCAGTGGGTGGGAAGTGGTATGTTCTTATCATAGTTGATGATTTTTTGAGGTACTCTTGGGTGTTTTTCATGTCCTCTAAGGATGAGACTTTTACCCATTTTAGGGGTTTGGTTCATAGGTTGTCTTTTGAGCTCCCTGGTGCCCTACGAGCTATACGCAGTGATAATAGCACAGAGTTCAAGAACTCCTATTTTGAGAGTTTATGTGTGGAGTCTGGTTTAGAGCATCAGTTCTCCTCTCCCTATGTCCCTCAGCAAAATGGCATAGTGGAAAGGAAGAACAGGACTCTGGTAGAGATGGCCAGGACGATGCTAGACGAGTATAGTATTCCCAGAAAGTTTTGGACTGAGGCTATAGCTACTGCTTGTCATGTTTCAAATCGCGTATTCTTGAGAGCACATTTGCACCGCACTTCTTACGAGTTGAGGTATGGGCGAAAGCCTAGTGTTTCTCATTTTCGTGTGTTTGGTTGCAAGTGTTTTATTTTGAAGTTTGGTAACCTGAATAAGTTTGAGTCTCATTCTTCTGATGGTATCTTTCTGGGTTATTCGACTTCTTCTCGTAGCTATAGGTTCTGGAGTTGCGATGCGCATAGGATCATAGAGACTTGTGTGGTGACCTTTGATGAGGCTAGCCCAGGAGTTAGACCTGACATTTCAGGCTCTTCTTCCACCTCCGAGACCATTTTTGTAGAGGATGAGGATGATGGTGTTCCACCTGATCCAGTCCTCTCTACACCTGAGGTGCCACCTGTTTCCATTTCTGCACCTCAGGAAGGCCAGTCCTTGCCTTCTAACTCTCATGCAGCTAGTGGCTTTGCTCCTACCTCTTCTGTGCATGAGGTAGATTCCACTTCTGCTTCTGGACCTCCCCGTCATATTCAACATTCTCATCCACCTGATCAGATTATCAGCGATCTGTTTGAGCGGGTCACTCGCTCAAAATCAGGTTTGTCCAGTTTCTGCCTTCACTCTGCCTTTGTTGCCTCGTTTGAGCCGAAGGATGTGATTCATGCATTATATGACGAGTCTTGGACTAATGCTATGCATGAGGAACTTAAAAACTTCGCGAGGAACAAAGTCTAGCACCTTGTAGAACGTCCATTTGGTCATAATATCTTTGGGACCAAGTGGGTGTTCAAAAACAAGCAGAGTGAAGATGGGGTTGTCATTCGCAACAAGGCTAGGCTAGTTGCAGGGGCTTTCTCGAGGTTGAGGTCTTGACTTTGAGGAGACCTTTGCCCCTGTAGCTAGACTAGAGGCTATTAGGATCTTGCTTGCATTCTCTACATCCCGGGGCTTCAAGCTCTATCAAATTGATGTCAAGAGTGCATTCCTCAATGGCTATATTGAGGAAGAGGTTTATGTCAAACAACCTCCAGGATTTGAGAACCTCAAGTTTCCGAGTAATGTATACAAGCTTTTCAAAGCTCTGTATGGACTCAAGCAGGCCCCCAGAGCATGGTATGAGAGTCTCAAGTCTTATCTTCTCAGCCATGACTTCAAGATGGGCATAGTAGACAAGACTCTGTTAAACACCATGAGTCGCATTTTCTTCTCGTCTAGATCTATGTGGACGATATCATTTTTGGTGGCTCATCTCATTCTCTTGTGTCTCAGTTTTCTGAGGTGATGAGCACAGAGTTTGAGATGAGTATGATGGACGAGTTGAGTTACTTTCTTGGCTTCCAAATCAAGCAGACTAGGGAGGGTGCTTTCTTGCATCAAGGCAAGTATACCCGTGACCTCCTGAGGCGTTTCGTTATGTCTGACGAGAAGCCGGTGATGACTCCTATGACCACCACTGCTGTCCTCGAGCCGGATGAGGATGATGAGCCTGCTGATCAAAAGGAGTTTCGGAGCATGATCGGCTCCCTCTTGTACCTCACTGTTTCGAGGCCAGACATACATTTCACTGTGTGTATGTGCGCTCGATTTCAGGCTTCTGCTCGCGCTTCTCACTGCCAGGCGGTGAAGCGCATCTTTAGGTACTTTCGTGCTACCATTGATTATGGTATTTGGTACTCTTCCTCTTCTTGTCTGTCCCTAAGAGCTTTTTCGATGCCGACTTTGCTGGCTGTAGGATAGATAGGAAGAGCACTTCTGGTACTTGCCAATTCATTGACACTTCTCTTGTTTCTTGGTCGTCTAGGAAGCAGTTCGGAGTTGCACAATCCACCGCTGAGGCCGAGTATGTTGCT
This sequence comes from Otatea glauca, assembly GCA_036346275.1. Taxonomy (NCBI): domain Eukaryota; kingdom Viridiplantae; phylum Streptophyta; class Magnoliopsida; order Poales; family Poaceae; genus Otatea; species Otatea glauca. The sequence goes on along the minus strand of CM070734.1, from coordinate 568,313 downwards.
GCAGCCAGTTGCTGTAGCCAGGTGCTCTGGATGAGATCGACCTTGCAGGACTTTGGGTTAGAGATAGAGAGTGTGCCACTTTTCTGTGACAACACTTCTGCTATTTGTATTGCTAAGAACCCAGTGCAGCATTCCCAGACCAAGCACATTGATATTAGATATCACTTCCTTAGAGACCATGTGGAGAAGGGTGATATCACACTTCAATTTGTAGAGAGTGACCTTCAGTTAGCCGATATCTTCACCAAGCCTTTGGATAGCTCCAGATTTGTTGACTTAAGGAGTGAGCTTGGAGTCGTGAGCCCTTACGGCCTTTCGTGAGGGGGAGCTGGTTTGTATATTATGTATTATATGTTTTCTTCCAGCTTTTCTTTTCTTTGTGTTTCTTCTGGGTGACTTTGGGCTTGTTTTCTTGAGTTGAGTTCACTCACTTAGACTTCTGGTATGCTTTGCATGGACCTCTTATCTTGTGCTTTAGGTTGCTATCATGCATGATTAGCTGTTCTCTCTTCTCTCTAGGTTGAGTTCCCTCATAGTCTTATAAGTCTAGCAGGTATTGGGCCTCATGGGTAGACAGGGTTTGTGTGCACTCCTTAGTTGGGATCTAGAGTCAGATTCCCTATGTCAGTCATTGGGGAAGATAAGAGCGAGTCTGAGCCGTAGTGAGTCTGCCATCCAGTTTTGCAGTTTCTCGATTTCTTCTTCTCATTCTGTTTTTCTGGTTGTTATTGAGTTCATTTGGGTTTTCTTTATGGCTAATCTTGATAATAACTCAACTTTAACCAGATTTGAGCTTAAAATCGATTCATTTGTTGAGGGGGAGTTTGGGAATCTATTTATGCATTGCATTTAGACTGCATTTTTTGTTTTATGAGCTTTGTCTATTATGCAATTGACTCAATCTTCATGAAATACATCATGCTATATCTTTTGAAGAAAATCACTAGCTTAGATATGTCCAAGTTCATTTATCATGCTAAGCTTAATTAAAATCTGAAAAACTTGAAAGCTTTAAATGAAAACTTGATATAACATGTTGCTTTTACTTACTAAGTTTCTTCTCTAGGGGCTTTTACCATGAATTGTGAAATTTTGGATTTCTCTAGAGTCCCTATAGCAACTTGGGTGAAATTTGGTTGATCCATATTTGAGTCCTTCAGAATTGCTCATATGTGCTAAGTTGAAATCAAGAATAATTTGACTCTTTTGTGCAAAATTGATCTCAACACTTTATATTCATGAGACTGCTTCCCATTTCATTTGGGATGAACATGGAATATATTGTGTATGACCAAGATCATTCTCTTAAGAGTTACTCTTGAGATGATCGAAAATGGCTTGAGTCAATCAATAAAAAAAATGCAAATATCAAACACATAAGTGGGTAAAGAATGCAAATAATGTCAAACATTTGCACCCCGCTATGTTTTTCAAAGTCTTAAAGAAAATTTGCATAAATTGAAAAATGAGCTCGAAGGACCTTATATGCACTTCAAAATTCCCCAAAGTGTTGAGTAAGTTGAACTCTAGGTTTTCAATTTGATCCTTGAGTGGTTTTGCTTCTAGCTTTGAAACTTTGCTAACTTTTGCACTTGTTAAATCTTGCTAAAAATGGCACATTTTCAAAACTAAGCTTATGAGCAAAATTTGTTATATGCCCTTGGACATGTCTTAGACTAGTTGAATCTAAAAATTGACTATCTTGGTGTCATATCTTGTTATTATCAATTGGATAATCTTCAAAGCTCCCTTAACTTGCATTTCATGCATACATAAAAAAAAGGGGGAGACAATGTCATGTTGATGCCTATATTGCCAAAAGGGGGAGAAAACGTAGAAAAGGCATCTTATAGGGAAGATTTTTTTTTAAAAAATGCTTTCTCATGATCAAGTTGAACAATTTTCCTTACATTTGGGTCATGCGTAATATTGAGCTTTTTGAGAGATTTCTTGGTTTTTGGAGCTCTTGTCGAAAAATTGTTCTTTCTTGTGTTGAGCTCTGAAAATCTTCTCATCTACTTGGTCATTGACTTGCTTTCTCTTTCAATTGGACCAAGTATGATTTTTGCAATCAAATTGCTTTTCTTCTTTTATTTTCAAACTCAAATTTATGTCTTTTGTGTGGTTTGTCAATATACTCATCAAGGGGGAGATTGAAGGACCATGTGGAGGTCCATCCATGTTTGTGATGAGTATTTGACTTTATTTGAGCAAGGTGTGCTCAGGTTTGAGTTTGATTTGAATTGGAATTCAAAAGGAAGCAATTTGAGTTGTGTTAGCTTCTTGCGGTACTACCGGCCTATGGCTGGCGGTAGAACCGACTGATGATTGAGACATAATTAATTGTGAGCATTTGTGATGATTGAACATTGCTATGTGAGGATTTTCCTTGTTTTTTTATGATTGCAGGACGTCGGTGCTAGGTCATGGTGAGGCGAAGGATGGCCGGGACTAGGCGAGGAGCGTCGGAGGTCCAGACGGTCGGGGATCACCGAAAGATGATCAGAGACGGAGTCCGTGCAAGCCATGAAGACAAGGAATGGATGTGATGCTAGCTAGATGCTGCTCGAATCGATGAGGGCCGTCGGATTGCGGTCTAGTTGATAGGATAGCGGGTCTAGTTAGTTTGCTTTGAAAACCGTGCAAGAAAACCCATTTATGTGGTGGGTTTTGGGTGAACCCTTGCATGGCTGGTTGAGTGGGTTAATCCTAGCCCTTGATGGATGCTCTAGGGTTTAGAGGCTCATCCAAGGGTGGTAGGTGGCCCAAGAGTTGTATAAATAGGGGTGGAGGGGTAGCCTTCCCCCCTTGAAGGTTTTGAGGTTTTTGATGCTCCTTTGAGCTTTACCTACATGAATGTGAAGCTTTGTAACCTCTCTTTCCAGAAAATACAAAAATGTTCTTTACCTTATTGTGAATTTAAATTGCGCATTTACATTATGTCTTTACTTTATGCAATTTAAATTCAGCATTTACTTTCCCGCATTTACATTCTATAATTTACTTTCTATAATTTGGATTTGCCTCCTCCTTCTAAATTCTGTTCTTCTAGGATGTCTTGAGGGTGTTCATATGGTTTTACATCTTTCTTGCACCCTAGGATAGACTAGAGATCAAGTTTTTATCGAATTGCAAATCTTTCCAGAACTTGTTCTTCGCGCAGCAGTCAGTCTTTGATTTTTATAAAAATCTAGAAACATCCTTTTTAAGTGATTCTTATTGGAGAAGGTGCATGACTCATATATCCATCTATGAAAAAGTTTTTGAGTCCACTTGTTGCACCGTTTGAGCGCTATGTAGTGAAAACCAAGCCTCAAATATTCTGGTCGAAGTTCCTGACTGTCTGTAATTCTTGATTTTTCATTTTTATTATACAAATATTTTTGAAGTGATTTTTGGTAGACTGTTTCACGACTCAACTTCTCATAGGGGGAACAATTCCCAAAAATTTTAGAGGAACATAATCTCACCAACCACCTGCTCCAATTGAGGACAAATCCTGGAAAATCTGCTTTTACTTTTCTAGAAAGAGACTTTGATGTTTTAGCTTTATCTCTTTTAGAAAAGTAGTCTTTTAATTGATTCATCTTTGTTTGGACACTTGACTACCAGGATTGTGATTAAAAAATCCCTCACATGATTTATGGTTCTCATCCATGCAAGCTAGGGGTACACATAGTTGTCTAATTGTTCGAGTTTTGGAGGGTGTGCGAATCTGAGAAATACTAGTTTGAAGGAAAATCTTTGGGTGTTTCAGATTTTTATTGCGAGATTGTTTGGAGTACTTTGAGTGGGGGAAATTTTATTTGGGATCATTCACCCCCCTCTGATCACCATTTCGGTCCTTCAAATAATAGTTGCAATCGAAAATTTGTAAGAGTAATTGACATTTAACAAGTAGTAATAGTGCATAATTAACATGAATAATCAGATGGTTTGCTACCATAAAAATTTATAATCTCGATAAAATCCTTTTACGGATCAAACCTGTGTATAGGCTCTTTATCCACGCACTTTGCAATAATTTTTAAAAAACATAAAGCTACTTATTGTGGGATATAACCAAGCGATGTTCATGACTGGGGACACGGCTATTCGAATAGATTACACTCTACAGATGTTATACAACTTTACCCACATGATATAAACATCCCATCATATCAAACATGCCATACGTTACCGAAGATATCCATTTTATAGTTGCATGACAAAAGCTTTTACATTGCTAGTTATAACACCGCCCTATGATCTGCATCTCAAGTTGTGGAGCGCCCGCTAACCTTAATAGCTCACAATTATATTGGTAAGCTTCGCGTACCTCATAAAAGCACCTATTAACATGGATGTCCTATACCATACTCGTACTAGTCCAATTTCCACCTATCAACTACCACCTACGACTAAATTGCTAAAACACGGTAACTTATTATGCTAGTGTCTTCCCTAAAACCACATATAGTTGTATGAAAATACTTAGGTCTATGACACAATAGATCTGTCCTTAGCAACCTAGGTATGTGGTCGCCGTTGACCCTACCATCATGTTCGCCGTCGCATGTTCTACTTAGTGCGCACCTCCTTAGCAAGGAGGTTGCCACCGCTGTCGCCTTCGTCATGTCGCCGTCTGCCAGAGGTTGTCAGCGGCCATGACACCTGCATCATCAGCATCGCCCCATCGAGTTCTCTCATATGTAACCTTGAATGTGCCTAGAAGCTTTGCCGACATAGTCCCTGCCGTTTGCCGCCACTCGCTGGTGACCCTAGGTCCCTGAGCGCTATTGCCATCGTCGATGCCATGCCACCACCACATGCGCCAAGTCTGTCCATGCGTCTTTGCAAAGTCAGTACCATGTGAACCTAGTCTAGACCGATCGGTGGACTTGGTCTACCATAGACCGAGTCTATGACATGTGGGTCCCACATGTCCATCACATAGAAAGGAATATTCTCTTATCTCTCTCAATTTTCTGGATTTTTTTGTCTGATAAATCTTTCAGGAGCCCGTTCTCCTTGATATGAACTCTGATTGAGTCTGCTCAAATTTTTAAATTCATCTAAAATCGAGCCCAACATTTTAGTATATTTGTTTTGATTTTTAGAGTTTTGTTTTCCCCCTGTTTTGTATTATTTGCTTTTCATCGCTTGGTTCACGTAAACGTTGAAGTGTCGGGAGCATTCAAAGAAGAAGAGTTGACTCAAGATCAACACCACTACTTCAAATTATCAACTATTTAATTATTTTAGGACTAGTTATGTCGGGACCCGAATTTGCAAATCCGGACCCTCTGTGTATACCGCACTAGTCCAGGATCACGCTAGTGCACACAGGCTCAACATAGATACTATCACAGTCATACACAACGAAATATAGCAGAACTTTAATAATTAACAATAACTGTTGTCTTACATGATTATTGCCACACAAGGCTTAACTAAGAAATAGCAATTAAGCAGAAGTGAAAATAAAGTAAACGTAGTAGCTCCCCAGTTCACCACAGGCAACTGACGAGGCTCGAACCCTAAGCATTCACATCCAGATAATCCTCCTCCACGAAAGGCATAGATTCTTCTTCTTCTGAAGTTTTTGTTGTTGGGGTGAGTACATAAAGCACTCAACAAGTTGTGCACAGTAATGCAATCTAATATTCTATATGCTTGGCTTAATCCAAAGGAATGGTTAATATGACTATTTTGCAGTAAAGCAGCATTTAACAAAAATACAGTAAATAGATTGAAAAACAGAAAAACAAATAACAGTAAATAATAGATTCAGCATTTCTGAAGTAAACCAAGTTTTCAATCCTAAATCAATTTCCACTTTCCATGACACCGTGCCATCCCAATAAGTTTTTGTTTATCAAAAGTCTAACCCTTAACTGTAATTCCCGAGCATTGCCCAATACCGTGAGCACGGCTATTCGAATAGATTGTACACTCTGCAGAGGTTATGCACTTTACCCGCACAATACAACCAAACACCACCAAGGCGAGTGATCATACAAAGCCTTTACAATGCTACACCTAGACCCAGTACTGCTCGCTAAGGTTTCAACACTGAAGGGTTAAACCACCACAACAGGGCCCCCCTCTTGCGCCATGTGAGTTAAACCGTAAACCCGAGACTCACTATTCACCACGACAGTACCGAAATCTAGGCTTCACAAATTATTCAGCTAGGCTATCCCATTCCAGACATGTGGTAGCAAGAAAGACTCAGGTCAAAGGCTTGCAAGGTTAAGTCCTTAAGGTGATTAAGGCAAGACTTCCACATACCCCTGCCAATCCTGGCCCACCTTGGCACACTGCCACTTGCCCCAATCTAAATCATTACCACCCTAGTTGATTACCAAGCACCACGTGCCATCAGCAATTCAATCTAGTTGTGTGACCTCCTCTCCACGACAACTCAATATCACTGTGTGACAACACATGACACACCAATTTATAAACATTGTTCCATAATCCATTATTCAAGATTAAATATCAATGTTCCAGATACATGTGATGACGTGGCATGGCTAAGCAAACTAATACGGTCTAACTAGTCCCATGTTGATTATTATTATTAACCAACTATAGTTCCACATCCTAGGGTGACAATTAGATCATGGCATATGATTGACAAGGTATGTTTTAATTCAAATAGGCATATTATCTAATTCCCAGATTACATGAAATCATTTATACACATAAAGTATCATGCATAAATTTTAAAGACAAAATAGCAATTTTGTGAAATTAGGTGCAATATGATCAAAACACAACTTGCCTTGGAGTAGGTGCTGGTCTTGCTCTGAGCCTAGGTCTTGAAGCGACGAATCTTCCTTCGGATCACCGAGTAGTTCAACGTCTACGCAAAACGATGACAAAATAGCAAATAAACACCAAAATGAAAATCAACCGAACTCCAAAATAAAATAAAATTCACCAATAAATAGATCTTGATTTTACAAATTTTTAAAAATTTGAATCACTCAAATCCGAGTTGAAATACAAAAGATATAGCCTTTTGAAGTTTGAATAAATACTGAAAATACAGAAAATAGAATTTCCGATTTTCCCGAATTATTTTTCTACTGGAAAAGATTTTTATTGTGTCATGCTGATGTTAGCCCTGACCTGAGCCAATCAGGTGCTGACACGTCACCTCGGCGCACAGACCCGGTCCACGGAACCGCCACTGGTCCACCGTGGACGCGGCTCATGGCGCCTAGCGTCACACGCCCGACACGCGAGTGCGCATCGACTGGCTGCGACGCAGCCCGTGCCGATGCTCGACACGGGGCGCGCATCCGCACGACAATCTGACGACTACCACCCTACGCACACGCGGCTCAATCTTAACCGATCAGACCGATCCAACGGCCGATGCTTACGGCGATTACTGTTCACTCTGCGGCGTGGCACGATCTCCGCGGTCAAGCGAAAATCCAACGGTTGATGAAGCTTCCCGCGAAGATGGCGGCCAACGGGCGGATCGGCACCGGAGCGGAGGACGACGACCACCCGAACGGTGTTTCGGCGCAACTCCGGCGAGAAGAAGTGGTCGCCTCGACGCGTCTTGGAACGGGCCTCCGGATGTGGAACCGATTCGGTAGAAGGAGGCTTGACGGCGGTGGAACGACGTAAAAACTCGCGGCGGTGCTACGAAGGACTACGACGATCTCCTGGGCAACGAAGGCGGCGAAACAGACGAAGAGGCTAGTGCTACTGGCTGCGCAAGGGGATGAGGAACCTCGGAGTGCGGGCTGCGGCTTTTATAGCCTCGACATACGCGCAAATATGGCAACCATAAATCACACAGCGGCCACGGCAGGTCGGCGGCGGGTTCGAAAACCGTATCGGAGACGACGACCGTGAACCGTCTGATCTGCAATGAGCGGTCACGATTAGATCTCAGCCGATAAGATCCGATCCGCCCTTTCCAAAATTAATGGATACGATCCACTCTTACCAAAATTAACGCGAAGTAATCTCGGACGCACGATCTCGATCCAACGGCTCGCAGCGCTAGGGTTTCGCGATGAAGAAGGCCGCCCGATGGAAATTGAACGACTGAGCGCGAAGGCGGCGGTGAAGCGGGCTGAACGGGCCGCACGCGCTGGGCTCACTTGCTCATAGTGCTGGGCTCACTCGCTCATAGTGCTGGGCTCGGCCCAGTACTGTTCACAGAATTTGTAACGCTTTACGATTTAAAATAATTACAGAAATTAGTTTAATTGTTTTAAGCAATTAAAATATCAGGAAAAATCCCAGATAATTCTCATAAATACTTTGAGACATTCTGAACTCAAATAAAACATTTTTTTGCAAAACTTTATTTTGACTTTAGCTTTAAATAAATACTTTTCACAAATAAGCCAATATAAATTGTTTTTCGAAATCGTAAATAAATATAGAAAAATCCAAATAAATCTAGGAAATTATAAAAAGCACAAATAGCCATAAAATAATTTTATTTGCAAATTTTGGGGTGTTACAAACCTCTCCCCTTAACAGAATCTCGACCCCGAGATTCAAGGCTGACTAGGGAATAGGTTTGGAAATTCTGACTTCAGATCTTCTTCACGTTCCCAGGTTGCCTCATTCTCAGAATGGTTGCTCCACTGAACTCTGCAAAAGCGAACTGATTTGTTCCTGGTATTGCGCTCCACAACATCCAAAATTTTCATCGATTGCTCCTTGTAGGTCAAATCTTTCTACAACTCAATCTCTTCCAAAGGCGTCTGCTCTGCTGGCACCCGAAGACACTTCTTGAGCTGTGACACATGGAACACATCAAGCACGCCTGCCAGTGACTACGGCAATTCCAACTGATAAGCAACCTCCCCTCGACGGCTCAAAATCTTGAACGGTCCAACATATCTTGGGGCAAGCTTTCCTTTAGCGTGAAACCTTTTAACTCCCTTCAAAGGGGTAACTCTAAGATACACGAAATCATCGAGCTCGAAACTCAAATCATGACGTCGATTATCAGCGTAACTCTTTTGCCTTGACTGCGCGATTTTCATCCTCTCTTATCATAGCAACTTGCTCTTCAGCTTCCTTGCGAATATTAGGGCCAAATATCATACGCTCCCCTGTCTCATTCCAATTCAGCGGGGTACGACAGGCACGACCATATAAAGCTTCAAATGGCGACATCTGCAAACTAACCTGGTAACTGTTGTCATAACTGAACTCTGCATACGGTAAGCATTTGTCCCATGAAGTAGTGTAGGCTAAAGCGCAAGCTCTTAACATATCTTCGAGAATCTAATTTACTCTTTCTGTCTGACCATCGGTCTGCGGATGATATGCTGTGCTGAAGTTCAAACGCGTTCCCATAGCTTCATGCAATTTATCCCAGAATCTCGAGGTAAACTGAGTACCTCTGTCTGACACTATTTTCTTAGGCACACCATGCAAGCACACAATTTTGGCTATGTATAATTCTGCTAACCGGTCTCCTGAGTAAGTTGTCTTAACCGGAATGAAGTGGGCAACTTTGGTCAATCGATCCACAATGACCCATATAGAATCATACACACTTTGAGTTCTTAGCAACCCAGTGATAAAATCCATGCCAATTTCTTCCCATTTCCATTCTGAGATTTTTAATGGCCGTAGTAAACCTGCTGGTCTCTGGTGTATTGCCTTAACTCTCTGGCATATATCACATAAGGCAACATGCTCAGCAACTTCACGCTTCATATTCGGCCACCAAAACCTCTCCCTTAAGTCCTGGTACATCTTGGCGCTTCTCGGATGGATTGAATACATGGAATCGTGAGCCTCTTCCAAAATGAACTGCTTAAGCTCTGGTCTGTGTGGCACGCAGATTCTACCCTTGAACCACATGGTACCCCGGTCATCCATAGTAAAATCTGCCGCTAATCCTTCATCCTTTTTAGCTTTGATTCGGTTGATTTTCTCATCATCCTTTTGCCCTTCTCGAATCTGATCTTCAAGCGTCGGTTTTACTTCCAATGCAGCTATGAATCCTTCTGGAACCATTTCTAATTTTAACTTCTGAAACTCCTTACACAGCTCCGATTGATCTTCTTGTACCATCATATTTGCAACGTGGATTTTACGACTCAAGGCATCAGCCACTACATTAGCCTTTCCCGGATGGTAGTGGATTCCCACATTATAATCCTTTATCAGTTCCAACCACCTCCTTTGCCTCATGTTAAGATCTGACTGAGTGAAAATATATTTCAAACTCTTGTGGTCCGTATATATCTCACATCTATTTCCAATGAGATAATGACGCCACAATTTCAAGGTATGCACCACGGCATCCAATTCCAAATCATGCGTAGGATAATTTCCTTCATGCGGTCTTAACTGCCTTGACGCATATGCGACCACTTTACCCTCTTGCATCAACACGCATCCAAGTCCCTGTCTTGATACATCACAGTATATGTCAAAACTGTTCTGGACATGAAGCAATACAAGCACTGGGGCTGTTGTCAAACACTTCTTTAATTCCTCAAAGCTCTTCTCACACTCTCGCATCCACGCAAACTTCTTTTCCTTTTTCAGCAATTGCGTGTGTGAAATCATGTGCTGAAAAATTGGCTGAGTAATGAAATTGGCATTGCAAAGTGGTTGTGATTATGGCATGTGTGGTGCTTGTGCATGTGCTATGTCTGATGATTATTTGATATGCTGGTGATAGCATGATATTGGTTTTGCTTGATGCAATGCACTCATGTGCGTGTTTGCATGGATTGACGTTGAGTCAAGTCGTGGACTTGTGCTCGGATTTGTTTTCTTGTTTATTCATGTGCAGCTGTTGCTCGAGGGCGAACGTGGTCGATGACGGGATCGGAACTAGGTTCATGGAGGAACTAAGGTTCGGGACTAGATTCAGAGAAGGAATCGAGGTCTTGGTGGTCAAGGATGTCATACGGAACGTTCGGGCTAGAGAACATGCACATGGAGGCTGGTTAGTCACGTATTCTGACATGTGAAATGGGTGTACATGCGTGCAAGAGTTGTTTTTGGCCATGTTAGGTCAAGGTTGAGATGTATCTGAGCTCTTTCCATGTTGGAAGTGGAGTTGTATTCAATCTCTTTATGTTTGCTCAGTATAAATATGGGGAGGTGTCTCCTGTTTATTTTTGAGCGCTAAGATTTTAGGGTTTGTACTCTTTTGTTTGGAGTACTGTAACCAGATTAGACAAAGAGAAATAAAAAGAGAACTTTTATGGTCAGAGTGCTTCTCGCGGCGTGACTGCTAGCTCTTTCCGCCGCCTCTGTGATTTCATTTTCCTTGCGGTCAGAGAATTTCTTTTCTCCCTAGCGCCAAGTTTGGAGGTCCTGTGTTGTGAAGAAAAATTCAGGTGACTAGAAGTTTTCACGTTGGTGTTGGCGACTAGAAGTTGCATCGATTGATGCATGCATGTTCGGAGGTGTATGCATGCAAAGATAACATCCAGTAACTAGAAGATTGGGTATTTTTCTTTGAGCTGGAGTATCTGAAGATTGGTCCGTGGTAGCTGAAGTATCTGAAGATTGGTCCATGGTAGCTGAAGTTCTGAAGATTGGTCCGGCGTAGCTTTGGAAATCAATTTCCGTCATCACCTAATTCAGTCATCTTGCGAAGTTAATATCTTTTGATCCGTAGATCCGATCGATTTGATTTTTATTGGGTTAGATTCATAATTGAATCTAGTTTCTACAGTTCAAAGTTCATGTCAATCTAATGGTTGGATCTTCAGTAATCTTGTTTTTTAATATAGGTCCGTCGTAGCCTTTGAAATCAGTTTCCTTCATTATTTGATCTAGATTTGTTTCAGCCATCTTGTGAAGGACATAACTCTCGATCCACAGGTATGATTGAGTTTATTCTTTTTGGGTTAGCTTCAGAATCGAATATAGTTTCTGCAGTTAAAATTTCACATCGATCCAACGGTTGGATCTTCAGTAATGTCTGTTTTAGTGAATATGTGTCAGGATGTTTTCATGTGGTCCGACGTAAACTGACTTTCCCTGCTACAGTAGAAATTTGGTCCGACGTACACGTGAAAATCTCTGTTCGAACTCCGAAGTGAAGTTTGGTCTGGCATACATGTGCAAATTTGGTCTGGTGCAACAAGGTTCTTGTTGAATACAACTCAAGTGATCTGAGGTTGTTTGGGGTATTTCAAAAGTCGAAAAATTGATTTTAGCTTCCGCGCAATCATTCACCCCCCCTCTGTTTGCTAGATTAGTACATTTCGATCCTACAAGTGGTATCAGAGCAATGTTTTTCTAATTAATCTTAGCCGGTGATTAGAAATCATAAGCAATGGATAGATATTCGACAAAACCTTGTGTTTTCGATGGTGTTGATTTTCAGTTTTGAAAAGCCAAGATGGAGGCATACATTCAAGCTCAGGGTTTTGCAATTTGGGAGAAGGTCTACAAACCATATGAAGTGCCCGAGAACGACAACGTTAACGACGCCAATCGCGCACATGTTGAACCAAACAGCAAGGCGCACAACTTGATCATCCAGGGCTTGGGACGCAGCGACTTCGACCGAGTGGTTCATCTTCGATCCGCATATGAGGTATGGAAATCTCTTTGTGACTATCATGAAGGATCAAACACTGTCAAAGAGGTTCGCCAAGATATTTACAAAAAAGAATATATGCGTTTCGAGATGAAACCTGGTGAGTCCGTGGATGGCTTTTTTTGCACGCTTTAATAAAATTCTTAGCAATTTGCGTGCTGTTGGTGTTAGTTTCTCGGATACTGCTAATGCTAGACAAATGCTTAGTGCTTTGGACATGTCGATGTGGGAGATGAAAGTAACATCTATACAAGAATCTACTATCATGAGCACACTCACATTAGATGTTCTTTATTCTAAGTTGAAGACTCATGAATTAGATGTTCTTGCTAGAAAGGGTAATTCTAAATCGATTGCTTTGACCTCTAACCCTAACATGTCAAATGCTAATTCTTCTTCAAGTTTTGCTTTGTCTTCCTTGTCTTCACTAACTGATGAACAGATCGAGGAATTTCCTGAAGAAGACTTGGCACTACTCTCCTCTCGCTTTAATAAAGCTTTGTAGAATGTGAGAATGAGGAAGAGAGTTGGTGGTGGCCCTCTAAGATGCTATGAGTGTGGTGATCTCAACCACATTCGTTCAAATTGTCCTAAACTTGCAGGTAAAGCATCAAGGGAGGAGAAGGACAATGACAAAAGAAAAGAAAAGAAGAAGTTCTCTCCAATTGATAGAAAGAAGAGGAACTTCATCAATCGCAAAGTTGTCCACCGGGTTCTTTCCGCTCTTGAACAAGTAAATTTGAGCGATGTGGACTCGGAGAGCAGTGAAGATAACACAACAATTCCAAGCAAGCATGAATTGACAGGTTGTGTCTCATGGCTAGAAGCAACAGCGACTTCACCGAGGGTGATCATGACAATGACTTCAATGAGGTAGAACCTTCTTATGATGAATTAGCTATTCTTTGTTGCTCGTCTCGGTAAATTGCTTGATAAACACGACAAGAAAATTAAGAAACATGGCGTTCTTGTGGAATCATTGAATTACGAAATCGCTAGACTTAAATCTTTGATTCACGATGATGATGCTTGCAAAATATGTGACTTAATTTACAATGAGCTCACTTTGCTTAGGAAAGAACATGCTTTCTTATTACGACAAAATAAGAAAAATGAGAAACATGTTAGACATGCTAGTTGTTCCACGATGATTTGCATAATTCAATTTCTTGTTCTAAATGTTCAATTCTTGAATTGAAATTGAAAGATGCAAATGCTAGAGTTTCTCAAATGACAAATGATTTGCTCACACATGAGGTTCTTTCATGCTCAACTTGCATCGCAAGCAAAAAGGAAAAGTGGGCGTTCCTGTAATAATTGTTTAACTCTTTCTCGAAAGGTTGATTAATTGGAAAAATCTTTAGAACGTTTCACTAAAGGAAAGAAAAACCTAAACATGATTTTGGATCAATCAAGGGTCAGACTCATAACAAAGGTTTAGGTTTTGATTCTTATGCTCATCATAAATCAATTGCTCCCACTTGTTGTTAAGGCACTTGAAAGTGAAAATTTTGAAATTGTCAATGAGCCTAAGAAAGCATTTTTAAGTCTCTTTGGAGTTTTATCTTCTACTATAATGAATGCAAATGTTGCTTCTACCTCTAAAACTAAACATCATGTTAAGTACACTTGCACTCATTGTGGCAGAGATGGACACTTAGTAGATTTTTGCTTTAGACTAGCCAAACAAAAAAAGAAAGAAAAGGCTAAGGCTAGGTCTAATTTTAGACAGGCACGCTTTACTCCTCATTATGTGCCTAGGGTGATGCAAACACCTTTTATTGCTAGAAACACGGGAAAGGGCAAATCTGATTTTGTGCATAAGAACACTCGTGTTGTGCCTCTTTGTTATGTGTCGCGTGTCTCGATCTTTGGATTCCTAAACATCTTATTTCTAACTTGATCTTGAGGCCTCGACATTTTCTGCTTTATGTATGCTTCTCGCGAGGAAGGAGAACATATGGCTAGTGGATTTGGATGCTCACGCCACATGTCGGTGATGAAAATTGGTTTTCCTCCTCACTCGTGCATCTCGTCTTTGAAAGTGTAACTTTTGGAGATGCTTCTTCAAGCTCGATTGTGGCAAAAGGTGCAGTCTTGGGTAAATGACAAGTTTATGTTTAAAGATGTGGCTCTTGTTGAAAACCTGAAATATAACTTGTTGTCTGTATCTCAAATGATTGATGAAGACCTTGAGGTATGCTTTAAGAAAAATGAATGCAAAGTGTTAGATGCTTCAAGTGAACTTGTTTTCCGGATTTCTCGATTTGGAAGAGTGTTTAAAGCTAATTTTGATGTATCACCTTCTTCTAAGGATAGGTGTCTAGTTGCCAATGTTTCTAAAGATTTATTCTTTTGGCATCGTAGACTTGGTCACGTTGGTTTTGATCATCTAACACGTGTTAGTGGTTTAGACCTCATTCGTGGTTTGCCTAAGCTTAAGGGTGATAGCGATATAGTATGCTCTTCTTGTAGACATGGTAAAATGATTGCAGGTTCACATCCACCTCTTACTATGGTGATGACAAGCGCGCGGACAACTACTACATCTTGACACGGTTGGACCTTCTCGAGTTCGATCTTATGGAGGTAAATGGTACGTTCTTGTGATTGTTGATGATTATTCAAGATACTCTTGGGTTTATTTTATGGCATGTAAAGATGAGGCTTTTAGTCATTTTAGAAGTCTTGTTC
Source organism: Otatea glauca (assembly GCA_036346275.1). NCBI lineage: Eukaryota > Viridiplantae > Streptophyta > Magnoliopsida > Poales > Poaceae > Otatea > Otatea glauca. The sequence continues at coordinate 553,069 of CM070734.1, read as the reverse complement.
TTAGATTATCTATTGATCACTCAGGGTCTCTTAGAGCAATTAGAAGTGATAATGGAACTGAATTTAAAAATTCTTCATTTGATCACTTTTGTACTAAAAAAGGAATTGATCATCAATTTTCATCTCCTAGAGTACCTCAACAAAACAGTGTAGTTGAACGGAAAAATAGAACTTTGGTGGAAATGGCTGGGACCATGCTAGACGAATATCAAACTCCTAGAAAGTTTTGGGCTGAAGCGATATCAACTGCATGTTATGTTTCAAATCGTGTTTACTTATGATCAAAATTGGGTAAAGCGCTTATGAACCGGTTTGGACATAGGCCTAGCGTTTCTCATTTGAGTTTTGGGCGCAAATGCTTTGTCTTGAAATCTGGAAATCTTGATAAATTTGAGGCTAGATCGTTGGATGGCATTTTCTTGGATACCCGCTCATACACGTGGCTACCGTGCACTTGTTTTGGAAACTAACAAAATTGTAGAAACCTGTGAAGTTTCTTTTGATGAGGCTAGTCCAGGTACTAGACCTGACAATGCAGGTATAGGTACATATGTTCAGGGGGAGAGTATCTTTGTTCATGAGGACGATGATGATGATGTTGAGAATGAAGTATTGATTCCTACTGTACAACCAGCTGTAGCACCTTTGGCACCTACCACTACATCACATACAGCTGAGCATCCTCAAGCTACAACATCATCTGTACATGCTGAAAATGAAGATGAAGAAGGAGAAGTTTATGAAATTACAGCTCCTTTGCACATTCAGAGAAGGCATCCACCTGAACAGATGATTGGAGATTTAAATGAGAGAGTCACCCGGTCTAGGTTTATTGCTTCTGATTCTCATGCTCATTCTGCTTTTGTTTCTTCTTTTGAACCCAAAGATATATCTCATGCATTAACTGACGAATCTTGGATCAATGCCATGCATGAGGAATTAGAGAATTTTGAATGTAATAAAGTCTGGAAACTTGTTTCACCTCCTCTTGATTTTAATATTATTGGAACAAGATGGGTTTTCAAAAATAAACAAAGTGAGGATGGTGTTGTTGTTAGAAACAAAGCTAGATTGGTTGCTCAAGGTTTTTCACAAATTGAAGGTTTAGATTTTGATGAAACCTTTGATCCTGTTGCTAGAATTGAAGCCATTAGAATTCTTTTAGCATTTGCTGCATCTAAAGGTTTTAGATTGTATCAAATGGATGTGAAAAGTGCTTTTCTAAATGGCTATATCAATGAGGAAGTTTATGTTAAGCAACCACGGTTTTGAAAATCCAAAGTTTCGGATCATGTTTACAAATTGTCAAAAGCTTTGTATGGTTTAAAACAAGCCCCTAGAGCATGGTATGATAGGCTAAAAACCTTTTTACTTGAAAAGGGGTTTACAATGAGAAAAGTTGACAAAACTCTCTTTTTACTCAAGCAAGGCAATGATCAATTATTTGTTCAGATTTATGTTGATGATATTATCTTTGGTGGTTCCTCTCATGTTTTAGTGTCTGAGTTTTCAGAAATCATGAAGAAGGAATTTGAGATGAGTATGATGGGTGAATTAACTTACTTTTTAAGACTGCAAATCAAACAAGCAAAGGAAGGTACTTTTGTTCATCAAAGTAAGTACACAGAAGATTTGCTTCGTCGCTTTGGGATGGAAAATTGCAAGCCGATCATGACACCCATGGGAGGCACTTGCACACTTAATCCAAATGAAGATGGTGAGCCGATTGATCAAAAGGAATATAGAAGCATGATAGATTCACTTTTGTACCTCACTGCATCAAGGCCAGATATACAATTTGCTGTGTGCTTGTGTGCTCGTTTTCAAGCTTCCCCACGTGCTTCACATCGACAAGCCGTCAAGAGGATTTTCAGGTATCTTCATGGTACTCAAGACTTTGGCATATGGCTTTCTGCTTCCTCATGCATTAGTTTAAGAGCATTTTCTGATGCTGATTTTGGAGGTTGTAGAATTGATAGAAAAAGTACATCTGGTTCATGTCACTTCTTGGGTAATTCTCTTATCGCATGGTCATCTAGAAAACAATCTTCTGTTGCACAATCAACTGCTGAATCTGAATATGTGGCTGCTGCTAGTTGTTGTTCTCAAATTCTTTGGATAGTAGCTACACTTAAAGATTATGGGGTTAATTTGGATAGTGTTCCTCTTTTGTGTGATAACACTAGTGCAATATGCATTGCTAAGAACCCTGTGCAACATTCTAGAACAAAACACATTGAGATCGATTTCACTTTCTTAGAGATAATGTAGAAAAGGGAAATATTGTGCTTCATCATGTGGATCTTGAACATCGGTTAGCGGACATTTTCACAAAACCTTTATCCTCTTCTCGTTTTGCTTTTATTAGGGAGAACTTGGGTTGGTTCATCCGATGGGATATTTTGAGGGGAGTTTTTTGAAGTTTACGTAATATTTTGTAACATATTTTTATTTTGTGTGTTTCTTAAATGAAAAACAAAAAAATAATAAAAAGTACTAAGCATTGAATTTCATACACATGTTTATTTTGAAGCCATGTTTATGTTTCAAGGTTTTTGCAACTTCTTGTCTATACATATATGGTGTAGTTTATGACATGACTTTTTAACTGGTATGACAACTTGAATTAAATTTTGTCATGATTGAACTTTCTTGGCAACCTTGATCCGGTTCAAAATGTGCTTAATATGCAAGTTAAGTGCTAAAGCTAAAAGAGTGATTGTTGATAAATTCAAGAACTAGGTTATGTACTGTCGCACTTCTTCTTTATGAGACTGCTTATCATTGCACTTTGATATGAACTTGGAAGAGGTTGTGTATGACCGAAACCATGAAACCTTAAGCTTGTGACTGCTTGGCATGGTTGAAAAGTAAGGCTGATGGTGCATGTAATTCCTTGCAATTGTTATTGTTGCAATCAATTAATGAATCAGTTTTTTAAGCACAAATAAAGTGCACAAAAAATCAATGTTTTCAGGTCTTAAGATTGTTGAGAAAGGGAGATCATGCCATGCAAAAAAATCATTAATAGTACTTGATTTCTAGTTATGCTTACTCTACATTATTTATGTGTAGATTTGAAGGTGCAAGTACTTTTGATAGCATGACTTGGTGATCAATTTGTTACATTTGTGCATGACTCATAATGCTTAGTACATGTAAAAAAACATAAAGGGGGAGAATTTTGCTCTCTTTCTGCATTCTTGATGAATCCATTGTCAAAGGGGGAGAATTTTGGAGTCAAAGGGAGAAATTTTTGGACACACATTGCACATTCACACACATTTTTTCCTCTTTCATTTTTCTTCTTTTTAGGGGTAGATTATTTCTTCTTTTTAGTGGAAGATTTTTCAATTTTTTTTGGTTACACAAATAAAATCTCTTTAAAATTTCTTGTAAGGTGAATGCCAATGTTCAGTTCTAAATGGTGTTGCCAATGTTTTCATCTAGGGGGAGATTGTGAAATCATGTGCTGAAAAATTGGCTGAGTAATGAAATTGGCATTGCAAAGTGGTTGTGATTATGGTATGTGTGGTGCTTGTGCATGTGCTATGTCTGATGATTATTTGATATGCTGGTGATAGCATGATATTGGTTTTTCTTGATGCAATGCGCTCGTGTGAATGTTTGCATTGATTGATGTTGAGTCAAGTCGTGGACTTGTGCTTGGATTTGTTTTCTTGTTTATTCATGTGCAGGTGTTGCTAGAGGGCGAACGTGGTCGATGACGGGACCGGAACTATGTTCATGGAGGAACTGAGGTTCGGGACTAGATTCAGAGAAGGAATCGAGGTCTTGGTGATCAAGGATGTCATGCGGAACGTTCGGGCTAGAGAACATGCACATGGAGGCTGCTTAGTCATGCATTTACAGCATGTGGGCTGTACATGCGTGCAAGAGTTGTTTTTGGCCATGTTGGGTCAGGTTGAGATGTATACAGACTCTTTCCATGTTGGAAGTGGAGTTGTATTCAATCTCTTTATGTTTGCTCAGTATAAATAGGGGGAGGTGTCTCCTGTTTATTTTTGAACGCTAAGATTTTAGGGTTTGTACTCTTTTGTTTGGAGTCTTGTGTCAGTTAGACAAAGAGAAATAAAAAGAGAACTTTTATGGTCGAGTGCTTCTCATGGCGTGGATTGCTAGCTCTTTCCGCCGCCTCTGTGATTTCGTTTTCCTTGCGGTCAGAGAATTTCTTTTCTCCCTAGCACCAAGTCTGGAGGTCCTGTGTTGTGAAGAAAAATTCAGGTGACTAGAAGTTTTCACGTTGGTGTTGGCGACTAGAAGTTGCATCGATTGATGCATGCATGTTTGGAGGTGTATGCATGCAAAGATAACATCCAAGATAACTAGAAGATTGGGTATTTTCTTTGGCCGAGTATCGAAGATTGGTCCGTGGTAGCCAAGTATCGAAGATTGGTCCGTGGTATTGAAGTTCGAAGATTGGTCCGGCGTAGCCTTGGAAATCAATTTCCGTCATCACCTGATTCAGTCATCTTGCGAAGGTAATATCTTTTGATCCGTAGATCCGATCGAGTTGATGTTTATTGTGTAAGATTCACAATTGAATCTAGTTTCTAAAGTTAAAATTTCATGTCAATCTAACAGTTGGATCTTGGTAATCTTGTTTTTTAAGATAGGTCTGTCGTAGCCTTTGAAATCAGTTTCCATCATTATTTGATCTAGATTTGTTTCAGCCGTCTTGCGAAGGACATAAATCTCGATCCACATGTCTGATTGAGTTGATTCTTTTTCTGGTTAGCTTCGGAATCGAATATAATTTCTACAGTTAAAATTTCACATCGATCCAACGGTTGGATCTTTAGTAATTTCTGTTTTAGTGAATATGTGTCAGGCTATTTCCATGTGGTCCGCCAGAACCGACTTTCCACCTTTCTGATAGAAATTTGGTCCGTGACACGTGAAAATCTCTGTCAGAACTCGAGCGAAGTTTGATGCAGCATACATGTGCAAATTTGATTTGGTGCAATAAGGTTCTTGTTGAATACAACTCAAGTGATCTGAGGTTGTTTGGGGTATTTCAAAAGTCGAAAAATTGATTTTAGCTTCCGCGCAATCGTTCACCCCTCCTCTATTTGCTAGATTAGTACATTTCGATCCTACAGCGTGAGAGGCCTCGCAATTGTTGAAAATCCCTCTATAAACCGTCGGTAGTAACCTGCCATTCCCAGGAAACTACGCACCTGAGTAACAAACTTCGGATGCTCCCAGTGCAGGACTGTCTCCACCTTGCTCGAGTCTGCTGCCACTCCTTTCACAGTCATCCAATGACCAAGAAATTCAACCTTCTCCCTCCAAAAAGCACACTTGCTGAACTTAGCGTACAACTGTTGTTCTCGCAACCTTTCTAAGACCAACCTCAAATGTTCAGCATGCTCTTCTTCTGTCTTCGAGTAAACCAGGATATCGTCTATAAAGACAACAACAAACTTATCTAGATACTCCATGAAAACCTTATTCATCTTATTCATGAAATATGCCAGCGCATTGGTCAATCCGAACGACATAACTATAACTCATAATGTCCATATCTCGTTGAGAATGCGGTCTTCGGGACATCTTCTGCTCGAATCTTCAGTTGATGATATCCTGAACGAAGGTCTATCTTGGAGAAGATTCCTGCTCCCCTCAACTGATCAAATAAGTCGTCGATTCTTGGCAACGGGTACTTATTCTTAATTGTTACTTCATTAAGTGCTCGATAATCGATACACATCCTTAGACTTCCATCCTTTTTCCTTACAAACAAAACTGGCGCTCCCCATGGCGATGAGCTTGGTCTTACGAAGCCTTTCTCCAACAGCTCTTCAATCTGCTTCTTCATTTCTACTAGTTCATCAGTTAGCATCCGATAGGTTCTTTTTGCTATCGGTGCTGTTCAAGGTGCTAACTCAATGACAAACTCGATGTCACGATCTGGCAGCATTCCTGGCAGATCCTCTGGAAATACATCTGGGTATTCCCTGACCACTGGCACATCTTCTATACTGACGATTTTCATACTATTAACCATTAATTGACCATCACGAACTGTTGTCGCTTGGAATCCCACTTTCTCTCGTCTAAGGCTCTCATTGGATACAACCCTTCGACCGCAATCCAATACTGTCTTATGCTTGATCAACCAGTCCATACCGAGAATAACATCTAAAACTTGGGTATCTAACATGATCAAGTTCGCTAGGAACTCTACCCCATTAATTAGCAGCTTAACTCCCAAGCACCCAAGGCTAGATCTTAACTCAGATCCCGGGGCTTGGACTAACATCACACATTTAAGATTTTTCATAATAAAACCATTTTCAGATGCAAAGGCCCGAGAGACAAATGAATGTGAAGCTCTCAAATCAAATAAGACTGTTGCAGGCACCGAGTTTACCAAAAACTTACCCAGCACGACGTCTGACGCTTCTTGAGCTCCATCTGCGGTGATGTGCTTGACTCTGCCCAGAATAGTAGCTTGAGGCGTCGCTCCTGCCTGTCTAGTTCCGCGGCTAGCTCCTGTCATCGGCGCCTTAGTAGGTGTCGTTCCAAGGTTGAAACGCACTGGCGTGATACCTCCTTTCTGGGGACATCTATTAGCATAATGCCCCAACTCATTGCAACTGTAGCACCTTCTGGCGGCTGACTGCTGCACTCCTCCTTGAGCATTGTTACCTTGGGCCAGCGTCTGATAACTCTGTCCTGGTGGCCGCGACGCAGGTGTTGCTGGTTTGTTAACAGCTTGCGGTTGGAACCTGGCAAACTGTTGGGTGTCATCCTCATTCGCAGGTGGTTAGGGCGTCCACTTTGGTTGGTCATCAAGCGCTTGCGATTTTCCCCCAGTTCTTTGCGCTTATCCTACAGAATCAAAGCCTTGTTTACCAATTCTTGAAAATCCGAAAAAGTGTGGGTAATTAGCCCAATCTGCAGCCCTGAGTTTAGTCCCTTCATGAAGCAGGACTGCCTGGCCTTGTCGGTCGCTACGTCTTCAGGAGCATAGCAAGCTAACTGCGTGAATTTATTCAAGTAATCGGCCACCGGTTGGCCTCCTTGCTTAAGCGCCTGAACTCTTCCTTTTCAGTCCATCATCCCTTAGGTACATGATATCTTTGGCGGAAGGCCGTTGCAAACTCTTCCCATGTGATTTCCATGGGTGCTTCATGGCGTGTGATGGTTCTCCCACCATTCTCGCGGTGTTCCCTCTAGGCGATGGGATGCGTAAAGAACCTTCTCATGGCCTTCACATTGAGTGATGTCTGACTTCCTCTTAATGGTTCTTAGCCAATCATCCGCTTCAAGGGTTGACATTGCACGAGAATATTGGCGGCGGGTCCTCATAAAATCGACAACTTGGAGTAAGGGCGAGGCCCGCCATTGTTGTTCAGGCAGCGGGGTTGTTGATTGCAGCCATATTGGTCATCTGCTGCATCATTGTCTGCATCAACTGAGTTTGCGCAGCGAGAAAAGCTCCCAAATTCTGCATATCCACTGGTGGTGCTTGCTGCGGTGGTGCTCTTCATTAGGATTGTTGCTTGAGCGCAGACCACTTCCTGAAGCTCCGTTGTTGCTGCGGGTGTTCACCATCTGCTTGATTGCTTCTTGGGTTAGGAAAGATAGATGTAGCATAGATAAGATGCAAGAATTTCTAAGGCGGGGAAACAGGTTAAATCCAACTTAAATAATCTTTATTAATACTTGGTATGGTTCCTTACAATGCCTAAGGGCTTTGCAAAACATACTGCACACTCAGCAACCAATTAAGAACCAAACTAAACATGCAACCTTAATGTCTACTAAAAGGTAGAGACTAACTTAAAGACGCGACCCAACACTCGAGTCTCAACACAACTCCAAGACCGACTCTCACTCATCCAGCCACCCCGGCTGAGACTGATCCGGCGCATGCACCGGTGGGTGGGCTGGCATGGGTGCGAACCTGTCCTAGTGACCCTCTGCTAGCTCCTCAGGCTCCCACTCATGCTCCTCTGGGTTTTCTTCTTCTTCTTCTTCTTCTTCTTCTTCTTCTTCTTCTTCTTCTTCTTGGCGATCCCATCTGGTTCCTAAACGACCTGGTCCGCCACCTCCTCGGCTACCTGCAAGGCATCCTCCAGCTCGCTGATTGTGGAATATAGGAACCAAGGGGTCCTCAGGGCAAGCCCAGGAGGAAGGCCCAGAAGATATTTCTTACGTCAGGCTTCATCTACCGAACGGAAAGGGGCATACCCTAAAAGAAGTTGAACATGTATTTGGATATATTAGAAACAGTTGTAATCCGAGTCGTTACAGGATAGTTAAAGATGTAAGCTCTATCTTGTAACCGACTAGAGTTTCTTAACCAATCAGGATTCTGTAAGCCGCCCCCCACTATATAAGGGGTAAGGCAGGCGGCGATAGGAAGAAGAGAGCCATAGAGCATAGCACACCACATATCGCCCAGAGCATATTGCGCTTTGAGCAACCTCTGATCCAAGGGATCCATATAATTCCAGCACACAGGATTAGGGTATTACCTCCATCGCTGAGGGCCTGAACATGTCTAAACCCCTCATCTTGTGTGACCATCGAGTCTGAGATCCAGCGCCTACCCCATAAATTCATTACCGACTACAAAAGTCGACAGTTGGTGCGCCAGGTAGGGGAAGCGCTTCAATCTGTTCCCACAGACTCGATGGCATCAACCAGTGGATTCATCGCGACCTTTGTCTCCGGTCAGGTCTTTCGCTTTGGAAGCCTGGACTTCGTCGCTGATATGCGCGGAGAGCTTGTCCGTCAGGATCGGAGCCAGATCCAATCTGGCGGAATCCAGGGCAAACCATCTCAGGTACATTACTCTGTTTTACCTGAAAAACCAGTCGGCTCCATTAGGAACGGCTGCGACTTTCGCGGCGTCTTCTCAATTGAAGGACAAAAGACCGATCTCCATCAAGAAGATCGCAACGACATGGGAGAAGATCGCCGATGTAAGGGTAAGGAGATCCAAACACAGTCTCTCCGATCTTTGGGTCGCAATGTCAGGAGGACATGCGCAATCAAGTTGGGGATCGATCCGTCTTCCGCACACAATGCAAAGCGTCGCCGCTTCGAAGACGCTCCTCGACACACTGGACCCGATGATTGCATCGGATAGTCCGGCAGCCCCGATTGTGGCTCACATCAAGGCCATGGTGACGGTGGCAGCCATCCAGCAAAATCAAGAGAAGCTGGTTGGAGAAGCGCACTCGCGCTCCCACGCGGCCACTCGAGTCGCCAGCAGTCGGACTGCAACCAGTTGGAGCGTTGACAGCCGGCGCCATGCACCGCCTACTGGAGACACTCGACAGATCCTTGACCGCGATCTTCGCCTGGACATCACGGCCAGGCGACGAGAACGAAAAGAGGAAGAAAGACTTGGACGCCGCGACGACTACGAGCGTTTCGGCGTCGGCTACGATCGGCGGAACGACCAAAGGTATGACGACCACGACGATCACAGAGTTCATCATCGCCGGGGAGGGAGTGACGATGGACGCCGAGTCAATGACTCGCCGCGCCGAACCTCACCCCGACATGTTGATGGCCATCGCCGAGTTGGAAGATCGCCGCGCCGGAGTCCCCCCCGGCATGATGAAAGATCTATCGATGGGATCCGAGCATTCACTCCCCGGCTTCGCCGAGTGGTTTGGCCCGAGGGTTTCAACCCCAAAGGCATTGTAAAGTTCGACGGGGAGCGAGATCCCGAGGCTTGGCCGCAAGTCGCTTTGGCGATTAAGGCGCGGGAAATCGAACCGTCATGGCAAACTATTTGCGGTCAATCTCAACCCCTCGGCGCAAGCATGGCTCACGGGCCTCCCCGCCAACTTCGGTAGACTCTGGGTGACTGTGCGAGCAATTCATCGCCAACTTTGTGGAACCTATGAGAGGCACAGTACTCGTGGGACTGTATCAACTACACGGAAGAAGGATGAAAGCGAGAGATTTCATCGGCGCTTCATGCGAAGAAGAACACCGTCAGAGACGTGTCCGAAGCGGTGGTGGTGGCGGCCTTCCAGAAAGGGGTAAGCGATCCTGATCTTATTAAAAAATGTCCAGGAAGCACCCGACCACCGTAAAAGAAATGTTTGCGCTAGCCGACCGCTACGCCACGGCTTTAGATGCCCTGGCAGAACGACAAGAAGATCATCCCCCACAGAAGAGCAAGGGCGATAAGCGGAGTCCTCTAAACACAAGGAAAGAAAGCGCAGGGCGAGGAGTGGTCGCGATGGCGAGCACACACGGCCCCGAGCCGCTCGGAGAGAGGCACCCGACTACGGACACCGTCATGGAAGCGATCGCCCTTTCCACCCCAAGGAAAGCACGCCGCCAAGGCGCTTCACTCGAAGCGTTTCTTGTGCGAAAGTCAATGGCAACCAGCCCACCAAGGGTGAAGTTGCTCCGAGAAGAAGGAACTCCCGGATGAGGAAGATTTCGAGGGCGAGCAGAACCGAACTACATCTCGGGGCTCAAGCTGGATATGAGTACAAGAGAAACTTACGGATGTGGGACCCGGTGGGGTGATCCCTTGGTCAAAGGTGTTCGGGACCTCAGGCCATCTTGAATCTTGAGTCATTGGTTCCACTGTGTTGATCTCCGGCGGTAAGTTTTTGCTTCGGACTCGGTCGTCTGTGCGTGAAGCTCAAGAGAGTCTGATCGATGGCGGAAGTGGGCTCAATGTCCTATTCGCCGGGACTTTCGGCGACATGAACATCCTCGCTCGGGTGAGGCCAAGCACTCACCCTTCCATGGAGTGATCCCGGGCTTCCTCTTTTCCCTCGGACAAATTTCTCTGCGTTCGTTCGGTACCAAGGATAACTTCGGGCCGAATACATCGGGCCGAGGTAGCTAATTTGAGACGGCGTATCATGCCATCTTGGGAAGGCCTGGATTAGCCAGATTCATGGCCGTACCTCATTACACCTACTCGGTATTGAAGATGCCGGGACCCAACGGAGTCATCTCGCTTCGAGGCGACATCAAGCGATCCTCGCAATGCGATCGGGAGAATCATGAACTTGCTGAGTTACAGGAAGCAAATATCCAGGCCAAAAATATCCAAGCTGAGGCCGCCACGCTCCAAGACGAAGGAGAAGTCCCATCAAAGAAGCAGGCCACCTCAGGAATCAAGCCTGGTGAAGGAACCAAAAGGATCGTTCTTGACCCATCCGACATGTCTAAAACGACCATGGTCGGGACAGGGCTCGAGGACAAATAGGAAAGCGCGCTCGTCACCTTCCTCCAAGCTAACAAGGATATTTTCGCCTGGAAGCCATCAGATATGCTAGGTGTACCAAGGGAGGTGATCGAGCACTCTCTCCATGTTGATGAGAAGTCAAAACCCGTCAAACAGAGGCTTCGGCGGTTTGCCCCGGATCGTCAGAACACCATAAAACAGGAAATCACGAAACTCCTAGCCGCAGGTTTTATCAAAGAAGTGTATCATCCTGATTGGTTAGCGAATCATGTATTAGTTCAAAAGAAGAATAAGACTTGGCGCATGTGTGTTGATTATACCGATCTCAACAAGGCGTGCCCAAAGGATCCCTTTGGGCTGCCCCGAATCGATCAAGTGGTCAACTCGACCGCAGGTTGCGAAATTTTGAGCTTTCTTGACGCATATTCGGGCTATCACCAGATTCGCCTAAAAGAAGAAGACCACATCAAGACCTCGTTCATCACGCCTTTCGGAGCTTACTGCTACACCACGATGGCGTTCGGGCTGAAAAACGCTGGCGCAACTTATCAGCGCGTGATACAACGGTGTTTTCACGCCCAGCTCGGGCGCAATGTGGAGGCGTATGTGGATGACGTTGTTGTAAAAACTCGGGAAAGGAAAGATATTATCATCGACCTAGTCGAGACTTTCGAAAGTTTAAGGGCTTTCAACATGAAGCTGAATCCTGAGAAGTGTGTTTTGAATATCTTGGAAAAGCGCCGGATTTATCGTGTCACAACGAGGCATTGAAGCCAACCCGGAGAAAGTCAAGGCGATATCAAATATGGAACCGTCGACTAGCCAAAAAGACATCCAAAAGCTTACAGGATGTATGGTCGCTTTAAGCAGGTTCATCTCCCGACTGGGTATGCGAGGAATGCCTTTCTTCAAACTACTTAAGAAACAAGATAAGTTCCAGTGGACGTCGGAAGCGCAACAAGCATTTGAAGATCGAAGACCTTCACGGCGACACCTCTGTGTTAGTCTCGCGATGCGGAAGAACCCTTATTACTCTACATCGCGGCAACGGCACATGTAGTCAGCACTGCGATCGTCGTAGAAAGGGAGGAAACGGCTCAGGCGCACAGAGTCCAACACCCGGTATACTTCATTAGCGAAGTCTTAAGTGAGTCTAAGGTACGGTATCCACAAGTGCAGAAGCTACTATATGCCGTACTCCTTACATCTCGCAAGCTTAAGCACTACTTCCAAGAGCATGTCATTTCGGTGGTCACCTCCTTCCCGATCGGAGATATACTTCACAACCAGGAGGCCAATGGGAGAATTGCCAAATGGGCAGTTGAACTCGGGGCTTTTGATATTCAATTCAAACCCCTCACGGCTATCAAATCCCAAGCACTTGCCGACTTCACGGCCGAGTGGACGAAATTGCAGCACCCGACGATTACTGAAGATCTCGAGTATTGGATGATGTACTTTGACGGATCCCTCATGCTCAGCGGCGCGGGGGCTGGTATAGTACTCATATCACCAGGCGGAGAAAGATTGAGGTACGTCCTCCAAATATTTTTTCCCGCATCCAACAATGCCGCCGAGTATGAGGCACTCATTCACGGGCTCCGTATCGCCATATCTCTCGGCATCCGACGACTGGCGGTTCGCGGAGATTCAATGCTCGTGGTCAACCAAGTGCAGAAGGAATGGTCTTGCATCGAGGACAACATGACAGCATATTGCCAGGAAGTGCGCAAGCTCGAAGGAAACTTCGATGGGCTCGAGCTCATTCACGTGCTTCAACGGGACAACGAGGCGGCTGACGAATTGGCGAAGATGGGATCCTGTCGGTCCAAGGTACCCGTAGGAATATTCGTAGAAGAAATTCATAAACCCACGATCGCTTCGGCCAAAAGCGAGCGATCCGGTGGAAAAAGGAAAGAAGCGGTCTTGATTATCACCCCAGATTGGACAGCTCCATATTTGGACTACCTGACAGAAGACAAGCTGCCCGAGGATCACGTCCAAGCCGAGCGGGTCATGCGCCGAAGCAAGAGTTATGTAGTCATCATCGGCATAAGCAGTATCCGTTATTAGCCAGGGGCGAGCAGGGGGTGGCGGGACTCGATGAATCTCTTCAACCTCGGGGGACGAGCAGGAGGCTGGCTCTGGAGCTACGGGACTCGGCGCGAGCGAGAGGAATAGAAGGCGGTCCGAGGAGGGCGAGAGGGCCGACATCCCCGGTGGCTTCCCATCTAAAGCGCGAGCTTCTTGGGTTCTAGCCTCGATGGGGCCGCCGATCGGAGACCCGGCAGCACATCGACCAAAGGGTCCACGAGAAAGGAATCGTCAACAAGTGCGCAAAGACAAATAGAGTCGTGAGTAGCATACATTGGACTTCCTCATTTTCATCGGGGTTTCCTCGAATATTTTGACGCCCGGAAGAATCACTCGGACCATCGCCGACTGGAGCCCCGATTTTTTCTCGAAAACTCGAGGGCTTCAGCCCAAGATACGTCGGGGCCATGGGCTCACCGACGATAGGGGCGAAAGCGCGGAGCTTGCTCTGACGGATCCGAATTTTGGGACCGCCAACCGGTCGCCGGGAGGCCACGGGATCGTCGGGCAATGCCTTTTTCCCCTTCTTCGCGGTAGGGCTCTCATTGAAATCGAGCCCGCGCCGGAGAACGACACAGGCGGGATGCATTCCGGAAGAGGAGGAACATCAAGAAGCAATGCGGTCACGAGAATGAAGATCGAGTCGAAAAACTTCAGAGTACGAAAGGATATAAAAACTCACAGGCAAGACTCGCCTACCTCAGGCGGAGGGTGTGAGATGGTGAAGGACCTCGGGCACCTGACAGATAGCGTGTCGACGGCGGAGATGAAGAATTCTCGGCCCGCGCGCATACCTCCTCGGCGACAAGTCGTCGGGCGCTCCGGTCGGGTCATCCTTTCTCTGTAAGCAAATCCGGATGGATTCGCTCCTTGATGGGTGAACTCTGCGGACGATGAAGTGAAGAGCCAAACCTACTCCAGTAAGCCCGCTCTCCTTCAGCTTCTTGATCAATGCCAGGAGTTCGGACACTTGATCCATATCGATGGAATAATCAAGAGACCCCCAGGAAGCAGAGACGCGGGGACGGTGCCCAGTGAAGGGAGGTAGAGATGACTCGAGGTTGGCACAGTAAAACCATTCCCGATGCCAGCCCTTGTTAGAGGACTTAACGGGAATGGCGAAGTAATCCTTCTTCAGCCCTTCCCGCAGTTGAAATCCAGCGCCCTCAATAACCATGGGGTCGTTTTTGGAAGGGTAGGGTTTCAGGAGGTAGAGGTGACGGAAGAGGTCGAAATGAGGGCCAATACCCAGAAAGGCTTCACAAAGATGGACAAAGAGAGAAATTTGAAGGATAGAATTGGGGTTTAAATTCACCAATTTGATTTCGTAGAAGAAAAGAAGGCCACGGAGGAGCAGGCGATCGGAGACCAAGACGCGGTGGAAAAGGATTCGAAGACCACCACCTCTTGAGCGAGGTTGAAAGCAGTTCGCCGTGATCGGCGGCGGAGATCAGGGCTAAATCCGGCAGGATCCCGTCGTCGACCATGAACTTCAACCTCTCCTCAGTTGTTATAGAGGTCGTCCAATCTTGTGGTGAAGGCGGAGAAGAAGAAGAGGAAGACATTTTTTGCAGGAGAATTGATGGCGGCGCGAGAGGTCAAGAACAGCAAGGGTTAACCTTGGTGGAGGAGAATTCAGGAAAACAAAGAGGTGAAAGGAGAAAAGGCGTTGCAGAAGAATGAACCGCTGGACATCATCTGGACTAGTTTTTAAAGAAAGGACAATAGGGTCTCTGCTGAATCGGCGGGAAAAGGCTGCAAAACGTCTTAACCTTTCATATTCCTCATAAATGATTTGTAGGCCTGTTGCCTCGGCTTATGGGATTTGACAGGGCTTGACCAAGTCATGTACAGGCCACGTCGTCCCCCACGATGAGATTTGTTTTTCCACTTACCGTGTTAAGCGGGGTGGGGATGGTTTCCGATTTAGATGAGAATGTATCTTCCTACGGTACGCCCCGCGTTGGGCTTTTGGGTGGTTACCGCATGACGGAATCATGTACTGTGAGATTGAGCCCAAACAGGCGCAGATCTAAGGGAAAGCCCCACGAAGGCCGAGGACACTGTGCATTGATTTTAAGCGGGTACAGACATCCTTAGAACCACGTAAGTGATCGCTCCATGAGCCTAAGCGCATCAGACATCGATCGGAAAGGGTATCACTCGGCCAAGAGCCACGTAAGTGATACGCTCCATGAGAGCCTAAGCGCATCCGACATCGGTCGGAAAGGGTATCACTCGGCCAAGAGCCACGTAAGTGATACGCTCCATGAGCCTAAGCCATATCAGACATCGATCGGAAAGGGTATCACTCGGCCAAGAGTCACGTAAGTGATACGCTCCATGAGCCTAAGCGCATCAGACATCGGTCGGAAAGGGTATCACTCGGCCAAGAGCCACGTAAGTGATCGCTCCATGAGAGCCTAAGCCGTATCCGGCATCGATCGGAAAGGGTATCACTCGGCCAAGAGCCACGTAAGTGATACGCTCCATGAGAGCCTAAGGCGTATCCGACATCGGTCGGAAAGGGTATCACTCGGCCAGAGCCACCTAAGTGATCGCTCCATGAGAAACCTAAGCGCATCAGACATCGATCGGAAAGGGTATCACTCGGCCAAAAAGCGTAGCGATACGCTCCATGAGAGCCTAAGCGCATCAGGCATCGATCGGAAAGGGTATCGCTTCGGCCAAGAGCCACTAAATGTCGCTCCATGAGAGCCTATCGTATCAACACCCGGTCGGAAAAGGAACCACTCGGCCGAAAATTGTCAGACGTGATGCGTTCCTAGAAAGTCTAAAAATGACATCATTCAACAGTCGCTCGGTCGAAATCCGTGTAAGGAAATGATGAAGAACGCGAAAGTCGGATAAACATCTCGAGTTGGGTTGGGGATGGCGCAGCAGCGTTGATCGACCCGGAGTTGTATGAAGTATGATGAACTTCGCGTCGACCAGAAAACTAGATCCTACGGTGAAACGAACGCGTCATCAAGATCAAGTAATGCATGAGGTCCAGGGTGCCCTAGAATGGGACCATTCCACGATCAACAGATAGATAAGAACTTCGCTCCGATGAAAAAGATACTTCTTTATATATAAATTTCCTAAGCATTATGCCTAGGAAAATCTGGATTACATTGGCTGGAGCCCTAGACCTCTCCACGCCGCACTCGGCCGAGGGCCGCCACGAGCGCCTCCCTTGCCCTGTAGAGAGCAGGGAAACCGTCGAGGAGAACGTCGATGGAGGCACGATAGCGAGCGACCGCATCCACCTCGATTAACTCCGCCAAGCCGCGAGCAAACTCTTCCCATAATGCCGCAACCCTGGGATCTTGAGACACCGCGTGACGCCGCCGCCGCCTTACCATGGAGAAACGAAGATGAGAAGCAGAGAGATGGAAGACTAAAAGTTTGAAGATAGAACTTGTGTCGAGACGCTTCCCCTCTTTATAGCCGATTTTGACAAAGTCAGAGTAAATGCTCAATTATTAGGAATCGGAAGCCGAAGAGTTTTGGAGTTAAAATGGTTTCAGAAGACGAAGAGTTTCTTCTCGAAACAAAGCAAGTTAACGTAGGAAGAATGAAAACAGCCTCGAAGACTGCCCGATAACACTCCGCGAGGAGCCTTGAAGTTTCGGGCAGGAAAAGTATCAAATTTGCATTTTTGTGACACAAAAAGAAGTCCGCGAAGCTGCTAGCAGTAAAGACTGCCCGATAAAGGGTTGTACTTGAGAAAAATAAAAGGTCAGGATCTATAATCGAGTTCTTCATAATTCGCCTGTGGTAGAAAAAAGATTTTCGATTGGATAGGGAAACCAGTCGGGATTTCAAGCAGAGAGTTCGAGGCAAGCGATCGGATCATGAAGCACTCGAAAGTCATTGTGGAATATAGGAACCAAGGGGTCCTCGGGGCAAGCCAGGAGGAAGGCCAGAAGATATTTCTTACGTCGGGCTTCATCTACCAAGCGGAAAGGGTATACCTAAAGAAGTTGAACATGTATTTGGATATATTAGAAGCAGATTGTAATCAAGTCGTTCACAGGATAGTTAAAGATGTAAGCTCTATCTTGTAACCGACTAGAGTTTCTTAACCAATCAGGATTCTGTAAGCCGCCCCCCACTATATAAGGGGTAAGGCGGGCGGCGATAGGAAGAAGAGAGCCATAGAGCATAGCACACCATATATCGCCCAGAGCATATTGCGCTTTGAGCAACCTCTGATCCAAGGGATCCATATAATTCCAGCACACAGGATTAGGGTATTACCTCCATCGCTGAGGGCCTGAACCTGTCTAAACCCCTCGTCTTGTATGACCATCGAGTTTGAGATCCAGCGCCTACCCCATAAATTCATTGCCGACTACAAAAGTCGACACTGATGACTCTGGCTGCTACGTCATGGGTCTTCTGAAGCTCTCGCTCGATCACCCTCAGCGCCTCGTACTCTGTCTCCAGCTCCTGAGCAGTGTCCCTCAGGTGCTCCTCACGGCGGTGGCGAACTTCGGCAAGGTGTCTGCGATAGCACCTCCCCTCCACGATCCGTCGATCTTTGTACGCTCACATTATGCAGTGAAGTCGAACACGATGTCATGAAACTTCGTAGGTGTAGTCGTGGCAGATCCGTCGAAGAGCAAGTTTGGCAGCCTCCTAAATTCCAGCCTCGTACGTGAACCTCCGGGTAGTGATGTGGATCGGTCTGGTGGTCTCATCGCATTCTCGAGCGAAGATGGTCAGCTTGCAGAAGAACCCCCGATGCACACTGTTGACGTTCCAGTTGCTTCCTCGGTAGAGCGGACGATCGAAGCCTCCAATCACTTGAAGAACTCTCCACAGCTCCATGGCATAGCCACCCTGCCTCGACTCGAAGGACTGGAAGATCGGCATCTATTCAAAACAAAATTTTGAATAAGATCTCCACTCGAAACGACAATGAAAAGAAGGTAATTTTAGCAAGGATGAGAGTAGAAGAATGAGATAAGCCAAGAGTTTCTTATTAGTCAAATTTACCTTTTTCTTTAGAAAATAATTTTGGACACTCCTAAGAGATATCAACTACCTAGGGCCAAGACGTATAGTCAGTATGGCTCTGATACCACCTCTGTCGGGACCCGAATTTGCAAATCCGGATCCTCTGTGTATACCGCACTAGTCCAGGATCACGCTAGTACACACAGAGCTCAACATAGATGCTATCACGAGTCATACACAGTGAAATATAGCATAACTTTAATAATTAACAATAGCTGTTGTCTTACATGATTATTGCCACCGAGGGCTTAACTAAGAAATAGCAATTAAGCAACGGCAAAAATAAAGTAAGCGTAGCGACTCCCGGTTCACCACGAGCAAGCGGCGAGGCTCAAACCTAAGCATTCACATCGGATAATCCTCCTCCACGAAAGCGTAGATTCTTCTTCTTACGAAGTTTTTGTTGTTGAAATTTGAGTACATAAAGCACTCAACAAGTTGTGCCTGATAATGCAATCTAATATTCTATATGCTTGGCTTAATCCAAAGGAATGGTTAATATGGCTATTTTGCAGTAAAGCGGCATTTAACAAGAATACAGTAAATAGATTGAAAAACAGTAAAACAAATAATAGTAATTAATAGATTCAGCATTTCTGAAGTAAACCAAGTTTTCAATCCTAAATCAATTTTCACTTTCCATGACACCCTGCCATCCCAATAAGTTTTTGTTTATCAAAAGTCTAACCCTTAACTGTAATTCCCGAGCATTGCCCAATATCGTGAGTACGTCTATTCGAATAGATTGCACACTCTACAGAGGTTATGCACTTTACCCACACGATACAACCAAACACCACCAAGGCGAGTGATCATAACAAAGCCTTTACAATGCTACACCTAGACCCAAGATCTTGCTCGCTAAGGTTTCAACACTGAAGGGTTAAACCACCACAACAGGGCCCCCCTCTTGCGCCATGTGAGTTAAACCGTAAACTCGAGACTCACTATTCACCACGACAGTACCGAAATCTAGGCTTCACAAATTATTCAGCTAAGCTATCCCATTCCAGACATGTGGTAGCAAGAAAGACTCAGGTCAAAGGCTTGCAAGGTTAAGTCCTTAAGGTGATTAAGGCAAGACTTCCACATACCCCTGCCAATCCTGGCCCACCTTGGTACATTGCCACTTGCCCCAATCTAAATCATTACCACCCCAGTTGATTACCAAGCACCACGTGCCATCAGCAATTCAATCTAGTTGTGTGACCTCCTCGCCACGACAAATCAATATCACTGTGTGACAACACATGACACACCAATTTATAAACATTGTTCCATAATCCATTAGTCAAGATTAAATATCAATGTTCCAGATACATGTGATGACGTGGCATGGCTAAGCAAACTAATACGGTCTAACTAGTCCCATGTTGATTATTATTATTAACCAACTATAGTTCCACATCCTAGGGTGACAATTAGATCATAGCATATGATTGACAAGGTATGTTTTAATTCAAATAGGCATATTATCTAATTCCCAGATTACTTGAAATCATTTATACACATAAAGTATCATGCATAAATTTTAAAGACAAAATAGCAATTTTGTGAAATTAGGTGCAATATGATCAAAACACAACTTGCCTTAGAGTAGGTGCTGGTCTTGCTCTGAGCCTGGGTCTTGAAGCGATGATTCTTCCTCCGGATCACTGAGCAGTTCGACGTCTACGCAAAACGATGACAAAATAGCAAATAAACACCAAAACAGAAAGCAACCGAACTCCAAAAATAAAATAAAACTCACCAATAAATAGATCTCAATTTTACAAATTTTTAGAAATTTGAATCACTCAAATCCGTGTTGAAATACAAAAGATATAGCCTTTTGAAGTTTGAATAAATACTGAAAATACAGAAAATAGAATTTTCGATTTTCCCGAATTATTTTTCTACTGGAAAAGTTTTTTATTGCGTCATCGCGGCGTCAGCCTGACCGAGCCAATCAGGGTGCGACCGTCATCTCGGCGCCTGACGACGATCCACGAAACCGCCTCGGTCCCACCGTGGACGCGGCTCCTGGCGGCGCCTTTTGCGCCACGCGCCGCCGATGGCTGCGGCGCTGCCGTCCGATGCTCGACACGCGCGCGCGCATCCGCGCGACGATCGATGACTACCACCCTAAGCACCGCGGCTTAGTCTTAACCGTCGAGCCGATCCAACGGCGATGCTTACGGCGATTACTGTTCACTCTCTGACGTGCACGATCTCGCGGTCAAACGATAATCAGCGATCGATGAAGCTTCCGGCGAAGATGGAAGCATGGCGGCGGCACCAGAGCGGAGGGCGGCGACCACCGTGTAAGGACCGAATCCGCGATTCGAACCCCTGTGTTTCTGCACTAGTCCGGGATCAGCGCTAGTGCACGACTTGACATTGGTACATATCACATCATACACAGCGATAATAGAATAATAGTTCATTTATTTGATATAGCTAAATGTATGATCTTACGACCAACTTACATTATTAAGCCACGCAGGGCAAGACTGAGAATATAACTAATGATTAAGCAGCGGAAAATAGAAACGTAGATAGCTCATCAGTCCACCACAAGCAACCGACAAGGCTCGGACCCTAATGACTCGTGTCTTCACGGACTTCATCTTCCAACACAGTGTAGATTCCTCAAGCTGTTGATTATTGTTGTTTGGCAAGGGTGAGTACTTAAAGCACTCAACAAGTTGTGCCTGAATGCAATTCTATGTATCTATATGTAAGGCTTATTCCAATGGATTGGCTATCATGGCTATTTTGCAATAAGCGACATTTATGAACAAATCTGATAAATAGATTGTAAACAATGTAAAACAAATAGCAATAATAAATAACTTCAGTATTTCTCAAGTAAACCAAGTTTCCAATCCTAAGTCAAATTTCATCTTCCATATGGCATTCCGCCATCCCAACCATGTTGTCCAATTAATTAAGCTAACCCTTAACTGTAATT
The DNA here is from genome assembly GCA_036346275.1 of Otatea glauca. NCBI lineage: Eukaryota > Viridiplantae > Streptophyta > Magnoliopsida > Poales > Poaceae > Otatea > Otatea glauca. The sequence goes on along the minus strand of CM070734.1, from coordinate 531,788 downwards.
CCCGAGCATTGCTCAATACATGAGCACGGCTATCAGAATAGTTTCACACTCTGCGGAGGTTATGCACTTTACCCCGTGATACAACCAAACACCACCAAGGCGAGTGATTATAACAAAGCCTTTACAATGCTCTCGCTTAACCCGATACTACCCGCTAAGGATTCAACCTTTGGTGGGATGGTTACCACATCCAGGGCCCCCCTCTTGCGCCATGTGAATTACACCATAACTCGGGAACTCACACCGACCACGATAGTACCAAAATTAAGACATTGCAAATTACTCAGCTAGGCTGGCCCATACCAGACATGTGGTTGCATGATAGACTCAGGTCAAAGGCTTGCAAGGTTAGGTCCTTAGTGTGATCAAGGCAAGACATCCACATACTCTCTGCCCATTGGGCCCACCTTGGCCTCCTCGCCCCTTGCCACTTGCCTCAATCTAAGTTATTATCACCCAGTTGATTACCAAGCACCACGTGCCATCAACAATTCAACATCGTTGCGTGACATGACTCGCCACAACAACTCAATCTCATCGTGTGATCCCACATGACACACAAGTTCATAATATTGTTCCATATTCCATTAATCAAGATTAATTATCAATGATTCTGACACATGTGATGACGTGGCACGGCTAGGCAACTAATACGAACTAATCCTCCAATGTTGGTTATAATTATTAACCAACTATATTTAACCAATCTAGGGTGACAATGGATCATGGCATATAACGACAAGGTAGGGTATAGATCAATCTGGTATATTAGCTAAGCCCGATCTAACTTGAAACAATTGTATATTTGAAATATATGCAATAGGGTAAAACAAACATAGCAATTTTATAAACATGGGTTCAACATGATCAAAGCACAACTTGCCTTGGAATAGGTCCTGATCTCTATCTGAAGCTTGCTCTTGAGTTGCTGGATCTTCCTCCGAAGCGTCGCACAATTCAACGTCTACGCGTACCGAAGATGAAAAGCAAATAAATACCAAAACAGAGAGCAATTGAACTCCAAAAATCAAATAAAATTCACCATTAAATAGATCCTAATTTTACAAATTTTTAGAAATTGGAATCACTCAAATCCTAGTTACGATGCAAAAGATATAGCCTTTTGAAGTTTGAAATAAATATTGAAATCAGAAAATCAGAAATTCGAAATTAATAGATTTATTTTTATTCTTAAAAACCGATTTATTGCGTCATCATGACGTCAGCCCTGGACCGAACAAATCAGAGGCTGCCACGTGTCTTCGGCGCATAGACCCAGTCCACGACTCCCTCGGGTTCACGGTGCACCCGGTCCATGGCGCCTCGATCTATGCGCCTGACACATGTCGGCTCCTGATTGGTCCACACGCGCGGCGGAAACCCACCGTACAGATCGCATCCAACGGCTGCGATCTCAACCCCACGCGGCACGATCACGGCCCTTCATCGAAGATCCGAGCGGTCACGAGACTTACCCGAAGCAAAAGCGGCGCGACGGCGAAGACCACCGGAGGCGAGGAGAAGACCGAGATAGCGGCGTTCGCCGCGGTTCGACGAAGACATAAGCGTAGTCGACGCGGCACACCTCGAAGAGTTCGATCTTGAACCAAAGCGCCGAAAACCGACGATCCGGTGGCGCGCCGAGCAAAAACGCGGCGGTCCCACGCTTCAACTCCGCGAGCTTGCGGCGGCGTTCTCTGACTGCTCTCGCGAAACCTCTCCGACTAAAAAGACGCGGGCTCGACTACGAACCTCGGGCGCTACCCCTTCTTTTATAGCCTAGGCGTCCGCGCTCTACACGGCGAAAGAGTCCGGCGTCACGGCGGTGAACTCGAGTCCGCCGGAGACGACAACCGACAGCGCGGCGCGCGTGTCCCGATCCGACGGCCAAAGCGAGTGCACACGCGGCCAACTCGGTCCATTGGATCGCGCGAACAGTCACGATCTAGGGTTTCCCATTGCGATTCGTGGGCTGCCTTTGGGCCGCACAAGCGCGAGCCTCCACGCACGAGTGTTGGGCTTGGCCCAACACTGTTCACTGAGTTTTAAAACTTTAATAATTAAAATAATTCACGAAACTCATTTTATTTATTTTAAGCATTAAAAATATCGACAAAAATCGAGAAAAATCTCAAAAATACTTTGAGACATTACGGACTCAAATAAAATATTTTTGACAAAACTTTATTTTGATTTGGCATGGATTTAAATAGATTTGAATAAATGGGCAATAAACTTGATTTAAAACTAATTGGATAAATCGAGAAAAATCCAAACAAATTCAGAAAATCATAAATGCACTTTTAAGCAATAGAATAATATTTAAGCAAAATTTTGGGATGTTACAAACCTCCCCCTTAGAGAATCTCGGCAGAGATTAGGCTAACTAGAGAATAGGTTGAAAATTCGACTTCAAATCTTCTTCTCGCTCCCAAGTGGCTTCACTTTGGAATGATTGCTCCTTTGCACTCTGCAAAGCGAATAGACTTGTTTACGGTCTTGCGTTCCATAACATCCAAAATTACATTGGTTGCTCTTTGTAAGTCAAATCTTCTTGCAACTCTATTGCATCCAGCGAGGTTTGCTCGTTGGCACTCTGAACACTTCTTAAGCTGCGACACATGGAATACATCATGCACTCTGCCAAGGGTGAGGCAATTCTAAGCGATAAGCTACCTCTCCTCAGCGGCTCGAATCTTGAGCGGACCAATATATCTTGGCGCAAGCTTCCTTTAACGTGAAATCTTTTAACGCCCTTAAGAGGGTAACCACGAGGTACACATGATCTTACGGTTCAAAACTCAAATCTCGACGACGGTTATCTGCGTAACTCTTACGTCTTGGTGTGCTATCTTCAACCTTTCTCGATCATTGCGACTTGACTTTGGCTTCCTCGAGAATGTCGGCCCAAAACCAAATGTTCTCTGTTTGTTCCAATTCAGCGAGTACGACAAGCACGTCCATACAATGCCTCGAATGGTGACATCGCAAGCTAGCTTGGTAACTATTATTATAATCAGATTCGCATATGGCAAACACTTATCCCACGTCGTAGTGTAAGCTAAAGCACGGAGCTCTCAACATATCCTCTAGAATCGATTTACTCTTTGGTCGACCATCCGTTTGCGGGTGATATCTTTGTACTAAAATTGAGACGAGTTCCCATGGCGTGCAACTTATTCCAGAATCTTGAGGTAAATTGGGTACCTCATGCGACACAATCTTCTTGGGCACTCCATGCAAACATACAATCTTTGACATGTACAACTCGCTAAGCGATCTCCGAGTAAGTGGTCTTTCTTGGGATAAAATGGCGACCTTGGTTAGGCGATCCACGATAACCCAAATGGAATCGTAACTCTCTCGAGTTTTGGTAAACCGGTGATAAAATCCATTCCGATTTCCTCCACTTCCATTCCGAATTTTCAATGGTTGCAACAAACCGGTGGTCTTTGATGCATGGCTTTACCCTCGACATCGTCGCATAAAGCAACATGTTCGGCTACTTCACGTTTCATATTAGGCCACCAAAATCTCTCTTTCAAATTCGGTACATCTTAGCACTTCCTGGATGAATTGAGTACTTAGAATCATGAGCTTCCTCAAGAATCAATTGCTTTAGTTCCTTTTTATCCGGCACACAAATTCGGCCTTTGAAGAACATGGTTCCTTGCTCGTCTAGAGTGAAATCTACGGCTAGGCCTTCTCCTTTTTAGCCTTAATCTTAGAAATTTTATCGTCATCTTTCTGGCCTTCTCTAATCTGACCTTCCAGCGTTGGCTTTACTTCGGTCTGACTACCATTCCTTGCGAACGACCTCCAACCTTAGTTTCAAATTCGTTGCATAATTACGGTTGATCCTCCATTGTCAATGTATTTGCGCTATGGCTCTTTCGACTCGAGCATCCGCCACCACATTGGCTTTTAGGGATGATAATGGATTCCACATTATAATCCTTAACTAGCTCTAGCCACCTTCTTTGTCTCATATTCAGATCCGCTTGAGTGAATATGTATTTGAACTCTTATGGTACGTATATATCTCACATCTATTTCCTATGAGATAATGGCGCCATATCTTTAAAGCATGCACTCTGACTAATTCCAAATCATGCGTTGGGTAATTCACCTCATGCGGTCTTAAGCGTCTCGGCGCATAAGCAGCGACTTTGCCTTCTTGCATTAACACGCACCTAAGCCTTGCTTTGAAGCATCGCGATATATATCAAATCCATTACGCACATCTGGCGGTACTAATACGGGGCCGTGGTTAAGCGCTTCTTTAATTCCATAAAACTTTTCTCGCACTCTGGCGTCCATGCAAACTTCTTTTCTTTCTTCAACAAGCTGCGTAAGGGGTTTAGCAATTGTCGAGAATCCTTCTATGAACCGGCGGTAATATCCCGCCATTCCCGAAAACTACGGATCTGGGTAATGGACTTGGTCGCTCCCAATGCAACATCTGCGTCCACTTTGCTTGGGTCAATTGCTACTCCTTAGTAGTCATGACATGACCAAGAAATTCAACTTTCTCCTTCCAAAATTCACACTTGCTAAACTTAGCATACGGTGATGCTCTCGCATGACCTCTCTAAAACCATTCTTAGATGTTACGCATGCTCTTCCTCTGTCTTGAGTAAACCAAGATATCGTCTATGAAGACTACAACAAACTTATCCAAATATTCCATGAAAACCTTATTCATCATGTTCATAAAATATGCTGGGGCATTAGTCAATCAAATGACATGGTGTGAACTCGTAATGTCCATAACGCGTAGAAAATGCAGTCTTAGGCACATCCTCCGCTCGGATCTTCAGCGATGGTATCGAGCGAAGATCTAGGAGAAAACTCCAGCTCCTCTTAAGCGATCAAATAAGTCGCCGATCACCGGCAGCGGATACTTATTCTTGATCGTTACTTCATTCGATGCCACGATAATCGATGCACATTCTAAGACTTCCGTCCTTTTTACGAACAAACAAAACCGGGGCTCCCCACGGCGATTAACTTGGTCTAATGAAACCTTTCTCTTGCGGTTCCTCAATCGCTTCTTCATTTCCACTAACTCGTCGGTAGGCATCCGATATGGTCTTTTTGATATCGGTCTTTGTACACTGGCGCTAACTCGATCACGAACTTCGATATCACGGTCGGTGGCAATCCGGCAAATCTTACGAAACACATCCGGGTATTCCACAGCTCTTGGCACATCTTCCATCTTGATGGCTTTCACGTTGTTGACCATTAGCGCCCATCGCGGCTGCGGTCGCTTGAAACTCTACTTTCTTGCCACTAGGGCCTTCCAAAGTCACGATCCTTCGCCACAATCCAAAGCGGCCTTATGCTTAGACACCAATCCATTCCAAGGATGGCGTCTAGGATTGCGCATCTATCAAGATAAGATTAGCTAGGAATTCTATCCCATCCATAAGCATCTTAGCTCCCAAACACCCAAGGCTAGATCTAAGCTCGGATCACGGGGCTTGGACTAAGAGCACACACTTAAGATTCACCACTTGAAATCCATTCTTGGTTGCAAAACTTTGAGAAACAAGCGAATGCGAAGCTCCGAATCAAACAAAGCTGAAGCGTAGTCGAGTTGACCGAAACTTACCCAAGACGGCGTGCGTAGCCTCTGAGCTCCATCGGCGGTGATGTGGTTGATCCTTCCACGACTGTTGATTGCGGGTTGCTCGGCTTGACTGGCGCACGATTTCCTCCCGAGGTGGTGCTTTGGCGGTGTGGTTCCCAAGTTGAAACGCATTGGCGTAATGCCTCCCTACGTGGACACCTATTGGAAAAGTGCCTGGCTCATTGCGGTATAGCATCTTTTACGGCAGATCGTTGATTCCCTCTCGGCGCATTGTTGCCTGTCTTTGGTCGAAAATTACGATTGGCGGGGCGAGGTGCGAGGGTTGATGTCTTGTTTACTGGTGGTGGTTGGAATCTAGCAAATTCTTGTGGCGACATCCTTAAGCGTAGATGGTTTGGGCGTCCCCCCGATTAGTCATTAAGCGCTTACGGTTCTCACCCGACTCTTTGCGCTTATCTTCTAGGATCAAAGCTTTATTGACTAGTTCACGAAAGTGCGGAAAATTGTGGGTGATCGGTCCACTGCGATCTCAATCGATCCCTTCATGAAGCGAGGCGCCTAGCTTTATCTGTCGCTCGTCTTGGGGCATAGCGAGCTAAGCGAGTAAACTTGTTCGGTACTCGGGCCTTTGGTTGGCCTCCTTGTTTCAAAGCCCCGAACTCTTCCTTCTTAAGGTCCATCATTCCCTCGGGACATGATCTTGTGGAAAGCATTAGTAAACTCCTCCCGTGTGATCTCTTGTGGGGCTCCATGGCGGCACGATAATTCTCCCACCATTGCGGCGGTTCCTTCTAGTTGATGAGGCGTAGAGCACCTTCTCGTTGCCCTCACACCGAGTGATGTGCGGCTTCTTCTCAATTGTCCTAAGCGATCCATCGGCTTCCAAAGGGTTCACATTTCCGAAAAAGTTGGTGGCCTAGTCCTCATAAAATCGATAGCTTTGAGTGAGGTCGGGGTCCACCATGGTTGTTCGAGCTCTGAGGTTGTTGTTCTTTGGTTCTTTGCGTTGGTCATCTTACGCATCTGTTTGCATCATAGTCTGCATCAGTTAGTCTGTAGCCGCAAGAAACACTCCCAGTTCGCATGTCTACCGGCGGTGGTTGAGGGCTGCCTCTGTCGTTGGTGTTGTCGTTACGCGCGATCCACTTCACGAAGCTCCGTTGTTCCTCGAGTATTCACCATCGATGATTGCCTCTTAGGTTAGGGACGGTAGATGTAGCATAGATGAGAAGCAAGAATTTCTAAAGCGGGAGATAGATTATACCCAAACTGAAATAATTCTTTATTATTCTTGGTATGGCGCTTAGTTAAGCCTACAAGCTTTGTAACCCATCTGCACACTCGGCATTACAAAGAAGCAAACTAAACACGAAACCTTAACGTCAACTAGAAAGGTAAAGACTAACTTAAAGACGCGACTCACACTCGAGTCTCAACACGGCTCAAGGTGACACTCACTCATCCGACCACCCTGGTGAGGCGATCCGGCGCATACACGGCGGATGAGCGGGCATAGGAGCGAACCTATCCTGATAACCTACTACTGGGTCCTCTGCAACAACGGGGTCTGCACTCCCCTCCGGCTCCCACTCTCGCTCCTCGGGATCCTCCTCGGACTCCTCTGCTGGCTCCTGAACTCCTCGAGTCACGCGCTCCAACTCATCCTCGATCGCCTCCAGGGCCTCTCCCAGCTTAGTAATCATCCCGATGGCTGAAGCACGGGTCACCTCAAGCTCCTGCTCTGCCACTTTGAGTGCCTCGTACACAGTCTCCAGCTCCTGAGTAGTATCTCTCATATGATCCTCCTGGGCAAGGGCGAACTCTGCAAGGTGTACCGCAGTGGCACACTCGCCCTCCACGATCCGTCGGCGTCGGCATGCTTGAGCGTCGGGTGAAGTCGAACACGAGTCGTGAAGCTCGTCGGCGTAGTCGCGGCGAACACGACGAAGAGCAAGTCGGCGACCTCACAATTGCAACCTCGCACGAGAATCTTACGCGGAGATGTTGATTGGCTGCTAGCTTCCTCGTTGTCGGCGTAGATAATTAGCTTGCAAATAAATCCTCGGTGTACACCATTAATCGACCGGTGCCTCCTCGGTAAAGCGGACGATAAAAGCCCCAAGCGTCGAAGTACTCTCCACGGCTCCATGGCGTAGCCGCCAGCTGACTCCTCGAAGGTCGGAACAATCGGCATCTGCTCCACAAGAACTTTGAATAAGTTCTCCACTCAAAACGGCAAGTAAAACGGTAAATTCAGCAAAGGCGAGAAGTAGAGAATGAGATTAGTCGAGAGTGTTTTATTAGTCAAATTTAGATTTTCTTTTAGAAAATAGTTTGGACACACACAAGACACCTCCATACTATCTAGGGCTAAGACCTACAGTCAGTATGCTCTGATACCACCTCTGTAAGGACCCGAATCCACTGATTCGAACCCACTGTGTTTACTGCACTAGTCCCAGGATCAACGCTAGTGCACACAAACATAGCAATTTTATAAATATGGGTTCAACATGATCAAAGCACAACTTGCCTTGGAATAGGTCCTAATCTTGATCTGAAGCTTGCTATTGTGTTGCTGGATCTTCCTCCGAAGCGTCGCACAATTCAACGTCTACGCGTACCGAAGATGAAAAGCAAATAAATACCAAAACAGAGAGCAATTGATCTCCAAAAATCAAATAAAATTCACCATTAAATAGATCTTAATTTTACAAATTTTTAGAAATTGGAATCACTCAAATCCGAGTTACGATGCAAAAGATATAGCCTTTTGAAGTTTGAAATAAATATTGAAATCAGAAAATCAGAAATTCGAAATTAACAGATTTATTTTTATTCTGAAAAACCGATTTATTGCGTCATCATGACGTCAGCCCTGGACCGAACAAATCAGAGGCTGCCATGTGTCTTCGATGCATAGACCCTGTCCACGACTCCCTCGGGTTCACGGTGCACCCGGTCCATGGCACCTCGATCTCTGCGCCTGACACATGTCGGCTCCTGATTGGTCCACATGTGCGGCGGAAACCCACCGCACAGATCGCATCCAACGGCTGCCGATCTCAACCCCACGCGGCACGATCCTGGCCCTTCATCGAAGATCCGAGCGGTCACAAACTTACGGCAAAAAGCGCGCGACGGCGAAGACCACCGGAGGCGAGGAAGAAGACCGAGATAGCGGCGTTCGGCGCGGTTCGACGAGAAGGCGTAAGCGTAGTCGGCGCGGCACACCTCGAAGAGTTCCGATCTTGAACCAAAACGCCGAAAACCGACGATCCGGTGGCGCACTTGAGCAAAAACCGCGGCGGTCCCACGCTTCAACTCTGGCGAGCTTACGGTGGCGTTCTACGACTGCTCTCGCGAAACCTCTCCGACCAAAAGACGCGGCGCTCGACTACGAACCTCGGAGCGCTACCCCCTTCTTTTATAGCCTAGACGTCCGCGCTCTACACGGCGAAAGAGTCCAGCGGCGTCACGGCGGTGAACTCCGAGTCCGCTTCGGAGACGACAACCGACAGCGCGACGCGTGTCCCGATCCGACGGCAAAAACGCGAGTGCACACGCGGCCAACTCCGGTCCGCTGGATCGCGCGCGAACGGTCACGATCTAGGGTTCCCCCCCCGCTGCGATTCGTGGGCTGCACTGGGCCGCACCGACGCGAGCCTCCCACGCGATGTTGGGCTTGGTCCAACATTCACTTGAGTTTTTAAAACTTTAATAATTAAAATAATTCCTGAAATTCATTTTATTTATTTTAAGCATTAAAAATATCAGCAAAAATCCCAGAAAAATCTCAAAAATACTTTGAGACAATCTGGACTCAAATAAAATATTTTTGACAAAACTTTATTTTGACTTGGCATGGATTTAAATAGATTTGAATAAATGGGCAATAAACTTGATTTAAAACTAATTCAAATAAATCCAGAAAAATCCAAACAAATTCCAGAAAATCATAAATGCACTTTTAAGCAATAGAATAATATTTAAGCAAAATTTTGGGATGTTACAACCCGAACGGCGTTTCGGCGCAACTCCGGAGAGAAGAAGTGGTCGCCTCGACGCGTCTTGGAACGGCGACTCCGGATCTGGAACCAATTCGACAGAAGGAGGCTTGACGGCGGCGGAACGGCGCAAAAACTCGCGGCGGTGCTACGAAGGACTGCGGAGAGCTCCTGGGCGACGAAGGCGGCGAAACAGGCGAAGAGGCTAGTGCTACTGGCTGCGCAAGGGGATGAGGAACCTCAGAGTGTAGGCTGTGGCTTTTATAGCTTCGGCATGCATGCAAATATGGCAACCCTAAATCACGCGGCGGTGGCGGTAGGTCGGCGGCGGGTTCGGAAACCGTATCGGAGACAACGACCGTGAACCGTCCGATCTGCAACGAGCGATCACGATTAGATCTCAGCCGATACGATCTGATCCGCCCTTTCCAAAATTAACGGATACGATCCACTCTTACCACAATTAACGCAAAGTAATCTCGGACACACGATCCCGATCAAACGGCTCGCAGCGCTAGGGTTTCGCGATAAAGAAGGCCGCCCGATGGAAATCCAACGGCCGAGCGCGAAGGCGGCGGTGAAGCGGGTCGATCGGGCCGCACTGTATTGGCTCACGCAGCGACGCGATCTTGAGCTCACGCGCGCATAGTCTTTGGGCTCGACCCGAGATCATTCACGAATTTCTAACGCTTTACGATTTAAAATAATTACAAAAATTAGTTTAATCTGTTTTAAGCAATCAAAATATCACGAAAAATTCCAGATAATTCTCATAAATACTTTGAGACATTCTGAACTCAAATAAAATATTTTTGGCAAAACTTTATTTTGACTTTGGCTTTAAATAAATACTTTTCACAAATAAGCCAATATAAATTGTTTTTGGAAATTCTAAATAAATATAGAAAAATCCAAATAAATCCAGAAAATTAGAAAAAGCACAAATAGCCATAAAATAATTTTATTTGCAAATTTTGGGGTTTTACATGTTATACAACCTACTTGAATTATGCATAACTTGTCACTTGTTATGCCTAACTTGTCATTGTTATATTATGTTCATTTGTCACCCTAGGTTGGTTAATTACTAGTTGTTTACTAATATATCACCAATGTGGATTAGTTTAGAATGTGATTAGTGTGCTTAGCCAAGCATCAGATTGTTGATATCATTTTAAAATGCAAATTCAAACACGACTGATTGACTATGGAATATCTTTGTGAAAAGGGTGTGTTGTGTTGTTACACAATGATATAATGTTGATGACATTTGTTGCACTATAATCAATAGGGATGTTAAATAATTTAGATTGAGACAAGTGGCATGTAACATCCTAATTTTTGGCTTATTTTGATCTAATATGATTTTTTGTGAATTTTTGAGGTTTTTCTGAAATTTATTTGGATTTATTTACTATTAGTGAATATGGACTATTTTGGAGATTATTTAAATAATGGGAAACTTTAAATTTTATTTAGTTCCAAATGTCCTAAAATATTTTTAGGAATTTTTTTGATATTCTTACTATTTTATTTGGCTTATTCAATTTTCGGGAATTATTTAAAATGGGAAAGGTTTTTTAAATATTTGAATAGTGATGGGTCAAAGCCCTGCGTGGCCCCGCCCATGCCGGGCCAATCCGTTTCTCGTCGGGCCAACCTGTGCCGCAGCCCAGCCGCCTCGCGAAACCCTAGCGCCATCGTCGTTGGATCAGAGATGGATGGTTGATACTTGCTAGATCAGATGGAAACCCTAAGTAGTTGCATCTGTTCGATTTTGTGTTTGGTTAGGATTCCACCACATCTAATTGCATCTGGGCGTCCATCATGACGCGTATGTGGTCTGGGTTTGAGCCACATTGCCGCGTTGTTTTGACCGTCGAAGCGGGACACGTGTTGCATGCGCGTTCATCATCTCCGATGAGGACATAGACTCCGCCGCTCTTACGAAATCGGAGACCTCTGTCATATAGAGCGCAATTCTCGAGGCTATAAAGCCAATTGTGCACCCCCCCTCAAGATTCCCTGTGCTGCGCCGCTTTGTTAGCCCTAGAAAATGTCACTGTTGTCGCCGTCGCTTGATCGTGGGAGCTCGCCGAAGTTCTTTGCTGCGGTCTACTCAGTTTTCTAGAGATTTCGCCGTCATTACTGCGTTTTGGTCAAAGTCGTGCCAGATTCGAGTTGCCTATGTCAAGATCCGCCAGATCTGGCTGATAATGTCGCCGGAGGAACCCTGCATTGCCGCGTTGTGGTCATCGTCCCTAGCGTCGGTGAGTTGTACCGCTGTGCCATTACCGTTGTCCCTCGTCGCATATCAGCCTTCGGATCTAAGGTTGCGTGTCGTTGTCTCCGTCTACCACGTATGCCACCGCTTCGCCTACCCATGCGCGGCCATAGCCGTTTGATTTCTAGCGAGAGGGCAAGATTGCGTCGCGTGTCGTACATCAGTTCGTGCCGCGCGTCGCTGCTCGATCTTGCCGTGTGTGCGCCGCGTCATCCGTTAGTTGTCGTGTTAGCGCTTGCGTCAACGGGACACGTGTCAACCATCAAGCCACCGCTGGTCGATGTACTATGCTTATGCATCGAGCTCACGGTGGACCGGAGCTAGGCGGTGAACCGAGTCCATACGTCGGCGATGTGTCAGCATGTGATTGGCTTGGTTCGGTGCTGACGTCATAAATAGGATTTTTTAGTATAAAAATAATTCGGGAAAATATTAATTTAATATTTTCTAATTTTCTTATTTATCAATATTTTCGAGATCCCATTCTCCCTCATATGAGCTCTGATTGGGACGATTCGAATTTCTAAAACTTTTTAAAATTGAGATCTATTTAATGGTGAATTTTATTTGTTTTTTGTTCTCTGTTTTAGTTTTTATTTGGTGTTTTCTCTCGATACGCGTAGATGTTGAAGTGTCTGGAGTGTCCGAGGGAGAATCATTGACTCAAGACCAAGGTCCAGAGTAAGAGCAAGACCTTTTGTAAGGCATGTTGTGCTTTGATTATGTTGAACCTAGTTTTACAAAATTGCTATATTGATTTAAATTATGCATGATATTTTATGCCTACAACTGATTTGAAAATAATTTGGGATCTAGTTATTCAACCCAATTGGAATATACCTACCTTGTTATTTGTATGCCATGATTATTTATCACCTTAGGATGGTTCATTATTAGTTGAATGCTAATAGATGCTAATGTGGATTGGTTAGACCGTGTATAGTATGGTTAGCTATGCCACGTAGAACTCATGTCTTTTGGAAATATCAAACTCAATCTTGATTAATGGAATATAGAACATGTTTATGAAAGGTGTGTCAGGTGTTGTCACACGTCGATGTTGAGTTGTGGTGATGTAATGTCTCACAATGATGTTGACTTGTTGATGACACATGGTGCATGATAATGAACTAGAGTGGTAAATAATTTAGATTGGGTAAGTGACAAGGGGTAGTATGCCAAGGTGGGCCAGAATGGCAGAGGAATTGTGGAAGTCTTGCCTTAGTCAACCTAAGGACTTAACCTTACAAGCATTTGACTTGAGTCAAACATGCAACCACATGTTTGGAATGGGACGGACCTAGCTGATTAATTTGCAATGTCTTAGCTGTTGTACTATCAGTGGTGGTGTGAGTCTTGACTATATGGGTAAACTCACATGGCTCAAGAGAGGTGCCCTAAATGTGGTAACCAGACCCATCAGTGTTGAAACCTTAGCGGGTAGTACTGGGTTAAGCTAGAGCTTTGTAAAAGCTTTGTCATGATTTCTCTGCCGGTACACCAAAGAAAGTGTGCTAATGGCCAGGCAAAAGGATGATCATGTCGTGTGGGTAAAGCGCATAGCCTCTGTAGAGTGTAAAATCTATTCGGATAACCGTGCTCACAGTATTGAGCAATACTTAGGAATTACAACCAAATGTTAGATTTTGTAAAATAAAAACTTGGATGCAATTAAAAGTTGGAAATATGATTTAGGGCTGGAAGCCAGGTTTACTTGAGAAATACTTGAAAGCTATTATTTATTATTATTTATTTTACTGTCTTTTCAATCTACTTATTGTATTTATTTGTAAATGCTGCTTTATTGCAAAATAGACATATCAGCCATTCCATTGGAATAAGCCTTACACATAGTTATGTTAGAATTGCATTCTGTGCACAACTTATTAAGTGCTTTAAGTAATCACCCTTACCAACAACAAAATCACCAGTTGAGGAGGAGTCTACACCAGCTCTTGAAGAGGAGTACCAGGAGGAGGCGAACGTTTTGGGTGTAAGTCTTGTCAGTTGCTTGCGGTATATTGAGGGGTTTATCTATGTTTTCATTCCATTGCAGTTTAGTTTGTTATTCCTAGATTAGCCTTGTGAGGCATATTCATGTAAGATCGACCATAAGGTCATTCAACAGGTATTATTTAATATATAAAGTCTTTTATTATGTTTTGGCTGTGTATGATTGTGATATTCATCTATGTCGAGCCTGTGTGCACTAGCATGATCTTGGACTAGTGCGATATACACAGAGGGTCCGGATTTGCATATTCGAGTCCCGACATGGAAAGAAGTTGTGTGCTGATAGATCTGTGTGGTATTGGGTTGGTGATTCTACGTGAATCAATTAATATAGCTCTATGTGAATAAGTAGATTGGAAGCCTTACTTTGGTCAATTAAGGACTTAACCTTGTAAGCCATTAAACTGGGCTAAACATACAACTACGGGCCTGTTTGTTTTAGCTTTGGATTCTCTAAAAGCTGATTCTGGATTGTGGTTGTAGAGAGGTTGATTCTCCAAAAGTTGGAATCCAAAAGCACATACGAAGTGGATTGTGGATTCTAGTGTATATGGGTTGGCTGGATTGTGAGAATCGGATTCTAGAATCGGGCTGTTTGTTTTTTATTCTACTTTTGGAGCCAGAATCCAGAATCAAAAGCTAAAACAAACAGGCCATACATGTCTAGAATGGGATAGACCTAACTCAATATGTTATTGAGTCTTAACATGTGATACCTCAAGTGGTAGACTAAGTTGCGTGCGTGGTTAGGAAGGGTGTGTGCTGCAACGGAGCCACATCTTGAATAGTTATTGTTTCTAGTCCAACGGTGAGTCACTCCCATACTTCTGCTCTGTGTGAGGGTATAATAATGAGATTAGGCTTATCAGGATGGTCAATATTCGAACAGAGTTTCTGAAAGGTTTGTTACGATCTTCTTAGTCGCACGTCAATGGAAACGTGTCATGGCCGATGTTATGAGATTGATCATATCTTGTGGGTAAAATGTATAATCTCTGCAGAGTGTAAAACTATTTGAATAGCCGTGTCCTCGGTTATGGACAATGCTCGAAAATTTTATACAATGGTTAGATTTCATAAAACAAAATTGGGAAAGAAAGTTGTGTGCTAGAAAAAGAAAATGGTGTATGTTGTGTGCTAACTTGAGAAATCTCTGGATAACTTATTATTGTTGTTATTTATTTTACTTATGTTTTCAATTTATTATTGTATTTAATCGCTAAAGTCTGCTTTATGCAAAAGTAATCGTATAAGCTATTCTCCATGTAAGCCTTGCGTACAGTTATTAGAATTGCTGTATAACTTGTTGAGTACTCCATGTACTCACCCTTTCAATAATCATCAATCAGCCGGAGAAGAGGAGTCAATACCTGCTCTAGAGAAGTATCGTGAAGATGCCGATTATTAGGATTCAAGTCCTAGTTTATTGCTTGTGGTAGGTCGATCAGTTTCTACTGAAGTTTATTTCTATTCCGTTCTAGAAATCTTATTTAGTACTTAAGCCATGCATGGCTTAATAAATGTAAACTCCACAATAAGGTCATTTCACTATTTATTTATTTATCAACTTAGTCGGTTATTCTTATTCCATTGTGCGTAGAGTTGATATGTCATATATGTCGCCACTGTGTACACTAGCGTGATCCTAAACTAGTGCAGTATATAAAGAGGATTCTGATTTACATATTCAGATCCCGACAAACACCTACACGAAGAGTCTCTTATGTACCGCTTTAACTATGTGTCTATAGTCCATAGGATAGAGGAAGACAAGAATAAGAGAAAAAGACGAGTTTCATTGTAAACATCTCCTCATATAATGATATTTGTCTTTGTTTGTGTGTGATTTTTTTGGAAATGATTTTTCACGTAAAATTCGTGTCTCTCATTCATACTTTTCTGTGCATTATTTGCAACACACAATATTTGATCCATCCAAAAGTTACTGCGCATAACGAGGGGGCATAAGAGTATAACACTCGTCAAAATCAATCGTACCTTATTAAAACCCCAGAATCAAACAGATATTATTCCACATTAGGAAACTCATCCAGGCAATTTACATTTAAGTACTAGCTAGGTGACGAAGAGCAGTGAAGTATACATTACACACTCATGGATCACCGTACGTATCAATTCTACTCCCCGGAACTATCTTTCTATCCATCATATACATCTATCCAACTTTCTGTGTATATGCACGGATGACGGATCGATCACCCCGCCCTGCTGCCGGCATAACCGTTTTCTTGCCTCTGGCGGCGGTGGAGCACTGTTGAGTGCGTGGACACATTGTGGTGTTCGCGGTCGTGCCGTCGCCGTCGCCCTGGTGGCGTGGACTCGATTTGCTGGAGCGTCTCAAGGACCTGGTTCATGGAGGGGCGGCTCTTGGGCTCGGCGGCGAGGCAGCCGAGGGTGAGCTGCGCGGCCTGGAGCGCCTGCTTGGAGTTGTACTGCCCCTCCAGCCGAGGGTCCACGAGGCGGGCCAGCTGCTGCTTCCGGCGGCCATTGTTGGCAAGCAGCTGGTTGAGGTAGGGCTTGGCCCAGTCAACCAGCTTCTCCTGCGAGCTCGGCCGGTTCTCGTCCAGCGCTCGCTCTCCCGACAGCATCTCCAGCAGCACCACCCCGAACCCGTACACATCGCTCTTCACATACAAGTGCCCTGCATCGATCCATTATGGATATCATTCCATATTGAACTAACTAATAAATCTCTATGTATGTAGTAAACTAAGTGAAGATCGATGGCTCATACCAGTGGATACATACTCTGGAGCTGCGTATCCGTATGTGCCCATCACCCTTGTGGTCACATGTGACTTGCTATCCGTCGGCCCCAGCTTGGCAAGGCCGAAATCCGACAGCTTCGCGTTGTAATTCTGCCACACCAAATTGAACACCAAAATATGGTGCAACAGTCGGAATCACCAAGGATGGATGTATAGTCAAATGAATCCTGTTGTTGCGTACCGCATCGAGCAGGATGTTGGAAGCCTTGAAGTCACGGTAGATGACCTTTTGCTTGTCTGAAGCGTGCAGGAATGCCAGCCCTCGGGCCGCACCGATCGCTATCTTCAGCCTTAGCTCCCATGACAGCGGAGCAGATCCTCCTGCAGTACATGTTGGCAAAGTTGTTCGAGATCGGTTTGGTTACTTGATTGAGTTTTGCTTTTGCAGTTTACTCACTTCTGAACAGATGGTTTTCCAAGCTCCCCTTGGCCATGAACTCATACACGAGCAACAGCTCCTTCTCCTCCCAACAGTACCCCAAGAGCTTTACCAGGTTCGGATGCGACAGCCTTCCCAGAAAATGTATCTCGGACTGCACCGCAAGTAGTACAACAGCTACCATTACCATGACCATCAACAACACATTAATACTACATTCAGAGCATACAGTTTTCCTTAGGGAGCAATAACAAAACTGTTTAGTTATGATCACGGACTAGTTTCAATCAACGGCAGCATGGTCACACGTACTAAACATTCATATTCATACCAGAGTACGTATCGTCCAGATGCAACAAAACTTGATCATACATAGGCCATCTCCGAATCGACGATAAACTAATTAAAGCCCCAGTTAACACAAACAAAACTTGATCATACTTGCATGATCTCAGTCGACGCAATCCGATGTAAGGAACAGCTAGTCAAGGTGGAGGTACCTGCCACTCCTCGAAGCCCTGCAGGCTCTCAGGGCTGAGCTTCTTGATGGCCACAACCATGCCGGAACCGGGCTTGGCCGGATTCAACGTCTTCTCATCCACCCAACCCTTGTACACCCTGCCAAAACCGCCCTCCCCGAGGACAGTATCCGGCTTGAAGTTCTTGGTTGCCGCCCGGAGGTCTGTGAAGGTGAAGGTGCGGAGGTTTGGCGCCCCCAGGATGCGCTCCTCTCGGTACACAGCCGCGTCGTTGGATGCCCCACCGCTTCCCGTGGAGGTGGAGGTGGAACCAATACCCATGAAGCTACCGCTACTGCTGCTGCTTGCAGGGATGGTGGTGCTAGAGCTAGTCAGGGACAGGGAGGAGGAGGATAGCTTCGTCCCTGTGCTGCTGCTTGTCTTTGATGTCATTGGCCCCCCTGCTGCCCAATTACAGTTGATTGAAGCATTAGCTCAAGGCAGAATTTTCGGAAAGACATGCATGGTGCAGGACTAATTCAGCAAGACAAGAATTAACTAGCTAGCTCAATTACCACGCACCTGGGCTAGATGGCCTGACATCGACTTGGTTCTGAGACTTGCCAGATGAACCACAGCAGTTCCCCATTTCTCTGCCGACCGAAGAGACAAACAATCGTGGAGAGAGGAGTAAATTAAACAAAAGGTGAGCCGAGTAGTATACAATTGTAATTGTCTAGCAGGCTGCAGGAGAGGAGGGAGGTCTTTGGTTTCTTTCTGCAAGTGCCCTACTCCCTCATCCTCAAAGCGCTAGCTGCTGTCTTTCTTGCCTGCTTCCTAGAGGAACGCTCTCTCTGGCTCTGCTCATGCTGTGTTGCATCACCTTCTCCGGGTATGGAAATGGTCTTTGCTTTGGACCGATCTATCTTCCTTCCCCCTTAATTTCTTCCTGATAGTAGCCAGGGTTGACAAACTAAGGAAACAGAAACAAGGGAAAGACATTGTCCTGTCCGGTAGCGTAAGGTTGACTGACGACTTTGGAAGTCGGTCAGGTCAAACCGAAGAGAAGTGAACAAGCATAGTAGGCACTGTATTATACATGCAGCTAGCTGGGTGGGTACCGCTCCACCTTGCACTCTGGTCTTCAATTCAAAGTGTTTGACCAGTCAAGACGTTAGACAGACGGACAGTTACGCTTTGTTGAGTCTGTTTAATGGTTTAATAAGTATTACCTCCGTCCTTAAAAGTAACGGAAAGAAACGTTCAAATTATGTCCTTCAATATTATAGATTTATTAGGGATTAAGAGCTCTTCTCCCTTAAATTGTGTCCTCAAATTGTGCCCATGCATGTAGATGCACGCAGATACATGCGACCACACATATTCCAAAACAAAAACGCGGCAGGTCATTCCCTATAATCGTGATTAATTAATGCATGCATGTTGCCAATTAATAGAGACACAGTATTAAATAGGGGTATTAGAGTCTTTTGGTAGAAACCATAATCTGTCTTAAAATTTCTTCTGTCCCTTACTTTCCAGGATGGAGGGAGTAGAAAGCAACACGCGTCCTCTCTTGGTCGATACTCCCCCTTTCTCAATAGCTGTGTTTTAAGTTTATCTACTTTCATTAAGACATATCTAAAAAAAACTGTATTATTCCTTTTCATTATATCTTTGTACGGTGTGTTCTACTCTAGTCTATGATAGTGAATGATATTAAAAATAGTTAAAGATTAGAGTATGAAAGTGTAGGACCGAGTTAAGCGATCACTCGGGCCGGCCCAAGGCACGACGGGCACGGCCCGGCATGAAGTGGGCCATGCCGTACTAGTACAATACTGTAGCACGGGTCGTGCCGGGCCCGAGAACCGGGTACAATGGGCGGCACAGCCCGGCACGACACTGTAGCGCGAGCCGTGCCAGGCCCAATGACCTAGGGCATGAGGAAGAAACCTAGCATGAAGGTTATCGAGCCGCAGAGCATGAGGCTTTAGACGCACCCAGCAGCATGGACGTCACTCCTGCTGCTGACACCTGAGAGAGACAGGTGAGAGGGGAGAGAGAGCTAAGAGAGATTGAGAGACGGTGCAAGAAACTGCTGCTCTTTCGCCCATCTCTCTCAATCTCTCTCACCCATCTCTCTCAATCCCTCCCTCTCTCGTCCGTCTCTCTCAATCTCTCTCGCCTGTCTCCCTCACTCTTCTTCTCGCCCATTACCCCCTCTTTCGCCCTTGTTCGGCACATCCCCCTCGCTCTCTATAACTGTTAAAAATAGATAAATTTTAGTTCTTTTTCCCATAATATTTGTGTCCACTGACTCAACTCCATATGTCTCTGGCTCCTTTCCTCTCATCTCAATAGTGCAAATGGATCGTGCCTGAGCTCGCCGAAGACGAGTCAGGCCGGCACGACACGGCACGGCGGGCACAATAGGCCGTCGTAGCCCGATACAGTTCAAACACAAAACACGATAAATCTGTATCTAACCGACCCAACACGACACGACACAACGGCCACCTCTAACTCAGGCCAAACCGAAGAGAAGTGAACAAGCATAGTAGGCACTGCATTATACATGCAGCTTGCTGGGTGGGTACTGCTCCACCTTGCGCTTTGGTATTCAATTCAAAGTGTTTGACCAGTTAAGAGGTCCGCCAAGCCACCCTTCTCTAGTCGAGTGTTAGTGTAGACAGACGGACAGTCACGCTTTGCTGAGTCTGTTTAATGGTTTAATGAGTAGAAAGCAACACGCGTCATCTCTTGGTCGATACTCCCTCTTTCCCAATAGCTGTATTTTATGTTTTTCTATTTTCATTAAGACATATCTAAAAGAAACAGTATTATTCTTTTTCATTTTATCTTTGCACGGTATGTTCTACTCTAGTCTATGGTAGTAAATGGTATTAAAAATAGTTAAAGATGAGAGTATGAAAGTATAGGACCGAGTTAGACGATCACATGGGGTGAATGATCAACAATAATTTTCCCTTACTCACTGGACAAAAAGGGCCAAACAAAACCTCACTTCATTATAGAGTAGAGAAAAAATAATTTTTTAGAGAAATCATCCAGGGACGGCACTACCACATTCATAAGTCCCGTAGTACAGAAATGAACAGTAAAACCAGTACTACTGCAGGCAAAAATCCGGTACTACCGAATGAACAGGAAAATCAACACAATTTCAAATCCAAGAAATGATTTAACTTTTGATTTTATGAGCCAAATCCCATGAAACTTTGCATGCACCTTCCTATTGATATCATGAACATATTGCAACCATCAATCAAATAGATCGACGTCAAAATTCTGTCCTTTTTCAAATCTAAAGAAGGTTGCACCAAAATCGGGTCAGAACCACAAACTTTAATTTGAGCTTTCTCGTGGAGATTTAATGATAAAGATGATCACAAATGTTCTCTCATATATCACAGCAAGCAAGAACAACAATCAAACAACCCTCAAATGCGCAAGAACAATATCTACCATGAATCTTTCTTTTCCAAGCCAAATTCTGGTTTCTTGAGAAGAAACTTTGGAGATCGTGTTAAAGTTTGCCAAGATGATTGGGATATGATCGACGAAGGATTCATCCATCAATCATTCATCCTTGGCAACGCAAGATCAAGAAAGAAAGAAAGAAACCAAAGAAAGATAAAAAACTCAAGAAAGGAGGGAGACGAAATCTTGAGCAAGAACATGACCATGAATTTGATTTCTATTTCATCTTCAGAGGAATGTACAAAGTGTTTCCACAGGAGGGGCAAAGCTCTCTCTAAAGCACACACACAAAAAGACTCTTCTATCTTTCTCTAAGAGGTCCCTTCTCTCAAAAACCTTGTTCTTGTTTTGTTTTGCTTCCCTCTACACCTCTCACCCACTTATATAGAGGAGGCAACCCGAAAACTCTTACTGGACACAAAGTGGATTCCATCCATATTCAGTATGGACTAACCCGCTAACCCAACACCATAACGGGTTTTACACTTTCACATACAAGCTTCTCAAAGCAGCCTTCTCCATGATGCTCCAATTTTCTCCACGAGCCCAAATCGCGTCCATCACCTCTTTGGCTTGACCTAAACCACTTAGGCCAACACCGCGGTTTTCTAAACCGCCTCCACCTCCGATAATGGACAAATTATCAATATGCCCCACTACCGGTCTTTTCGCATTTCCTTCGTCCCGAAGCATCGCTTATGCTCTGTCACCTTCCATGTGGCCCCAATAACTTGCCGCCAAGACTCTTACACATCTGGATCCCCCAAACCGTCCTCGCTTGCAAACAGGCCCAAGTCATCTGGCATACCACATGTT
The DNA here is from genome assembly GCA_036346275.1 of Otatea glauca. Classification (NCBI taxonomy): domain Eukaryota; kingdom Viridiplantae; phylum Streptophyta; class Magnoliopsida; order Poales; family Poaceae; genus Otatea; species Otatea glauca. Next base: position 509,942 of record CM070734.1, on the reverse strand, counting down.
ATTGTCCACTTGACCATGGTGTCTCCGGCTTCCTTGACCGTTTTGGACCTCAGCTCCTCCCTAAGCATAATCCTGGTCCACTTTGCCATTGTCAGCCATGTCCATCACTAGTAGCTCATGCTTTAGCTTCTTGTCTTCCAGGGTTGTAGCAACTCCCCAACCTTTGTATTCTTCTGGTGTCACTTTAACCGTTTGGACCTTAGCTCTCCTAGCCTAGTCCCAGTCTCCTCCACCTCACCATGACCTAGCTCCGAAGAACTACAACCACCATAGACAAGCAAAACGTCATATAGCATTGCTCAACAATATGCGCAATAAACATCACTTAACCACAATGATAAACAAAACACCCCGGAAAACGACTACTGCTGCACAAACAATGGTGGTGATGTAAATATGGTAGTACCGCCAAGGCTTGAAAAAAATTGCACTCTCGCTGGAAAATAACTATCACTTCACAAAAGCCTGTAGTACCGCCTTTCTGGTACTACCGCATTTTTAATGCCGGTAGTTTCCCGGTACTACCGCATTTTCAATGTCGGTAGTATCGCCCTCACTCAACTCAGAGAAACAAACCTTCTGGAAAATAGCTACCACCTCTTAAAGCCCGGTAGCACCGCATTCTCGGTAGTACCGCTCTTACCACGTCGGTAGTACCGCCCTAAACTCATATCAACTCAAATTACTCAAAACCAAAACAAACTCAATTTGAACTCAGACCTCAGCACCAAAATCTCATACACAGTCAAATACTCATCACAAACATGGGTAGACCACCACATGGTCTCTCAGAAAGAAAAATATGGTAAAATATCACCTTAAAGTTATAGAATGATATATTTATAAACAAAATTTTAAAACTAGAATGACATATATTCGAGAAGAAAGGATCAAAGCATTTGCTTTAGCCCATAGACCAAACGGAATGATTCTAGCTCGACATATATTGTTTGTGACATTTTTCAGTTATTTGTGTCTTTGGTGCCATGAAAAAAGAAAAGGAAGAAGTCCATAGAACACACTGAACTTTGGTCAAAAGTCCATTCTGCACTTCGAGCTATGAAACTAGACATTTGACCTCTGAATTTTACAATTTGGTTCAAATAACACCTTGCCTGGTTTTGTATGGTGGTATTACCCATATGGTGCAATGAGTAGACGATTTTGCCATATAGAATGACACACTGGTCAAGTTAGATCAATGACAGGTGGTACCCATATGGGCTTCTTTCCCATCGAGCTCCCAATCATGTTTACATGGTTGACGATCCCTATAGCTCCCGCCCTCTCTATTTCGATTTGGAAGAGAAATCCTTGTAAGCTTCACCTATCATTCACCTAAACTTGTCCAACGTGTCATCCTACATGGCAAAACCTCTCACTCATTGTAGGGACCCGAATCCACTGATTCGAACCCACTGTGTTTACTGCACTATTCCCAGGATCAACGCTAGTGCACACAGCTTAACATTGGTACATATCACATCATACACAATGATAATAGAATAATAGTTCATTTATTGATATAGCTAAATGTATGATCTTATGACCAACTTACATTATTAAGCCACGCAGGGCAAGACTGAGAATATAAACTAATAATTAAGCAATGGAAAGTAGAAGCGTAGATAGCTCATCAGTTCACCAAAGCAACCGACAAGGCTCGGACCCTAATGACTCGTGTCTTCATGAACTTCATCTTCCAAACACAGGTGTAGATTCTTCAACTGTTGATTATTGTTGTTTGGCAAGGGTGAGTACTTAAAGCACTCAACAAGTTGTGCACAGAATGCGATTCTATTTATCTATATGTAAGGCTTATTCCAAAGGATAGGCTATCATGGCTATTTTGCAATAAGCAGCATTTATGAACAAATACAGTGAATAGATTGTAAAGAATGTAAAACAAATAGCAATAATAAATAAATTCAGTATTTCTCAAGTAAACCAAGTTTCCAATCCTAAATCAAGTTCCAATCTTCCATATGGCATTCCGCCATCCCAACCATGTTGTCCAATTAATTAAGCTAACCCTTAACTGTAATTCCCGAGCATTGCTCAATACCGCGAGCACGGCTATCCGAATAGTTTCACACTCTGCAGAGGTTATGCACTTTACCCACGTGATACAACCAAACACCACAAAGGCGAAAGATTATAACAAAGCCTTTACAATGCTCTATCTTAATCCGATACTACCCGCTAAGGTTTCAACACTGGCGGGTCTGTAAACCACATCCAGGGCCCCCCTCTTGCGCCATGTGAATTACACCCTGACCCGGGAACTCACACCGACCACGATAGTACCAGAATTAAGACGTTTGCAAATTACTCAGCTAGGCTGGCCCATACCAGACATGTGGTTGCATGATTGACTCAGGTCAAAGGCTTGCAAGGTTAAGTCCTTAGTGTGATCAAGGCAAGACATCCACATACCATCTGCCCATCGGGCCCACCTTGGCCTCCTCGCCCCTTGCCACTTGCCCCAATCCAAGTTATCATCACCCCGTTGATTACCAAGCACCACGTGCCATCAACAATTCAACATCGTTGCGTGACATGACTCGCCACAACAACTCAATCTCATCGTGTGATCCCACATGACACACAAGTTCATAATATTGTTCCATATTCCATTAATCAAGATTAATTATCAATGATTCTGACACATGTGATGACGTGGCATGACTAAGCAATCTACAACGGTCTAAACCTCCAATGTTGATCATAATTATTAATCAACTATATTAAACCAATCTAGGGTGACAATGGATCATGGCATACAATGACAAGGTAGGGTATAGATCAATCTGGTATTTTAGCTAAGCCCAAACTAATTTGAAACAGTTGTATATTTGAAATATATGCAATAGCGTAAATCAAACATAGCAATTTTATAAACATGGGTTCAACATGATCAAAGCACAACTTGCCTTGGAATAGGTCCTGATCTTGATCTGAAGATTGCTCTTGGGTTGCTTGATCTTCCTCCGAAGCGTCGCACAATTCAACGTCTACGCGTACCGAAAGAGAAAAGCAAATAAATGCCAAAACAGAGAGCAATTAAACTCCAAAAATCAGTTAAAATTCACCAATAAATAGATCTCAATTTTACAAATTTTTAGAAACTGGAATCACTCAAATCCGAGTTACGATGCAAAAGATATAGCCTTTTAAAGTTTGAAATAAATATCAAATCGAGAAAATCGAAATTCGAAATTAACAGATTTATTTTTATTCGAAAAAGCGATTTATGACGTCAGCGTGACGTCAGCCCTGGACCGAACCAATCAGAAGCCGACGCGTGTCCCGGTCCATGGACTGAGTCCACAGCGTGGCTCTGGACCACGGTGAACCCGGTGACGACGCGGACCGCGCTTGACACGCGGCGCGATCCGGTTGGTCACCCCACGGTTCAATCGATTCGCGAGACACGATCGAACGGCCCTAATTATTCGCGGCGTGGCGGAACCTCAACCCTCCGCTACTGATCGGACGGCTCACGGTTCACCCGTCGGCAATGGCGATGCCGCCACGAGACTCTTACCGGACTTGAGAAGACGGCGTTCGACGGCGATCCAACGGCGTTCGGCGATGACACCTTACCGGTTCGACGCGCGGCTTCACGGCGAACCCAGATCCGGGACCAACGCGCGAAGAACGGCTCGATGGCGGCGTTCGCGGTCAAAACTCACGGCGGCGCCCCACGGCTCGCGACGAGGTTGGCGGTCGCTACGGGCTCCACGGGTTGCGGCGCTTTAAAGAAATGTTGCGGCGGACGACGAGCGAGTCTACGGCCTCGGCAGCGACTTATATAGCACTCGCCGACGCGCGCAAGCAAGCGATCCAAGTCGGACGGCGGCGAACTCGGATTCCGCGACGCAGCGAGACGAACTCCTAGTGCCCGTCCGATCTCAAATCAGCGGATGAGATCTCCCGAGGCGTGGCACAATCCCGCCGGATCGACATCCAGCGGCTGCGGCTAGATCCTTTCCTTTTCGATCCATTAATCCCGAGCCGTCAACGCAAAACCAATCTGACGATCCTAGGGTTTGAGTTAGCAAGCGATGGCTCTCGACCGTCCGATGCGAGATCAACGGCCACGTGCGCACCTCCACACATGGGCCAACTGGGCCGCACCGACGCTGGTTTACCACGCGGTGTTGAGCTTGGTCCAACACTGTTCACAAGGTTATTAAAAGATTTTGAATTAAAATAATTCCAGAAATTCATTTTATTTGTTTTAGGCAATAAAACAATCAGGAAAAATCCAAGAAAAATCTCAAAAATACTTTGAGACATTCTGGACTCAAATAAAATATTTTTGGCAAAACTTTATTTTGACTTTGCACAGATTTAAATAGATTTGAATAAAAGGCAATAAACTTGATTTGAATTTAATTCCAATAAATCCAGAAAAATCCAAATAAATTCCATAAAATCACAAATGCACTTTTAAGCAATAAAAACTTAATTAAGCTGAATTTTTGGGATGTTACACTCATCACGTCATACAGGCAATATCACTATACGAAACTGAATCAAAATGTTATTTAAACTGGATTGCAAAGTTCATGAGGGTAAAAATGTCTGGCTTTATAGTTTGAGATGTGGACAAACTTTCAACCAAAGTTTAGGATATTATATGAACTTTCTTTTAGAGGAAAATAATACAAACATGAACCGGTCTCTCTTTGTCCAAAATTTCCACCACTTAATTTCACCAAATTCTTAGACTTGGTGCACCCACCCGCCAAATTGTAACATCCCAATTTTTGGTTTATATGGAGTTAATATTATTATTTGTGATTTTTGTAATTTTGGTAATTTTGGTAATTTTCTGGAATTTATTTGGTATTTAATAAATAATCCTGAAATAGGCTTATAGGAAATAAAATTTAAACATGTGTGGCATAATAATGTTGTTGGGGACTGGTTACCCCGTGCGAGCAATGGCCCACTAGGCCCAAGCTCACTCGACCAAGGACCAAGCTCGCTCGACCAAGGGCTCAGCTCGCTATTGAGGGCAAGCTCAGAGGACTCGGTTAGATTGCAGAAACCGACAGTGACTGAGTCAAGGAGGGGCTTTAAAAGGTTGAGTTAAGGCGATCGTGGGCAACGGTTCCCAGCACCATTATTACCATACTTCATAGCACATCATGTTCGGATCTGGCGTCACTCCCCCGAGAATCTCGCCCGGCCATTTTCTGTAATGAACTCAGCAGTAGAGGTATAAAGACTTTCCCCCTGCGCGGGGAAAAGGGGGGCATACACAACACAACACAAAGAACCAGTGCTCGACCTCGACCCGAGCACCTCTTGTATTCAACCACAGTACATCATCGTCTTCCTTTCGCCTCCGGGCAAGACTAGAGTAGAGCTGTTAACCGTACTGGGGGCTCAAACCAATATAACTCCTCGTGTCAACCGCTATCTTGTTCTCACCCTTAGAGGTGAATAGAGTTCCTTCCTTTGGGCGAGCACGATCTTGGGTTCCACTTCTACATCACTCCCCCCTTCCTCTTGCGGTCAGGCGATCCCGATCGTCGACAGCTGGCGCCCACCGTGGGGCCCGAGAGTTTCGCTTGTTCGAAGGAACTTCGTCGTTTCAACGTCACCAACGCTTTTGCTTTCAAATGTCAATATGTCGCATTCTGCGAGCTCGGACTCGGATGCGGTTCCCGAGCGCAAGAGCTCCACATCCATGTTCTCGCCCTCGCCACTGCCGCGTGAACGCTTTGCCTTCATGGCCGACAGCCGTGGGGTGAGTGTGGGAGCGGGGGATCGCGACCCGAACACCCCAGAGGAGGCGCATCATTTGGTTCAGGTTGCCATCGACCAGGCTATCACCACTCTCCGATGGGAAGATCACGGGGAGAACCGCACCTCGTCCGGGCGGCCTAACCCTGCCCGCCTATGCGGTTTCACCAGCTGGGAGCGCTTGCGAGCCATCGCCCGGGTTATGGCCGATCCTGCTCGGGTGAGGTCGGCTCTTTTCAGGCGGGCCCTCGCCGAGGAGCTTGACAAGGTGGCCGACGAGGTCGAGCCTTCACAGCGAGGGCGAAGCTGGCGCCCTAGGTCTCGCTCTCTAGCAAGCGATGGGGACTCCTCACACGAACGTCGATGCTCTCACCGATCACCTTTGTACAGACAAGCTCGAAGCCCGTCCCGGTCGCATCCGCGTCATTAGGACTGGAACGTAATCCATGAACTTGCTCGACATCAGCAGAGTAACAGCAGCGCCTATTCGAGCAACAGCACGTCTGAAAGCTTTTCTTTGGATGTCCTGCCCAGGCGTCAAAACGTCCACGTTCGCCTGTGCTATCACGCCAATGACGCCCGTGCCAACCATCACAATCGACGCGGGCTGCACCACCGACCTGAGTACGAACGCTGTGACGACCACAACTCCAGCTCCAGCAGCGATGGCCACCATGCTCGACATGGCGCTGCGTCGGCCTACGGCTGCCCAGCATACTCTGCCGGCCTCCTTCAGGTGCACTGGCTGGCCCGATTTAAACCCGCTGCGATTGAACAATTTGACGGGACCAAGAACCTCGATGAGTTCCTCTCGATCTACTCGATTGCGATCCTAGCAGCTGGAGGGGATGAGGCCGTGATGGTCAATTACCTCCCAACGGTGTTGGAAGGCGCGGCGCGCATATGGCTCTTCAATCAGACGCCTGGCTCCTTTCGATCATGGCGCCAGGTACGGGACGCCCTCCGCTCTAACTTTCAGAGCTGCTACGAGTGCCCCGGACGGGAGAAGGACCTGGGTCGCATCATCCAGGGCAAGAATGAGGCACTCCGCGATTTCATGCGTCGATTCTTCTACACGAGGAACTCGATCCCGAGCATCTCTGACGAGGCCATCATCAAGGCCTTTAAGTTCGGTGTCCATGACCGGTGCCTCACTGAGGACCTGGAGATCATGGCAAGGCTCGACATCAACAAGCTGTTCCGGATGGCAGAACGATACACGGACGTGGACGATGCTGTGCGCTGGAAACACGACTACGACCAGGGCAAGCTTGGCCTCAACTTTGGTGAGGCCGGGCCATCCAACACCAAGGGCGATGGCTCGAATCCGCACACCAAAAAGCGGAAGAGACCGCGGTAGAGGCAGCGGCCGGCTACGCGTGGTCGCTGCGATGAACAGCGAGCATGAGGTAATGGAAGTGCGGCATCCTGACTAGGGGCAGCCGCGACCTGACCTGGGAGGACCTCTACCTCAGCAAGGTGGACCACGACCTCAACGAACACAATACCGACCCCAGCAGGGATAGAATCAGCTTGGACACTAGCAAGTTGACGCCCGACCACAGGGTGCTGAGGTGCGACCCAAGTATGATTCCGATGAGTTCTGCGTGTTCCATAAGGCCCACGGCCACAACCTGCAAAACTGCAGGACCTGGCAGAATAAGCTAGATGCCTTTTACCATGGGCGTGGAGAGATGCCCACACTCCCGAAGGAGGACGAGCGACTCGACAGGGTCAATGCCGGCGAGGACTTAGAAGACCTCGACCTGGAGTTTCAGCAGGGTGACCGCCGTGTCGATGTAATCTTCGGCGGGTCATCGGCGTATCAATCTCGGCATGAGCTCAAAGACGCCGCACGAACCGTATACCAAGCCTTCGCTGGGAAGCCCACTGACCAGCCTTGCAAATAGGCTAGAACCCCGATTACATTCTCCTGGTATGATGCTTCCCCAGGAATGTCCAAGGATCTCAAGACCGCTCTGGTCGTGACCCTGACCATAAGCAACACTGTGGTCGGGCGAGTCATGGTCGATGGAGGCAGCTCCCTGAACTTGCTCTTAGCGACCACACTTGACCGAATGCAGATTCCCCGATCGAAGATCAAGAATGTAGCAGTTCCCTTCTTCGGTATTGTACCAGGGAGTTCCACCACACCTCTCGGGCAAGTGGTTTTGCCCGTCACCTTCAGTGACCCCACCAACTTCCGCACCGAGCTGGTTACCTTTGAGGTGGTCGATGGAGACCTTCCCTATAACACCATACTCGGGCGTCCGGCGCTGATCAAGTTCATGGCAGCAAAGCACTACGGCCACCGCTGCATGAAGCTCCCGGGGCCCAATGGCGTCATATCCATTCGCAGCGACCTCAAGGCGACGCACAGATGCGAGGAGAAGGACTTGGCGCTCGTCGGCATGCTGCCCCAGTGAGGCTCCGAGGTAACTACGAAAAGTGCCCACTGCAAGTCGACGATCCTGCCCAGCGATGTCACGAACGCTGTGCAACTCAAAGAGGGTGACTCGAGCAAGAGCGTCCACGTCGCCTCCAAGCTCAATTCGAAATAGGAACTCTGCTCGTCACCTTCCTTCGCACCAACAAAAACATATTCGCTTGGGAACCGGTAGACATGCCAGGAGTCCCGAGGGAGGTGATCGAGTACAAATTGCAAATAAGGCCTGGTTGCCGACCTATACGCCAGAAGCTGCGCCGTTTCTCTCCCGAAAAGATGATGATAATAAGGGAACATTTTGACAAGCTCTTAAAGGCCAGCTTCATTCGTGAGATTGACTACTTCAAATGGCTAGCTAACCCAGTTATCATGCAGAAGAAGGGCGGGAAGTGAAGGATGTGCGTCGACCATACGGGCCTGAACTTGGCGTGCCCGAAGGATAATTTCCCTCTTCCACGTATAGACCAGATCGTCGACTCCACTGCTAATGCCAAGATGCTGAGTTTCCTCGACGCCTACTCGGGCTGCCATCAAATCAAGCTCGCAGTCGATGACGAAGATAAGACAGCCTTCATCACACCTTTTGGGACGTTCTGCTACACGACCATGTCATTCAGCCTGCGCAATGCGGGCGCGACGTTTCAACGGCTAATGTTCAAGACCTTCGACCCTCAGATTGGTCGCAACCTCGAGGTCTACGTCGACGACATCATCGTCAAGAGCTCTTTTGAACACAACCACATCAACGACCTCGTGGAGACCTTCACCAACCTAAATAAGCACGGCATCAAGCTCAACCCTCAAAAATGCGTGTTTGGCGTTACCTCGGGCAAAGTGCTTGGCTACATGATCGGGGACTCGGGAGTTGGCCCGAACCCGAAGAAGATCGAGGCGATTGAGAAGATGGCCCTCTGACATCAACAAGACAGGTCCAGTGCCTCACCGGCCGCATGGCCGCTCTCAGTCGGTTCATTTCAAGGCTCGATGAGTGCGGACTACTGTTCTTCAAGGCATTGTGCATGCACGGGGGCTTCGAATGGACACCCGAAGCTCAACGGTCCTTTGATGAGCTGAAAGCATACCTTTCGAGCCCACCGCTACTCACGACCCTACGGCAGGGAGAAATGCTACTGCTTTATCTCGCTGCTATGACCCAGGCTATCAGCACCGTCCTGGTGGCCGAGCACGACGATCGGCAGCAGCCAATCTACTACGTCAGCGAGGTACTTCATGGACCAAAGGAGTGTTACCCCGAGGTCCAGAAGCTGCTCTATGCCCTCTTCATGGCTTCGCACAAACTCCGGCACTACTTCCAGGCGCACACAGTGGTTATCCCGAGCAGATTCTCACTCGACGAGGTCCTAAGGAACCCAGAAGCCGGAGGTCGTATCGCTAAGTGGGCCATGGAGTTGGCAGAATTCGACGTACAGTTTGTAGCACGCACCGCCATTAATTCGCAAGCGCTCGCCAACTTCATGGTCGAGCAGACATCGCAACTGACTCCCGAGCCTGAGGTCGAGGAAGAGAAGCCCTGGAGGATGTACTTCGGTGGCTCCAGGTCATTCGAGCACTCGGGGGCTGGTATCCTCATCATCACACCCCGAGGAGACAAACTAAGGTATGTGATTCGCTTCGGTTTTCCTGCAACTAATAACATAGTGGAGTATGAGGCCCTTTTGGCAGGTCTCTGAGCCTGCAAGTCGCTGGGCATGCACCGGCTGGTCGTCAAGGGTGACTCCCAGCTCGTTATCAACCAGTACAACAAAGACTACCAGTACTCGAAGGGCTCGATGGCCAGGTACCTTGCCGAGGTGCGCAACATGGAGAAGTGGTTTCGGAACATGGAAATCAAGCACGTGCCCAGGAAAGACAACTCCAGCGCCGACCTCCTATCCAACCTCGGGTCGTCTGGTGGTGAGATTCTGCCAGATGTCATCCTCGAGACCTTGGTGACACCCTCCGTCACCGACCAAGAAGATTCGATCGCCCTCCTCGAGAGTGTTCCCTCGTGGATGGAGCCAATTACCATGTTCCTCGACCGGGGCGAGCTCCCAGACGACCTGGCCAAGAGGAGCAGAATCAGGCACTGAGCGAGCTCACACAAGCTCGTTAACGGGCAACTCTATTATCAGGGCACTCTGGGTGTTCTGTCAAAGTGTGTTACCCTGGAGGAAGGTAAGTACCTGCTCAATGATATCCATTCGGGTTTCTGCGGCATGCATTCCTATTTTAGGACCATGGTCGGCAAGGCATTCCGCATAGGATTTTATTGTCCAACAGCACTGCAGGACGCTCGAGACATCGTTCGTATCTGTTGAGACTGCCAATTCCATGCCCGAAAATCACACCAGCTGGCCTACGCCCTCCAGACCATACCACTCGCCTGGCCATTCTAGACCTCGGCCCTTTCTCTCAAGCGGTCAGGGGGAAGAAGTTCCTGTTCATCGCCATTGATACCTTCATCAAGTGGGTCGAAGCTGAACCGGTCTCGGCCATCACCGCCCGACCAGTCGTAAAGTTTTTCCGCTCACTCGTGGTCACAAGGTATGGAGTCCCATGCAGGATCATCCCGATAACGGCTCGCAGTTCACCAACGAGCTATTATAGGAATACTACGAAGACATGGGCACCAGGGTCTGCTACGCCTCGGTGGCCCACCCACAGAGCAACGGAGCGGTCGAGCGCGCCAACGGACAGATCGTCTAGGGTGTCAAGAGGCGAGTCTTTGATGAGCTCAAACAATATGGACGGGCCTGGGTGGATGAGCTTCCCACCGTACTCTGGTCCGTTCGCACCACATCCAGTCGAGCGACAGAATCCACCCCTTTCCAGCTCGTGTTCGGTGCTGAAGCCATCCTGCCTGCTGAGGTCATGCTAGGCTCCGCCAGGGTCAGCTTGGTCGACCAAGTCGACTTTGAGCAAGAGCGGTCTCTTGACCTTGCCCTAGCAGAAGAAGTAAGGAGCCGTGCACTGCTACGATCGGTGCACTACCTGCAAGCACTTCACAGGCATGCGTCTCGATCGATTTGACCTAGGGAGCTCTGAGTTGGGGATCTGGCCTTAAGACGAATTCAGGGCTCGACCAACACCAACAAGTTGTCCCCAAAGTGGAAGGGCCCCTACAGCGTTATTTCAGCAGATCGCACGGGAGCTTACCGGCTGGCGATGCCCGATGGCAGAGAGCTCACGAACTCATGGAACATCAACCAGCTCCAAAAATTTTATGTGTAACACTCTTATCTTAATTGGCAATAAAAGTTCTTCATTATTATCCATGATTGTGTCCCCTTTACATTTCCTTGCATCTTTTGTGCCTCGACCTGAGCGTCGCGATCTTGAAGTTCACCTCCAGGGGCCACGCTAGCAGTAAGCCAATCCTCATCGCATCACGCCTCCCCCCTGTAGTAGGACTTGGACCAGAGACCGCGCTCGGTTTCGAGCAAACATGCATACTTCATACAAAGGTCGGGCTTGAGTGCTGCCGAGCCTGATCTGAGCGCATTAAGGCCCCTTGTACACTCGAGTTCACCCTTGAGTATTCCTAAGCTCGACCTCCCTCGCACAGGGGGCACAGCTATTGCTACTAAATGACTTCACCTTAAGTATTTTACAGGCCTCCCTAACAGTTCGGAGACGTTAACCAACCCATCAGGTCAAAATAAAAGTGTTCAAGGTCGACGTTGCTCGACCTCGACAGCTACGACTTATTACTCCCACAAACTGCACCCAAGGCCGGCGCTACTCGGCCTTGACCACAGCGGGTGCTAGACAAGGGAGTACCACACTTTCCTTTTTTGACCAAAAAAGAACTTTTTATTGAATAATTTATATTTACAAGAAGGCGCAGACATTTTTGTCCCTCGACCTATTTCCTGTTTATAGGTCCTCCATATCGTGGGCAGCTTCTCCTGCTCTAGCTCGGTGACCTTCACTCTCAACGCTGAGAGTTCGCCTCGCACGGTCTTGCGTCGGCCTGAGCTGAACCGGCGCAGCCAAGGCGCTTGTCTTAGAGTTGAGCCAGGGTGCTTTTCCCGTCTTGGTCACCCGCCCCAGCTTCTCCTCGAGCTCGGTGACCTTCGCCTCGAGCCCGATGGAGGCCTTCGTTGGGGCTGTCGCGCGCTCGCCTTCTAGGGCCTTAGCCGACCTCGCGCGCGTGGCTTCAAGGTGCTCCTCTGCTTTTGCGAGCTCAACGTCGAGGGTCTTCGCCGACCTCGCGTGCTCGGCTTCGAGGGCCTCGACAGCCCTCTCGTGCTCGGTGGCAGTGGCTTGGGCGAGCTCGGCGGTGTGGGCCGCAGTCCTCTGCTCCGCCTCCTCCTGCTCGACCAGCAGGGTCTCTTCGAGCCGGGTGATGTGGGCCTCCCATTCTGACACCACGTCGAGGACCTTCTTTAGCTCGACTTGTGCCCGCGTAGACCTTGGAGTCCCTGGGCAACAAGGCTCACCGTCTGCAAAAACCAAGGGAAGTCATGCGACAATTAAGAAGATGGATGATTACGAGCTTACTCACCTGACTGAGCCGGCCCTCGAACTCACGATAGAGACACCCGGCGGCCCTGTCTCCAGCCGTCTCCAGCTCGTCGCGGCCCCTTGCCGAGGACGAGGCAGCTACATTGGCTCCCACCGGCGCGAACACAGTCCCGCCTATCGTAGCCTCGACCCAGACCACCTCCGCCAGCCTGGACCTTAGCTCGGTCCCAGAGACTAAGATCCCAGGGTAGAGTAGCGGAAAGATTAGATTATGGGAAAATATTACAACGCAAGGGGACGAGAAATGATGTCCTACTTGGCTGATCCGCGGGAACCTCGGAAACGATTGCAGTGGTCGGTGCCTCGACCACACCCTCTGAAGCCTCGACCTTGCCGGTCGTAGTGGCCCCGACCTCGGGCTCGTCCCCATCGGCCCCGACTTCGATGGCCGAGGTGCCTTCGGCTCGACCTCCCGCGTTGACTTGGGCCTGCCGCGAGCGAGGGCGGCGGACCAAGAGGAAGTCGTCCTTGTCCTCGGACTCGCCCTGGACAACGACCATGGTCATTGGTCGCCGACGACCAGACGTAACCACCGCCGCACCCCAGGTGTTACAGCGCTCAAAGCAATCGAGACATTCCCGATGCCTCGATGAGCGCGAGCGAGCACTCAAGGTCTGCGGCGGGAAAACTTCTAAGCTAAGGAAGAAAAGGAACCTACGCTACGACCTAAAGGAGATAAAAGATCGCACATACCTGGATCGTGAGCCTATGTCTCATGGAGGGGTGCTGGGGATCTTGGTGCCCCGCCTCTGCCACGGCGGCAAGGGTGTCCCCTCTCTAGGCGCCCTCTGAGGGTGACCACGCAACCCGCGGGGGCTCTGAGCTCCCCGCAACGGTTGTACCGGCGCCTAGTGATGGGGACTTCGGTGTCGCCCCCGAGTCCAAGGTCCTCGCGGCAGCCGCTACCTTCTGTTGTTGTTAGAGACGAGGGGAGGTCAGGGACGGCAACAACTGGGAGATTGAGCTTGAGCATTATCGGGCTCAATTGAGATGGCTTACCACTGTACGGTCGCCCCACTCGATGTGTTGCTTCTTTGGGGCGCTCAACCTTGGCGCGAAATGAGTTACCTCGCTGCTCCGCCTCAACACGTTCTAGGGGACGGGGTCGTCTGTGGTGTAGTTGAACGCCACCTTCCCTAACATCTGTCGGGACCCGGATTTGCAAATCCAAAACCTCTATGTATGCTGCACTAGTCTAGGATCACGCTAGTGCACACAGTGGAAACATAGATGAAATATCAATCCATACAATGAATTAACTAAGAAAGAGGCAAATTATTATTAAATAAAGCATCAGACTTTATGGTCAAAGTTTACACCACTATACCTTTAGGGCTTAAGAAACAAATAAACTATTGCAGCGGAAAAGATAACTTGGGCCATTCGACATGCCACAGGCAATCGTTTGGGGAACTCCTTCCTAATCTACGTAGTCTTCATAATATTCCTCCTCATGATATTCAGCATTTCCTGATCCTTCCTCACCAACTGATCAACAAAGGCGTAAAGCCGTGAGTACAAAAAGTACTCAGCAAGTCGTAGGGAAATGATGCGATATTCATGCACGGCTTGACAAAGGATAGCCATATGGTTCATTTGCAGAAAGCAATAACTTGAATTGAAATACATAAAATAGATTGAAAGCACATTTATTAAAAGATAATAAATAACTGGTAAATCAATGATAAACAACATGAACAGAATGGCGAGGCATCACCCTACACCACCTAAAACAAGTATCAACAAATAAATTCAACAGTATTACTTTAGAAACAAAACAACAGTGAACTCCCCATTCACATCTCAACAATTCCACATTTCATGAAACACTCTATACCCCGTGTGAAATTCCCGGGCTTGTCCATGACCGCGGACGCGGCTATTCGAATAGTTTTACACTCTGCAGAGGTTGTACAACTTTACCCACAAGACATGATATTCTCTTTGTGCCTGGCCATTAGCACACTTCCTTTGGTGTGCCGGCAGAGAAATCATAACAAAGCCTTTACAATACACTGTCTAAACTAGGTACTGCCCGCTAAGGTTTTGCCCCTTAGGCCCCCCCTCTTGCGCCTTGCGAATCTACCCGTCCATCCCGGAACCCACTCCACCAATTGGCAATAGTCAAGACTAGACATTGCAAATTAATCAGCTAGGTCTGTCCCATACCAGACATGTGGTAGTACGATTAGGCCCAGTTCATTGGCGCACAAGATTAAGTCCTAAGTTATCTCAGGCAAGACATCGACATCCCAATGTGCTAGAAAGCACCCTTTTACTGCACGATCACTTGCCCAAGGGAAAACAACTTTGTTCAACCAAGACCAATGGCAACCCTGCCATGGTATAACATGTTTTACAACAGTGGCTAACGGCCACGATTCAATATTTCATTAAGTCAAGATTAACATTAATTCACATGTGACATGAATCCCACCGTACAACTAAGCAGGTCTAAGCATAGCTACGATAACCCAGTGTTGGTAATATGATCATGTACAACTAGTAATGTCCCAACCTAGTGTTAGCAATGTGTACATGTCATCCCAATAATCAAGGTGGCAAAATGTCAACTAGGTATATAGCTATTCCCATGAAATAAACATTGATACTCAAATAGCATGCATTTGTATAAAACAAATTACTTTGCAAACATAGGATCAATATGATCAAAGGTTACGACATGCCTTGCTGATCTAGTGCTGAGTCTTGGTCTTCGAAGTCTCCGTTCGCTCCCTCGGAATTAGCGTCTACCAGAAAAGAAAGCAATAAAACCAAATAAATACCAAACAGAGACACAAACAAGCTCAAAATTGAAAATAAATAACTCTAGAATGTAGAGCTTGATTTTAGAAAAATTTAGAAACTTGAATCGCCTCAATCGGAGTTTGTATGAGATAGAACGAGCTCCTGGAAAATTAAATCAGATAAAAGGCTGAAAATCAAAAAATCTGAATTTCCTGATTTATTTTTCTATTGGAAAATCAATTTATTGCGCAACGTTGATGTCAGTAATCAATTTCTCGAAAAAAAATAAATCCAAAAATTCTTATTTCACTGACAAGCGGGACCCACGGTCTATAGACCGAGTCCATGGCCTCGGCTCAGTCCACGGTGGACCGAGCTCATGGAACAGTGCTAGGGCTGACATGGCAGAGGCGTTGACATGGAGCACACATGGGCGCTGACCCGGTGCTGACGCAGCGGCCACGTGGATGACCACGTGTCGCGCATCCAACGGCCGTGTCGGATCGGACGGCGGGAAGGCGACGGCACGGGCGGCGACATGGTGCAATCTGGTGCGATGGCGTGAGATCGGACGGCCACGAACCGGCGGACCAAATCGATGGCGAGGCTGCGGTGTTATTTCGTCGGAGCTGAGAAAGACGACGCAAAACGCAGCGGAAGTGGACCGGATCGGGAGCGAGACTTGGCGGATCGGGAAGGAGAAG
This sequence comes from Otatea glauca, assembly GCA_036346275.1. Lineage (NCBI taxonomy): Eukaryota > Viridiplantae > Streptophyta > Magnoliopsida > Poales > Poaceae > Otatea > Otatea glauca. Next base: position 493,757 of record CM070734.1, on the reverse strand, counting down.
ACGTGGCGAGCCAGAGCGCGCAAGCGGCATCGGCGGAGGAGGACCGAAGTGGCCAGACGACGGCGAAGAAGCTCTCGGGCGATAGAAGAACTCCGGTGAGGGCACACGAGACAACGACGGCTGCTCGGGAGACGGGAGAGGGCACAAACAAAGCGGCGCGAAGAGGGGGACCTCGGGAGGCGATTGGCGGCGCTTAAATAGCCCTCGTGTCGGGACCCGAATTTGCAAATCCGGACCCTCTGTGTATACCGCACTAGTCCAGGATCACGCTAGTGCACACAGGCTCAACATAGATGCTATCATAGTCACACACAGCGAAATATAGCATAAACTTCATTAATTAATAATAACTGTTGTCTTACATGAATAATGCCTCACAGGGCTTAAAAAGAGTATCAATGAGAAGCAATGAAATAGAATAAACGCAGTGGCGCTCGATTCGCCACGTGCAATCGACGAGGCTCGGACCTAAGCATTCGCATCCAAATAATCCTCATCCATGGTAGCGTAGATTCTTCCTCTTCAAGTTGTTGTTGATGGGGTGAGTACATAAAGCACTCAACAAGTTGTGCAAAATAATGCAAGTCTAATATTCTATATGTTTGGCTTAATCCAAAGGAATGGCTAGTAAGGGTATTTTTGCAATAAAGCGACATTTAACAAGAATACAATAAATAGATTGGAAAGCGATAGAAACAAATACAAGAATTAATAAATTCAAGATTTACGAAATACACCAAGTTTCCAATCCTAAATTAATTTTCCACTTTCCATGGCACCTTGCCATCCCAACAAGTTTTGTTTAACAAAAGTCTAACCCTTAACTGAATTCCCGAGCATTGCCCAATACCGTGAGCATGGCTATTCGAATAGATTGTACACTCTGCAGAGGTTATGCACTTTACCCACACGATACAACCAAACACCACCAAGGCGAGTGATCATAACAAAGCCTTTACAATGCTACACCTAGACCCAAGATCGCTCGCTAAGGTTTCAACACTGAAGGGTTAAACCCCCACAACAGGCCCCCTCTTGCGCCATGTGAGTTAAACCGTAACCGGGACTCACTATTCACCACGACAAGATCAAATCTAGGTTTCACAAATTATTCACTAGGCTGTCCCATTCCGCATATGTGGTTGCAAGAGAGACTCAGTCAAAGGCTTGCAAGGTTAAGTCCTTAAGGTGATTAAGGCAAGACTTCCACATACCCGCCAAACTGGCCCACCTTGGCACACCGCCCCTTGCCACTTGCCTCAATCTAAAATCATTACCACCCCGCTTGATTACCAAGCACCACATGCCATCAACATTTCAATCCCGATGTGTGACCTCCTCGCCACGACAACTTGATATCATTGTGTGACAACACATGACACACCAATTCATAAACATTGTTCCATATTCCATTAGTCAAGATTAAGTATCGACATTCGGACACATGTGATGACGTGGCATGGCTAAGCAATCTATGACGATCTAACTAGCCCATGTTGATTATCAACTATAATTCCACATCCTAGGGTGACAAATAGATCATGGCATATAATTGACAAGGTATGGTTTAATTCAAATAGGCATATTATCTAATTCCCAGATTAATTGAAATCATTTATACACATAAAATATCATGCATAAAGTTTAAAAGACAAAATAGTAATTTGGTGAAAATTAGGTGCAACATGATCAAAGCACAACTTGCCTTGGAGTAGGTGCTGGTCTTGATCTGAGCTTGGGTCTTGAGCGACGAATCTTCTTAGGATCACCGAGCGTTCAACGTCTCACGCAAACGATGCCAAAATAGCAAATAAACACCAAACCAGAGAGCAACCAAACTCCAAAAATAAAATAAAATTCACCAATAAATAGATCTTGATTTTACAAATTTTTAGAAATTTGAAACACTCAAATCGAGTTAAAATGCAAAAGATATAGCCTTTTGAAGTTTGAATAACATCAAAATACAGAAAATAGAATTTCGATTTTTCGAATTATTTTCTATTGGAAAAGATTTTATTGCGCAACGACGTCATACGACTCGGACCAATCAGCGCCGACCGTCGCTGGTCCATGGACTCGGTCCACGGAACCGCCTCGTCCACCGTGGGACGCGCCCACGGCGCCGCGCACCACGCGCCCGACACGCGGCGCGATCGATTGGTTGCGGCGCCGCCCGTCTGCCGATGCTCGACACGCTGGCGCGCAGATCGCGCGACGATCCGACGGCTAACGCTTCATCAGCACGCGCGCGATCTCACCCGAACAACCCCGATCCAACGGCCACGCTTACCCGAGCCGCTTTATCGCAGACGGCGACGTGGCTCGATCTGGATGGTCCGCCGAGATCCGACGGCCGCGGCGGTTCAGCACGGCGATGTCGCGGCGGCGAAGTTCGGAGACGAGGACGACGACGACCAGACGGCGTTCGCTCTGCCGGCGACGAAGAGGTAGTCGCTCGGTGCGGCTCGGCGTGGCGAACCAGAATCGAACCCACACGTCGAACGGCGGCTTGACGACGGCGGAACGGCGAGAAAACGAGCGGCGGCGCTAGAAAACTACGGCGAGCTCTCGGGGCTAAACGGCGGTGACTCAACGGCGAAGGCTAGCACTGGCGGATGCGCTCTGGGATGAGGAACCTCGGTGTGCGGGCTGCGGCTTTTATAGCCTCGGCATGCGCGCTAAAACGGCAACCCTAAATCACGCGGCGGCGGCGGCGAAGCGCGACGGATTCAAAACCGAATCGAGATTTAAGGTCGATACCGTCCGACGGTAACGAGCGCCGTGATTAGATCCGGTGATACGATCCGATCCGCTCTTTCCAAAATCAGCAGGCGAGATCTAAACTTACCAAAACAACGCAAACGATCCCGACCGCTCGATCTCAATCCAACGGCGAAGGCGCTAGGGTTTCGCGAAGGAGACACCGTCCGATCTTCATCCAACGCCACGCGCGAGGCGGTAGCGGCAGCCGATCGGGCCGCACGTCGATGGGCAAGACACGACAAGATCGGGCTTCGCCCAAGATCTTTATTCACTCGATTTTCAAAAGCTTTTTGATTTAAAATAATTCCCGAAATTAGATTAATCTACTTTAAGCAATTAAAATATCGGAAAAATCCTAAAATTCTCATAAATACTTTGAGACATTACGAGCACAAATAAAATATTTTTGGTAAAACTTTATATTAACTTTATCTATATATATTTAGTTTTCACAAAAGGTTCAATATACTTAATTAAATTCAATTCAATTAATTTCTGGAAAAAAAATCCAATAAATTCAGAAAATCACCAAAAAGCATATGAGCGAAATTATAAGCCAAATTTTTGGGATGTTACACCTCGGGAGGTGTGTCCGACCCAGACTCCAAGGCGATGGGGTGGCTACGGTTTTGGGCGACACTGGCGGCGCGCGTGTGAGCGGAGGTGGGCAAAGCTGCTTGGGCCGCAGAGCAACTGGGCCGGGGCGGAGCAGAGCTGGGCTGGGCGAACACTCGGGCGAAGCGGGTCGAACATGAATAGGGATGGGCCGATGGAAAGAAGTCGACCCGAGGGGAAATTTTTAAAAATAAAAACATTTTTCACTTAATAAATTTCCAAAAATTCAAATAAAATAAAATAAATTCATAAAAATAGCAAATAAATTCAGAATTTTTTTCCAAAAATACAGAAAAATTCTTTGAAGCACAATGAACCCAACTAAAACTAAAAATCTTTAGTTTGATGAATAGTTTAGTCAAATTAAATCCTTTATTAATAGGAAATTCAAATTAAGCTTGGATTAATTCAAGAAAATTGTAAATGGTTCATTTTCAAATTCAAACATTCCAAAACTCAAAATTTTGGGATGTTACAAACCTCCCCCTTAAATGGAATCTCGACCCCGAGATTCAGGCTGGCTAGAGAATAGGTGGGGAAACTCTGACTTCAGATCCTCTTCTCGCTCCCAAGTAGCTTCCTCTTCTGAATGGTTGCTCCACTGAACTTTGCAAAAACGGATGATCTTGCTTCTTGTGATACGCTCTACTATATCTAAAATGTTCACTGGTTGCTCCTTATAGGTAAGATCCTCTTGCAAGTTAATAGCTTCCAATGGCATTTGTTCCTCTGGCACACGCAGGCACTTCTTCAATTGCGATACATGGAACACATCATGGATTCCGGAAAAAGACTGAGGCAACTCAAGCTTGTAGGCAACCTCTCCTCTTCATTCCAATACTTTGAACGGTCCAACATATCTAGGGGCAAGCTTTCCTTTTACTTGGAACCTTTTAACTCCTTTGAGAGGGGTGACTCTAAGATAAACATAATCATTGGGTTCAAAACTTAAATCTTTGCTACGATTATCTGCATAACTCTTATGTCTGCTTTGATCTATCTTCAACCTATCTCGAATTAGCTGAACTTGCTCTTCAGCTTCTTGCAATATGGCAGGGCCAAACAATTGTCTTTCTCCTGTCTCTTTCCAGTTGAGAGGGGTTCTGCACTTTCTTCCATATAAGGCTTCAAAAGGCGACATTTGTAGACTGGCTTGATAACTATTGTTGTAGGAAAACTCTACATAGGGCAAACACTTGTCCCACTTGGCTCCATATTTTAAGGCACAAGCTCTTAACATGTCCTCAAGAATCTGATTCACACGCTCAGTCTGTCCATCTGTTCGAGGGTGATAGGCAGTACTGAATCTGAGATGGGTTCCCATGGCTTCATGTAGACTCTGCCAAAAATGAGAGGTAAACTGGGTTCCTCTATCAGACACTATCTTCTTAGGCACTCCTTGAAGACTGACGATCTTTGTCATATATAATTATGCTAATTTATCTCCTCCGTTGGTAGTCTTAACTGGAACGAAGTGAGCTACTTTAGTCAATCGATCCACTATTACCCAAATCGAATCATCACCAACTTGGGTCTTTGGAAGTCCGGTAATAAAATCCATACCAATTTCTTCCCACTTCCACTCTGGAATCTTCAATGGCTATAGCAATCCTGCTGGCCTCTGATGCTCTGCCTTGACCTTTTGGCAGACATCACAAAGAGCAACATACTCTGCAATCTCACGCTTCATGCTAGGCCACCAATACCTTTACTTGAGGTCTTGATACATCTTGGTACTTCCAGGATGAATGGAGTATAAAGTCTCATGCGCTTCTTTAAGTCCTTAAGCTCTTTCTGATCTAGTACACAGATACGATTCTCATACCAAACGATACCTTGTTCATCTTCGGTGAAACCTGAGGCTTTTTCTTTCTTCATATTGCTCTTAATTTCCTTGATATCAGTATCATCAACCTGTGCTTCTCGAATCTAATCTTCCAATGTAGGGCGTACTTCCAAAGTAGCCAAGTAACCTTCTTGAACCACTTCCAGACTAAGCTTCTGAAATTCCTCATAGAGTGTTGGCTGACTTTCCTTAATCATCAGGGTATTGCAATAGCTCTTTCTACTCAAAGCATCGGCTACGACATTGGCTTTACCTGGGTGATAATGAATTCCAATGTCATAATCCTTGATCAACTCTAATCTTCTACTTTGTCTCATATTGAGATTAGCTTGGGTAAAAATGTATTTCAAACTCTTATGATCAGTATAAACCTCACAATGATTACTAATGAGGTAATGACACCAAATCTTCAAAACATGCACTACGGCTGCTAATTCCAAATCATGGGTAGGGTAGTTAACTTCATGTAGCCTTAGTTGTCGCGAAGCATACGCTACAACTTTCTTATCTTGCATTAGCACACAACCGAGTCCTTGTCGGGATGCATCACAAAATATCTCAAAATTCTTTCTGATATCTGGTAGGATAAGCACTAGGGTAGTGGTCAAACACTTTTTCAGCTCCTGGAAACTCTGCTCACACTCTGGCGTCCAAATGAATTTCTTCTCCTTCTTTAAGAGCTGAGTGAGCGGTCTAGCTTTTCTAGAAAATCCTTCTATGAAACGGCGATAATATCTCGCCATTTCGAGAAAACTTCGAATTTGGGGTACCGTCTTGGGTGTCTCCCAACTGAGCACATCTCGTACCTTCCCCGGTTTAAAAGCGACTCCTTCGGCCAATATGACATGTCCTAGGAAAGCAACTTCTTTCATCCAGAACTCACATTTACTGAATTTTGCATAAAGTTGGTTTTCTATTAGCTTCGTCAAAATTTGGCGCAAGTGATCCTCATGTTCTTCCTCACTTTTGGAGTAGATCAGAATGTCATCAATGAAAACAACAACAAACTTATCCAAATATTCCATGAATACCTTATTCATCAAGGCCGTGAAGTAGGCAGGGGCATTGGTCAAACCAAAGGACATCATGGTATACTCATACTGTCCATAGCGAGTCACAAAAGCTGTTTTGGGTATATCCTCTTTACGAATCTTCAATTGATGGTATCCTGATCTCAAGTCAATCTTGGAGAACACTCCGGCTCCTTGATGTTGATCAAACAAATCATCGATCCTTGGCAAAGGGTACTTATTCTTGATGGTGACCTCATTGAGTGAACGATAATTTACACACATTCTCTGAGTTCCATCTTTCTTTTCAACTAGAAGAACTGACGCTCCCCATGGTGAAGAACTCGGTCGAACAAAACCCTGATCTTGCAGCTCCTTAATATGTGTCTTTACCATAGCTAACTCATTAGCAGGCATCCTGTAAGGTCTCTTGAAAATGGATGGTGTTCCAGGAACTAGCTCGATCAGAAATTCTATATCTCGGTCTGCTGGCATCCATGGCAACTCATTTGGAAACACATCAGGAAACTCTCTAGCGACTGGCACATCTTCCAAACTTATTCCTTTGGCACTGCAAACTTTTATTCCTTCAGACTTCTCGGCGGCGGCTTGAAATTTTAACTTAGCTCCATCTGGACTGGTTAAGGTGATCTCTCTATTCCCACAATCCAAAACTACTTGGTTCTTGGAGATCCAATCCATTCCTAGTATCACATCTAGGGACTTGGTGTCTAGGACAATGAGTTTGGCTAGAAATTCTACCCCTCCAATTAATATCTTAACTTCGGGGTAGCCTTGGTTCGTACTCAAATCAGAGCCAGGTGATTGCACTGATAAAATAGTTTTAAGAGGCTTTGTCTTTAATTGATGGTTTGCAGCAAAACTCCAAGAAACAAACGAATGCGTAGCTCCAGAATCAAACAAAACCATAGCAGATGCTAAATTGACTAGGAGCTTACCTAGTATGACGTCTGGTGCAGACTGGGCGTCCTCAGTGGTGATGTGGTTCACATGGCCTCTTCCAACAGGCGATGGAGTCCTGGTAGCTTGGTTAGGAGTCTAGGGCACTCCACGTCTTGCTCCTGATGCGGGGGTCTTGGCTGGGGTAGATCCCAAATTGAAACGAACTGGTGTCACAGCTTGCTTCCTTGGGCAATTGTTGGCATAATGACCAAGTTCATGACAGTTGAAACATGTGACTCCTGCAGCTGGATTGTTGTTGCTCTGAGGTGGATTGTTGTTGGTGCTGAAATTGCGATTGCCTGAAGGAGTTGGGCGAGGTGCTGGTGCAGGCTGTTGTGCATTAGTTCTGGCTCTCTGCTGGTGATTCTGATGGGCTCCATGCGGCATCATCTTCCTTTTGCGAGACTCTTCCAACTCATGACGAGATTCCTCAAAGAGCATGGCTTTATCTACAAGATGCTAAAAATCTGCACAGTCATTGCCAATGACTTGCACTTTTAGTCTTGGATTAATCTCGTGCTTGAATTTCTTCTACGAGCATCATTTGTGGCTACATCCTCTGGAGCGTAGCGAGCTAGTTGAGTGAACTTGTTGAGTTATTCACTCACTGACGTCCCTTCTTGTTTGAGCTCTCGGAATTCATTCTTCTTCATTTCAACCTTGCCATCTGGGATATGAGAGTGACGGAAAGCTATGGAAAACTCTGTCCAAGTGATAGTCTAAGGGTTATCATGGGCAGCACTGTAGTTCTCCCACCATTCAGCGGTAGTGCCCTCCAGCTGATGAGCGGCGTAGAGAACCTTCTCACGATCTGTGCACTGAGCAATTGCAAGCTTCTTCTCAATGGAGTGAATCCAATCATCAGCGTCCAATGGTTCTGAAGAATTGGAGAAAGTTGGCGAACAAGTCCTCATGAATTCTGCTAGCTTGGACTGTGGACGAGCTTGAGGAGGTGCAGGGGCAGCTTGGTTCTGCTGGTTCAACAGGTTAGCTAGAGCAACTGTAGTCTGGTTCTGCTGATTCATCATGTTGTTCATATTCTGCATCATTGTGTTCATAAGCTGCGTCTGTGCTGCCAAAAAGTGTCCCATGTTCTGATCTGTCACTAAAGGTGGTGGCGGTGCATTGGGATTGGGGTTGGTGTTGGCACTGGCACTGGCACCCACTGGCGAACTGCGACCGGCTCCAGAACGAGTGTCAACCATCTGTGATGCAGAACAAGGGTTTGATAGGTAAGAGGGAAAAGCAGTAGACAAGTGGTAAAGTGTGAGGACCCGAATCCACTGATTCGAACCCACTGTGTTTACCGCACTAGTCCCAGGATCAACGATAGTGCACACAGCTCAACATCGGTACATATCACATCATACTCAACGATAATAGAAATAATAGTTCATTTATTGATATAGCTAAATGTATGATCTTATGACCGACTTACATTATTAAGCCACGCAGGGCAAGACTGGAAATATAAGCTAATAATTAAAATGGAAAGTAGAAAGCGTAGATAGCTCATCAGTTCACCACAGCAACCGACAAGGTTCGGACCCTAATGACTCGCGTCCTCTTGGAACTCCTCCTCCAACACAGTGTAGATTCTTCGATTGTTGATTATTGTTGTTGGCAAAGGTGAGTACTTAAAGCACTCAACAAGTTGTGCACAGAATGCAATTCTATGTAACTATATGTAAGGCTTATTCCAATGGATAGGCTATCATGGCTATTTTGCAATAAACAGCATTTATGAACAAATATAATATTTAGATTGTAAAGACTTGTAAAACAAATAGCAATAATAAATAGATTCAGTATTTCTCAAGTAAACAAGTTTTCCAATCCTAAGTCAAATTCCATCTTCCACATGGCATTCTGCCATCCCAACCAAGTTGTCCATTTAATTAAGCTAACCCTTAACTGTAATTCCCGAGCATTGCTCAATACCGCGAGCACGGCTATCCGAATAGTTTCACACTCTGCAAAGGTTATGCACTTTACCCACGTGATACAACCAAACACCACCAAGGCGAGTGATTATAACAAAGCCTTTACAATGCGCTGGCTTAACCCGATACTACCCGCTAAGATTTCAACACTAGTGGGACTGGTTACCACATCCAGGGCCCCCCTCTTGCGCCATGTGAATTACTCCATAACTCGGGAACTCACACCGATCACGATAGTACCAAAATTAAGACATTGCAAATTACTCAGGTAGGCTGGCCCATACCAGACATGTGGTTGCATGATTGACTCAGGTTAAAGGCTTGCAAGGTTAAGTCCTTAGAGTGATCAAGGCAAGACATCCACATACCATATGCCCATCGGGCCCACCTTGGCATACTCGCCCCTTGTCACTTGCCCCAATCTAAGTGATTATCACCAAATTGATTACCAAGCACCACGTGCCATCAACAATTCAACATCGTTGCGTGACATGACTCGCCACAACAACTCAATCTCATCGTGTGATCCCACATGACACACAAGTTCATAACATTGTTCCATATTCCATTAATCAAGATTAATTATCAATGATTCTGACACATGTGATGACGTGGCATGGCTAAGCAACTAATACGATCTAACAATCCCATGTTGGTTATATTTACTAACCAACTATATTGAACCAATCTAGGGTGACAATGGATCATGGCATACAATGACAAGGTAGGATATAAATCAATCTGGTATATTAGCTAAGCCCAATTTAATTTGAAACAATTGTATACTTGAAATAATATGCAATAGGGTAAAACAAATATAGCAATTTTATAAACATGGGTTCAACATGATCAAAGCACAACTTGCCTTGGAATGGGTCCTGATCTGGTTCTGGAACTTGATCTTGAGTTGCTGGATCTTCCTCCAAAACGTCGCACAATTCAACGTCTACGCGTACCGAAGGGGAAAAGCAAATAAATACCAAAACAGAGAGCAAATGAACTCCAAAAATCAAATAAAATTCACCATTAAATAGATCTCAATTTTAAAATTTTTTATAAATTTGAATCACTCAAATCCGAGTTACGATGCAAAAGATATAGCCTTTTGAAGTTTGAAATAAATACTGAAAATACAGAAATTAGGAAATCAGAATTAACAGAATTGTTTTTATACTGAAAAACAGATTTATGACGTCAGCGTGACCTCATGATGATGTCATCATCACAGAATTTCCAATCGTATTATTTTTCCAATTGAAAAATGCAATTATGACGCAAGCATGACGTCATGCTGATGTCATCCCTGGCGCCAGCCAATCAGAACACGACACGTGTTGCGGTGCATGAACTGAGTCCACGGCATAGCGCTGGACCACGGTAGACCCGGTCCACGACGCCTCGGCGTTTGCGCCCGACACGCGGCTGCGTCCAATTGGCTCAATCCTGCGGCTCGATCTGATCCGCAGAAGACAGATCGGACGGCTACGATCTGATCTGACCACGCGTCCCTCATCCAACGGCTTACCCCAAGATCTGACGGTCGAACGCTAGCGCGAAGAGACGACGATGGCGCGGCGGCGCCTTTCACCGGTGATGGAGAAGACGACCCACGACGCGGCGCCCGTGGCTCGTGGTGAGCGAGACGGCGGGGATCCGACGCGGCACGGTTCGGCGAACTCAGTCCCGCAGCCCAAGCGACGGAAGACGGCGGATCGGTGACGTTCTCGGGCAAAAACCGCGGCGGCGAACTCCGAGTCCGCTTCGGGGACGATAAACGACAGCGCGACGCGTGTCCCGATCCGACGGCCAAGACGTGAGCGCACACGTGGCCTTTCCTGGACCGTTGGATCACACGCGAACGGCTACCGATCTAGGGTTTTCCCTCTCTGCGGTTCGTGGGCTGGACTGGGCCGCACCGACGTAGGCTTCAAGAGCATAGTGTTGGGCTTTGGCCCAATACTGTTCATTAGGATTTTAAAACTTTATTAATTTAAATAATTCTAGAAATTCATTTAATTGGTTTTAGGCAAATAAATTATCAGGAAAAATCCAAGAAAAATCTCAAAAATACTTTGAGACATTCTGGGCTCAAATAAAATATTTTTGGCAAAACTTTATATTAACTTTGCAATAAATTTATATAGATTTGAACAAAAGGTCAATATTCTTAATTTAAAATTAAACCAAATAAATCCAGAAAAATCCAAATAAAATCCAGAAAATCATAAATACACATTTAAGCAATGAAATAATATTTGGGCAAATTTTTGGGATGTTACAAACCTCCCCCCTTAACAGAATCTCAACCTCGAGATTCAGGGCTAACTAAAGAATAGGTTCGGAAATTCTGACTTCAAATCTTCTTCGCGCTCCCATGTTGCTTCACTTTCAGAATGATTGCTCCACTGAACTCTGCAAAAGCGAATAGACTTGTTTCTGGTCTTGCACTCCATAACATCCAAAATTCTGACCGGTTGCTCTTTGTAAGTCCAATCTTCTTGCAGCTCTATTGCATCCAACGGGGTTTGCTCTGTTGGAACTCTGAGACATTTCTTGAGCTGCGACACATGGAATACATCATGCACTCCTGCCAAAGACTGAGGCAACTCTAACTTATAAGCTACTTCTCCTCGACGGCTCAGAATCTTGAACGGACCAATATATCTTGGTGCAAGCTTCCCTTTAACGTGAAATCTTTTGACGCCCTTAAGAGGGGTAACCCTGAGATACACATAATCTTCTGGTTCAAAACTCAAATCTCGACGACGGTTATCTGCGTAGCTTTTCTGTCTTAACTGTGCTATCTTCAACCTTTCTCTGATCATTGCGACTTGATTTTCGGCTTCCTCGAGAATATCTGGCCCAAAAACCAAACGCTCTCCCGTTTCATTCCAATTTAGCGGGGTACGACACGCACGTCCATACAATGCCTCAAACGGTGACATCTGCAAACTAGCTTGATAACTGTTATTGTAACTGAATTCTGCATACGGCAAACATTTATCCCAAGACGTAGCATAAGCTAAAGCACAAGCTCTCAACATGTCCTCTAGGATCTGATTTACCTCTCGGTCGACCATCATCTGCGGGTGATATCTTCATCTTGAAATTGAAGCGAGTTCCCATTGCTTCATGCAACTTGTTCCAAAATCTTGAGGTGAATTGGGTACCTGTCTCGACACAATCTTTTGGGCGCTCCATGCAAACATACAATCCTTGACATATACAACTCGCTAAACGATCTCCGAGTAAGTGGTCTTTAGGGATAAAATGAGCAACCTTGGTCAGCGATCCACAATGACCCAAATAGAATCGTAACCTCTCGAGTCTTAGGTAAACCGGTGATAAAGTCCATTCCGATTTCCTCCCACTTCCATTCCGAATTTTCAACTAGTTGCAACAAACCGGTGGTCTCGATGCATGGCTTTTACTCTCTGACATACATCACATAAAGCAACATGCTCAGCCACTTCACGCTTCATATTAGGCCACCAAAATCTATCTTTCAAATCCTGGTACATCTTAGCACTTCCTGGATGAATTGAGTACTTAGAATCGTGAGCTTCCTCAAGAATCAGCTGTTTCAGTTCCTTTTTATCCGGCACACAGATTCGGCCTTTGAAGAACATGGTTCCTTGCTCATCTAGAGTGAAATCCATGGCTAGGCCTTCCTCCTTTTTAGCCTTGATCTTAGAAATTTTATTGTCATCTTTCTGGCCTTCTCTAATCTGATCCTCCAGTGTTGGCTTTACTTCTAGTGCAGCTACAATTCCTTGCGGAACAACTTCCAACCTTAGCTTCTGAAACTCCTTACATAACTCTGGTTGATCTTCCATTGTCAATGTATTCGCGCTATGGCTCTTTCGGCTCAGAGCATCCGCTACCACATTGGCTTTTCTGGGATGATAATGAATTCCCACATTATAATCCTTAATTTTCTCTAGCCATCTTCGCTGTCTCATATTAAGATCTGCTTGAGTGAATATGTATTTCAGGCTCTTATGGTCTGTATATATCTCACATCTATTTTCTATGAGATAATGCCGCCATATCATCAAAGCATGCACTACGGCAGCTAACTCCAAATCATGTGTTTGGTAATTCACTTCATGCGGTCTTAACTGTCTCGATGCATAAGCAACGACTTTGCCTTCTTGCATTAACACGCACCCCAAGCCTTGCTTTGAAGCATCGCAATAGATATCAAATCCATTCTGCACATCTGGCAACACTAAAACGGGGGCTGTCGTTAAACGCTTCTTTAATTCCATAAAACTTTTCTCGCACTCTGGCGTCCATGCAAACTTCTTTTCTTTCTTCAACAACTGCGTAAGGGGTTTAGCAATCGTCGAGAATCCCTCTATGAACCGACGGTAGTATCCCGCCATTCCCAGAAAACTACGGATCTGAGTAACAGACTTCGGTTGCTCCCAATGCAATACTGCGTCCACTTTGCTTGGGTCAACTGCCACTCCTTTAGTAGTCATTACATGACCAAGAAATTCAACTTTCTCCTTCCAAAACTCACACTTGCTAAACTTAGCGTCTGGTGATGCTCATGACCTCTCTAAAACCATCCTCGGATGTTACGCATGCTCTTCCTCTGTCTTGAGTAAACCAAGATATCGTCTATGAAGACTACAACAAACTTATCCAAATACTCCATGAAAACCTTATTCATCATGTTCATGAAATATGCCGAGGCATTCGTCAATCCAAATGACATGACTGTGAACTCATAATGTCCGTATCGCGTAGAAAACGCAGTCTTAGGCACATCCTCCGCTCGGATCTTCAAGCGATGGTATCACGAGCGAAGATCTATCTTGAGAAAACTCGGCTCCTCTTAAGCGATCAAATAAATCGTCGATCCTGGGCAACGGATACTTATTCTTGATCGTTACTTCATTAAGTGCATGATAATCAATGCACATCCTAAGGCTTCCATCCTTCTTACGGACGAACAAAACTGGTGCTCCCCGCGGCGATGAACTAGGTCTAATGAAACCTTTCTCTTGCAATTCCTCAATCTGCGCTTTTTCATTTCCACTAACTCGTCGGTAGGCATCCGATATGGTCTCTTTGATATCGGTGCTGTCCCCGGTGCTAACTCGATAACAAACTCGATATCGCGGTCTGGTGGCAGTCCTGGTAAATCTTCTGGAAACACATCCGGGTATTCTCTAACTACTGGCACATCTTCCATACTGATGGCTTTCACGCTGTTGACCACTAACTGCCCATCACGAACTGCGGTCGCTTGAAATTCTACTTTCTTGCCATTAGGGCCTTCCAATGTTACTATCCTTCGGCCACAATCCAAAACAGCCTTATGTTTGGACAGCCAATCCATTCCAAGTATCACGTCTAGGGATTGCGCATCTATCAAGATAAGATTTGCTAGAAATTCTATCCCGTCCATAAGCAACTTAGCTCCCAAACACCCAAGGCTAGATCTAAGCTCAGATCCTGGGGCTTGGACTAAGAGCACACACCTAAGATTCACCACTTTAAATCCATTCTTGGTTGCAAAACTTTGAGAAACAAACGAATGCGACGCTCCGGAATCAAACAAAACTGTAGCGGGTACTGAGTTAACCAGGAACTTACCCAGTACGACGTCTGTAGCCTCCTGGGCTCCATCTGCGGTGATGTGGTTGATCCTCCCACGCACTGTTGATTGCGGTGTTGCTCCAGCTTAACCTGGCACACGATTTCCTCCTAAGGCTGGTGCCTTGGCAGGTGTTGTTCCCAAGTTGAAATGAACTGGCGTGATGCCTCCCTTCTGTGAACACCTATTAGAAAAGTGCCCTAGCTCATTGCATGTATAGCATCTTTTCACTGCAGACTGCTGACTCCCTCCTGGTGCATTGTTGCCTGTCTTTGAGTCCGAAAGTTCGATTAGCGAGGCGAGTGCGAGGGTTGATGTCTTATTCACAGGTGGCGGTTGGAATCTAGCAAATTCTTTGTGGTGACATTCTCAAACGTAGATGGTTTGGACGTCCACCCCGATTAGTCATCAAGCGCTACGGTTTCACCCGACTCTTTGCGCTTATCCTCTAGGATCAAAGCCTTATTAACTAGCTCACGAAATCGGAAAATTGTGGGTGATTAGTCCCACTGCGATCCGAATTTAGTCCCTTCATGAAACGAGACTGCCTAGCTTTATCTGTCGCTACGTCTTCAGGGGCATAGCGAGCTAACTGGGTAAATTTATTCAAATACTCAGCCACTGGTTGGCCTCCTTGTTTCAGAGCCTTGAACTCTTCCTTCTTAAGATCCATCATTCCCTCTGGAACATGGTACTGGCGGAAAGCAGTAGTAAACTCCTCCCAAGTGATCTCTTGCGGGGCTCCATGTGCGGCACAATAATTCTCCCACCATTCTGCGGCGGTTCCTTCCAGTTGATGAGAGGCGTAGAGCACCTTCTTATTGCTTTCACATTGCGTGATATGCAGCTTCTTCTCAATAGTCCTAAGCCAGTCATCGGCTTCCAAAGGGTTCACATTTCCTGAAAAAGTTGGTGGCCGAGTCCTCATGAAATCTGACAGCTTGGAGTAAGGTCGAGGTCCACCATTGTTGTTCTGAGCTGCATGGTTATTGTTGGTTGCTGCCACATTGGTCATTTGCTGCATCTGCTGCATCATAGTCTGCATCAGTTGAGTTTGCGCGGCAAGAAATGCTCCCAGATTCTGCATGTCCACTGGCGGTGGTTGAGGGCTGCCTCCGTCATTGGGGTTGTCATTCTGGCGCAGTCCACTTCCTGAAGCACTGTTGTTCCCTCGAGTATTCACCATCTGATGATTGCCTCTTGGGTTAGGAAAGGTAGATATAGCATAGATAAGAAACAAGAATTTCTAAAGCGGGAGGGATAGATTATACCCAACTAAAATAATTCTTTATTTAATCTTGGTATGGCTACTTATTTAAGCCTACAAGCTTTGCAACACATACTGCACACTCAGCATTACAAAGAAGCAAACTAAACATGAAACCTTAACGTCAACTAAAGAGGTAAAAGACTAACTTAAAGACGCGACTCCACACTCGAGTCTCAACATAACTCTAAGACTGATCCTCCTCGGGTTCCCACTCTCGCTCCTCGAGATCCTCCTCTGACTCCTCCTCGGCTGGCTCCTGAGCTCCTCGGGTCACACGCTCCAACTCGTCCTCGACAGCCTCTAGGGCCTCTCCCAGCTCGGTGATCGTCCCGATGGCTGAAGCACGGGTCACCTCAAGCTCCTGCTCTACTTCTCTGAGTGCCTCGTACACATCTCCAGCTCCTGAGTAGTCTCTCTCATATGCTCCTCTTGGGCAAGGGCGAACTCCGCAAGGTGTGTTGCGGTAGCACACTCGTCCTCCACGATCCGTCGGTGTCGGCACGCTTGAACGTCTGGGTGAAGTCGGAACACTGAGTCGTAAAGCTCGTCGGCGTAGTCGCGGCAGACACGGCGAAGAGCAAGCCGGGCAACCTCCTGGATCGCAACCTCGTACGAGAATCTTCTGGCGGAGATGTTGATTGGCCTGCTAGCTTCATCATTCTCTCGGGCGTAGATGATCAGCTTGCAAATAAATCCTCGGTGTACACCATTAACTGGCCAGCTGCCTCCTCGGTAAAGCGGACGATAGAAGCCTCCAAGCGTCTGAAGAACTCTCCACAGCTCCATGGCGTAGCAGCCAGCTGACTCCTCGAAGGTTGGAACGATCGGCATCTGCTCCACAAGAACTTTGAATAAGTTCTCCACCCGAAACGGCAAGTAAATCAGTAAATTCAGCAAAGGCGAGAAGTAGAGAATGAGATGAGTCAAGAGTGTTTTATTAGTCAACTTTAAATTTTTCTTTCGAAAATAGTTTTGGACACACCCAGGACACCTCCATGCTATCTAGGGCCAAGACCTCACGATCAAGATGCTCGATACCACCTCTGTGAGGACCCGAATCCACCGATTCAACCCTTTGTGTTTACCGCACTAGTCCCAGGATCAACGCTAGTGCACACAGCTCAACATCGGTACATATCACATCATACTCAACGATAATAGAAATAATAGTTCATTTATTGATATAGCTAAATGTATGATCTTATGACCGACTTACATTATTAAGCCACGCAGGGCAAGACTGAAAATATAAGCTAATAATTAGGCAGCGGAAAGTAGAAAACGTAGATAGCTCATCAGTTCACCACAGGCAACCGACAAGGTTCGGACCCTAATGACTCGCGTCCTCTTGGAACTCCTCCTCCAACATAGGTGTAGATTCTTCGACTGTTGATTATTGTTGTTGGCAAGGGTGAGTACTTAAAGCACTCAACAAGTTGTGCACAGAATGCAATTCTATGTAACTATATGTAAGGCTTATTCCAATGGATAGGCTATCATGGCTATTTTGCAATAAGCAGCATTTATGAACAAATATAATATTTAGATTGTAAAGACTTGTAAAACAAATAGCAATAATAAATAGATTCAGTATTTCTCAAGTAAACCAGTTTTCCAATCCTAAGTCAAATTCCATCTTCCACATGGCATTCTGCCATCCCAACCAAGTTGTCCATTTAATTAAGCTAACCCTTAACTGTAATTCCCGAGCATTACTCAATACCATGAGCACGGCTATCCGAATAGTTTCACACTGCAGAGGTTATGCACTTTACCCACGTGATACAACCAAACACCACCAAGGCGAGTGATTATAACAAAGCCTTTACAATGCGCCGGCTTAACCCGATACTACCCGCTAAGGTTTCAACATGGTGGGATGGTTACCACATCCGGGGCCCCCTCTTGTGCCATGTGAATTACTCCATAACTCGAACTCACACCGACCACGATAGTACCAAAATTAAGACATTGCAAATTACTCAGCTAGGCTGGCCCATACCAGACATGTGGTTGCATGATTGACTCAGGTTAAAGGCTTGCAAGGTTAAGTCCTTAGAGTGATCAAGGCAAGACATCCACATACCATCTGCCCATCGGGCCCACCTTGGCATACTCGCCCCTTGTCACTTGCCCCAATCTAAGTGATTATCACCAAATTGATTACCAAGCACCACGTGCCATCAACAATTCAACATCGTTGCGTGACATGACTCGCCACAACAACTCAATCTCATCATGTGATCCCACATGACACACAAGTTCATAACATTGTTCCATATTCCATTAATCAAGATTAATTATCAATGATTCTGACACATGTGATGACGTGGCATGGCTAAGCAACTAATACGATCTAACAATCCCATGTTGATTATATTTACTGACCAACTATATTGAGCCAATCTAGGGTGACAATGGATCATGGCATACAATGACAAGGTAGGATATAAATCAATCTGGTATATTAGCTAAGCCCAATTTAATTTGAAACAATTGTATACTTGAAATAATATGCAATAGGGTAAAACAAATATAGCAATTTTATAAACATGGGTTCAACATGATCAAAGCACAACTTGCCTTGGAATGGGTCCTGATCTGGTTCTGGAACTTGATCTTGAGTTGCTGGATCTTCCTCCAAAACGTCGCACAATTCAACGTCTACGCGTGCAGAAGGAAAAGCAAATAAATCTTGAAAATGTAAATTAGAAAATCGAATTACCGTAATTGTTTTATCTTGAAAAACAGATTTATGACGTCGTGACCTCATGATGATGTCATCATCACGAAATTCCAATCGTATTATTTTTCCAATTGAAAATGCAATTATGACGCAAGCATGACGTCATCTCGATGTCACCGGCGCCACCAATCGTAACACGACACGTGTTGCGGTGCATGAAGCGAGTCACGGCATAGCGATAGCCGACCACGGCGGACCCGGTCCACGACGCCTCGGCGCCTGCGCCCGACACGCGGCTGCGTCCAATTGGCTCAATCCTGCGGCTCGATCTGATCCGCAGAAGACAGATCGGACGGCTACGATCTGATCTGACCACGCGTCCCTCATCCAACGGCTTACCCCAAGATCTGACGGTCGAACGCTAGCGCGGCGGCGCCTTTCACCGGTGATGGAGAAGACGACCCACGACGCGGCGCTCCGGCGGTCCCGTGGTGACGAGACGGCGGGGATCCGACGCGGCACGGTTCGGCGAACTCGGTCCCGCAGCCCAAGCGACGGAAGACGGCGGATCGGTGACGTTCTCGGGCAAAAACCGCGGCGGTTCCATGCTTCAACTCCGGCGAGTTCGCGGCTGCGTTCTACGGCTGCTCTCGCGAAATCTCTCCGACCAAAAGCTGCGACGCACGACTGCGAACCTCGGGCGCTACCCCCTCCTTTTATAGCCTAGGCGTCCGAGCTCTACACGGCGAAGATGTCCGATGACCACATAGCGGCGAACTCCGAGTCCGCTTCGGGGACGATAAACGACAGCGCGACGCGTGTCCCGATCCGACGGCCAAGACGTGAGCGCACACGCGGCCTTTCCTGGACCGTTGGATCGCACGCGAACGGCTACCGATCTAGGGTTTTCCCTCGCTGTGGTTCGTGAGCCGGACTGGGCCGCACCGACGCAGGCGTCAAGAGCACAGTGTTGGGCTTCGGCCCAATACTGTTCATTAGGATTTTAAAACTTTATTAATTTAAATAATTCTAGAAATTCATTTAATTGGTTTTAGGCAAATAAATTATCAGGAAAAATCCAAGAAAAATCTCAAAAATACTCTGAGATATTCTGGGCTCAAATAAAATATTTTTGGCAAAACTTTATATTAACTTTGCAATAAATTTAAATAGATTTGAACAAAAGGTCAATATTCTTAATTTAAAATTAAACCAAATAAATCCAAAAAAATCCAAATAAAATCCAGAAAATCATAAATACACATTTAAGCAATGAAATAATATTTGGGCGAATTTTTGGGATGTTAGATAAAGTCATCTAGGGGAGAAGGTAATACCCAAGGACAAAAGTCAACAAGGGACATAGTCGAAAAGGCTACAAAATAAAGAGGCAAATACATCTTTCAACTTGAGGTATGGTTGCAACACCGTGCTTGGGGCAAGTGTACAACATAACAGGCACACAAGTAATGAAAATCCTACTATACGCGGACTAAACGTAACTAAATTGAAAGGGGGAACATGCTCAAATACTGTTGAGCGCTAAAAACCTGTCTTATATGGTAGTATTCTCGGACATGCTCTTTGATGGCTTGATCATCGTCTCCCTTGATTTGATTCCTTGCAGAAGATCCAATGCTTTGAGAAGTTTCATGAGATAAGATCAATTTAAACTTTCAAAATAATATTTCAGTAAAGGAGAGGAATAAGAACCTAAGAATAAGATGAGAGGAGACAACTACCAAATACCAATTTGTTGGTTTGATTTAGAAAATAATTTTGAAGACCATGCTAACTAGGATAGTGACCTACAGTCGATATGGCTCTGATACCATCTCTGTCGAGACCCGGATTTGCAAATCGGAAACCCTCTGTATATACTACACTAGTCTAGGATCACGCTAGTGCACACAGTGGAAATATATATGAAATATCATTCCATACAATGAATTAACTAAGAAAGAGGCAAATTATTATTAAATAAAGCATCAGACCTTATGGTCAAAGTTTACACCACTATGCCTTAAGGGCTTCAGAAACAAATAAACTATTGCAGCGGAAAAGATAACTTGGACCATTCGACATGCCACAGGCAATCGTCTCGGGAACGCCTTCCTAATCCACGTAGTCTTCATAATATTTCTCCTCATGATATTCATCATTTCCTGATCCTTCCTCGGCAACTGATCAACAAAGGTGTAAAACCATGAGTACAAAAAGTAATCAGCAAGCCGTAGGGAAATGAAGCGATATTCATGCACGGCTTGATAAAGGATAGCCATATGGTTCATTTGTAGAAATCAATAACTTGAATTGAAATACAGAAAATAGATTGAAAGCACATTTATGAAAAGATAATAAATAACTGGTAAATCAATGATAGACAACATGAACAGAATGACGAGGCATCACCCTACACCATCTAAATTAAGTATCAACCAATAAATTCAATAGTATTACTTTAGACAACAAAACAACAGTGAACTCCCCGTTCACATCCCAACAATTCCACATTTCTACATTTCATGCAACACACTATACCACGTGTGAAATTCCCGAGCTTGTCCATGACCGTGGATATGGCTATTCGAATAGTTTTACACTCTGCAGAGGTCGTACAACTTTACCCACAAGACATGATATTCTCCATGTGCTCGGCCATTAGCACACTTCGTTTTGTGTGCCGACAGAGAAATCATGACAAAGCCTTAATAATGCACTGTCTAAACTCGGTACTGCCCGCTAAGGCTTCGGCCCTGAGGGCCCCCTCTTGCGCCTTACGAATCTACCAGTCCATCCCAAAATCCACACCACCAAATGGCAATACTCAAGACTAGACATTGCAAATTAATCAGCTAGGTCTGTCCCATACCAGACATGTGGTAGTACGGTTAGGCCCAGTTCAATGGCGCACAAGATTAAGTCCTTAAGTTGTCTCAAGCAAGACATCGACATCCCAATGTGCTAGAAAGCACCCTTTTATTGCACGATCACTTGCCCGAGGGAAAACAACTTTGTTCAACCAAGACCAATGGCAACCCTGCCATGGTATAACAAGTTTTACAACAGTGGCTAACGGCCACGATTCAATATCTCATTAAGTCAAGATTAACATTAATTCACATGTGACATGGATCCCACCGTACAACTAAGCAGGTCTAAGCATAGCTACGATAACCCCGTGTTGGTAATATGATCATGTCCAACTATAATGCCCCAACCTAGGGTTAGCAATGGGTACATGTCGTCCCAATAATCAAGGTGGCATAATGTCAACTAGGTATATAGCTATTCCCATGAAATAAACATTGATACTCAAATAGCATGCATTTGTATAAAACAAATTACTTTGCAAACATAGGATCAATATGATCAAAGGTTACGAATTGCCTTGCTGATCTAGTACTGAGTCTTGGTCTTGGAAGTCTCCGTTCGCTCCCTCGGAATTAGCGTCTACCAAAATAAAAAGAAATGAAACCAAATAAATACCAAACAGAGACACAAACAAGCTCAAAATTGAAAATAAATGGCTCTGGAATGTAGAGCTTGATTTTAGAAAAATTTAGAAACTTGAATCGCCTCAATCGGAGTTCGTATGAGAGAGAACGAGCTCCTAGAAAATTAAATCTGAGAAAAAGGCTGAAAATCAGAAAATCCGAATTTCCCAATTTATTTTTATATTGGAAAATCGATTTATTGTGCAACGCTGACGTTAGTAATCAATTTCTCAAATAAAAAATAAATCCAAAAATTCTTATTCCACTAACATGCGGGACCCACGGTCTATAGACCGAGTCCACGGCCTCAGCTCAGTCAACAGTGGACCGAGCTCATGTAACAGGGCTAGGGTTGACACGGTAGAGGCGTTGACATGGTGCACACGTGGGCGTTGACCTGGTGCTGACACAGCGACCACGTGGATGACCACGTGTCGCGCATCCAGCGGGCGCGTCGGATCGGACAGCGGGAAGGCGACGGCATGGGCGACGACGACGTGGCGCAATCTAGGGCGATAGCGCGAGATCAGACGTCCACGAACCAGTGGACCAAATCGACAGTGAGGCGGCAGTGTTATTCCACCGGAGCCGAGGAAGTCGACGCGAAACGCAACGAAAGTGGACCGGATCGGGCGCGAGATTTGGCGGATCTGGAAGGAGAAGACGCAATGAACCCAAGCTCGCATGCGGTAGCGGCAGACGAGGACCGAAGAGGCCAGATGATGGCGGAGAAGCTCTCGGGCGGCAGAAGAACTTCGGCGAGGGCGCATGAGACAACGGCGACTGCTCGGGAGACGGGAGAGGGGGCAAACGAAGCAGCGCGGAGAGGGGAACCTCAGGAGGCGGTTGGTGGCGCTTAAATAGCCCTCGGGAGGCGTGTCTGACCTAGACTCCATGGCGGCGGCGCGACTAGGGTTTTAGGTGACACTGGCGGTGTGCATGCGAGCGAAGGTGGGCCAAGCTGCCTGGGCCGCAGAGCAACTGGGCCGAGGCGGAGCGGAGCTGGGCTGGGTGGACGCATGGGTGAAGTGGGCTGAACATGAATAGGGATGGGCCGACGGAAAGAAGTCGGCCTGAGGGGAAATTTTTAAAAATAAAAACATTTTTCGAATTAAGAAATTTCCAGAAATTCAAATAAAAGCAAATAAATTCATAAAAAATATCCAAAAATACAGAAAAATTCCTTGAAGCACAATGAACCCAACTAAAACTGAAAATCTTTAGTTTGATGTATAGTTTAGTCAAATTAAATCCTTTATTAATAGAAAATTCAAATTAAGCTTGCATTAATTCAAGAAAATTGTAAATGGTTCATTTTCAAATTCAAACATTCCAAAAATCAAATTTTGGGATGTTACATCATCTCGAACATCCTCGTCGCTCTCCAGGACTCCAGCGGGGCTGCTGGTGAAAATGGGGCTATCAATAAGAGCTCAGCCGAACTCAAAGGTTCTCTAGCTCGAAGGTACTTACCGTTTGGACCTTCTCGGGTGAGGTCGTCACTCCCCTTAATCTCGTAGAACGGATGCACCCTCTTCCACAGGGGGAACACCCGATTCGCAAGAAGTCGTAGGCGATGGCCTGGCCGGTGAGATCGCGTGTCGAGTAGATGTGGATGGCTATGATGGCCTCCTGATCTGTCGCCAAATCTTCAGGGTCGGGGGTCTAGCGCTTGCTGTCGACGGGAGTCCCGTTGTACGTGAGCGCTCCGCCTTCTCCCCTCTTCAGGTAGAACCATCTCTCGGTCCATGGCCTAAGGGAATCTCGAGCATGGATCGGGGGTTAGGAGCAAGGAAGCCTCGTCCGTAGCCAAAAGTGGAGAAACCCGACCACAGGGTCCTTTGAGGTGCGGAACAAGGAATAAAAGCGGAAGAAGAGCGAAGGGGTTGGGGGAATTCCCAGGAACCCCTCGCACAAATGCGAAAAGATGGAAAGAAGAAGAATGGAGTTGGGTACCAGATTGACCAACTCGATCTCGCATTGCGTGAGAACCGCAGCTGTGAAGTCGCTCGCCGGCATCCGCAAACCGAAGAGCATGTACTGCTCGGTGCTGACGAGCTCGTCCACTTGGAGCTGCGGCTCGACTTCCTCGCCCGGCAACCGCCATGTCACTGGGTCCAGCATCCCCAGTGTCTCGAGCTCCTTCATCTGCTCCAGAGTCATCATGCTCCTCCCAAATTTGGCCATGGGCTTCGGCTGAGTTTTGGTCGATGGGGGAAGATTGTGAAGGGGAGTTACGGAAATGAAGGAGCACTAGGGTTCGACGCAAGAAGGATTTGGGGAATTCTCTGACGAAGGCAATGGTTTGGGATTTAAAGGGCCTGATTGTCGAAGCTAGAACTGGTTACGCCTCAAAAGGAGCGCTGCGGTCCCTACGACGAGATTCAAAGCGCCGTGAGTTACTCCCCCAATTTCTCCGCCCAAAGGCCATGGCGTTGAAGTCCAAGCATTTCCGGGCTCGATCGTGCCATGGATCTCCGTGCGGTCCAGACCCGGGCTCGAGCTTGAGCATTTCCAAGCCCGGCCGGGGAATCGCCCCCTTCTCCAGGTCATCAGACTCAAGGTCATTCCGAGCATCAGGATCACTAGTTGAGTCTCGGGGGCTAGCTGTCGGGGACTGGTTTTCCCGCACGGGCAATGACCCACTAGGCCCAAGCTCACTCGACCAAGGACCAAGCTCACTCGACCAAGGGCCCAGCTCACTATTGAGGCAAGCTCGAAGGACTCGGTTAGATTGCAGAAACCGGCAGTTACTGAGTCAAGGAGGGGCCTTAAAAGGTTGAGTTAAGGCGATCATGGGCAACGGTTCCCAGTGCCATTATTGCCATACTTCATTGCACATCATGTCCGGATCTGGTGCCACTCCCCCGAGAATCTCACCCGGCCATTTTTTGTAATGAACTCAGTAGTAGAGGTATAAAGACTTCCCCCCTACGCGGGGAAAGGGGGCCATACACGACACGACACAAAGAACCAGTGCTCGACCTCGGCTCGAGCATCTCTTGTATTCAACCACAGTACATCATCGTCTACCTTTCGCCTCCAGGCAAGACTAGAGTAGAGCTGTTAATCGTACTGGGGGCTCGAACCAGTATAACTCCTCGTGTCAACCGCTCTCTTGTTCTCACCGTTAGCGGCGATCAGAGTTCCTCCCTTCGGGTGAGCGATCTTGGGTTCCACTCCTACATCACTCCCCCTTCCTCTTGCGGTCAGGCTATCCCGACCGTCGACAAATGTAATAGGCTTATAGCAAATAGGTTTAAATCAAATAACCTGTGAATTTTATTGTCCACCAAGATTTGGGAAAGCAAAACAAACTTTACCTATGGGAGCATTTCATCAAACAAAACATGGGCAACACATTCCACTTGGTGAGCTTGTCAAAATGAACTGAAAAAGATTACAAGTGATTAATTAGCAACAACACTAAACATAGATAATAAGCATATATCTCTGTATCGGTGCAAAATAAACACATCATATTCACATATGGACAAAAGAAGAGCCCACAAGAGTTTTCTTGGGCATCCTATAATCTGAAATTTAGAGAGCATGTGAAGAATAACTGAAATCAATTTATTAAATCTACAGCATAATCGATGGAATAATAACCAATCAAGGATAAGGAAAACCTTGGGCAGTGTTAGTGGCCATATCAGAACCAATTAGTAGGTGATGATGAAATCCTATATCAGGACCAATCTGTGGGTGAGTGAGGATAACATACATCTACTCTACCACCAAATCCAAACAAGAAAAAGAAACATGGCGATGACATCAGAGGGAAACCAGGATGATAGCTTCTAGCTCGACGATAGAGCACCAACTGGAGTTTCACTGGAGTCAGGGTCTTCGTCGTTGTCGACAGTGGCGAAGAAGTTGAAGAAGAGCTATGGCAGTAGCGTGGAGGTAGTGGAAGCATAGGGGATAGGGTGGAATTAGTGATGGCGGAAGGCCATGGGCTAGCAGGGTAGCGACGCGGTGATTCGGTGGGAGAAGATGGCGCCAGACATTCAGTGACTCGCTGGCGAGCAGGCCCGGCATTGCCTGTGGCCGAATAAGAGGGATGGAAAAGAGGGGAGAAGAAACTGGATGGGGTGTTGCCCTTGCTACAACGGATGATAAGGTTAAAACGATGGGGATCTGTATTTTTTATGTGAGGCCCTTGAAGTTTCTGATTTTTTACAAATAAATCTTTGCCTCCTCTATAATCTTTTGTTCTGGCCCTATGGAACACTGATTTCATTGCGGTTTGGTCCCACAAGTCCATGTTGACGGGAACATCTAGATCTATCCTAGCAGTCCAAATTTGAAGATAATGCACCTCGATCGTGCCGGCCTATAGAAAATTATGACAAAATGTAAAATGATCCAAAAGTGCATGATTAATATTAAAATATGTGTAAATGATGAATAATGCTCACACAATATGAAAAATATACCAGGTAAATGACAGAAAAATATATGCAAATATGATGCATGTCATGGAGAAAAATGGCAACTCACATACATGGAGGGAGAGCAGCTAGCAAAGCTGCAGGGGATCGACACGGTGGTTGGTGGGATCCCGGTAGACTAGAAACACCAACGGTGGGACGGAGAGGGAGGAAATGGGGACTACATGAGACACCAGCAGATGGAGTGATGGTGGCGGACGACAACATGCATTGCATAGTATATGGTTGTGGCAAATGGATCACAATTTTTTTAGTTCACCAATATAAATTTTTTAGCTCTTATTTTTATTTTACTTTCTTAAAATGCATTACAGAGTATTTGGCAGTGTTGAATGGATCACAATTTTCTTTATGTTCACCAACCAACACATCTATCAAGTGTAGCAACATGACCATTAAGTGTTGTAGTGGTAATTCGATGAACTATGTTCCCATGGATTAACGCAAGAATTGTACACATGGGTGTTAGCAACATGTATCATGTGTTCTAGTTGTGTTTTCCTGCAACACAAGCTATATGTGTTGCAAAGTGTGTGTTAGAATAGATTGGTCTTGTTGTAGTGTGATGCAATTGTGGTGCACCTAGCTAGATTTGCTGCTGCCCAAGAGGACTTGATGAAAGATACTAATCGATAATTGGAGCAAGTCTATTAAGCTCTAAGGGTCGCCGAATAAGATCTCCATGAGATGCGCATTATGGCTACAGAAATGATAGCTGAGTTGGAGGAAGCCTTGCATGATGCTGGAATAGAGATGGAAGAGGAGCGGGATGAGGAAGAAGAAGATCCTAAGGAGGTTGAGTTGGAGCCTGAAGACTCGAAGCCTGAGCTGCATGATGTGTATGTGCAGTTTGAGGTTGTTGCTCTTGGTCATTAGAATCGCTTCGCGCCAATTCCAGCCCACCCACTGTTGTGTGCCCTAGGGGAGCCTCAGCCTGGTTGGCTTGACGAGTGATGGTGTTTTTAGTTAGTTAGTTGAGACTCCTGTTTTTGGAGTCACGTCCGTTTAAGTTAGCAAGTTTCGCCCATGTAGGCGCTAGCTTTGTGTGCTTAGGTTGAGTTGGTTATTTCTTGATTGCTGAGTATGCAGTATGTGTTGCATGGCTCTTAGGCTTTTGTAAACAACCATACCAAGTTATTAATAAAGTTTTCTTAAGTTGGTTGTTGGATTAAACCTATTTCCCTTCATTAGTATTCTTGCTTCTTGTCTATGCTATTCCCTCTCCCCTAACCTTGTGAAGCAATCAGCAGATGGTTCAGACTCATGGAAAAAACGGACCCAATGGAATTGGTACCCAATCCAATGACAACCCCATTAAAGGAACATTTCCTCAACCGTCGTTGCAAGTTGATATGGAGAATTTTGGAGTGTTCTTGGCTGCTAAGGCTCAGTTGATACATACTATGATGTAGCAAGTGTAGACATTAACCAATAAAGGAAGTGTCAACAATGCAACTCAAGCTGCCAACAATGGACCCCGTCCTTATTCTAAGTTGTTCGATTTCATGAGGACTTGTTCGCCAATATTTTCTGGAAATGCTACTCCTATAGAAGGTTATAACTGGCTTAGGACAATTGAGAGGAAGTTGCATATTATTTAGTGTGAGGGTAACGAGAAGGTTCTCTATGCTTCTCATCAACTGTAAGGAGCTGTTGCTGAGTGGTGGGAAAACTATTGTGCTGCCTATGAAGCACCACAAGAGATCACTTGGAATGAGTTTACTACTGCCTTTCATCAGTACCATGTACCAGAAGGGATTATGGATTTGAAGGAGGAATTCAGGGCTATCAAGTAAGGAAGTTAATCAGTGGCTGAGTATCTGAACAAGTTTACATGGTTTACTCGCTATGCCCCTGAGGATGTTGTTACAAATAAGGCGAGATAGTCGCTGAAAGACCATGTGAAGGTCTATCTATGTGTATGATGAGTTATTGACATTAAGCTTGTGGTGTTTTGATTTGTGTTGGAAATTGAATTTGAAGAAAATTGGTAAAATTTGCCCAGCACTTGCGGTGCTACCAGCCTAGGGGCGGTTGCACTGATCGGCGGTGCTACCAGCCTGAGGGCGGTAGCACCAGCCATGGGCGGTCATACCGGCCTCAGGCCGGTGTGAGAATTCCAGAGAGTCGTTTCTCTGGGCGGTGCTACCGGCCTGGGGGTGGTAGCACCGGCCCTTATGAGCGAAGATGATTTTTAAATTGTGATTTTTGATGAATTTCATTGCAATCTTTTTGGACATTGCTATGCGATGTGTTTCCTTGTATTTGATGGTTGCACGACGACGATGCTTCATCATGGTGAGGTGGAGGATGATCGGGATTAGGCGAGGTGCGCCGGAGTTCCAAACGGTCGAGAATGGCTGGAAAATGATCGGAGACGGAGTCGTGGCAAGCCAAGAAGACAAGGAACAAATGAGATGCTAGCTAGAAGCTGCTTGGATCAATGAGGGCCGTCGGATTGCGGTCTAGTTGATAGGATAGCGAGTCTAGTTAGTGTGCTTTGAAAAGCTTGCAAAAAACCCGGTATGCTTGTTGGGTTTCGGGTTAACCCATGCATGGCTGTGTGTGGGAGTCATTCCTAGCCCTTGATCTGATCCTTAGGGTAGAAAGAACTCATCCAAGGGTGGAGGGTGACTCAAGAGTAGTATAAATAGAGAGGGAGGGGTAGCCTTCCTCCTCTTGAAGGTTTTAGAGGTTTTGGGCTCCTTTGAGCTTTTGCCCACCTTGTTGTGAGGCTTTGTAAACCTCCCTTCCAGAAATGCAAATCACTTTCTCTTATGCTTGAATTTACTTTACGCATTTAAATTCCGCCTTACATTCTTGCAATTTATATTCATGTAATTTGGATTTACCTCCCCTCCTTCTACATGCTTTTGGATTTGCCTCCTCTCCTTCTAAATGCTTTTGCTTCTAGTGCCAAGGATGTTGAATGATGGTTGAATCTCCTATTTTATCTCAAACATCTAGGCAATCCATGTGTTTTTCTTGCAAGAAACCGATCTTGCGTTCTTGAGTGAATCATTCTTCTAGATCGTGTTTGTGGGGTTTTGAACTTGTGTTCTTTCTTGCTGTGACGTGTGGGAGGTTATGCAAGATCATCTTGATCACACAACCCAAACGCAAGTCTAAGATTGAGTTCTTGAGTTTTGCTCTAACTTGGTGTGTTCTTCCTTCAAAGTGAAAAAGGTAAGAACTTTGACGTCAATCCTTGCGATTGAAGGTTGGAATAAGTTCTTGGCATCCCTAGGATCACATATAACAAGTTTTGTGAGTTTTTGTCTAGCCGATCAAAAGATTCATCAAATTTGCTTTTGAGTTCATGCTGTTTTTGGCTCTGTTCTTCCTGCTATTCTTGAGACTGGTCATACCGGCTTTCGGTCTTACCAGAGACCCTTCGGTCATACCAGCCTTACAGAGCAAATGGCTCATTCTCATCTGTCTCTTTTGATAATTTTTGTCTGAGGGTTTGTTTGGATTATCTTGATTGGGGGGAAATTTTATTTGGGATCATTCACCCCTTCTGATCACCATCTCGGTCCTTCAGTCTCATTTTCTGAAGCGACTGAACTCTAGACTACAAGTTGGGCTAATTATCTATAACTTCCCTGATTTTCAAGAATTGATTAATAAGGCCCTAATTCTAGAGGATAAGCGCAAAGAGTTGGAAAACAACCGCAAGCGCAGAATGGCTCAATATCAACAAATGATGAGAGTAGCTCCTCAATAGTTTGCTAGATTTTAGCCTCAGGTTACATTCAAGATGCCATCTCCTTCACCGCACCCGTCTGGTTAGAATTTTTAGACACCTGCTGAAGCGAATGTTGCCCTAGGAGAAAGTCAACAATCTTCTATGAAGCGCTGCTTCAGTTGTAGAGAGCCGGGACATTTCGCTAATAACTGTCCTCAAAGAGGTGTTACTGTAATGACCCAGAAAATTCAATAAAGCCAATAAAATTACTAAGCAACTAATCAAGAAAATAATGGGCAATTTAACTTAATAACCAATGTTATGCACAAGTTAATTAGAATGACCAATACACCCTCATGGTAACAAGTAAAAGGCTCAGGGGTAAAATGGTAAAAAGAGAACAATAAATGAAGATAAGACCAAAGCACAGTCGGTTCACTTCCCTTTCCCCTCACCACAACCGAGAGACACCTAGTGAGCACAGCCATTCATCCCCCTTGCCACACTCCCAAACCGAAGAGCAAGCCAATGCATTCCCCTTTCCAACCATCCCCAAACTAAGAGCAAAGCAAAGGAGGAGAGCAAGAGCTAGTGGGAAGTAGCCGAAGCATGGAAGAAGAAGAGAAGCCAGGAGCAAAGAGGAGAAGCCAGGAGCAAGGAGGAGAAAGACCAGGAGGAGCAGATCGAGCAGAAGCTCAAGGAACCGGCCACCTCCACCAGTGCCTCCACCCAACACCAGCTTCTTCACCACCAGCACCATCATCAACCTCTAGTTACAAACCCAGCCATAAGGTGCACAAATAGAGTAGTAGTACTAGTAATGTAGTATGCAACATGAGTAGATCGGGTGACTAGTAAGTAGATCAAGGGGAAAACCTAGGGGTCTCAGAATATAGCACTAGAGGGGGCCTGCATTACGCATGCCTGGGTTCATCCCGCACTCCCTGGAGTATTGTTGAACATCAGTATCGCTGCAATACCTCCATCCCACAAGTGTTCGTGTGCACAAATCATCATAGACTACAAACTTACCTTTTCTAGTGAACTGATGAACTCAAGAGACACCTTAAAGTCCGTCTGTAGCAAAGCCCCAAATCAAAATGGCAAATGTAGTAATAACCCTAGAAACCAAACCAAGTAGAGCCACGGGAAGTGGAGAGAGCTAAGCCATGCTAGAGCTCGGTGGAGGCCGGGCTAGAGGAGCATGGCTGAAGCCACCGTGTCAAGGGAGCCAGGTGCGACCGGGCTAGAGGCCGGCCAAGAGAGAAGAAGTGGAGGAGAACTTGAGAGGGAGAAGTAGAGGCACGAGAAGAAACCAAGAGGGAGCCAGAGAAGCTCGGCTCTAGAGAGGAGGAAAATTGAAGAAACATAGAAGGAGGCTAGGAGTAGTCGGCCATAGGAAGTAGGAGAGAAAAGAATGACGGTAGGAGAAGAAAAGAAAAGAAGGAAGAAAAAAAAAGAAAAGAAAAAAAGAAGAGAAGAGAAAAGAAAAGAGAGAGAAAAATTAGAAAAATAGGTTGATCGTCGCGAATAGCGAATAGTTTAGCTAATCACCTAGCTTAACATCTAAAAAATGAGAGATAGTAATTAACTACGAGTAATTAAGTAAGGTATATATATGATATGTAAAACCTGTAATAACTAAAAATGGCAATTTTAATACCTGACACAAATTAAAGTACAGTAAACAAAATTGTTGTAACTTAAAATGCGCCACATTAATATGTGCTAGGTTAATAAATGATAGCAATCATAAAAGGTTTGATGCCATAAATACTTTCTAATTAATTGCCATAGAATTAATATTCTATGATTTTCAAGACCAGAACTGAACCAACCAGACCAAGTGCTCCAAAATTCAAGTGAGGTCGTACATTCTAATTTTATACCAGGCAAGCTTCCTTGATTATGTTTTATTAAATTTTTTCAAATGCTTTTACATATTTACATATATCATCACTGCATTGAAAAAATTATATTACAATTGAAAACCTTAAATTGGATGCGGTTGGAAATATGAATTGTGAATGGATGGATGAAATGATAATGCATTTTGGTATTTGGATTGGCTCATCCAGCTAATGGATTAGTGTTGGCGTTTTTTATTTTGGTTGATAGAGGGCATCGATGAGAAGGATTGTCATTCTGGTGAGGTCCTCTACATATTCTATAATATAAGGTCAAACAACTAACACTTGGGCAATGAGCTGTAATTACAGTATCAACTATAGTGTGTGACATCGATTAGAAAAGGTTGTCCTACGAAAGTATTAGAATATCCATATTGGGTAAGAAATCTAGTGTGTATCTCTGGGATATGCCGGTTGGCCTAGAGGTGAAGGAAAATTTGTTGTCGGCATATTTGAAGCCATGGGTAGAGTTACTTCCGACGGGTAGTCAGAGTACAACTCTAACTGTGAGTCTGGTGGGATAGCCTGGGATAGGTGTCCCTGACTTGAGTATAGGGTTGGGGATCTAATACTGGATTTGTGATAAACATTCTGGGGCCTCACAGGATGGGGTCACCATGTGTAAAGTGATACAAACCTGCATAGGGTAAAATCATGAATTCATGCCTGTCTCTTGGATTGGAGGCTACGAAAGCTAAATCTATCTCATATACGGTGTTAGTAGCTATTTTTAGAAATTAAAATAGACAACCCTTAAAGAAAACTAAAAACCTAATTTCTGTAAAAATGGATTTTGAGGGAAGGTGATCATTGGATGGACTTGGATTGGAATTGAGAGAAAATTCATCTATTGCATTTTTTACTAATAATGCTTGCTGAGTACTCCTATACTCACTCTTGCTTAAATCCCCCTCTGCTCAGAAGGTGAGTCCTATGGATCCACCTACGAGGCGTAGGGTGAGGATTGTATGCAGGATCTGACCTACAGGAGGACGACTACTACTACTACTACCAGCAGGACTAGGGGGTTTAGTAGACCGTGTCCCCGTTTTGGCAGGTCATCAGGGTAATTAGATGGTTGTAATATATTTTTGTTGTACTTGAAACCTATGTATAATTATTGTACTAGATATGTAGCCCTACGTGGCTCAATGGACTGTAATAAAGTTTCCATTTTAGTCTCTAATTATTGTTCTACTATAACACTGTGAATACGATATAGTAACTGATAAAGTGTCGATACATCGGTATTTTATTAGCAACTATGCCAAGATCCGTCTAATTAACTTGGTGTAATGGCAATGTTACTGTCGTTATCCCTGGCCAATTATGTGGGTCGCCATAGGTGGTATCAAAACAATGGTTACGAGAACCACGTAATTAAATAACTACTGACAGGAAGCCCAAGTAAAAAGAGATCTCTTTGTCTATATGACACTAACTATATCGTAATTCTCACCTTGTCAATTAATAAGTGCTAAGTTTAATCTTAAGTATTTTGCTAATATGACCACCAATAATAACTAGAACCCTTTTTGCAATATGTCTTGCTCTAGGATCCCTACAGCTCACGTTTAGGGGCAGCACATGGTGCTACTAGGGCAGCTTGTCTAGGAGCTAGGAGGCGGCTGGATAGAGTACTTTCAGGAAACTTATGAGGACCTAGCTACACCTAAGGTTGGGGTAGCTATTTCGGGGTTAGTAGTCTAGCCTATTTACTATGAGGAGTTTACTGCTCCCTAGCACCACACAGAGTACTTCTTACCTCTTCAGGATACTGCTAGGAAGGTAGTGATAGCACTTAGGGCTCAGTTTAATCTATTGCATGTTATCCAACCTACGGTGACAAATGAATATGGCATAACAAATGACAAGGTAGGTATAATCCAATTGGGTTGAATAACTAATTCCCAAATTATTTGAAATCATTATAACTTGAAATAGCATACAATAGATTAAAATAAAATAATATTTATAAAATTGGGTTCAACATAATCAAAGCACAATTTGCCTTGAAACAACACTTGATCTTGTTCTGGACCTTGAACTTGAGTCAACTCTTCACCTTCGTACGCTCTCGGCACTTCAATATATAAATGAAACGAACGGAAAAAACCAAAATAGATACAAAACAGAGACAATACAAACTCCAAAAATCAAATAAAATATACTAAAGTGTAGAGCTTGAATTTATAAATTTGAACAGGCACAATTGGAGTTGGTATGAAAAAGAACAGACTCTTGAAAGATCCATTCGACAAATAAATCTAGAAAAAGTGAAAATATAGAATATTCCCAAAATATTCCTTGACAAGAGACTGACATGTGGGCCTGATGAATTTACTTAAATACAAATGATTTTCTAGATTTTATAAAAGAAATAGAGGCTAAAATGTGGGCCCAAAATGTCATACCCTTGGCTCACATGGACCAAGTCCACACAAAGATCTACACTGATGTTGCATGACATCTCCACCAGTGTCGACCACCTGGTTGTCCACGTCGGCTCGACGGTGCACGAGGACCAAAGGTTACTGACACTGCTCTTCGGTGACACCGGGTGATCTCTTTGGAAAGAGCTCGGCCTGGTGAAGGTTCTAACATGGGTGTCGTGGACTTCAGTGACCTTTGGTGACGACAACATCCATGGAAGTAGTAGAGGCGTGGCTTGAACAATGATGGCCACATCCAATCACGCTCTCGATGGTATCATGTGAGCATGGGCTAAACACATCAAAGCAAACATGTAGGGTAGACCAAGAGGCCAAGAACACATCACTGGCGTCTAACCGATGATTTTCCTTCATGGCAGCACTTTGCCAAGACTTTTGGATTCCAACGAAACGGCGGCGACACAAAGCAAACTGATATAGGGTTGCTTAGCTCATTGCGACCCCGATGCACCCCTTTTAAACCCCTCAGCGTCCATGTTCCGCATGGGACGACATCCATGTCCACGATAGACATGCCGTGTGAGCAGTGTCTTGCTCGGACACGACAAGGCGATTGACAGGTGGACCCCACCTGTTAGCTTCTCACCCGTGAACTGGTCGGCGAACCGAACTGCGGTGCTGGGTTACTGGACCACACGACGTTTGGGCTGGATTGGGTTGGCACATAGGGCTTCGGCCCAAAAGCTTTTCTGCGGTTTTCAAATACTTTTCCTTTTTAGAAATACAGAAAATACAAATTGGCTCCAAAAATAGCAAATAAACTTGGAAAAATCCCAAACAATTCTATAAAGTACTTTAGAGAATATAGAACTCAAAATATGTTTGGAAAATACACATTAAGGTTTAATTAGCAATATAAATTTTAAAAATTGTCAAAAAGGCTAAAATACATAAAACAAATTCAAAGGTGCAAAAATTGGGATGTTACACGTGAGCGGCATGATGTTCGGGCATGCTGGGCATGAACAGCATAGGATTGGCATGGCATGGGTGTGGACCGAGTCCAGGGGGAAGGGGAAACAAGTAGAGGCATATTCTCCAAAATACGCCAAGGGAGTAGAGGAGACAAAAAGGAGAGAACGGCTTTCTGGATTCGCAACGTGCTGAGAAGTGGGCTGAAAGGCTGCACAATAACGGGATGAGGTGTGAAATTATAAAAGGCCGAAAAAGGAATTCAGCCCGAAAAAAAATTCATGATTTTAAATTGATTTCAGAATAAAATATTTCAAGAGAAGACTTTTCTATTTTAAAAAATTAGAAAATGGCTTCTAAAAATTCTAGAAAAATTCATAGAAATATTTTGGGATATTTTGAACACAGATAAAATATTTTTAAACTATGAAACTAATTTGTAAGACCTACAAAAAAATTAAAAATGGCTCAAAAAATAGGTAACAAATTCTACAAAAGCTCAAAAATTCAGAAAATGCATTTGAACTAATTATTATTCACAAATCCAAATCTTTAGGCTGTGACAAAAGCAGGGGTATACGGTGGAAATATTGCAATAACTATACCTTTGATTTCCGCGATGGACTTATATTGTGGGGCAACGCTTTACAAGAATATATAGGGCCTTGTATTGCGGGGCAAATGAAGTATATTATTAACATGATATAAAAATTAATCCGTCGCATTTTTTCTCAAGGGCTAGAAATTAGAAGAAAAAGAGAAAGATCTACAATGTCGATTTTGGTGGGTCTAGATCATAGCGATGTAGATCAACTAGATAGATATAAGAGTTGTTATAGTTGTATATATGAGAAATACAAATGTATTTATAACATGAGCATTAAAGTTGTATACTCCCTCTAGTCACAAATACAAGTCGTTTCAAACATTGACATTGTCCCCAAAACATAACTTTGACCACTAATTTCTATTGTAATATAGTTATAACACCTAGTAAAGTTATAATATTGTGAAAAAAATTCAAGACAAATTTATACATATGATTTCATGTATCCAATCTAAATTTTTAAAAAGATATCTATAGCCAAAGTTTTGAAAATTTGACTGAACATATTCCAAAATGACATGTATTTGTGACCGGAGAGAGTAGCTCTCAAGGGAAAGATATTACCACATCAAACATTCAACATCTACCTCTCACTTGTGTGATCTTTCAAGAGATTGTGCTCGTGACAACTCATTAACACTTGTGTTGAGGTTCAACCCCGTGTCACCGACTAGAAATTTGGCAGGAACAACAAAAGTTTTAGGGATGTATTATTTAGCAAATCTGTAAAACATAAATACATGATAAATCACATAATGAAAAATCCATATGTGTGAGTGTGTGTGTGTGTTAACAATCAATAGATTTATATAAGGTAGAAGATATAGGAATAAGAAGAGAAATAAAAACATAGAGTTTGATCGATCCAGGTAAAACAAGAGAAACAAAAGAAAACAACCACTCAAACCCATTTATGAGTGCTACATCTCCTAGAACATGTTCCTCTTATGTGAACATTTACTTGTCTTCTCAAGAGTGTTGCAATAGGTGAAGCCAAATTATGGGGTATAGATAGCAGAATGCAAAAGTAATAGCTAGTTTTTGTAAATATACACATTGTATTCGAAATGTTGCTTAGTTGATGCCACCTACCTCCACAGGGTGGTGTCATGGTCTTTGAACTCGGTGACTTCCCAATGATCACCTTCTTTACTTTGATGATGGATTGCTTAACCTTGGATATGATTTTGTTGGAATGACACTGAGAAGGCTTCATATCCACCTCCCGTTATTTCCCTTCATTAGAGTTACTCCTGGAAAGTTCACCGAGTCCTAGGTCTCTTTCTATAACAATTTTTGTTTCTTTTGTTTCCTCTGCATCAGCTTTAGTGCCCTCATGAACTAATTCTTTTCGCTACTTCCTCGGTGATGGTTGAGTCCCTCACCTCAGCTCCTTAGAAGTTATAGTTGCTTCAGACAAGTTATCATCGTTTGCAGCAAGATTTTCTTTATAAAGTTCTCATGGAATATGTGGATAAGTTTGTTTTCGTATTTATAGATGACATTCTTATCTACTCCAAGATAGAAGAAGATCATGCAAAACATCTGAGGCTAGTTCTTGAAAAGCTTCGAGAGCAACAATT
Organism: Otatea glauca; assembly: GCA_036346275.1. Taxonomy (NCBI): domain Eukaryota; kingdom Viridiplantae; phylum Streptophyta; class Magnoliopsida; order Poales; family Poaceae; genus Otatea; species Otatea glauca. Next base: position 455,940 of record CM070734.1, on the reverse strand, counting down.
ATATGCAAATTCGGTAAGTGTGATTTGTGGAAAAAGAAAGTGGAATTTCTTAGTCATGTGATGACTGTTAAAGGTATTACAGTCAACCCTAGTAAAGTTGAGGCAGTATTGCATTGGGAACAGCCGAAGTCGGTGACTCAGATTCGCAGTTTTCTTATAATGGCGGGTTATTACCGTCGATTCATTGAAGGATTCTCAACAATTGCTAGACCTCTTACACAATTGTTGAAGAAAGAGAAGAAATTTGCATGGACACTAGATTGTGAGAAGAGTTTCCAAGAATTAAAGAAAAGGTTAACATCCGCACCAATATTAGTGTTGACAGATATTCAAAACAATTTTGATATTTATTGTGATGCTTCGCGTCAAGGACTTGGATGTGTGCTAATGCAGAATGGTAAGGTTGTTGCATATGCATCAAGGCAGTTGAGGCCACATGAAGAGAATTACCCGACACACGATTTGGAATTAGCTGCAGTAGTGCATGCCTTGAAGATATGGTGTCACTATCTTATTGGAAATCGCTGTGAAGTATACACAGACCATAAGAGTTTAAAGTATATTTTCACTTAGTTAGATCTGAATATGAGGCAGAGAAGATGGTTAGAGTTAATCAAGGATTATAACATTGGAATTCCTTATCACCCTGGGAAGGCTAATGTGGTAGCCGATGCCTTAATCAGAAAAAGTTACAGTGGTAACATATTAGTGCAGAAGGATCAATCTGAGTTATGCAAGGATTTTCAGAAGCTGAGATTGGAAGTGGTACATAAAGGGTTTTTAGCTACCCTGGAGGTGAAGCCAACCTTGGAGGATCAAATTAGAGAAGGGCCGAAAGATGATGCCAAAAATAAAAGGATTAATTCCAAAATGGATGAAGGTAAAGTGAAGAATTTTACTTTGGATGAGCAGGGAACCTTATGGATGAAAGGTCGAATTTGTGTGCCAAATAAAAAGGAGTTAAAACAGTTGATTCTTGAGGAAGCTCATGACTCGAAGTACTCAATTCATCCAGAAAGTGCAAAGATGTATCAGGATCTGAAGGTAAGATTTTGGTGGCCTATTATGAAGCATGAAATTGCTGAGCATGTTGCTTTGTGTGTATATGCCAGAGAGTGAAGGCAATGCATCAGAGGCCAGCAGGTTTGTTGCAACCATTGAAAGTACCTGAATAGAAGTGGGAGGAAATCGGTTTGGATTTTATTACAGGTTTACCTAGGGCCCAGAGTGGATACGATTCAATATGGGTCATAATTGATCGCTTGACCAAAGCCGCCCATTTCATACCCGTAAAGACCACATATTCAGGAGATCGTTTGGCAGAATTGTATATGTCAAGGATTGTGTGTTTGCATGGAGTATCAAAGAAAATAGTGTTAGACAGAGGTACGCAATTCACCTCAAGATTTTGGAATAAGTTGCATGAAGAAATGGGAACTCGCCTGAATTTCATTATAGCTTATCATCCTCAAACAGATGGTCAAACTGAGAAAGTCAATCTGATTTTGGTAGATATGTTGAGAGCTTGTGCTTTAGCTTATGCCGCAACGTGGGATAAATGTTTTATGTATGCTGAGTTTAGTTATAATAACAGTTACCAGACCAGTTTGCAAATGTCACCGTTTGAAGCCTTGTATGGTCGATCATGTCGTACCCCGCTAAATTGGAATGAGAAGGGGGAGCGTATGGTTTTTGGACCAGATATTTTAAAGGAGGTCGAAGAGCAAATAATCATGATTAGAGAAAGGTTGAAGACTGCCCAGTCAAGGCAGAAGAGCTATGCTGATAATCGCCGCTGAGAGTTGAGTTTCGAGCCTGATGATTTCATGTATCTCAGAGTGACCCCTCTCAAGGGAGTAAAAAGGTTTCATGTCAAAGGGAAGCTTGCACCAAGATATGTTGGTCCGTTTAAAGAAATTGAGTTGCAGATGAGAGGTTGCATACCAGTTGGAATTGCCACAGTCGTTGGCAGGAGTGCATGATGTGTTCCATGTGTCTCAGTTGAAGAAGTGTCTTCGAGTACCCGCAGAGCAGACGCTATTGGAATCAATTGAATTGCAAGAGGATCTAACCTACAAGGAGCAGCCAATCAAGATTCTGGATGTAGCTGATCGCAAAACCCGAAGCAAGTCAGTGCGTTTCTGCAGAGTGCAGTGGAGCAATCATTCAGAAAGCGAGACTACGTGGGAGCATGAGGAGGATCTAATGTTAGAATTTCCAAACCTATTCCTTAGTCAGCCCTAAATCTCGGGGATGAGATTCCGTTAAGGAGGGCAGGTTTGTAATGTTCCAAATTTTGCTTTATTTGTTTTAATGTGTTTTTCCTTTTATTGGAATTTTCTGGGATTGTAATTAATTCATTTCGTATTTATTGAATGCAGCCTTTTGCAATCTTTTAATTATTCAAAGAAAAATATTAATGATCTTTTGTAGGAAATATTTTATTCGAGTTCCAAATGTCCCAAAGTATATTATGGAATTTTTCGGGATTTTTCCTGGTATTTTTGCTATGTATTTTGGCTTTGTTTATTTATCTGAATTGTTTTATTTCAAAAATGATTTATAAATCAAGGTGAATAGTGTTGGGCCAAAGCCCATCAGGTCGGCCCGTTTCCTCACACGCAGCCTAGCCCGCTCCACGAAACCCTAGTCGCGCACCGTTGGATTTTGATCCAACGGTTGCGAGTGCGCCACGTTGCCGTTCGTTGCGGGTTGTCCGATCGAGTTCGCGTGGACGGTCGTGATCGCGCCAGGTCGGATCGTTCGAATCCGCCACGCCGTTGGATCCCGTGCTTCTTGAAATTCGTTTCTATCTTGTTTCGCGCACGTCGAGGCCATATTTAATGTGTTTCCCCCACCCCTGAGTCGCGCACCCCGAGACGCATCCGTAGCCCTAGCACATGTATCCCTGGCTGCCACCGTTCACCCACAAAAGCTCGTTGTAGTTGCACTTGATGCCACCGTGAGTTTTTGCCTAGTTCCGCCGCCGTCGGTCCGCTTTTGTCGTCGCCAAGGTCACCGGAGTGTCGCCCTCACTGAGCGGCTTTGAACGCGCCAGAAGACGTCGCCAAGGACCCTTGGAAACGCCATCGGTCGTGTCGCCGTCATCGTCTTCGACAAGCCATCACTGCCGCATGCCGTCGCCGAGCACTGAAGCTTGAGGACCGTTGGATCTGCAACCAGCGGTAAGGATCAAGCCACGTCACCATGTCTACAGTAAACAACTCCGTCTGTCGTGACAATTAAATTTTGATCGTGCGGTTTAGATCTCACCGCGTCGTCATTTTTCTCTCCGTCTGCTGCCGCCCTTGGATCCTCGTATATCGATTCTGATTGTGCCGCCTGTCCCCCGCTGATGTCATTGTGTCGTCAGATCTGGATCGTCGGATTCAAACCAAACGATCGAGATCGCACCGCGCGCTAGACCAGTCCCGTGTTGCCGCGTGTCGCGCAAAAACCGAGGCGTCACCGCCGCCGGTTTCGCTAACATCATAACCTTTGATCTCCGCCATCCAATCTAAAATGAACGGTCGAGAGCATCGTTGCTGCGTGTTTTAATCACGTCCGTTGAATCTGTGCCACGTGTTATCAATCCAATGGTGCCACGTGTGTGCTTGTGTTAGCTGGTGCAGAGGCACAGTGCCGCCGGTCCACCGTGGACTAGCGCCGACCATGGACCGAGTCCATACGTCGGTGACGCGTGTCACACCTGTAGGATCAAGGATAACCGACTAGAGGGGGGTGAATAGGAGGTTTCTAAATTTTTCGATACTATTTAGAAATTACGAAAGACACCAAGATATAGAGATACAAAATGCAAATTCACACTAAATTTCGCTAGCAAACACTTGAGATACTATGTCAAATTTAGTGTAGCAAATATACAAGTGATCACAAAGACTATCAAGAATATGCTATCAATGAAATAGATTTTCAACAAAGAGGAATACCAATCACAAATAAATATGAGACAAGAATTTTAACCCGTGGTCTCGGAGACTTGCCGGTCTCCCCTACTCCACGTTGAGGTGATTTGAATCACTTCAAGCCGGCTCCACTCGCTCGAGCCTTCCTCGATCACTAAGGTAGTTCTTCCCCGCTCCGGGTAGGCGAACTCCGGCCTTCACAGCTTGCCGGGGCTTCTCACAATCTTCGTTGAGAAGCTCACCATGCACGATCGCCACCAAGCCGTCTAGGAGGCGGCAACCTCCAAGAGTAATAAACCTTGGCGCTTGCTTGAGGTCAAATATCGGTGTCTAAAGGCTCAAACACGAAATGCAATACTCAATTTTGCTTCTCACACTCACAAATGGAAATTGAATGCACACAAGAGTGGAGAACACTTGCTAGAGCTCAAATATCATCAATGAGGACCAAGAGTTGCTCTAGAATGCACGTGGGGGGGTATTTATAGCTTCCACCAAACTTTCTAGCCGTTGGAGCTCGAAATGGGCAAAAGTCTGTTTTTTCGGTGCTACCGCCCATGTAGGATCGGTAGCACCGGGCTCCATTTCAACGGGTAGAACAGTGCATTTAATGCACTTGCCAGAGACCGTTGCTCAGGGTTCGGTGCTACCGCCCAACTAGGACCAGTAGCATCGGGCCCCTTTTCATTTTATTTCTTCAAAAAGTGACCTCTCTGGAGTTTAAGCACCGGGCTGAGGGCCGGTGCTACAGCTGGTCCGGTAGCACCGGACTACCATGAGCGGTAGCACCGGGCTACAAATAAGCCAAAAACACACCCCTCTGTAATTTTTACACCGGGAAAATATCCGGTGCTACCGAAGTTCCGGTAGCACCGGGCTGCCTTGGGCGGTAGCACCGGGCTACTAAAAACGTCCAAAAAGCCCTTCTCTGGAATTTCCACACCGGGTTAATATCCGGTGCTACCGATAGTCTCGTAGCACCGGTTACCATAAGCGTAGCACCGGATACCAAAAACCGTAAAGGAACTTCTCCGAATTTTTACCGTCCTCCCATGGGCCGTGTTACCGCAGCACCCAGTAGCACCCGTCTTTGGCATGGGCGGTAACACCGGATTTCCAGAGACTTGATTAGTTCAAAAAGATTTTCTATATAGGAACTTATATATCATCAAGCATAGATTTGAATATGTAATTTGAGCCTTTAAACCCTACATAACATCAAGATAAGCGTCAAGATCCCTCTTTATAGTACGGCCCTAATTTCTAGCAAATCGATCTTTCTTCCAAACTCCAAGATCAACAAAAGACTAGAAAAAGAACCTTATAATTATACCTTTTCACGATCTTGACATATTTGATCTTCCCTTTGTACTTTCCTTGGTATTTCCATGGTCACCGAACCTGGGATTAACCTACTTTCAATATTCTCAAGGAAAGTGTTAGTCCATTGACCAAGGTTGTCATTAATTATCAAAAACAAAACAACATGGGTGCCTAGATGCTTCCAACACCGTGGTTGTGCCACATGTCAGCACACGATTGGGCCACGTGTCCACTTTTTCTAATAATGGTTGGTTCATGGTTTTGATGATTTTTAGTTAGTCTTGCCTTGGTAAATTAAGGACTTAACCTTGCAAAAATTTGAACTGAGTCATTCATACAACCACATGTCTGTTATGGGACAGACCTAGCTGATTAATTTGTTGAGTCTAAACTTTTGTACTATTTGTGGTGGTGTGAGGCTTGGGTAGTGCTAACCAGTCCTCGCATGGGTGTGCTCACATGGTGTAAGAGGGGGGCCCTGGATGTGGTAACCAGTCCCACCAATATTGAAACCTTAGCGGATAGTACTGGGATTAGATAGGCATTGGAAAGGCTTTGTTATAATCACTCGCCTTTGTGGTATATGGTTGTATCTTGTGGGTAAAGTGTATAACCTCTGCAGAGTGTAAAACCTATTCGAATAGCTGTGCTCGCGGTATTGAGCATTGCCTGGTGTTTACAATCAAGGGTTAGATTTTATTAAAAACAAATGTGGGTATGGATGTTGAAATGTGGAATAAGGATATGAGTTGGTTATTGGAAAACAAATGGAAAATGTGTTATTGTTATTATTTGTTTTTACTGTATTTCAATCTATTTATGCTATTCCTTTACAAGCGCAGTTTATGCAAAATAACCATGTCAGCCTATCCTTTGTAATAAGCTATGCATATAGTATATTAGACTTGCATTCTGTGCGCAACTTGTTGAGTGCTTTATGTACTCACCCCCTTGCAACAAAACATCACTAGTTGTCAGTTGCCTATGGCAGATTGAAGGGTTTCTACGCTTGTGTTTATTTCCACTGCTATTTAATTACTTTCAGTCTTAGCCCTGCGAGGCGTACTCATGTAAAGTTGACCATAAGGTCGTCCAACAGTTATATTTAATATTGATGAAGTCTTTATTATGTTACCATTAAGTATGATTGTGATATTCATCAATGTTGATCTTGTGTGCACTAGTGTGATCCTGGACTAGTGCGGAATACACAGAGGGTCCAGATTTGCATATTCGGGTCCCGATACCAGACTTCGGAATGAAAAATTTGCAACCAAACACATGAAAATGAGAAACACTGAGCTTTCGCCTGTACCTCAACTCATAAGAAGTGCGATGCAAATGTGCTCTCAAGAGTACTCGATTAGACACATGACAAGCAGTAGCTATAGCCTCAGCCCAAAACTTCCTAGGAGTATTGTACTCATCTAGCATCGTCCTGGCCATCTCGACCAAGGTCCTGTTCTTCCTTTCCACTACGCCATTTTGCTGAGGGACGTATGGAGAGGAAAACAGATGCTCTAAGCCTAACTCCTCATAGAAGTTCTCAAAGAAGGAGTTCTTGAACTTTGTGCCATTGTCACTGTGTATAGCTCGTAAGGCACCAGGAAGCTCAATAGACAACCTACAAACCAAAAACCTAAAATGGGTAAAAGACTCATCCTTCGAGGCCATGAAAAACACCCAAAAATATCTCAAAAAATCATCGACAATGACAACAACATACCACTTCCCACCCGCTGACTGCACTCTTGTTGGACCAACGGTGTTCATATGAAAAAGATGTCCTAGTTCATTAGTCATCACAACAGTGACTGGAGGATGAGAAGCAGCAACCATCTTGCCATATCGGCAAGGAGAGCAAACTAAGTCTTTGACCATCTTGAGTTTAGGCAAACCACGAATGAGATCGTGGTTGCTAACCCAGGTCAAATGGTTGAAGCCGATGTGACCTAGTCTTCTATACCAGAAAGAGAGATCACGGGACTCTAAAGCAATCAAACAACGAAGAGAGTCTCCAGAAGAAGCAGAAAAATCAGCACGAAAGACTCCCAAATCTAGAAATCCCGCAAACTAACCCTTGTGATGAATCAAGGATTCTACAGGCACTACTCTTAAAGCTTACCTCGAAAGAGTCAACGATAAGCTGAGAGACGGAAAGAAAATTGTATTGCAACTTACTCACTAAGGCAACGTCCTTAAGAATGAAATTTTCATTAATGCAAACGGTACCTTTTGCAATCACTCTACCCGATGAAGCATCCCTAAGAGTGATCAACTCGTCACCGGGGCTCGGACTCGGGAAGAGAACCATCTAGAGTCTCTTGTCATATGACGAGAACAACCGGAGTCAACGATCCAAACCTCTCTCTTCCCTATCCTACGGACATGTATCAACGAAAGAGAGATAGAGGTGACTCAGTACTGGGACAAACAAGAACAGATCTGGGCACCCAATACTGAATCACATGACACCTCGAAGTTCCAGCCACAAAAATAAGACTAGATTCTAGCATCTCTATGATGCTCCACTCTCACAAGACCAGAAACAGCGCCAGCAGAAATTCTGTGAGCTAACACTGGGTTGGGCCGCCATCGTGCAAAGGCCGAACCATCCCAGTGAGGCTACCCAAATCTACTACTAGGAAACACCTCATGCCGCTGATATCTACCTCGATGAGAAACACGAGGAATATCAAAAGGACGACAGAAAGACTGACCACGAGGAGCTCCAAGACAAAAACTCGATTGAACAGCATAAAAACAGAGTCCTGGACGCTGCCCAAAAATAGGGAACTCTCTAACCTACCTAGCAGCAGTGTGTGCCTTAGGAGCACTCAGAGTTTGGGGATGACCCTGAATACCCCTAAGGGTATGAACACGCTCGCGCCTCGTGATCTGGGCACGCTTGATGCAGAAATCTACTAGGTGATCATCCTTCTAACAGAAGGTGCATGAATACTTCGTCTTGCTAGAGGCAGAAGCAACAAGAGAAGCAATCTTCTAGTCAGAGATCCCATGGACAATACAAGTAGACCTAAACATAGTGGTTCTCGTCCTGGGAGCTACCACGATCTCTCCACTCTTGGAACCACGCACAATAGTGGGAGGATGAGCCCTAGCGTGCTTCAAGTAGTCAAATCATAGACCTTGATTAAATCGGCTAATCTTAGACTGGTCTAGGATGAGATTGAGCTTCTTTTTGCCTCCTACAAACTTCTCAAGAGTGCTCATGAGGTACTCACACTCCTTGAAAGGAAGAATAGGGGGAAGAAGATGAAGAAGAACTAGATAGGGAAGAACTACCAGCACGTGAAATTTTCTCCCTCGGCATGGCTGCCTCAACCTTGAGGGCCTCACAAGAAACGTAAGGGGCATTTCTAATCCTAAGGGTCTGGGCCTCTATCTTCTTCCTATGTTCGACTTGGATTTTATCCAAGTCCCCCTCAATCTCAACACATCGCAAGCAACTTTCTTGTGACTTAACTAGTAAGTCCTTAGCAAGTTCAACACACTTGACATTTAATGATTCATTGTCAAGTTTTAGTTGCCTACTGCCCTCACATGAGCTGACTGAGTCCTTAGAAGTATGCAATTCAAGTTCATTATTTCTAGTAGATAGCTTCCTAAGGTGAGTGCTCATGGCATCAATTTCAGATAGCAATTTAGGGCAATTTTCACATGATGCTTTAGTGTGAGCATGAAGAAAACTAGTATCTACAGGAATAGCATCAACAGAACTAGTTCTAGTATTCTTCGACCTAAGACTCTCAAGCTCAGAAACCACACTATCATGCATAGTCCTTAGGTTCTCAAGCTCCACAAGCAAGGCATCGCAAAGATTACAATTAGCTGTCGGGACCTGAATATGCAAATTCGGACCCTCTGTGTATACTGCACTAGTCCAGGATCACGCTAGTGCACACAGGCTCAACAACGGTAAATATCACAATCATACACAGCGGAAACATTATGAAAGACATCATATATTAAATAATACTCATTGAATGACCTTATGGTCAACTTACATGACTATGCCTCGCAAGGCTGAATAACAAATTAAACTGCAGTAGAATGAAAACGTAGATAAACCCCTCAATATATCACAGGCAACTGACAAGGCTCGCACCGTAAACTTTTGTCTCTTCCTGGTACTTCTCCTCCAGCATAGATGCAGACTCCTCAACTGGTGATGTTGTTGTGGGCAAGGATGAGTACTTATAGCACTCAACAAGTTGTGCACAGAATGCAATTCTATGTAACTTTATGCAAGGATTATTCCAAAGGAAAAGGCTATTAGGGCTATTTTGCAATAAGCAGCATTTATGAACAAATACAATAAATAGATTGTAAATACTGTAAAACAAATAACAGTAATAGATAGATTCAGCATTTCTCAAGTAAACCAAGTTTCCAATCCTATGTCAAGTTCCAACCTTCCATATGGCAATCCCGCCATCCCAACCAAGTTTTCCATTTAATTCAACTAACCCTTAACTGTAATTCCTGAGCATTGCTCAATACCGCGAGCACGGCTATTCGAATAATTTTACACTCTGCAGAGGTTATGCACTTTACCCACACGACATGATCATCTCTTTTTGCCATGCAATTAACACACTTCCTTTGGTGTGTCGGCGGAGAGATCATGACAAAGCCTTTACAATGCTCTGGCTTAACCCTATACTACCTACTAAGGTTTCAAGACTGGTGGGTCTGAAAACCACAACCAGGGCCCCCCTCTTGCGCCATGTGAGTTACTCCATAACTCAGGAACTCACACCGCCATTGATAGTACCAAACTAAGACATTGCAAATTAATCAGCTAGGCTGTTCCATACCAGACATGTGGTTGCATGATTGACTCAGGTCAAAGGCTTGCAAGGTTAAGTCCTTAAGATGATTGAAGCAAGACTTCTACATACCCTCTGCCCATCGAGCCCACCTTGGCATACTCGTCCCTTGCCACTTGCCCCAATCTAAGTGATTACCACCCAAATTGATTACTAAGCACCACGTGCCATCAACAATTCAACATCGTTGCGTGACATGACTCGCCACTACAACTCAATCTCATTGCGTAATCTCACATGACACACAAGTTCATATCATTGTTCTATATTCCATTAGTCAAGATTAAACATTAATGATTCAAGTACATGTGATAAGTGGCAAGGCTAAGCAACTATGATGTTCTAATCTTCCCATGTTGATTTCAATACTAACCAACTATAGTGAACCAATCTAGGGTGACAATAGATTATGGCATACAAATGACAAGGTAGAGTATAGATCAAATTGGTATAATTGCTAAGTCCCAATTTAAATTGAAACAATTGTATACTTGAAATAGCATGCAATAGAGTAAAACAATATAGCAATTTTCTAAACATGGGTTCAACATGATCAAAGCACAACTTGCCTTAGAAAAGCCCTTATCCTTTCTCTGGACTTTGGTATTGGGTTGACGAATCTTCCTCGGATGCGTTGCACAATTCGACGTCTACTCGAAACGAGAGAGAATACCAAATAAATACCAAAAACAGAGAGCGAACAATCTCTAAAAATCAAATACAATTCAACATTAAATAGATCTCACCTTTACAAATTTTTAAAAATTTGAATTACCTCAATCGGAGCTCGTATGAAGGAGAACAGTCTCTCACAATATTCAAAAATTACATAAATCTGAAAATTAGAAAATCAACAATTAGCCGAATTATTTTTATACTAAAAAAGGTAACTATCACGTCATCATGATGTCATCGCTGTCTGAACCAATCGCACGCTGACACGTCACACGGTGCATGCACCCAGTCCACGGATCCAAGATGGTTCACCATGGACTTAGTTCATGCCTCCTGGAATTCCATGTTACAAGTGTCGACGAATGATTGGGCACAGTGATGCCACAATCTAAACCGCTCATCTAGGATCTAACGGCCTACGACTACTGGTATCGATTCGATCACATGACACGATGCGAAGGCATCCACGTGGCATGAATCTAACAGCTCTCCTGGCATCCAACGTCTACGACACAAGCGAGCCCCGGCGATGATGTCCGCGGCGGCGCTCCACTGGAGCTAGGGAAGACGACGCTTGAACCGGCGAACGACGACCAACTTCAGTGCAAACCTACTAGATCCGAACCGACGCACCACAAGGATCTCGATTCTAACCTCAAAGATGGCGAAAACTCCCTCACGACGGAGATCAATTCACAAAAACGACCGACGGGCTTCAAAAACTTCGATGAGCTCAACCTCTCCCACGACAGTGTCTCGAGTGGATCTGATCCGAACAAATATGTGCAAAAACGAGGCGATTCTCGGGAGATACATGGCTGGTTTTATATCCCCGTCAAACGCGTGCTAATCGGAGACCTAGGCGCACACGGCGGCGAAGCAAATCGATGCAGGATTTCGACGGCGACTCGGAGAAGAAGCAATCATGGGCGTCCACGTGCCACAATCTGACGGCTCCCGTCGCACACTACACGGCTCAATCCTAACCTTCCGTGTGAACTTGATCCAAGGGCTTAGATGCATTAGGGTTTCAACCACCCAAATCAATCTTAGCCGCACAATGAAATCTGACGTCCATAATCTCTAGGGTTCCTGAACCATCTCGACCCTACGATCTAGAATCGACGGTCACAATTCCTCTTCTGGACTTCAAGCCAAAATAACAGGCCGGACCGAGCTGAATGGGCCACACAGTATTGGGTTAAGCCCAGTACTATTCATATATTTGCAAAGGTTTTTTTGAATAAAATTAATTCCTGAAAATGGATTAATTTGATTATGGCAATATAATTACCAGGAAAAATCCAAGAAAATTCTCATAAGTATTTTGAGACATTTGGAACTCAAATAAAATATTTTTAGCGAAACTTTGTTTTAACTTTATCTATATTTAATTAGTTTTCACAAAAAGCAATCAATTACTTAATTTGAAATAAATTCAAATAATTTCCAGAAAAATCTAATAAATTTAGAAAATCCATAAAATACACAAATGACACAATAAATTAGTAAAAACCAAAAATTGGGATGTTACAAACCTCCCCCTTAACAGAATCTAGACCCCGAGATTCAGGGCTAACTAGAAAATAGGCCGGGAAATCCTATCTTTAGATCATATTCACGCTCCCAAGTTGCTTCATTTTCTGAATGATTACTCCTCTGAATTCTGCAAAAGCGAACAGACTTATTCCTGGTCTTGCGCTCCATCACATCCAAAATTTTGATCGGCTGCTCCTTGTAGGTCAAATCCTCCTACAGTTCAATTGCTTCTAACGGCGTCTGCTCCGTTGTTACTCTTGAGACATTTCTTAAGCTGTGACACATGAAACACATCATGCACCCCAGCCAATGACTGCGGCAATTCCAACTGATAAGCAACCTCTCCTCGACGGCTCAAAATCTTGAACGGACCAACATATCTTGGCGCAAGCTTCCCTTTAGCGTGAAACCTTTTAACACCTTTAAGAGGGGTAACTCTAAGATACACAAAATCATCTGGCTCAAAGCTCAACTCACAACTACAATTATTAGCGTAGCTCTTCTGCCTTGACTATGTTATCCTCGAGCTCTCTCTGGTCATTGCCACTTGCCCTTCAGCTTTTTTGGGAAAATCAGCTTAAACGCCAAATGATCTCCCGTCTCATTCCAATTTAACGGGGTATGACAGGCACGACCATACAAAACCTCAAATGGCGATATTTGTAACTAGCCCGATAATTGTTATTATAGCTAAATTTTGCATGTGGCAACCATTTATCCCATGATGTAGTGTAAGCTAATGCGCAAGCTCTCAACATATCCTCCAAAATCTGATTAACTCTCTCGGTCTGACCATTTGTCTGCGGATGATATGCTGTACTGAAATCCAAACGAGTTCCCATAGCTTCATGCAGTTTATTCCAAAATCTTGAGGTAAATTGAGTACCTCTATCTGACACAATCTTCTTGGGCACTCCATGCAAACACACAATACTCGACATATACAATTCTGCCAAATGGCCTCCTGAATAAATCGTCTTCACTGGGATGAAGTGACGACTTTGATCAAACGATCCACAATAACCCAAATAGAATCGTAACCTCTCCGTGTTTAGGCAAACCGGTAATAAAGTCCATTCCGATTTCCTCCTATTTCCATTCTGGAATCCTCAACGGTTGTAACAAACCAGCAGGTCTTTGATGCATGGCTTTTACCCTTTGACATACATCACATAGAGCAACGTGCTCAGCTACTTCACGCTTCATGTTAGGCCACCAAAACTTTTCCTTAAGATCTTGATACATCTTAGCACTTCCTGGATGAATCGAGTACTCCAAATCATGAGCTTCCTCAAAAATCAATTGATTGAACTCCTTATTTGTGTACCAAATAAGGAGTTCAATCAATTGATTTTTGAGATTTGACCTTTAAACCACGTAGTACCTTACTCATCCACAATTAAATCCTTAGCTAAGCCTTCATCCTTTTTGGACTTGATTATGCTGACCTTCCCATCATTTTTCTGACCACCTCTGTTCTAATCCTCAAGCGTTGGCTTTACTTCTAAAGCAGCTACAGATCCTTATAGAACGACTTCCAACTCCAACTTCTGAAACTCTTTGCACAGCTCTGGTTGATCATTCAATACCAGCATACTTGCACTGTGGCTCTTACGACTCAAAGCATCAGCTACCACATTAGCTTTTCCAGAATGATAATGAATTTCAACATTATAATCCCTAATTAATTCGAGCCACCTTCTCTGCCCCATATTGAGATCTAACTGGTTAAATATATACTTCAGACTCTTATGGTCCGTATATTTCTTACATCTATTTCCAATGAGATAATGACGCCATATTTTCAAAGCATGCACTATGGCAGCAAATTCCAAATCATGCATAGCTTAGTTCTCCTCATGCGGCCTTAATTGTCTCGACGCATAGGCCACCACCTTGCCATTCTGCATTAACACACAACCAAGACCTTGCCTTGAAGCATCACAATATATATCAAAACTGTTCTACACACTGGCAACACTAACACAGGTGTTGTTGTCAGACGCTCTCTAATTCCAGAAAACTCTTTTCGCACTGCAGCGTCCATGCAAACTTCTTCTCCTTTTTCAACAACTGCGTAAGGGATCTAGCAATTATCGAGAATCCTTCTATGAACCGACGGTAATATCCTGCCATTCCCAGAAAACTACGAATCTAAGTAACTGACTTCGGTTGCTCCCATGTAATATTGTTTCCACTTGCTTGGATCAACAACAACTCCTTTTTGTAGCCATCACATGACCAAGAAACTCAACTTTCTCCTTCCCAAAGTCACACTTACTAAACTTAGCATACAGCTGTTGCTCTCGCGGCCTTTCCAAAACCAATCTCAAATGTTCTGCATGCTCTACCATGACTTGGAGTAAACAATAATGTCATCTATGTGCACAACCACAGCTTGTTCAACTATTCCATGAAACCTCCACTACTACCGAAAGGCTTATATAGACACCTCATCACAGACGGTTCTTCAAAACCGTCTGTGACGATGAATATCACTGACGGTTCTATATTGCAACCGTCAGTGATATTATCACAGATGGTACTCTTCAAAAACCGCCAGTGATATATGATAATATCACAGACGGTTTTAGTTAAAGACGGTTTTTAACTAAAATCGTCTGTGATATCATGTATTATCACAGACGGTTTTATAATAAAACCATCAGCGACTTATCACAGACGGATCGTTATAATAACCGTCTGTGATAAACCACATCACAGACGGTTTATCCAGATAGAACCGTCTATGATAATATTTCAACTTTCGCGCTCTCACCAAATTTTAACTTCCCGCTCATCTCGTTTTTGACTTCCTTTAAAATACCAGCTTGCGGCTCTTCTCCTGCTGCTTTCTTCTCACTTCTCCTACTCTCCTCTTCTCTTCTCTTCTCTCTTCTCACTTCTCACTTCCTCTTCCTCTCCTCTTCGAATGTTTGGTAAGTGTGGTGTTCGAATCGTTCAACTAAAATGTCATAGCTCGCATTCTCCTCTTCCTCTTCCTTTCCCCCTTCTCTTCTCTTTTGCACTATTGATGTTGCGGCATTTTCGTTTTCGATCCGTGCACCTTTCGGTAAAACAGCCATAACTTTTGCATACGAGCTCCGATCGTGACACAAAAATATCGTCACGTATACCGTGCACCTTTCGGTATATCATCTATACGTGACGATATTTTTTTGTTTCTAAAAGTAACATCACAGGCGGTTCATAGTAAAAACCATCTGTGATAGTTGTTATCATAGACGGTTCTTAGTAAAAACCGTCTGTGATAGTTTGTTATCACAGACGGTTCTTAGTAAAAACCATCTGTGATGTTTGCATATCACAGACGGTTTTAGTTTAAAACTGTCTGTGATATGTTCTATCACAGACGGTTCATAAACTGTTAGTGATGTTCCGTAACATCATTGACACATAGTTACAGACGGTTCGAAAAACCGTCTGTGATGACGGTTTCGAACTGTCTGTGATGACCTTTTCTGCAGTAGTGGTCCTTCATCATGTTCAAAAATTATGTAATGTCATTGATCATTCTAGAAGACACAATTGTAAACTCATATTGTCCATATTGTGTATAAAATTCTGACTTAAAAACTTCTCTGCACGAATCTTTAACTGATGATAACTCGATCGAAGATCTATCTTTGAGAAAACTCCAACTCCTCTTAACTGATTAAACAATTCATTGATCCTGGCAACGAATACTTATTCCTTAATCATCACTTCATTGAATGCTCGATGGTCGATACACATCCTTAAACTCCCATCTTCAAACAGAATAGGCGCTTCCTATGGTGACAAACTGGTTCTGGCAAAACATTTTTCTAACAACTTTTCGATCTGCTTCTTCGTCTCAGCTAGCTCATCAGTAGCCATTTGATAAGGTCACTTCGCTTTTGGTGCTATACTAGGCACTAACTCAATAACAAACTTGTCTCTCGATCTGGCGGCATACTAGACAAATCCTCGAAAAAAATTATTTGAATAATTTCCAACAACTCGCGCATCTTCTACGCTAGCAACTTCCACACTGTTTACCATCAACTAACTATCATGATCTGTAGTCGCTTGAAATTCTATTTTTTCGCCTTCGAGACTTTTAGATGACATAACTTTTCGACCAGACTCCAAAACAGCCTTATGTTTGGATGACCAGTCCATTTCAAAAGTAGCATCTAGGGTCTGGTATCCAATATGGTTCACTAGGAACTTTTCTCTAACAATAAGCAAATTAACTCCATAACATTCTAGCTTAGATCAAGCAATACTGTATTTTTTGACAACGGCAATTCTTCAGGACTGACAAGCTTCAGGAACACCACTGAACTAACCATCATTGTGCATGCAACATCTTCAGGCGAAACATCAACACAGGTAAATACTTAAGGAAACATCTAACCCTTCATTTACTTTTAACGCCTTTATTCCAAAACTTCTCATACCAGCATAACACTCATCTCTACTTTATTTCTCTATTAAGGAAATCTTTACATTGAATTCTTCACTAATCACTATCCTTTATAGGTAAGGCTATGACATTGCATAGGGTAAAATCATTGATCTAAACTTCCTCATTTGGCGTTGGCGCTGAAGTTTTGACTGGAACAAAATTGAGATTGATAGGAACTAGCACGGTTGTTTTCTTCTAAGGGCAATTATTGGCAAAATGCCCAGGCTTGTGGCAGGTATAGCAAAGTTTAAGGGGCAAGCTTCTTACTTGAACATTATTGACTGAGGTAGTGTCCTTGTTCAAACGCCTCCTCTTCGACTGATTCTTTTGACAAACTTCTCTTGCAACTTCACCACTCACTCTTGGCATTATGTACTTGACTGAGATGACTTCTGGAATAATCACGGCTGCAGGAGGTACTTGTCTTCTCCGAGTGCATTGATTAAATTAATGACCTTTCTCACGACATCTGTAGCACATACGTACCCCTTGTTGTGCTTTGTTGGTTGCAATTGTATGCTCATTATTGTCCTCCTTGTGAATCTCAATTGGACATTTCTTAGGGCACTCCCTAGCCCAATGACCTTCATCACACAAGAAACATACTGTTGGTGATTGCCACTTACTACTTTCTTGATGGAGACTGACATGGTCGGAACAATGCATCTGGAGCTCTTCAAATGACTTAGTATATACGACTGGTATTCCACTTCCTTTTGATAGTTCTCGAGCAACTACAACTCGAAGATTATTTTACTGATACTGGATCACAGCAGTAACTATCAGATCCAAGGAACATTGAGCTGGGCAATGATCTTGACATTCACAAAGGTAACATGCGATGTTGCTCATAGGACACTCTCCAAGAGGATGACTTCCTTCACAACTGGAGCAATTGATCGCATGCTTATCAGAGGTATGTCCTATTTCTCCACAGCGATTGCACGTATGATCTTCTGACTTGTTTGGTTGACAACACTTTGGAGAACATTGTCTAGATATTAAACAAGGTGTAGGGGTAACATTCTTCTTTGAATTCACTGCGACTATACTGTCCTATAGGGAAGCAAAGAGATCACGAAAAGCAGTAACAAACTCATTCCAAGAGATATTTTGTGGGGTTTCATGGACAGCACAGTACTTCTTCCACCATTCAGCAGCAATTCCTTCCAACAGATAAGAAGCATACAGGACCATCTCGTCACACTTACACAGAGCAACGTGTAACTTACTCTCAATGGTTTTAAGCCAATCTTCTGCTTTCATAGGTGAAACATTTCCTGAAAACGTCGGCGAACGAGTCCTTATGAATTCTGATAACCTTGAGTAGGAACAGGAATCATTGGTAGCAGCTTGGGACACTCTGTTGATATTGGCTTGGTCAGTCATATTCTACATTTGTTTCATCATTGCATGCATCAACTGAGTTTGAGTAGTAAAGAACTCTCTGAAACTTTGCATATCCATCTGTACTGACGGTTGAAGAATTGATCCATCATTAAGATTCTCAACTGGGTTGATTTTCACTTCCACTGATTCTGTTGTTTCCACAAGGCTGAACCATCTGCTTGATTGCTTCACAGGGTTAGGGAAGAGGGAATAGCATAGGTAAGAAGCAAGAATCCTAATGCAGGGGAGATAGGTTTAACCCAACAACTTAAGCAAGCAATATTAATAACCTGGAATGGTTGCTTATATAAGCCTAAAAGCTCTGCAACACATACTGCACACTCAGCAATCAAGAAAGAACCAAATCAACCTAAACACACAAAACTACCGTCTACAGAGGCGACACTCCTATCTTAGCAGACGCGACTCCCACACATGAGTCTCAACTAGCTACTCAAAACACTGGGTCTTCTAGCATTGGAAACACTTCATCGATCCACTCCTTCCTTGAGCTTGACGATTCCTTCCTTCATGATCTTCCGGGTTGACAGCAAGCACTCGATGTTTTCTCCTATTGTATGGCACGTCATCAACTACCAAGATAACTTAGGTAAGATTTTAACTTGATCCAGCGTAGGAGAGACAAAGAAATTTCAGCAAAGGGAAAAGAAGGAATTTTTTTGTAAGGACAAGAATAGAAGAATGAGATAAGTCAAGAATATGTTATTCTTTCAGGTCAAGTCTTAATTAAGAAAATAATTTTGAAGGTCCTAAAGAGACGACCAGACTATCTAGGGCCAAGACCTACAGTCAGTATGGCTCTGATACCACCTCTGTCGGGACCTGAATATGCAAATCCGGACCCTCTGTGTATACTGCACTAGTCCAGGATCACGCTAGTGCACACAGGCTCAGCATCGGTAAATATCACAATCATAAACAACAGAAACATTATGAAAGACATCATATATTAAATAATACTAGTTGAATGACCTTATGGTCAACTTACATGACTATGCCTCGCAAGGCTGAATAACAAATTAAACTGCAATGGAATGAAAATGTAGATAAACCCCTTAGTATACCATAGGCAACTGACAAGGCTCGCACCCTAAACTTTCGTCTCTTCCTGGTACTTCTCCTCTAGCATGGATGCAGACTCCTCAACTGGTGATGTTGTTGTGGGCAAGGGTGAGTACTTATAGCACTCAACAAGTTGTGCACAGAATGCAATTCTATGTAACTATATGCAAGGCTTATTCCAAAGGAAAGGCTATTATGGCTATTTTGCAATAAGCAGCATTTATAAACAAATACAATAAATAGATTGTAAAGACTGTAAAACAAATAACAGTAATAGATAGATTCAGCATTTCTCAAGTAAACCAAGTTTCCAATCACTACAACAAAATAGGCACGTTGAGACGTTTTGCTTAAAACACTTTAAAATTCGTCTCTACATTCAGAACTAGATATGAAATAAAGACGTCTTTTGAGACACTATTAAAGTCGCCACATGATTACATTCCCTAGAGACGAAGCTTGACACATTTTAAATACATCTCACCTGTAGGGACATATATTTAGACGTCTTAGAATATGTCTCATGCGTAGGGACGCATCTTGCATGTCTTAGAATATGTTTCATCTGTAGAGATGAACTGTGAGACGTATTAAATATTTGTGAGACGCAGAGTACCGACACCTTGCAATGTTGTTTTGAAAATCTTGTGGTAGCATTATGATCTTGCTAACGTAAAAATGAAAACCATGGAACATCAATCGCACATTAGAAATTACATAATGACGACGTCAAAAGATAAAAAACAGATTGCAGCCTGCAAAACTCGAACCCACAAACCGTAGTTTACACTCACAGATGTTAACCAAAAGGGCAAATGGAACAAATCAGAACGACATTGTTCCATGACTTCTTACATGAAGTATATATAATAGATTTCCCCCTACTCTGCCTATTGGGAAAAGCACAAGAGCTAACCCCACTGAATATATCCAAAGAGAACACAAAGAAAGGAACGCATTTTGGGTGAGATTTTAAGCCTCATTGTCCTACGATCTTCTCAGCGCCCCTGCTGAGCCGGCCGCCCCAGCCCCTAGCACCCTTGCTCCACGGGCTGTCGTGCCTAGATGTCCCTCGATCCCTCCTCAGCTCCTCTGCCACGCACGAAGGTGAGTCATGTTTGCTTTCTACTGTAATTTTGATACTTGGGCATTGCACTACATGTGCTTGTAAAAATGTATTTCTAGTTGAATGGTTGATTGATAGAAATTCTAATGTTTGTAATCTGGAGCTTGGATCGGTAATATGGGATGTATAGCTACTTGATTTATTAGTCCATTAACACTTGTTTATATGTGTGCATGATGTTGATCTAGTTAAGTATGTGCAATTTGTAGTGTTTAAAGATGTCGATATCCTTGTTAAATACTTGTATTGCTGATTTAGAAATTGTTCTAATGATACTTATCCCTGTTCAATACTTACACTGAAGATTTGGAAATTCTCTACTGCAAGTCTAAACCCTATATGTTTATGTTACAATTTAAGTTTTTTAATGTAAACATCATGAATTTTGACAGAGAAAATTCATGCATAACCAATGTAAGCATCCCTTTGATACTTCATTAAAATTTTGGTCTTATTACTACAGCATACCATAGAGTGATGGATCGAGGTTGGATGAGTGAACCAAGGTTAAGTTCTTCTTATAAAAATGGTGTCATTCAATTCCTATCTTTTGCATTTCGTGATGTTCCAGATGGTGATATGATCCTTTGTCCTTGCGTAAATTATCGAAATAGAATAACACAGAGTTATGATGGAGTTAAAACCCACCTGAGATGTGATGGTATTCTTCAAAGCTATACTAAGTGAGTCCACCATGGAGAGAAATATAATGCACCATCATTTGCATTTGCTCCTGTATCAAATAACTATAGGAATATTCCTATTTCTGTTGTTCCTAGGAGTACTGTTGCAGAAGGTGGCCATGGAAGATTGGATGACATGCAAGGACTCCTAAAATCTGCATTTGTTATGCACGGTGGCTATGAATCTCTTTCAAGTACTTCTGATGGTGAACAAGATGATGTTCATTTTGAATTTGCCAATATGGAACCTAGTATGGCTGAGGATGGGAATACTTCATTTTCAGATGATCATACAGGGAGGGAACAAGATATGTTTGTAAGCTTCTTGAATGATGCAGACACGAAGCTATATCATGGATATGAAAAAAATTATAAGTTGTCATTCTTAATAACCTTGTACCACCTGAAATGCTTACATGGATGGACACAAGAATCATTTACAGCACTACTTGGAGTGCTATCTGATGCACTTCCTCAAGAGGCAAAACTACCAAAAAAAATTTATGAAGCAAAAAAATCATCCGTGGTTTAGGGCTTGACTATAAGAAAATCCATGGTTGCCCTAAAGATTGCATGTTGTTCCGAGGTGATAGAGCTAACCAAGAGTCTTGTCATGTGTGTGGTACCTCTCGTTGGAAAACTGACAAGAATGGTTCTCCAATTGAATTGAAAGGAAACAAGAAACTAGGCAAGGTGTTGCGTTATTTCCCATTGATACCAAGGATCCAAATGCTCTTTGCAACTAATAAAACTTCAGGTGACATGCACTGGCATGAGGGCCGTACAAAAGATGGATTGCTACGACACACTGCTGATGGAGAGGCTTGGAAATATTTTGATGTTCGCTATCCTGAATTTTCTGCAGATGCCCGCAATGTATGCCTTGGTCTTGCAACTGATGGATTTAACCCTTTCTGGAATTTGAGTTCAAAGCATAGTACTTGGCCAGTAATGCTTATTCCTTACAACCTACCATCTTGGATTTGCATGAAGCAAACATCTTTAATTTTGTTAATGATCATTCCTGGACCAGCTTCACCTGGGAATGATATAGATATATATTTGCAGCCACTTATTGATGAGCTCTTACAACTATGGGAGGGTGTGGAAACATATGATGCTTGTTCAGAGAAGAAATTTTCTCTCCGAGCTGCGCTATTATGGACTTTGAATGATTTTCCTACATTAGCTTACCTATATGGTTGGAGCACAGGTGGTAAATATGCATGTCCATCTTGTGCTGTGTTTACAAAATCATTTTGCCTAAAGAAGGGTGGTAAATTTTGTTATATGGGTCATCGTCGATGATTGCCAAGGGGTCACGTATATCGAATCCAGAAGAGTGAGTTTGATGGCACTGAAGAGAAGGAACTTGCACCTAAAACATTGAGTAGAAGTTCTGTTTTGAGAATGTTGCAGGGCAAAGTATTTTTCTAGGTAAAAAGGTGATCCTAGCAAAGATGGGGAAAAAGAAAAAACATGTTAAAAACAGCAGTAAGGAAGAAGGGAACAATCAGGAACTCAAGTGTAAAAGAGAGACAGGCAAGAAGAAATCCAGTGAGAACCCAAATAAGTCTGAAAAGAAACGTGAGGATTGATTGAAAAAGAGGTCAATATTCTTCATGCTACCGTATTGGGAGCGCAACAAATTAAGCCACAATCTGGATATAATACATATAGAGAAAAATGTGTGTGATAATTTAATTGGAACACTGTTGGATATTAGTTCAAAAACAAAAGATGATCTTAATGCACGACTTGACTTGGTAGAAATTGGTAGATGATAAAGGAAAGAAAATATTACCCCCTGCACCTTTTACTATGTCTAGGGAACAAAAGGAGACTCTTTGTTTAGTTATTTAGAATATTAGGACCCCTGATGGTTATGCATCAAATATTTCAAGGTGTGTCAATATGAAAGAATGTACACTGAGTGGACTAAAAAGTCATGATTGTCATGTTTTACTAGAAGACATTCTTCCCATAGCACTTCGATCATGTTACCCCAGCAAAGATGTCACGACAATAGTTATTGAATTGGCTAGGTTCTTCAAGAAGTTGTGTTCCAAAGTTTTAGATGTTTTTGAGCTTGACAAACTTCAAGAGAGTATTGTGATGACACTTTGTAATATGGAAAGAATTTTTGTTCCATCATTTTTTACTGTCATGGTGCCTTTAATGGTACACTTGGTCTAAGAAGTTAAACTTGGTGGTCCAGTGCACTACCGCTGGATGTACCCTCTAGAGAGGTATGTAATATTGCTTTCCTCTGTTATATTCAATAATTCTTATAAATAACATTTTTTTCATTATTTCATTTAGATCATTTGTTCGCATAAAAGCACTTGTGCGAAATAGAGCTTATCTAAAAGGTTCAATTGCTGAAGGTTATCTTGCTAAAGAGTGTCTGACCTTTTGTTCAAGATTTCTAGAAGGAACTACACGTTTTACAGCACCGGCTAGAAACCCTGACCCTTCAGACAATATAAAGGACTCGTACATGTTTGAAAGTGCTGGCGAACCAATTGGCAAGGCCATCACCATTGGTCGGTTTGACAACCAGCTTCTTATGCAGGCACATCGCTATGTCTTGCGACACTGTGATGAACTTGAAGATTTTCAAAAGTGTGTCACATAAGCATATTCTACTTATTTCTTTTACACAGATTGATGAATTGAAATTATGTATTGTATCTGATTGTTGCAGAGAATTCGTGGATGAAGAAAAAAGAAAACTTCGTCAATCAACTAACTTGACACATTCTGACGTCAACTAGTTGATCAATAGAGGCTTTGCGGATTGGTTGGAACAGAAGGTACAATTATACAACCATCTATATTTCTATCATATGAATTTACTGATACAACAAAAATGTAATGGTACTCTTATACAGGTTTTACAAAGTGATGGAACAGACATAAATGGAAAGATAAGAGCATGGGCGGCTAAACCAAACAAATGTGTTGTGCGCTACAGTGGCTATATTATTAGTGGTTTCAGGTTCCACACTATGAGTCGTGAGGCTAGCCGCATCACGCAAAATAGTGGTGTAGTGAACATTGCGGATGACGGTGTTAATTATTATGGCAGATTGTCTGATATCATCGAACTATCATACAAAAATTACAAGGTGGTGCTCTTCAAATGTGATTGGTATGATGTCTACCATAGAGCTGGTATAAAAAAAGAAGAGTTTGGATTCACCCTTGTGAACTTCTCTCCGAAAATACACACCGGCGAGAAATTAGATCATGATCCATTTGTCTTTTCATCCCAAGTGGAACAAGTTTTTTATGTTGAAGATCCAAAAACTGAAGGATGGCATGTGGTAATGAGATTCAGGCCACGAGATCTTTTTGATATGGGTGTGGAATAGCCATTAGATGAAACAAATTAGACCAGTTATCTAGGCAGCTAGCAGGAAGTTTCTTTTTTCCCATGGACCAACATGCGGCTGTTAAAGCTTGAAGCTGTTTTTCCTTTAAGACTCTGATTTTTGTTTTTATGCATGTGTTTATAGATGCATAAGTATATGATATTTTTTATTTTGAACAAATGATAATATCATTTTCTTTGCAGATATATATTTGCATGAACAATCATGTTATTGATTAAGTATATTAATATAATTTATCACGCGCATGCACACACTTAAAAAATGTATTTCACCTACACTACATATGGACATTTTCATATGCCGAAGTTTAAACTGGTCAATTAAAATTTCAAAAATGGACTTTTTCTATTTAAAAAAGGTTCAAACAATTAAAAAATCTTAGATCTTGCAGGCCTCCGTCCTGCGCCCTCAATCCTTAACCACCGCGACACCTTGATGTTGCTCGCCATCCTTCGCCCACCATGCCATGCCCTTTGTCCCTCCGCCTTCAGTGCTATCTCCCCCACCCGATCGGACCGGCTTCATTAGTCCAGCATTCCGTGCCTTTCTGTTTCTGGTAAAAAAACAGAAACAATAAAGCCCATTTCTGTTATGTTTACTCCCCTACCTTTAAGTGCTTTAAGATTCATACAACTCCAGTTAGTGGATGAGAGCATAGTAGTATTTCTCTAAAAACTATAGAGAGCTACTATAGCATAGTATCTCGTCACCGCCGGCTCCCCTTCCCCCCTCGGCCACCCCGCCCAACCTAATATTCAATACACTGTTACCTCGTCGTGCCTCCCTTTGTCGCTGCCCACCCCCGTCGATCGCCCACCGTCGGGCCACCACCACCCTAGCTCCCCCTATAACCCGGGGGTGCAGTCAACCCATCGGCGACGAGTTAAGGACGAGCCATGGCGGCGAGGTCCCAATCTTGTCAATGGCCTATGCGAAAGACGACCGGATCCGGGGAGACCTTGCCATGCCACCTCTCAATGGCCAACGAAGAGGATGGAGAGAGAGGGGAGATGGGGTGGGGTGTGAGCGAGAGTGGGAGGGGCGACAGGGTGAGTGTGAGCGAGAGAGAGGGAGTGTGCTGCGGCAGCATCATATACCGTAGGTTAGCTATGATCTACAGGATACCATAGAATAGTTTTTCTCAAAAATATAACATGGCGTAACTATGTATTGCTAAAAAATAATGTTTCATAAGTAGTTCTTCAAAAATAAAAAATAAAACTTACATGACTATATATTGCTAAAAAATAGTTTACTCCCCTACCTTTAAGTGCTTTAAGATTCATACAACTCCAGTTAGAGGGTGAAAGATTGAAGCACTTCTGTAAAAATAGTATAATATGGCATGTCAATTACGAAACAACACATGGAAGCCAAGTGAACATGCTTTCATTTGATTTTAAGTAGGGAAAGAACTCTAATTGTATATTTATCACTAGATAAGAATGGGCCCACACGTTGCTACGGGTGAAAGAAATCGTCGAGGCAGGCAAAGATTCTAACAGAGAAAAGGAATATTTTTCGGAAGCATCTCGGAGAAAAAAAGGAAAACAAATTGCCATAAATTTTAAAAACCATAAAAGTAATATTTTTTAAAAATCACAAAAGTTCGATGATTTTTTTTGGAAATTTTTTTCTAAAAACAATTTGTTGTAGAAATCTATTCTAAAAAGTGGTAAGGAAACCAAAGCTTATCTGCAAAAAAAAGTGTTTCTATTTTTTTTCTAGAAAACACACTGTATCAGCTATAGTATTCGCGAATCTACAGTGCTCTGCGCCAGCATGGTTTGAAGCCAAGACCGCCTGGTAACGAAGCAGGCGCTTTTAGGGTGAGTTTGGTTGATTGGATAAGGCTGGATGGGATATGGCCATCCAGCCTGGATGGGATGAAGCCATCCAAGTGGTTGTTTGGTTGGGTGGATAGGGATGAGCCGATTTTTTGTTTGGTTGGATGGATGAGAATGGATAGGATGAGCTAATTTTTTGTTTGGTTGGAGGGATAAGAGTGGATAGATTGTTTGTCATAGTACTTGGTGAGATCACCCCAAATAGATGAAAATATTTGACAATGCTGCGAAGATTATGTTCTAGGACAGCAAAACAGAATCCCAAGGCCAAGATAAACCTGAATACTTGTTACTAAAGTAGGAGGTTTGCGCACACAATGCATGGAACTATATCCAAAGAACCTAAGCATGACAATCGAAGATCATTTTGATGGCATATGTAATGCACTACCGCAGCACTATTGTTGTTGATGACAAATCATTTTTCGATGGCTGGACAAGTAAAAAAGATGACATTTTTCGAAGAACCGGTGAACTATACATTCATCATCGTCAAATTTACCTTCTATCCGGTCCTTGATTTACCTGCAACTAACTAACTACAAATGATTTACCTCCTTGTAGCGTTGTATGAGGGTGAGGCGCTCCTCCTCGGACATGTCGGGGCGGAGCACGACCATGGTCTCGTACTGCCGTAGCCCCAGCAGGCAGGGCGGCATCTCTCGCTCCTCCAGGGCCAGCGCCACCTCCACGGCCGACATCCCGAACCAGCCATCGTCGAACCCCAAGGCGGAGCCCTCCTCGCCCTGACACCGGCTGCGAACACCGTACCACCGTAGAAGCTCACGGCGTAGCCGATCGAGAGAGAGCGCCTTGGCCGAGGCGCGCGGGATGCGCGAGGAGGCGGAGGCGAGAAGGAAGAGGCGGGGCGTGGAAGCGGTCGCGGTGGAGGAAGAGATGGAGAGCACCATGGATGGCGGCATTGGGGCCTGGACTGGAGGGAGCCGTGGAAGAGGGAGCCATACAGGTGTGGACGAGGCCATCCGGCTTTTTTTGGCGTATCAATCCATCCGGCATCCAGATCGAATATTCCCTAAAATCGGATGATCTGAGCCAAGTCATCCATCCATCCAAACAATTGGATGAATACAAATACATGGATGACCATCTCCCATCCACTTCCATCCAGGCAATCAAACACCACCTTAGCCAACTGAGAAATGCGACCGTTCTAAAATTTGAGTACAAATTATATGAGGCCATATCTAATGCACTGTAGAAACCACAATAAAAGATGGACATGTAGCAGACTACCGGGTGGTATCACCGAGATTATATATATATATATAGATTAATCCACAAGATTTACCGTCAGATATTTGGGCTACAGCACTTCCTAAAAATTTTGTTTTGTCGCTAAAGCAGAATTTCTTCCCGCTTTTTTTAGGGGAAATTTCCCTAGTAAACCTAAATCTATTTTCCCATGCCTCCGTCTCTCCATCTCCCTAGTTCTTTAACCTCCTCTCATAAATCAATTCCTTGTGCAGGTGCTCTCTATCAACAGATCCCTTCCAATCTACTAGTGTTGTGCCTTCTCCCTGTGCAGGTACTCACTCCAGGTTGCCTCGTTGATGTAGTTTCCACCATTTAATTGATCTAGGGTTGCCTAATGCAATTATCCATATTCCCTGCTCTGCCTACAAGGAAAATAACAAGACGATCCAATCTACAGAGGAAAACACAAAGAGACGAGGAAGAAATGTTCTTCTTTGTCTCCTAGCCCTCCTCTCTCTTCGTCCTCGACTGCATTCGGCGAAGTCGTCAGCAAGTCTCTGTCACTGCTGCTTCCACACAGCCGCTTGCTTGTAAGTTTGTTTTCATCATTGCTTGATTGTTTATTGGTTGGTTGGCACAGCCGCATTGTCGTGTCTCCGTTGTTCGTTGGCTCATGGTTTGATACTAGGGCATTGCACTACAAGTGCTTGTGAAAATGCTTGTCTGGTTGAATGGTTGATTGGTAGAAATTTTGATGTTTGGAACCTGGTACTTGGATCGGTAACGTGGAATGTATAGCTGCATGATTTATTTCTCCATTAACACTTGTTTGTATGTGTGCATGATAGGTCCCTATTGGAATCTCCACTGAAGACCTTCTCGGCCAATCTCCATTTATCTAGAGATCTGCTACACTTGTCTTATTTGTGTGTACTGTGAACAATAGGGTATGCTAGTTCTTAGCTAAACTTAAAATCTTTTGGTGCTTGTTTCGACTTATAATCTATAATGCGCCCTGATTAATTTTCTTTCTTGTTCAATTATATTCCTATTTGACATAAAAAGGTACATGTGGATGTAAATTGGATAGTGCAGTGCATTGTAGGAACTATGTTTAAATCTGTAGTCACAGCCCATAAAAATTTCTAAAAATTTTGCAGCTCATATATTTGTACTTGCTTGTTCACGTAATTACCTTTCATTAGATGGATGTTTGACTTCTGAATTTTTGTGTGTGCTTCAGTGAACAAATTATGGTGAGGGTACCTAGACGGCTGCAAAAATTGGATCTGGATGTACAAGATGCAGAAAATGTGCAATTCAATGAAGAACATTTACACTTGAACTTTGAAACTCAGGATGCAGGAAATGTGCAACTCGATGAAGAAAATTTACACTTGAACTTTGAAGCTCAGGATGCAGGAAATGTGCAACTCGATGAAGAATATTTACACTTGAACTTTGAAGCTCTAGATGAAGGAAATGTGCAACCTGATGATGATAATTTACACTTCAATCTTGAAGTACAGGATGGAGGAGATGTACAACTCAACGAAGATAATGGACAAGGTCATCTAGAGATTGATAACATGTTAGCAGGGTTGCCTCGTCAATCCAGAAGACCGATTAAGATAATTTGTAAGTTTTATATTTTTCTATTGATGTCTATATGTATCTGATTTGCCCTATCACAGCATTGAAATTTTCCTATATGCAGGGCCAAACAGGGAGATACGACAGGTTCTAGGAGATTTTGGAGCAAAAAATGTGGACCAATTAAAAGGAGGAAAGGTAATTGTGGAGACGGATCAAAATGGTGTTCCGAATGATAGGTCAGGTTCCATTCTTGGTTCATATCTTGGTGACCTCGCACAGAATTCAACATTTGCACCATTACACATTCGAAGATGGGACGATGAACAATTTGTGGAACCACATGGGAGCATAATTTCATATGTGGAGGTGAATGTTCATTTAACTATAATATATATCATCATGTTGACTTGACTACTAACAATTAGCTTTAATTGTGAAAGACGAAATTTATCTACCCTTCCGAGACGAAGCAGCTTACGCGAGACTGGATCCTAATGAAAGTTGGCAAAGGATGGAGATCCTACAAATATCGTTTGAAGAAAAAATATTTTAATCGTGATAAGAGGACTCTGAATGAAATATTGAAAGATGTTCCAAAAGTTGTTAATGCATATCAATGGAGTGCTCTTATTGGAATATGTGTCAAGAGACACACTCGGTGACGTCTTAATTCTCATGCTTAAATAGTAGTAAAAATTAGTTTTATAATTATTTGTATTGTCTGAATCTTCTATGTTCGTAGAAATTATGTAAGAAGAACTCTGAGTGCGCAAAACAACAGCGGAATCCTCATACAACTGGGAGAAAAAGCCAAGCTAGGCTGTTAAAAGAGATGGTGATAATTGTTTAGTCTTTAAATTTTGCTATTCGCACAAATCAAGAGGTATTTTAACTGAAACATTGATAAATGTTATTTACTTTATTACACAGCAAATAGAAAAGAAAGGAAAGGTCCACCTGATTGACCTATGGGATGAAGCACATAAGAAAAAGGATGGCAACTATGCTAACCAGAATATGAAGGCTCTAATGGTACATTTATGTTCTTATTAGTTGCATTCAGAAATTAAATTTGGTTCGTTATCCATATAGGAAATGTCTTATCATGAGCTAGCAAAGAGGAAAACAAATAACAATGGGAATCTTCCGTCCAAAGATTATGATGAAGTGTTTCAAAAAGTAATTGGAAGAGAGAGAAAACTTTGAGGGTACTATGATCATAAGTATTTGAGCCATGTAAAGGTTTCTAATGGACCAACTTTTGTTGGGCAATCTGAGCAAGATGGAAGGCTTAAATTAGCACTAGAAGCAATGGACAAGAAGATAGTAAACATGAGTGGTGATATGAATCTCATGCGTGCCTTCATAGAACAAAAATTCCCTAGAGAGGATTCGAGAAACATACTGGTAGCATCACAAAATAATGATGTAAACATCTTTGCACCATCTTTTTTTTGCAAAGATCAATTGATGAACATTGATACACTATGTGGCAACACTATGACTTATGTTTTTATTGCAGGTGGATATTTTTGAACAAGTTGATAATAATGTCCCAAATGGATTTGATAATAACCTTCAGGATTCATATGACAATGTCCATGCTACACCAGATAATGTGCAGGTGATATAATATTTACTCGATAAATTTAATTTGAAGTTTTGCCAATGTCTAATGCTATCACTTATCATAAGTTGCAGCAATCACATTTTGTCAATTGTACTAATGCCAAAGAGAGTCATGCCAATCCATTTTTACCACATGAACACATGATTGTCAAGGTGAGATATGAAAATCTCACTCTATTGTTTAACCATGCCAAATTTTTAGAACACTTATATAGTTGAATCGACTTTTAATTACAGCAAGCACATGTTGAAAGCTCTGCCAAAAGGTCCAAAACTAGTCAGAGTTACGCAGAATCAGATGTACCACGTGAGTGTGAAACCTCTAAGGTATATTCAAACTAATTATGCAAAAATCGAGTAGTGAACATTGATACACTATCCAGCAAAACTATGATTTATATTTTGTTTATTGTAGGTTGGTATTTTTGAACGAGTTTATACTGATATTCCAAATGGATTTGATAACAATCTTGAGGATTCTTATGACAACCACACTGCAACCAATAATGTGCAGGTGATGCAGTATTTACTTTGATAAATATTGAATCGAAGTATGCCAATGTCTTCATGCTACTATTTATCATACTTGCAGCAGTTGCGTTTTGTCAATTGTACTAAAACCAAAGAGAGTAAGTCCAATCCATTTTTACCAAATCAACACATGATTGCCAAGGTGTGTTAATAAAATCTTACTTTGTTATTGAACAATACCCAATTTTTAGAACATATATAATTGAACCAACTTTCAATTGCAGCAAGCACATGTTGAAAGCTTCGCTAAAAGTCCCAAAACTAGTTAGAGTTACGCGGATTCATCTTTACCACGTGATGATGAAACCAATCAAGTTATATTCAAACTATTAATGAAAATGACTTTTGGCTATATTGTTTCTTGCTGTAGTAATACTAATCTTGTTTTCACATTCACATGTGTTCATTAAATTATGTTTATCACAGGGGCCTCAGAGAATGCCAGTACTAGAGCATAGTTCATCTAAATTAGTATGTCTTTATCATTTTTATTAAAAAAATAAGATATTTATAGTTTGTGAATTATGATGTTTTTTTTCATGAATGACAATGGTCCTATTTCTCGATATGATAGGATCAAAGGGAAGTTTTCTTGTTTTCGTTGAATGTGATAAACAGAGGTAAAGTTGCAGCTAAAGGGAATTTAGTGACTAAAGATAGCACACATGTGGTTGGAGGAAACATGCTTGGAGACGAATATTATGGGGTGGTGGTTCGCGGTGTTACACATATTGGAGATGAGAGGCTGCCTAGACCATATAAAAATTTCCATACAATAAAAGATGCAATTGGTCATGTTATTGCTTGGCCTCGGTTATATGTAAGATCATTTTCGTAAACTCAACGACTATACTTTTCGGTGTGTAATATTTGCTTATATCCTGTCATTCATATAATATCTATCACTATTCAGGTTAAAAAGCCTAAGAATAAAACTTCTCCCTGCGCACAAATTGGTATGTCACTTCAAATTTCATTAATTAAACTAGTGCTTCATTTGTCATAAGCGCTCATGCCAAATTATCTTTTCTTTTAATGTGTTCTTTTGCAGGATAATGAAGGACTATAAAAAGAATAGAGCGAAGAGTGGAACACCCGATGCACAAGTTTCTACTTGAAGAAAGCTTATAGATGGATTCCAACAATTGAGAAGACCTCATGCACAAGTTTCTTTTAATAGGATGTTTTATCTATGTGTGTCTTTCATATTGATTTTTCATTCAGCTGTGAACTCTGTTATTTTATATGGATGTTTCATTTAGTTGGGAACTCCACTACTCTTAATACAAGTACATATTGCTGCTATGGGCTATATTACTTCACTACTTTCTATAAACTTTGAGAATATGATGGTACCCATGAAATGGTACAAAATGGAGAAAATAGATATATGGAATAATGCCTTCATATGGCGATACACATCATATAAAATATAATGTACTGACCAAAATTTAAAAAAATTACGCATTAGATAGGGCATCCAGATATACGTGTACATAATATGTACACGTCACATAACGTCTATGAAATACATATTAAGACGTTTTATACATGTTTCTACTAAAGCGTCTCTCAGTTCATAGAGATGCAATTTAACGTCTCTATACATCAATCGAGACTTGCTGCAGATGTTTCTACAAAAGTGACTTTAAGTTCATAGAGTTGCAATTTAATGTCTCTATACATCAATTAAGACTTCCTGTAGATGTTTCTACAAAAGCGTCTCTAAGTTCATAGAGTTGCAATTTGACGTCTCTATAGAACGTCTTAAATGATGTAGACATGCTTAACAAAATGTCTATATTTTTGAGACGATCCATGCGGAGACACTGCTACGACGCTTTATAAAAATGACTCTGTGGTCTTATGGAGATGAAATAAAATGTCTCTAGCCTACAAAGAATACGTCTCTACAGGGATGTTGTGTTGTAGTGAATCCTAAGTCAAGTTCCAACCTTCCATATGGCAATCCTGCCATCCCAACCAGGTTTTCCATTTAATTAAACTAACCCTTAACTGTAATTCCCGAGCATTGCTCAATACCGCGAGCACGACTATTCGAATAGTTTTACACTCTGCAGAGGTTATGCACTTTACCCACACGACATGATCATCTCTTGTTGCTATGCAATTAACACACTTCCTTTGGTGTGTCGACGGAGAGATCATGACAAAGCCTTTACAATGCTCTGGCTTAACCCGATACTACCCGCTAAGGTTTCAACACTGGTGGGTCTAAAAACCACAACCAGGGCCCCCTCTTGCGCCATGTGAGTTACTCCATAACTCGGGAACTCACACCGCCATTGATAGTACCAAACTAAGACATTGCAAATTAATCAGCTAGGCTATCCCATACCAGACATGTGGTTGCATGATTGACTCAGGTCAAAGGCTTGAAAGGTTAAGTCCTTAAGATGATCGAAGCAAGACTTCCACGTACCCTCTGCCCATCGGGCCCACCTTGGCATACTCGTCCCTTGCCACTTGCCCCAATCTAAGTGATTACCACCCAAGTTGATTACCATGCACCACGTGCCATCAACAATTCAACATCGTTGCATGACATGACTCACCACTACAACTCAATCTCATTGTGTGATCTCACATGACACACAAGTTCATATCATTGTTCCATATTCCATTAGTCAAGATTAAACATTGATGATACAAGTACATGTGATAACATGGCATGGCTAAGCAACTATGACGTTCTAACCTTCCCATGTTGATTTCAATACTAACCGACCATAGTGAACCAATCTAGGGTGACAATATATTATGGCATACAAATGACAAGGTAGGGTATAGATCAAATTGGTATAATAGCTAAGTCCCAATTTAAATTGAAACAATTGTATACTTGAAATAACATGCAATAGAGTAAAACAATATAGCAATTTTGTAAACATGGGTTCAACATGATCAAAGCACAACTTGCCTTAGAAAAGCCCTTATTCTTACTTTGGTCTTGGGTTGACGAATCTTCCTCGGATGCGTTGCACAATTCGACATCTACGTGAAACGAGAGAGAATACCAAATAAATACCAACACAGAGAGAAAACAATCTATAAAAATCAAATAAAATTCACCATTAAATAGATCTCAATTTTACAAATTTTTAGAAATTTGAATCACCTCAATCGGAGCTCGTATGAAGGAGAACAGGCTCTCACAAGATTCAAAAATTACATAAATATGAAATTTAGAAAATCAACAATTAGCCGAATTATTTTTATACTGAAAAAGGTAATTATCGCGTCATCATGATGTCATCGCTGTCTGAACCAATCGCATGCTGACACGACACACGGTGCAAGCACCCAGTCCACGGATCCAAGATGGTTCACCGTGGACTTAGTTCATGCCACTTGGAATTCCATGTGACATGTGTCGACGAATGATTGGGCACAGTGACGACACAATCTAAACCGCTCATCTAGGATCTAACGGCCTATGACTACTGGTATCTATTCGATCACATGACACGGTGCGAATGCATCCACGTGGCATGAATCTAACAGCTCTCCTTGCATCCAACAGCTACGACATAAGTGAGCCCTAGCGATGATGTCCGCGGCGGCGCTCCACCGGAGCTAGGGAAGACAACGCTTGAACCGGCGAATGAGGACCAACTTCAGTGCAAACCTACTAGATCCGAACCGGTGCAACACAAGGATCTCGATTCTAACCTCAAAGACGGCGAAAACTCCCTCACGACGAAGATCAATTCACAAAAACGACCGACGGGATTCAAAAACTCCAATGAGCTCAACCTCTCCCACAACAGCGTCTCGAGTGGATCTGATCCGAGCAAATCTGCGCAAAAACAAGGCGATTCTTGGGAGATACATGGCTGGTTTTATAGCCCCGTCAAACGCGTGCTAATCAGAGCCCTAGGCGCACACGGCAGCGAAGCGTATCAGAGCAGGATTTCGACGGTGACTTGAAGCAGAAGCAATCATGGGCGTCCACATGCCACAATTCGACGGCTCCGTCGCACACTACACTTCTCAATCCTAACCTTCCACGTGAACTTGATCCAACGGCTCAGATGCATTAGGGTTTCGACCACCCAAATCAATCTTAGACGCACAATGAAATCCGACGTCCATAATCTCTACGGTTCCTAAACCATCTCGACCCTACGATCTAGAATCGACGGTCACAACTCCTCTTCTAGACTTCAGGCCAAAATAACTGGCCGGACCGAGCTGAATGGGCCACACAGTATTGGGCTAAGCCCAGTACTGTTCATATATTTGCAAAGGTTTTTCCGAATAAAATTAATTCCTAAAAATAGATTAATTTGAATATGGCAATATAAATACCAGGAAAAACCCAAGAAAATTCTCATAAGTATTTTGAGACATTTGGAACTCAAATAAAATATTTTTAGCCAAAATTTGTTTTAACTTTATCTATATTTAATTAGTTTTCACAAAAAGCAATCAATTACTTAATTTGAAATAAATTCAAATATTTTCCAAAAAAATCCAATAAATTTAGAAAATCCATAAAATACACAAATGACATAATAAATTAGTAAAAAACAAAAATTGGGATGTTACATCAGTATACTCTCGGGAGGAACAAGATCTAAGAGAAGCTAACTCCCGAGTCGAGGTACCTACTTCCTTCTCTAACTCCATACACCTAGCTCTAGCTCTAGCATGAATTTTCCTAATTTGCAGAAAGCTTCATTGAGCTGGTCATAGGACGGTACCTCGTCCGAGTCGCTGTAGATCTCAGAGTCGCCGATGCCATTGGCGTCTGCCATGAAACACATCCCGGTGAAGTCGTCCCCACCTTTGTTCTTCTCTTGCAGATCACCATCGCCCTCATCGCTCCAAGTCTCCGTGTCAGAGATGCTGATGTCATCGAGTGCGGCGAGGATATGGTGGAAGAGCTTCTTATTCTTGGAGAAGTTGTGGTACTTCTTCTCACGCGTCGAGTCACGAACTAGAGGCTTCTTGTTACGGTTCTTGTTGGTGTCGTCGTTCTTTCCTGAACCGTCGGAGTCATTCTTGCCTTTCCCCAGCTTTGGGCAGTTTGCCCGAATGTGGTTGGGGCTACCACACTCGAAGCAGGTGATCATGCCAACTCTCTTCCTCTCCCTCACCCTCTTGTAGGCATGAGAAAATTTGCGAGCTAAACGAGCAAGCTCACTTTCTAGAAAAATTTCCAGCTGTTCATCGCTTAGCTCGCAAAGGATGAAAAGAGAGAAACTAACTGAAGTCTCAGAAGAGGATCCAATGGGATCGGTGACCAAGGCTATCGACTGCAACTTCGTCTTACGAGTGATGACGTCGATCTCATGAGTCTTGAGTCGGCAATAGAGCCCGTCAAGAGTCAAGGTCGATAAGTCTGTGGTGTCCTTGATGGTGGTCACCTTCATCTCCCAAACCCGAAGATCAAGTGTGGTCAAGAAGTGTTGAGTGTTCTCCGAGTCAAGGTATGTGCAACCAACCGCGCAGAGATCGCTCAAAATCCTTGTAAAACAACCAAAGCACTCATCAAGGATCTCACCAGCGTGCTGTTCAAACTTGTTGTAGTCACACTTGTATTGATCTGTCTCACCGTCTTGATCTGGGTGGTGTCCTCATGATAAGCATCGAGGGTCACCCAGATATGGTGAGCAGATCGTAGGTAAGAGATCATGTCATACTCACTACGGCTAAAGCCCTGTATGATGATGTTCCTTGCCTTAGCATTCGCCTCAACGTCAGCCATATTGCCAGCCGTGACGTTTTCATC
This sequence comes from Otatea glauca, assembly GCA_036346275.1. Taxonomy (NCBI): domain Eukaryota; kingdom Viridiplantae; phylum Streptophyta; class Magnoliopsida; order Poales; family Poaceae; genus Otatea; species Otatea glauca. Next base: position 418,916 of record CM070734.1, on the reverse strand, counting down.
GACAGGAACCTCATACGGGAGCTTCACCTTCTGCCAAATCAGGAAGCCCTAGGTAGTGTTGTACGACTTCATCCTCAACTTCCAGAAGGGAAAATCAACTCCAGAAAAGATAGGAGGCTTGGTGGAATATTTGTCCGTCGCCATGGCTCTTGAGACCGGTCAAGATCTATAGAAGAGAAAAACTGGGCTCTGACACTAATTGAAAGACCAAATGGCGATTAGAGGGGTGGTGAATGATCCCAAATTAAAAATTTCCCCTCAAAGAACCAACCAAGAACCTAACTTATCAAAGCGAAGCTGAGAAAATACAATTCCAGAAAAAATTTCAGCAAGGGCGGCACTACCGCAAATGAGCCTCGAATCTTCTTTGGATGAACAATACCCCAAAGACTCTGGGGTTTTTATGAGCAGTAGTGCCGCTAGAGTAAATCGAGCGTTGAATAGTAAATCAACACGACTTCAGAATGAAAATCGATGAATCTTTTGATTGGCTTATCCAAACCCTGTGAAACTTTGTAGACACCTTCCTATGGATGTCAGGAACCAATTCCAGCTTTCAATCGCAATTATTGATGTCAAAGTTATGACCTTTTTCAAATTGAAGGAAGAGTGCACAAGAATGGGTTCAAGAACAAAAACTTAGCCTTAAGCTTGCTCGTGGGTTCTTGATGATCAAGATGATTCTAGATGGTTTCCCACATGTCATAGCAAGCTAGAACACCAGAGAAGAACCTCAAAAACACGATCTTCCAAAAATGATTCTCTGAAGAACAAAACATCGGTTCCTTGCAAAGAACACACAAGATTTGCCTAGTTGATTAGGATATTATCTGAAGAAGATTCATCCATCAATCAAACATCCTCGGTATAAGAAGCACAAGCAAGTAGAAGGAGGGGAGGCAAACCAAACTTGCGATAATGTAAATTGCAAGAATGTAAGTGCGGAATTTAAATGCTGAATTTAAGACAAAATGTAATTGCGGAAAATAAATTCAGACTTGAGGAAATAAATATTTCATTCCTGGAAGGGAGGTTTAAAAAGCCTCACAACAAAGTGGGCAAATCTCAAAGGAGCACAAAAACCTCAAAACCTTCAAAGAGGAGACAGCTACCCCTACCCCTCAATTTTATACTATTCTTGAGTCATCCTTCACCGTTGGATGAGTTCCTTCAATCCTAAGGAACACCATCAAGGGCTAGGAATAACTCACTCACTCATGCATGAGCTAACCTGAAACCCACTAACATACTGGGTTTTGCATGCATTTTAAAGCATACTAACTAGACTCGCTACTCTATCCTCTAGACCGCAATCCAATGGCCCTCCTTGATCCGAGCAGCTCCAAGTTAGCATCCCATCCATTCCTTGTCTTCTAAGTTCACAACGACACTGTCTTCGATCATCTTCCGGCAATCCTCGACCATCTGAACCTCTGGCGCAACTCACCTAGTCCCGGTCATCCTCCGCCTCACCATGAGTTAGCACCGTCGTCTTGTACCCATCAAAAACAAGGAAACCCATCACATAGCAATGTCCAAAATGATATACAATAATCATCCAATTGCTAAAAATAAATTTGATCTCGTTCATGAAGCCGGCACTACTGCCAGCCGTTGGCCGGTAATACCACAAGACAGGTACTACCACACCTTGGCTGTCGGTAGTGCCGGTCGCCCTGAAACTCCTGAGACACCTTGCTCTGGTAAATAACTACCGGCTACAAAAGGCCGGTACTACCGTTGTGTCGGTACTACTGCCTACACTAGGCCGGTAGTGCCGCCTGGCCGGCAGTACTGCTCCTACAAGGCCAGTAGTGCCGCTCTAGGCCTGACAGTAGTCAAATTGCTTCAAATTCAAAATAGATTTTAACACAAACTCAAACATGAGCACCTCATGCCTAATCACAGTCAATAACTCATCACCAATAAGGATAGACCTCCACATGATCTTTCAGAAAGTCTGTTGGGATGGTAGCAGATTTCTTCAACCAAATAGGATTTATTTTCTGTTTCTAATAGGATTTGTTTCCTTAGATAAAGTCCTTGAGTCCTACTTCTGTGTTCTTCGCTTGAGTCGGCTAGACCAACCATAAAGACTGCTATCGGAACCACAACATTTGTCCTTAATCCATATTTGCAATTTCATATTACTTTTGCTTTGTTCTTGCTTGTTTTTCGATTGCTTGCAGGAATTGATCTTCAGGATCAGGTCAATCAGGCTTTGGCACGGTTAATGATAACTCGGAGTTTGGTTCAGCGATTGCTTAGTGTTAGTTGTGTTTCAATCGGTAGCCTAGATCGTGAGGATCATCTCCATAAATCGAGAGTTATCCATCTCACCGAAAGATTGGACGTCTACTAGTCTCACTAGGTGGTATCAGAGCTCTCATTATTCGGTGAGAAATTTACAGTTTTCTAGTAGTAGATGCATTTTTATTTACCCAAAGTCCAAAAAATTGCCACAAAAAAATTTACCTTACCCGAACCCTTTGAGACTTGACAGTTTTTCTTTTCGGTTCGCGTCTTTGAATTGCATGCATGTTGCATCGTTGTGTCTAATTGCTAGTCTTAGTGTATAGATTAGTCTGGTTTTCCTTGCTAATTCCTATCTAGGGTTGTGTTGCCGCCAATTTTGGTCGCTAAGAATCTTGTTGTTGCGCCGAGAAAAGAAAGTGATCGAGTCGGTTGTGTCTTGCTTGGAAAGAAATCAAGTCTAACTATCCTTCTCCTTGAGTCTGAATTCTGAATCCAAGTCGACCCCTATTTTTCCATCTCCAGAATTCAATCCAGACACTGCCCAGTAAAACCGCTATAACTTTTTGCATAGGAGTCCAATTTCGACACACGAGTCCTCATTTTGAATGGGACGACGAGGCGCATCTGAAAAAACATATACCTTTAGTCATATGCCCATTTTGAACCTCAAATTCAGCCTCTAAGACTGAGTTCCAACCTTGGAAGTTTTCCGTGCCGTTTTTGTCTTCTTTCAGTTATCCGTTTAGCGTTTTCTCTCATTCCAAAACATGAGATTTTTGACTTTCTGTCTTTAGTAGAGTCCGGAGATGCACTTCTGAGTTACAAAAAAGTATGAGAGGTGCCTCCTATTGTTGAGATAGATCCTTCTATGATGGTTCCTCTTGCTGGTTACTTGTGTTCGACTCTAGTAGTACCTTTCTAAGCTTGCTATACCTCGTTTCGATTTAGTCTGGGGCCAGCAACTTGTGACTAGTACTTTAAACTTCTTTTCAACTTTGTAATATCCGGATTGAATTACTTGCTGATCCTTGCTACATATTTAAACCTATCCGGGCTCCACCTTCTAATAACCAAATAGGTGTCGTTCTCCTTACAATCGCTTTGCCAAGCTTAAGTTGCATTTATCACGAACCAGCCACTGATTGCACCACTTGTTTTGCACTGATAAGAACTTGCAAGAGCTTGGTAAGGACTTGAGCATATGTGATTTCTCAACCTCCAGCACCTAGTAGTTGATAGAGATTATATACACTTGTGTATTTTTCTTGTTTGGTACTACCAATGGCAGGTTCTGGAAAACATGACGAGAATAGTGAGGATGATCCACCCCTTACACCGCGCATGAGAGGGATCATGTAACACTTTGAGCGCTTGTTCAATCGACACAAGGAAAGTACACATGATGTTTTGGACTAGATCAACACCAACATCATGGTGCTCCGCACATGTGTTGAGCGCCTCGAGTGAGAACCACCTCCTACTGCACCTATGGCCAATAGAGTTTCCCCATTTGTTGCTCGCTCTTGGACAGATGAGGCAGAAGAAGATGACGCGAACAACTGTGTTGCCGATAATGGAATTCGATGAGGGCTTCAATGTAAACAATGACCGTGATCACCGTCGACGTTGTCACAATCGACAAGATATAGGATGGAAGCATCGAGAGGTACGTGATTTATGATGATCTACTGTAAAAAATTAATTTTACAATGCCTTCATTTGCTGGTAAATATGATGCTGAAGCATATCTTGATTGGGAGTTAGCAGTATATCAAAAGTTTGCATGCTTTGATTTTCCTAAGAATAAAAAGATTAGGGCTGTCACTAGTGAGTTCACTGATTTTGCATCAATGTGGTTGTAGGAATGAATAGAACTTACCTAGAACTTGGGATGTTATGAAAAGAATGATGAGAGCTAGATTTGTACCTCCATATTTTTCTTGTGATTTGCTTAACAATTTGCAACGCTTACGACTGGGTAGTAAAATAATAGAATAATACTACCAAAAACTATAAATTGGATTGCTACATTGTGGGTTAGAAGAAACTGAAGATGCTAAAATGGCTAGATTTCTAGGAGGGCTTAACCCTGAAATTTAGGACATTCTTGATTATAAAGAATACAACTCTATCACCCGTTTGTTTCATCTTACTTGTAAAGTTGAACAAGAACTACAGGGAAGACAGTCCCGTTCCTAGGGCAATTTTGGAGGTTCTTTCGCAATTAGGCCAAACTAGTCACAGAGTTGGGCGCCACCCCCAGCACCTAGCCAGCAACCTATCACCACCACATGTGAGCTCTCTACATCATCCACCACTACAACCCACGCTCCTAAAGCAAGCAAGTCCACAGTTCAAGCTCCTGTAAAAAGCTCCATTTCGGTTGCTTCTACTAAGTGATCCTGAGATGTACAATGCCAGCGTTGCAAGGGTTTCAGCCACATGATGCGTGATTGACCAAATCAGCAAACCCTCCTCGTCAAAGAAAATGGTGAGTATACTTCAGCTTGTGATATTGATGAGGAATATGCTATACTTGCCACTGACCCTGCAAGTGAGGAACATGAATCAGATCATGCGGAGGAAGAACGTTTTGGTGCTAAAGCTTCTGACAAGTACTTAAGTATCATTGTGAAGTATGTGCTAAGTGCTCAAATAGAGCATGCTGAATAGAACCAATGCTACAACCTGTTCCAAACGAAGTTCGTCATCAAGGAGCATTTGTGCAGAGTCATCATTGATGATGGGAGTTGCAACAATCTTGCAAGCATGGACATGGTCAAGAAGATTGGCTTTACCACCAATCAACACCTTTGTTCTTACTACATTCAATGGTTTAATTCTTGTGGTAAGCATGTTCTTTGTTGTTAGGTAGACCATGCCAATATGATAGAGATACTTCGCATCATGGTATAGAACTAATCAATATACTCTCATATCTAAAGGAAAGAAATCACTTTGCTGCCAATGTCTCTTGAAGCAATTTTAAAAGATTAATTAGAGAGAGCTAATAGAGAAAAGGAGAGTAGCAAAAGTGAAAATCAGATTATAGCTAAAGAAACTGTGCAACATAAGAAGAAAGAACCTAGTACTAGCAAAGGTGAAATCAAGTTGAAAGGTAATGTTTTGCTTGCTACAAAATATGATATTACTGAGATGGAAGCTAGTAATTCTAATTACTATGCTTTAGTGTGCAAAGAAGCATTATTTTCATTGGAGGATATGCCTTCTTCTTTGCCTTCTGCTGTTGCTAACGTTTTGTAGGAGTTTGCTAATGTATTTCCAAGTGAAATACCATCGGGGCTGCCCCAAATTCGGAGAATTGAACATCAAATTGATTTAATCCTAGGTGCCTCACTACCCAACCATGCACTATATAGGGACCAACCCCGAGGAGACTAAGGAGATTTGGTGCCAAGTGCAAAACTTGCTTGATAAAGGGTTTGTACGTGAGAGCCTTAGTTCTTGTGTTATTCCGGTAATTTTGGTACCTAAGAAAGATGGTCTGTGGTGTATGTGTGTTGACTGTAGAGCTATTAATAATATTACCATTAAATATCGTCATCCTATTTCTAAGTTAGATGACATGCTTGTTGAATTAAGTGTCTCTATTGTGTTCTCTAAAGTTGATTTGCGTAGTGGATATCATCAAATTAGTATGAAATTAGTAGATGAATGGAAGACAACATTCAAAACTAAGTTCAGTTTATATGATTGGTTAGTGATGCCTTTTGGCTTAACTAATGCACATAGTACTTTCATGAGATTAATGAACGAGATTTTGCGTGCTTTCATAGGCAAATTTATGGTGGTATATTTTGATGAAATTAATCTATAGCAAATCATTGGAGAAATATTTTGGTCATTTGCGTGTTGTTTTTAATGCTCTACATGATGCACATTTATTTGGTAACCTTGAGAAGTGCACATTTTGCATAGATCAAGTATCGTTTCTTGGCTATGTTGTGACTCCACAGGGAATTGTGGTTGATGAAACCAAGATCGATACCATCAAGAGTTGACCGACTCCTAACATGATTATACAATTATGGAGTTTTCATAGACTTGTTGGATTCTATCGTCGCTTTGTGAAAAATTTCAGCACTATTACCACACCATCGAATGAATTGATAAAGAAAAGTGTTCCCTTCTTTTGGGGACCAGCACAAGAGAATACATTTAACCTTCTGAAAGAGAAGCTCACAAATGCACTGTTGCTTCAATTTCCTAATTTTGGTAAGACTTTTGAACTTGAGTGTGATGCTAGTGGAATTGGAATTGGTGGTGTGTTGATACAAGAAGGTAAATTTGTTGCATATTTCAGTGAGAAATTGAATGGGCCTAGTTCGAACTACTCTACTTATGATAAGAAATTATATGCTCTAGTTCGAACATCACAAATATGACAATAGTATTTATGGCCCAAAGAATTTATTATACATTCTGATCATGAATCTTTAAAGCATATTAGAAGTCAAAGTAACTAAACCGTAGACATGCTAAATAGGTTGAATATATTGAATCTTTACCTAATGTTATCAAACTCAAGAAAGGAAAGGAGAATGTGATTGCTGAGGCATTGTCTAGGAGATATATTATGTTGTCTCAGCTTGATTGTAGAATTTTTTTGGAGACATTAATTGACTTGTATGCACATGATGATGCTTTTAGGGATAAAGTATTGAATTGTAGTGAGGAAAAGAGCTATAATAAATTTGTGTTGAATGATGGTTTTCTATTTAGAGCTAACAAGCTACGTATTCCAGTTAGCTCTGTTCGTCTTTTATTGTTACAAGAGGCGCATCACAGAGGTCTTATAGGATACTTCGGTGTCAAGAAGACAGAAGACATCCTAGCCGAGTACTTTTATTTGCCGAGGATGAGACGCGATGTTGAGTGCTACGTGTCTCGCTACAATACATGTCAAAAAGCTAAGTCATGACTAAACCCACATAGTTTACACATACCTCTTCCTGTTCCTAGTGTTCCTTAGGAGGATATTTCGATGGAATTTATTTTAGAACTACCTAGAACAAAGAAGGGGAGGGATAGTGTATTTGTTGTCGTGGATAGATTCTCTAAGATGGCACATTTTATATCTTGTCATAAGAGCAATGATACTACCCATGTTGCTGATTTATTTTTCAGGGAGATCGTTTGACTACATGGTGTGCCAACCATAATTGTTTAAAATCGAGATGCGAAGTTCTTGAGCTACTTTTGGAGGACCTTATGGAACAAGTTGGGGACGAAGTTGCTATTCTATACCACATGTCATCCCCAAACTAATGGACAACTTGAAGTTATCAACCGCACATTGTCAACTATGTTGAGGGCTGATTTGGAGAAAAACTTGAAGTTGTGGGAAGAATGTCTACTCTGTGTGGAGTTTGCTTACAACTGCTCCCTGCTTTCAACAATAAAGATGAGTCATTTTGAAGTAGTATATGGCTTTAATCCTCATGCTCCAATTGATTTATTACCCCTGCCATCTTCAGAAAAGGTAAATTTAGATGCTAACAATCATGCTGATTTGTTTCTTAAATTGCATGAAGCAACTAAGGAAAACATAGAGCACATGAATGAGAAATATAAAGTTGTTGGTAGTCAAGGTAGGAAGAAAATTACATTTGACCCTGGTGATTTTATATGGTTACATTTGAGAAAATATAGATTTCCAGATTTGAGAAAGTCTAAGTTGATGCCTAGAGCTGATGATCTTTTTTAAAATTATTGAAAAGATTAATGATAATGCATACAAGCTTTAGTTGCCTGTAGATTTTGGAGTTAGTCACACATTTAACATTGCAGATTTGAAGCCATACTTGAGAGAAGAAGATGAGCTTGAGCCGAGGACGACTCCAATTCAAGAGGGGAGGATGATGAGGATATCACTCTGCATATTGTGCATGATGCGAGCATCTTCGACCAGGACGACTAGGAGCTACCTCAACCACCAGTTCGACCAATGACTCAAGCACTAGTCAAGGAGTTTAACCAACAGGTGAAGTCGCTCCTTAGCGAATGTGACTTTGGATCATACAAGAATTGGTTGCTACCTTATAGTTCTACATCTTTTGTTCTCAGGAGTAAGAAGAGTCCGACCAGTTCTTTGCGACCAGTGTTGACCAGTTCGTGACTCACGCTGACTAGTCCGCGACCCATATTTTCATAACCATTTTCATATACATATACAATCCTGATGATCAGGAAGTTTTCAACCACTCGTTTCTGGCGCCCGTTAAACTTGGTCATGAGTAACTACTCTGTACCATCTTTATTATCTGTCTTCATATGAAAACCATTCAGACGGATGTTCTTGAAGCTTAATAGGGTATGACTAGAACTTTTTTCTCTTTATTCAACTTCTCTTATGCAACAGGGTACTATATTTTATAGCCTAAACCCCTCAGGGTTAGGGTTTATGCGCTAGGGTTTGAGTAGCCTCCTTTCTTTGGCCTTCCTCCCTCTCAGCCTCGATGGCCTTCTTTGTTTCTTTAACCAAAACAACACCAAATTAAGAGTTAATTTTGGATTATGTCGTAGGAGCACAAACCAAAGTTGATGCCCATATAAGAGAATGTCGTATGTAGTAGTATTTGGCACTCCACTAGTCTATTCCATTTAGGCATCGAGTAAGATGCATAGGATTTTAAGCCCCACAAAATTATGGCTAAGGACCTGTTTAGATGAGTGGTAATTTTTTTAGAAGGCTTTGAGATTTAGTTCAAATTTAAATTAGATCAACATCTAATAAAATACTCTTAATCCAAACACACCCTAAGGGAAAACCATTAAAGGATACGAAATGATCACTCGTATTGTATGGTAACGAGGGGAGGGTAGTGCAATAATGCCTGTCATTAGTGTTTTCAATTACTATTAGACTTGTTTTGTTTTTGATGTAAATATGCTATTTTTATTGTAGTACATATGTCGGGTTAGTTGGGAATTTTTAAAATTTAACGTGAATCCATGTTTCTTTAGGTTAACGCAATAAATTACAATGATTAGATGTGCTGCGCTACAATGATGACATGTCATTAACATATCGCCATATAACACAAATTAGGCAGATGATGATTGAATTTGACCGGATTAATTAGACATGAATCCGTATTCATATTCGTTATACATGTGTATTCGCTTATCTATACTCTTTTATAATGCACCTAAGCATTCTTTTCTATGTCCACCCCAAATAATGCACTCCACTAGAGATGGCCCAACCTTCATGCACCCAACGAAACGTCCTCATAAACTTGCCTCCATCAAAATTAACCTCTCAGATCTTTCCTCAGCTGTACTCACCCACATCCAATGGCCATTGTTTAATGTGTCTAACTCATCCTCGCGCCACAAATGATCTCCCCACCTCCAACATCATCTCAAGGAAAAGGAAACAAATATCCTGAAATTAAGGAAAAAGAAACAAACGTTCTAGAAAAAGAAAAGACCATATATTACGTGCTGGGAAAAGGAAATCGAAAGTCAGGGTACTATACTAGTAAAACTAGTAAAGAATAGGGGTGTCATCTCGCGTGCAACAGGAAGGAGTTTCTTGTCCTTTGAATTCTCGCTGCGTGGAAGGCACGCTACGCGGTAGGGAACAGCGTTGGTTGTAAGCTATCCCCCGCCGCTAAATAGCGTCGCGGCCCAATCCCCTACGGCCCCACCCTTCAGGCTCTGACTCTGACCCCGTGTTCAACCAGATCCCCATCCTCACCTTCGCCTTCTTTCATCAGACGCGAGGAAGAAGAAGAAGAACGAAGCAGCCGCCGCGCCGCCATCATCAAGCGGCAGCCATGTTCGGCTCTACCAACCGTAAGAACCCTCCTCTCTCGTCAAGATATTCTCTTCTCCCACCGCATCCGCATCTTAGTAGTACCCTCACCTCCCTCGACTTGTTTCGATTGTGCTCTACCTAGGGTTTCCTCCTCTAATGGCATCGGTATTACAGGTACTATTGGTATTAGTGCTACTATAGTAGCTAGCACCTCACCCTCATCGCGCCTCGTTCCATGGATATCTGCTCTGGGTGGGCGGCTAGGTTTCCCAAATTTCTATTCCCTCGTCATATCATATCATATCATGTCATGGGATGGGACAGCTTGTGTTAATGCCTTTATGCTCTAGTGTCAATGCACCGTCGTCATTTTAGCTGGTACAATGCAATGCAGAGGCAGAGCGCAGCAGAATCTTCTACTTTTTTCCTTGCAATTTTATCTCTTTCGTTCACTTGCTGCAATTACATCACTAGCTACTACTATCTTTTATTCTTGCCATGTTGTTTATCAACTATCATGCTTTCTCATCTGCTATATTATTTGATCATCCCTTTACAGAATTTGGGCAGTCATCTACTAGCCCTTTCGGGCAGACCTCAAGCAGCTCATTCGGGACCCAGTCTGCGTTTGGCCAGACCAGCACTGCCACCAACAATCCCTTTGCACCAAAACCCTTTGGCAGCCCGACCACCGCATTTGGGGCACAGACCGGGAGCTCACCTTTCGGCGCTACATCCACTGGCGCCTTTGGCCAGCCATCCACTCCGACGTTTGGCACCCCGTCATCCTCTCCGTTTGGGACCTCCACACCAGCATTTGGTGCATCGCCAACCCATGCGTTTGGCGCCACATCCTCTAACTTTGGCAGTGGTTTGTACTATGCTTGCAACCTATGCATTCACTTTCTTTTAGCTTAGAACAGGTTCTGTTATAACAGCATTTACTGGATCTCCACTTTTCATGCACATACTGCTTGTTTCATCGCTTACTGTGATGAAAACTAGCATATGAAAGAAAAACTGACATAAAGATATACCCAGTTTCGTATGGTCTTAGAAAACTCTGAGCTTATTGGACAATTTCTTGCATTGTATGTTATGCATATTCCTCTTCCTATAAGTCAATTGTCCCAGACTTGTTCGTGCACAAAAATGTGACGTTACACTTTGTTCTTGTTTCTTTTTCTTGTTGGGTTGGCAGTGCTACCCTTGTGCTCGCTAAGTTGATTGTCCAAGTTTGCTGAAAGGCTAGAACAAATCTAGTCTAAAGCTACTTTCTGGATTGTGTTGATACTGACTTTGGAATTTCTCTGTACAACTATACCCAAAAAGAAACATTGCTGGTTAGTTGAAGTCTATGGATAAGTCTATATTTCTTTGACCAGTAGGACTTGGAATACATGTTACTCATCATCACAGGCTGGCCCTTTTCTACTGTGTAGAAACTAGGGTACCAAAAGGTGGAGCGTACTTTATTCACCTTAAATTGGCAACATAACTATCCACTTCCTTCTGTGAAAGTTAATAACACTAAACATGCACATATGCATATGTGCTTGATTCATCATAGTTAGCAATGGTAAACTTGCTTAGATGTATGCAGATAAGTAGACAACTAAACAGCTGTGTATCATATAGATTTTATGAAGGTTGTAAGTTCCTCTTCGAGTATTTCAATTGAACATGCTTATATCAGAAACTTCGTAAGGCATTTGGCAGTTACTTTCGTGTTTGACAACATTTGTTCATCTTTTCATTTCATGTAGTGTCTGATGATGCATACTACATTTGTTCCATATAGGTACTTAATTGAAAATTTCTCAATAGATGCTACTCACTCTATTGTTGTTTCTACATTTCTCTTTAGACCTACAATTTTACAGTATGTGTGATGTGACAAACTGCAAATTTTGCAGGGTCTTTATTTGGACAAAAGCCAAGTTTTGGGGGTTTCGGATCATCTCCTAGCCAGTCTAATCCTTTTGGTGGCACATTCCAGCAAACACAACCAACATTTGGCAGCAGTACTTTTAGCACCACAACTACGCCGGCCTTCGGCAACACAACTACACCGGTCTTCAGCACCACAACTACGCCATCCTTCGGCACCACAGCTACACCGGCTTTTGGCACCACAACCACCCCAGCATTTGGTTCAACAGCATCATCTTTGTTTGGTTCTTCCAGCACCCCAACAATTGGTTCTACAGCCTTTGGTTCATCCGCCACTCCTGGTTTTGGATCTTTGGGCACCACAGCATTTGGTGTGAGTAGTACTCCAGGTTTTGGAGCTTCAACCACACCTTCATTTGGCACATCAACAAGTGCTTTTAGTTTTGGTTCTTCACCGTCTTTTGGACAAACAGCATCTGCAATTGGTAGCAGTCCCTTTGGAACAAGTCCATCACCTTTCGGTGCACAAACTTCTCCATTTGGTAGGTTCTGCCATTGGATTTTCATCTTATTTCTACCCAGTTATGTTTACATAATTTAGGCTTGGCGTTACACACACCACGTTATTCTCTTCCATTCCATGTGCTGTAGCAGTTGGGTAATTGCAGAGACTTTTATTCTATCTTACTTCTGCAATCCTTTTTTTATTGTTTTTTTTCCCTAATAGCTCCCAGTTTTTACCATGGTCATGCCACCTTTCACCTATTTCACCATTTGCCTGTTCTCTTTGAGTTTCAGGCTCACAGACAGCAGCACCAACATTTGGGCAAGCACCATTTGGGAATCAAGCTGGAGGGACCAGAATACAACCTTATGCTCAGACACCAGATGTTGACAGTGCTACAAGTGGTACGCAGCCTGCGAAATTGGATTCGATATCAGCCATGGATGCATACAAAGGGAAGAGTCATGAAGAATTGAGGTGGGAAGATTACCAACGTGGAGACAAAGGTGAGAAAAATTGTTTGGGATCGAGTAGTTTGCTTCATTTGTAAACCCTGCTTAAATGCATGCATTCTTTTTGGCATGCTTATTTTTCTATGAACTGGAATAACTATTATGTGCTGGAGCTACAGCTTAGTTATAGTATTTTTTGTTAATTAGAATCAACTGATAAAATATGCTTTTCGATGCTCCCATTATTCATTGTATATTATTAGATATATTGGCTCCATATAACTTGTTTCTGTAACATTTGTAATGTTTGAAGGTGGACCAAACCCTTCTGGAACTGCAGCGGCAACCCCTAGCTTTCTTGGTCAATTTACCCAACCTACTCCAAGCCCATTTCCATCGACATCACTGAATCAGTTTACTGCTAAGCCCTCAACTTTTGCTTCAACTGGTTTTGGTTCCACTTCAACATCAATATTCAATCCAACATTTAATAATACATCAGCAGCAAGTTCAAGCCCAATTCCTTCATCCACAAGTAGCGCGCTATTTGGACAAACAAGTGGTTCTGTGTTTTCAGCAAGTACTTCACCATCTTTGTTTTCAAATCCCACTCCTGGTTTCGCTTCATCTTCGCTATTTAACACATCATTGGCAACCACAAGTCCATTCAGTACTGGTTTGTCCTTGGCTAATAACACCCTATCATCTGGGCTAAGCATTCCAGCTTTCACCGCTGGAAGCCTATTCAGCACGCCTACCCCTGGAATGACTGGAGGGCTGTTTGGCAGCGCATCTTCACCTTTTTTGACGGTAAGTACCCCTTGCACTAACCATTTTTAGGCTAGATAAATTGTTTTTTATAGCATTGGTACACTTATCATATTACTATTATCATGCAATGCTTAATATTTCTTATATACCTCTTTCTTTGCAAAATGCACCTTTAACAAGTTGATTTTTTGCTCCTTGTGATTAAGGCAACATTTCAACCTGCCCCTGCTCAAACTCCAAGCGTGTTCTCCTTCCAATCTCCGACTCAAACAGGTTAGTGTTTTGTTTCCTATTCATTCTCTGTTTTACCTTTTACATAAACAACAAATGTTGGGCTATTTTATGCGTATGCATGCCTTCATGGATACTGCAGCTTCGACAGGTGGATTCCCTGGTGTTTCCAACACTATGAATCAGGCCCCCTTTGGACAGCTGTATGATCTCTTGCATTTCCTTGAATTCGTTCTGAGATGCACATGATTCTTATTTTCCCTTTTATTAATTTCTTTTTGATTGGTTAAACTGCTGATTTGCTATGAGGTGAAGGCAAACAATAGTGTCATCAGTGCTGATATCTTATGAGGAAATGAAAGGTGTAGAGAGAGAAAGAACTACTTAATGGTTCTTTCAGCCAATTACTTAATACTCCCTCTGGTCATAAATAGTTGTCGTTTTGGACATTGACACGGTCTCTAAACACAACTTTAACCACTAATCTATACCCCATTACAATACACCTAAGCATTTTTTTCTACGTCCACCCCAAATAATGCACCCCACTAGAGATGGCCCAACCTTCATGCACCCAGCGAAACGTCCTCAGAAACTTGCCTCCATCAAAATTAACCTCTCAGATCTTTCCTCAGCTTTACTCACCCACATCCGATGGCCATTGTTTAATATGTCTAATTATCCCTATGACCCACAACAGACCTCCCCCACCTCCAGCATCATCTCAAGGAAAAGGAAACAAATATCCTGGAATTAAGGAAAAGGAAACAAACGTTCTAGAAAAGGAAAAGATCATATATTACGTGCTGGGAAAAGAAAACCGGAAGGCAGGGCACTATACTAGTTTCTATTATAATATATTTATAAAATCCAATAAAATTGCAATATTATGAAAGTATTTTTCGAGACAAATCTACACTTATGATTTCCATGTATCTAATTTAAATATTTAAAAAGATACTGACGGTCAATGTTTCGAATGTTTGACTGCACCCATGTCCAAAATGACGATTATTTGTGACTTGACTGGAGGGAGTAATCTGATAGCTTTGAACTGACTTATGGTTATTTATCTCTATAGTAAAATAACAAGGTTTTGACTTGGATCATAATTCAACTATCCTCACAAATAAGTTTTGGGCAGCACCTATTATCACTTCTATCACCATTTTAATTCCCTTTTTTTTAACTTAATAGTTAATACATTATTCTTGCTAACTTGTAAATTTGTAATATCCTGTTGCATATTTGTTCCAGAACGCCTAGCCAGTCCAATATGGCAATGCAGCCGGCTCTTGTTTCAAATCCATTTGGGACACTTCCAGCAATGCCTCAGATGTCTATTGGGAATGGTGGATCCTCGCCTTCTGTTCAATATGGCATATCAAGTTTGCATGTTAGTTTTACTATCTTTGAGAATTTCCAGTTTTTTCTACAGAGTGCATGGGCAGTAGCGATGGCAAGACGGGTATCATTAGCACTTTGTGGTACTAAGGATATCTAGAGCTATGAGCCTATGAGCATGTAACATGTGCTTGATTGAAACATTGTGCTGCCCTGCAGGTTGCTGAGAAGCCTCTTCTGGGCAGAACATTATCCGTGGTGGCTCCTAGGCATTTGTCACAGAGAAGGATAAAATTGCTGCCAAGAAAATATAATCCGATATCTGATGGCAAGGTAAAGACTGGTAACATAGATAATTTTTGTGCCAAGTTTTGTTTTATGTTTCCTTCTTGGGGTGTATGACAGCATTGGGAAAGAATAAAATGTGGTGCTCATTTATTTTTTTGTCTTTCTTTAGGTTCCATTCTTTGCTAATGATGAAGAATCTCCTGCAACACCAAAAGCAGATGCTTTTTTCATCCCAAGAGAGAACCCAAGAAATCTGATAATTCGTCCAATTGATCAGTGGCGTTCACGAAGTTCAGTTGACAGGCAATCGGTTCCGAAGGATTCAGCTGATGTTGACAAACATAAAGGTAAATCTTATTATTGCAGTATTGTAATTCCTACTGATTGACATGCAGTTTTGACAGCATTAAAGACTGATAACCCTTGCGCGCAAGTACTAATCATGAGATGTGAAGCAAAGATAGCTTGTGTATCTGTTTCTTTGGAATTATTCTTTTTCTTTCTTTTTTTGCCTCAACTTCTGTGGCATGTGTAACTGTTGGGTTGTGAACCTCAATGTGCAATTATCAGTTGCTGATTTGAGGAACTTATGCAGATGCTCTTGCTGAGAGGGGGCACAATAAGGCTGGCATGTCACTAACCTTGTCTACTCAAGTGGAAAATGGCATCCACCGTGATGACCGTGCTTCAAATGAGCCTGAGGCTGTGACACGGCATGGGAATGGTACTTCTGTTGAGAGGCTCATGCCTAAGCTCTTGCATGCAGATTACTTCACAGAGCCTAGTCTAGAGGAGCTTGCTGCCAAAGAACGTGCAGAACCAGGCTCCTGCTGTTGGGTCAGAGACTTTGTTGTTGGACGTCATGGATACGGGAGCATCAAGTTCCTTGGAGAAACTGATGTGAGGGGCCTTGATCTGGAATCGATTGTGGAATTCAATAACCGTGAAGTGATTGTCTACAAGGATGATAGCAAGAAGCCCCCGGTTGGTGAGGACCTGAATAAACCTGCTGTGGTGACTCTCCTGAACATCAAGTGCGTGAACAAGAAGACATGTGAGCAGTTCACGGAGGGTCCGAGGGTGGACAGGTACAAGGAGATGCTGGTGAAGAAAGCAGAGGAGCAGGGTGCTGAGTTCATCTCATTTGATGCTGTGAAGGGTGAGTGGAAATTCAGGGTGAAGCATTTCAGCTCCTATGGGTTTTGGTGAAAGCTGGAGCAGGGCTCCTAAGCCAAGATAGGTAAGAGCGGACGATGGTTTTTGTTGTAGCTGGCGTGGGAGGGAGGATGCTGTGCTGGTGATGGCATTGTACTGTCCTAGTAACTAATGCCTCTCTCCGTGTGACGCATTCTTCTCCTTGTTAGGAGTGTAGTTATTTGCATGCTGCTGTAAAAACTAAAAACATGATTTATGTTTTTTTTTTGTGAAGATTGTTTTTGCCGTCATTGTCTGCAAATTGAAATTGTGAACTTCTAAATGCTGTGTGAAGCGGTTTCTTCTTTTGGGCACCACGT
The DNA here is from genome assembly GCA_036346275.1 of Otatea glauca. Taxonomy (NCBI): domain Eukaryota; kingdom Viridiplantae; phylum Streptophyta; class Magnoliopsida; order Poales; family Poaceae; genus Otatea; species Otatea glauca. The sequence continues at coordinate 401,876 of CM070734.1, read as the reverse complement.
ACGTGGGCATGTACGTAGATTGCTAAGTAAGGAAGTGAGAGCAAGTGAGCAACTGGAACTACGTAAGTCGTGCTTGGTAATTGCGAAAGGGGAGGAGGCGAACCGCGAGCGAGGCCGCTCCACGATGAGAGGAGGTTCGGTCGGTTTACTAATATTTATATTTTTATCTCTTACAGCGCTTAGGAAGCTCCCCGTCCGATCCCGATGTCGGGATTCGGATTTGCAAATCTGAAACCCTCTGTGTATACTGCACTAGTTCAGAATCACGCTAGTGCACACAGTGAAAACATAGATGAAATATCATTCCATACAACGAATTAACTAAGAAGAAGCAAATTATTATTGAATAAAGCAAACGACCTTATGGTCAATGTTTACACCGTTATGCCTTAAGGGCTTAAGAAACAAATACTATTGCAGCGGAAAAGATAACTTGAGCCATTCGACAAGCCACAGGCAATCGTCTGGGGAACGCATTCCTAATCCACGTAGTCTTCATAGAATTCCTCCTCATGATACTCAGCATTTCCTGATCCTTCCTCAGCAACTGATCAACAAGGGCATAAAGCCGTGAGTACAAAGGTACTCAGCAAGCCGTAGGGAATTGATGCAATATATTCATGCACGGCTTGACAAGGATGGCTATATGGTTCATTTGCAGAAAGCAATAACTTGAATTGAAATACAATAAATAAGTTGAAAGCATATTTTTGAAAAGATAAGTAAATAACTGGTAGATCAATGGTAAACAACATGAACAGAATGGCGAGGCATCACCCTACACCATCTAAAACAAGTATCAACCAATAAATTTAACAGTATTAACTTTAGACAAAAAACAAAAAGTGAACTCCCGTTCACATCCCAACAATTCCACATTCTACATTTCATAAAACACTCTATACCCGTGTGAAATTCCGGGCTTGTCCATGACCATGACGCGCTATTCGAATAGTTTTACACTCTGCAGAGGTTGTACTTCTTTACCCACAAGACATGATCGCTCTTGTTGCCATGCGCAATAAGCACACTTCCTTTGGTGTGTTGGCGGAGAGATCATGACAAAGCCTTTACAATGCAATCGCCTAAACTCGTCATCGCCCGCTAAGGTTTCGCCCTTTAGGGCCCCCTCTTGCGCCTTGCGAATCTACCCGTCCATCCCGGAACCCACACCACCAACTGGCAGTATTCAAGGCTAGACATTGCAAATTAATCAGCTAGGTCTGTCCCATTCCAGACATGTGGTAGTACGGTTAGACCCAGTTCAATGGCGCACAAGATTAAGTCCTTAAGTTGTCTCAGACAAGACATCCACATCCCAATGTGCTAGAAAGCACCCCCTTTACTGCACGATCACTTGCCCGAGGGAAAGCAATTCGTTCAACCAAGACCAATGGCAAACCCCGTCATGGTACAACAAATTTTACAACAGTGGCTAACGGCCACGATTCAATATCTCATTAAGTCAAGATTAACATTATTCAACATGTGACATGAATCCCAACGTATATCTAAGCATGTCTAAGTATAGTTACGTAACCCAATGTTGGTATAATGATTATGTCCAACTAGTATTGTCCCAACCTAGGTCTAACAATGGATACATGGCATCCCAAATAATCAAGGTGGAATAATATCAGCTAGGTATATATCTACTTCCATTAAATAAGCATTGATACACAAAATAGCATGCAATTGTATAAAAGTAAATTACTTTTGCAAACATAGGATGAATATGATCAAAGATTACGACTTGCCTTGCTGATCTAGTGCTGAATCTTGGTCTTCGAAGTCTTCGTTCGCTCCCTCGGAATTAGCGTCTACCGGAAAAGAAGCAACGGAATCAAATAAATACAAAACGGAGACTCAAACAAGCTCAAAACTAAAAATAAATAGCTCTGGAAGATAGATCTTAATTTTAGAATAATTTAGGAACTTGAATCGCCTCAATCGGAGTTCGTATGAGGGAGAACGAGCTTCTAGAAAATTAAATCACAGAAAAAGGCTGAAAATCAGAAATTCAGAATTTCTGGATTTATTTTTGTACTGGAAAAGCGATTTATTGCGCAATGCTAACGTCAGCGGGTTCACGGTGGATCGGGTCCACGGCACTCACGCCGTTCACCGTGCACCCGCGCACTGTGGACGTCATCACGACGCAGCAGACGGTCCGACGCGGTGGCCGACGCAGCGACCACGCCTGGTGGCGACGCAGCCGCCACGCTGTCGCGCGATCTGGCGACTCAACCCGACGGACGGTGGGACGCAAAGGCTCGGCCGACAGAGACTTGGCCGCATCTGGAGCGCACGCAGGCGATCGGACGGCCGCCAAGAAGCGAAGGGGGACGACGACGAGCGGCGGCGCGGGCTCACCGGCAATGGGGAAGACGACCCGGCGATCGGCGAAAGATGGTCGGATCGGGCGCGGGCAAGGCGAACGGGAGGGACGACGCGGAAGACGAAGAGACCCACAACGGCGGCGAGACGCGACCGGCGCGAAAAAGCGGTGGAAGGCGTCGGGCACGGCGAGAACTCGGCGAGAGGCGCGACGAGCAACGGGCGGCGCTACGGACGGCGAAAGGGGCAAAAGAAGCGGCGGACGGCTTTTATAGCCTCGGGAACGCGCAAAGGGACGCCGCACGGACGCTACAGCGGCGGCGGGACTCGAGTCGACGGCGGCTAGGGTTTGTGGCGCGATCTCAGCCAAGACACGTGGCGCCGATCGGACGACCGACGCGCTGGTCGGGCGGCAGCGAGCGGTCGCTGTGAGAGATGGGCGGAGGCGCGGTGAGGTAAGCGAGCGCCGAAGTGGAGCAGCCGAAAGAAAGGAGCGGGTCGAAAGAAAATGGGCCGCGCGGAAAATCGGCCCGAAGGGTTTTTTTAAAATAAAATTCATTTTCCGATTTAAGAAATATCCAGAAATTCGAATAAATGCAAATAAATTCAAATAAATATCAAATAAATTCAGAAAAATCCTCAAAAATACAGAAAAATTTCTTGGAGCACAAGGAATCCAACTAAAACTGAAAATCTTGATTTTGGTGAATAGTTTAGTCAAATTAAATCCTTTCCTTAATGAAAAATTTAAATTAAGCTAGAATTAATTAAAAAAAATGCAAATGGTTTATTTTTGAATTCAAACATTCCAAAACTCAAATTTTGGGATGTTACACCCGATCCCCCTGGTTTTTGCATCGAAGCCATCTGATCGTCATTGTGCGACCAGCGACGGCTCTGGGATCGGAGCAAACGGCCTATAATTACACTCGGAAAGGCGTCCAGCTTGCCCATGCCCTACGTGCCGCTCTCCTTTGCCCATGCCCTACGTACTCGTGCTCGCCCTTCCGGTCGCCTGCTCTGCCACCGCCAATTTGCAGCCTCCTCTGCCCGGCCACCATCGTGCCAGCATTCTCAGCTTCTCCTCTCGCCTACCCTCCTGTCCTGCAGGTCCTTCCCACTGTCCGTAGCGAGCGAGCACATTCCTAGCTTCTCCGTGACCTTTGCCTTCCATGCCACCACCATCTGTACGTACACCCCCGTCCGTTCGCGGCTGAAACTCTAGGTCGGCCTAAGCCTCTACACCATCGTCGATGTGGTCAATTTCTTAATTCCTTCCCCGCAGCCTCCACCTTCCACACCGTCACCATCCATCCATCCATCTCCGTTCACGATCAGAACCCTAGATGGGCCTAAGCCTCCCCACCACCGTCGATCTGGCTGTCGATCGCCCGGAAGCTAGGCTTCGGTCGGTGCGCCTGACAAGGCTGCAGCGGGCGGTGGGGCAATAATTGTTTTGAGAGGGGGCTAAAAATAGGCCAAGGAGAGGGAGGCCAGCCATGAATCATCCAACGAATGCTCCTCTCGTCTCCATTTCATCGACCGTAGCATAGAGCGTGGAAAGTAAAGAAATGACATGGCAACCACATCCGTATGGCCTGGGTTGGACAACGACGACGACGGTGGCAAGAGGTCTGGCTCCGGCTGCAGCCTTGGCCTTGGCCTGATGTGGACTACAACGAGAGGGCCATCTCCATTGACCCCAGCAAATTAACCGTCGTACTGGAGCAACAAGGCGGCGGCGGTCATGACCATGGGCCGCCTGGTGGAAGCCATCGCCGACTGTAGGGAGGCCATCAGGGTGGACCCCTCCTTCTGCATGCCGTGCGCACCACCGGCTGGGCACGCTCTATCTCCGGTTAGGCCAAGGCAAGCGGGCTAGCGAGGCACGAGGCGAGCCCCGAGGACTTGTCACGAGCGCACACGGCGCAGGCGCTCATCGCCAAGTGCAACAAATCCCAAAGGGGAGAGCTTGCTTAGGGACACCTAGCTGGCCGCCATCTCCTTGGGCGCCGATGCAACCCCCATGCTGATGTGCTACTGTTTGCACTAAAATTCGGCAAGTTAGTCTAAATCAGGCAAATGCAAATTAAAGATGCGGGAGCTAATAGAAGTTTGGAAAGAATCTGAGATGTTTGGTAAAACTAAGATTTTTAAGGAAACAACCTCTAAAGATAAGGCCGATACGGATACGGACCTTGAAGCGTGTTGGAGTAGGACACGATCGGCCGAAGGGTATAAAAGAAGAGCCGAAGCAAGCTGCAAGGACATCATCAAAACACAATACAAACAACCAGCTTTTACTTTTCATCTATTTTCTTGTCGACTAGGAGTAGTTCTTGTAATTTAGCCTTTGTAATCGATCTTGATCAATAAAGTTGCGCATCGCCGATTGTTGATCTTCGTCAATTACGACCCAAGTTCGATTTATTCTGATTTTGTTGCGCATCGCCTTCTTGAATCGACCGCCTTTATCCTCGATTAGCTTTAATCGGCTAATTAGACTTACCTTGTTACTTTGATCTTGATCGGCTTCAAGTGATTGAGTATAAGCCGATTGATCTTAACGATCGGCTTGAGTGAATTTTATTGTTTTTACCTTGTCGATTCGTGTCAAATCGACCGCACGCTCTCGAACTGTGTGTTAAATGCGGTGTCTTTGTCGAAACCCTACATCAAGTTTTTGACGCCAACACACTCTTGCACGCCGGTGGGACCGTAATGTCTTCATCGAAGTCGATTCCGCCATCGGATCTCAACTCAGAAGCTATAATCGTCCCAACAATGGACGATTTGTCCGCAGAACAACGCCAAGAAATTGAAGCTCGGAAAGCTGCTCTTGAAGAGATGATGCTAAGTTGCTATCAGAAAACAAGACGTGGCGTCACTCAAAAATCCGCCCTGCCGACGGTCAACGCCCTGGGCGATGCAGGCGTAACGGAACAAGTAAGCCGATATCTACCCGCTCAAGCCGAACTATCGGCTATGATTAATCAATCTGTCCACCACGCCTTGATAAATCAATCATCGGCTCTAGTGACAACCCTCAAGCCGATGATAGCAAATAGCGTCAAAACTATAGCCCAGGAGTTGGCCTCGTCAGGAAGTTTGCTAGATCCACTACAAGCTCTGCCAAATTATCCCGTTTTTCGATATCACAAAACACGCGAGCACACGATCGATCCTAAACCATCGGCTATAACCTCACCTCCCACGATGATGCCCACACAACCCACGGTCATATTGCCTAGGGATCCTCGGTCAAGTGGGGTGAGCCATTACCACGCCTATACCGACGCTAAGTTAGATTCGTCCATCAACCTACGCCGTCGGCTCCTTTTTACGCTTTTCTCCAATCGGTTTCACAACCGATTGGATCGAGAGATATCCCCAAGAGCCTACCTCGCTTAGAAACCTGGGTCCACACAGGGTAGTAACGTATTCAGAACCGTTTATCCCGGTGCCGGAACCACAAATTAGGCATAATCGGCACGATCAGTATAATCGAATGCCGACGGCACGGCGTAATTGGCAACCCGAGCTTGCACTCGGGGCGGGATCTGATTATGATCGACATTATCGGGGGCTCTTTGTGCGGTGGCGATAATGCCGATTGGACCGATCGATCTGCACCGTTTTGAGGATCGGTTTGGCATACAACCGAAGGAAAAGTGATCGGCTATAGAAAGCGTACCCGATTACATAGATCGTATGCCCTACCCTCATAATTTTAGAGTCCCGGACTTCGCCAAATTCTCCGGGATGACTCGATCACAACCTTGGAGCATGTTGGGCGCTTTATCGCACATGCGGTGAAGCGACCATCCGACGGTTTGAAAATTAGATTATTTCCGTTATCTTTATGCAGGGCAGCATTTACTTGGTTTACTTGTTTGCCTCGAATTCGGTCCATCGTGGAGCGATTTGGAAAGCCGATTCCATGAATATTTCTTTTGAGGCGATGGAGCTTAGAATTTGGATCCGAGTTGATGCGTCAAAAATTTGGGAATCGGTAGCAGATTACATCAAGAGGTTTAGAGAAATTAGGAATCGGTGTTTTAGTGTCACGTTACGACAACCAATTGGCCGATTTAGCATTTCAAGGTTTGATCCGCCACTTAGGAGAAATTCGGAGGACAAGAATTCACCGACCTTAGCCATTTGTTGCACGTGTATCGGCTCAAGAAAGCCGATTTACTGATCACAAAGTATTTAAAGACAGATTTAAGAACAATAATAGCAATAATAAAGAGAAGGATAAGGCCAAGGTTAATATGGTTGAGTATTGTCCTAGTGATTTGTCGGAGGATGAGGAAGCAGGAGTAAACATAGCCGAATGGATAAGAGGGTCTAAGAAATCCTTAGTACATTCTTGGTGAAGCCGACTAGGAACAAGTCGGAGGCCAAATACTCTTTTAGCGTTTCCAAGTGCGATCGCATTTTGATTTACTACGCAAGAAAAAATAATACGGTTCTTGGGGGACATGTAATACCATCAACCGACGAGATCAAAAACGCAGTATTGCAAGTGGCATCATTCTTATTCACATAACACTAATGACTGCAATATCTTCCGTCAACATATCCAGTCCGCCATTGAAGATGGTCGGTTGAAGTTCGCCGATGAGCCGACCATGCAGGTGGACGTTGATCCATTTCCTATTAATGTGGTACAATGCTCGGCTAAAGGAAAAGAGCCGATGCAAAATGAGCAGAAGAAGGATCGACAAGACGATATACAATCGAGCTCGGACGGCGGCGGACACTAAAGATTACCATCGGCTCCATACAAATAGAAGCCGATCGAGACGGAAAAATTCAAGGACCATTAAACCTAAGGGAATCCCGGATAGGCAAATGGTACAAAGCAGAAAAGGTTCCATTAAGGCAGCCAGCGAAAAGGCCAGGTCCTACGTTCTCACAATTAATGGAGAAATATGAAAGGATGAATAGCCGACCACGGTACCACACCCGCCGGTCGGATAATTTGTACCGCACAGAGAACGTGGAGATGGCACATAGAAGGTGTCCCTTTTGGCAATTTTGCTGGGAGAGGAGAGTAGTGTTGCCATCACCGTATACCTGCCCGATGGAACATTATCCTCGAGACGATTGGCCAACACAATCGGCCAGACACAGGCTATCTGGGCCGATCAGAGAGCAAGACAGAAGTCACAGAAGGCCGGTCTATGAAAGATTATCTAAACCGAATCAAGAGCAAAGCCAAGCCAAGACACACACAACCAGTTCTACTCAAGAAGACTTGGTGGTCGATATCTGAAGCCGGTGGAACCTAAACCTGTGGTGCCCATCGGGCTGAGCAAATCACAACGACGACGGCTTCAGAGGCTAAGGACACAAGAAATTCATGAAGCCGATGCGAGAAAGAAAGAGACGAAGTGTTTAATGAACTTCGTCCAATGAGATCGTCGAGGAAAGAGTGGAGAAGAAAAGATCAAGCGAAGAAGATTTGAATCGATTGACGACTTGGATTCTCCCATGATTCGGGATGACCGCCTCCATGGATGTAAACATGGTGTTCACATTGCGGCCGAGTTCAAGGTTAAAGCTGAATCGGCTAAAGAGGCGATTGCTCACTATGTTCGGTATACGTAATGCTATCTTGAGAAACCCAAAGATGATCATCGGCTTTGAAACCATTATACGAAAGGGTACATAAATGGCAAGCCGATATCAAGGATCTTGGTAGATGGAGGTGCCACAGTGAATTTGATGCCATACACGACATGCAAAAAGCTGGGTAAGTCTGATGAAGACTTGATCAAAACTAACATGGTTCTGAATGACTTCACAGGCGATCCCACAGAGGCAAAAGGTGTCATGGTCACAGAGTGATCGTCGTAGTAAGACTTTACCGACAAGCATTCTTTGTAATTGATGCCAAAGGAAACTGATGTGCTACTCGGTCGAGATTGGATTCATGCAAATTGCTGTATCCCATCGACCATGCACCAGGCATTAGTTCAATGGAACGGAGAAGAAGTTGAAGTCGTCACAGCCGATACATCAGCTCACATTGCCATGGCTAGCTCTGATGCGAATTGGCAACACGAAGAAGTGGTTGCATATCGGGCAAGGCACTTAACGACTGCGATTTCATATGCGTAAGCAAATACGGGTGATGCCGATCAGTGTCAAGCTGGCACCTTTGATCGGGCAAACGAAGTGTTGCGCCGATGGGGACAAGAAAGGCATTGAAAGCGCTACAGGACAAAATGCAAAGCTATCGGCGAGCAACGGATAGCCACGAAGCCATAGAAGACTTTGAAGAAACAGAAAAGTTGGGGCAAGGATTCACGTCTACCGATTTGCTTGAAGAAGTCGATATAGGTGACGGTGATAGAAAAGACCAACTTTGTCGGTGCAAACTTAGATGTAAAATACAAAGAAAAGCTAATAAAGATACTTAGAAATTATAAAGATTGTTTAGCTTGGGAGTATCATGAGATGCTGGATTAAGCCGTCAATCGGTGGAACATCGGCTACCTATTAAATCGACTATCGGCCGTTTAAACGATATCGAGCGTTTTAATCCAGCCTTGTACCAAGTCATAAAGAAGAGATAGAACGATTATTGGAAGCAAAGTTTATCGGGCCTTGCCGATATCTTGAATGGGTTTCCAACATCGTTCGATAATGAAGAAAATGGAAAACTTGAGTATGTGTCGATTTTAGAGATCTAAATAAGGCGACGCCAAAGATGAATACCCTATGCCAATAGCCGATATGCTTATCGATGCGGCATCGAAATAAGATCATAAGCTTTTGGGCGGCAATGCCGGTATAATCGAATACTCATGGGCGGCCGATATACCTAAGACGACCTTGGATGTCCGGTGCAATAGGTTTATTCGAGTGGACTGTAATGACTTTCGGCTTGAAAAATGCCGGAGCAACATATCAACGAGCAATGAATCTGATCTTTCACGACTTAATCGGCCACGTTGTCGAAATTTATATTGTGATGTAGTGGTAAAATCTGAAGATTTCCAACATCTGGCCGACTTAGAGAGGGTGTTCAAGAACATAAGAGCGCACGGTTTGAAGATGAATCCTTACAAGTGTGCGTTCGGCGTGTCAGCAGGACAGTTTTTAGGCTTCATGGTGCATGAAAGAGGAATCGAAGTCAGCCAAACAAGGGTCAAAGCCATAGCCAATACCAAGCCGCCAACATGTAAAAACGAATTACAAAAATTGATCGGCAAAATTAACTACCTCCGTCGGTTCATTTCGAACCTCTCTGGTAGGATCCGTGCTTTTACTCCGTTACTGAAGTTAAAAGAAAATGAGAATTTATATGGGAGCCGATCAGCGAAGGCTTTGTGAAGTAAAAAGTATTTATCTAACCCTCCGGTGTTGTTGCACCTCAAAAGGTATTCCTTTCAGATTGTATGTCTCGGTGAAGAAGATACTATTGAGCTGTTTTGGCACAAGAGGTACATGGTAAAGAGAGGTTATCTTTTATTTAAGCCGACGGTTGCTAGGCGCAAGTCAGTACCCTTTTATCGAAAAATTATGTTTATCATTGTACTTCTCATGCACAAAGCTAAGGCACTATATACTAGCATCGGCTTGTAAAGTTATCTCGTAAAACCGATGTTATAAAATATATATTATCACTCCGATTTTGCGAGTCGACTTGGAAAATGGGCTTACGCCTTGGTCGAGTTCGACTTATCATATGAATCGGCCAGCGATTAAAGGACAAGCCCTAGCCGATTTTATAACGGGACATGACACGGTGGCAAACTTAGTCTTGATCGCGCCATGGCGATTGTTCTTTGATGGATCGATATCACGAGGAAGGATATGGTATCGGCATTGTACTCACTTCACCTAGAGGGCATAGCTTTGAATTTGCATTTCGCTAAATAGCGATGCTCAAACAACCGAGCCGAGTCTGGCGTTACTCAAAGGCTTACGATTGTTGGAAAATATTGGAGTGGAGCGGTTGAAGCGTATGGTGATTCACTATTGGTAGTACTGACAAATAAAGGAGAATATCAATGTCGAGATGAAGTACTAACGAAATACTTAGAACAATGCTTAGAAATGATAAGCTCTTTTACATCATTTTCTATCGGTCATGTTCCTCGAGAATTGAGCGATGAGCTAATGCTTTGGCCCAACAAGCATCGTGGTATAGAGATGTTGGCGAAGTCGAAGCGAACTTGTAGATAAATCAATAATGTGCACGGATATTCTTGATTGGAGGGCGCAAATAAAAGATTATCTAGTTGATCCATCTAAGCCAGCGGAGCGAAGGATACGGCAACAAGCATTGAAATGCGTTATCATGGACGATACACTGTATTATCGGACTATGGAAGGCTTGTTGCTAAGATGCCTTGAGGCTGAAGAAGCCCGAGTGGCGATGGGTGAAGTGCATGAAGGAATTTGTGGTTCTCATCAATCGGCACATAAAATGAAATGGATGCTTAGGCGACGAGTTATTTTTGGCCAACGATGCTAGAAGATTGCTTCAAATATTACAAAGGATGTCGGACATGTCAAAAGTTTGGCAGCGTACAACTAGCACCGACATCGACTTTGCATCCAATTATCAAACCTTGGCCATTCGGAGGTTGGGAATAGACATAATCGGCCAAATTTTTCTGCTTCAAGTAAAGGCCATAAATTTATTTTGGCGCAACCGATTATTTTCAAAATGGGTTGAAGCTATACCACTTAAGAAGGTGACTAGCGTTGAGGCGATTAGCCGTGAATGAACATATCGTCCATCGGTTTGGAATACCACAGACAATCACGACCGATCAAGGGACGGTATTCATGTCTAACGAGTTTCAAGGTTATGCAGCGAGTCTAGGATCAAATTGTTAAATTCCTCGCCGTATTACGCTCAAAGCTAATGGACGGGCCGAGTCGTCTAATAAAACACTTATTAAATTAATCAAAAGAAAGATTGATGAAAAGCGAGGAATTGGCACTCGACACTATCGAGTCATTGTGGGCCTATCGGCTATCTTATCACGGCAACGCGAAGCTTTCACCCTACCGGTTGGTGTATGGACGGAAGCCGTTCTACTGTGGAGATCAACATTGAGTCGATATCTGAATAGCGGACAAAATGGTTTGTCGGCTCAAGATTACAATGATTTAATGATAGACAACTTGGGCGAGTTGGTGAGTTACGTTGGTTACACTTGATCGGCTTAAGAAGAACAAGATCGAGTTGCAAAGCGTACAACAAAAGGTCTTGCCTAAATCTTTCGATCAAGCCGATTTAGTATGGAAAGCTATACTACTGTTGGTTCCAAAGATAACCGATTTGGGAAATGGTCGCCTCGTGGGAAGGACCATACAAGATTAATCGACTAGTCGGTGGGAACTCGTACTTCTGGAAACACTTGAAGGGCATGTCTGCCTAAAGCCATTAATGGGAAATATCTAAAGAAATATTATCCTAAGCGTTTGGATCGGAGCCTAGCCGACTAAAATCATGTTCGAGGCCAAGATTAACACGATCTTCGTTAATCGGTGAAAGGATTACGACTAGAGATGTAAGCAAGATAAAATCGGTTAAAAGCCGATTATAAACATAACAAGTCAGATTACAAGAATATTCGGGATGATTCGGACAAGTTTTCCAAAGCGAGAACAATAAAGTTATTGGATGCGGATCACGGAAGAGTCGCGCCCAAAGCCGATAAAGCACCGGTGCCTTTGCAATGATCCTTGATTTCGTCGGAAGGCGTTCATCGTCCTTGGCATTCCGGGCACCATTTTTACCTTGGCGATTGCTTGGTTACATTTTCAACACACCTTTGCAATGCTAAGTTTTTCTTCCTTGACTCCGTCGATGGTCTCCAAGGTTTGTTGGCCTTTTCGATTTGTTTCTCGAGCTTGACCAATTCTTCTGGAGAAGTTTCTTTGTTTTTTCCAATTTCAAGAGAACTTCCTTGGTCGATTTGAGATCTTGAGCACGATATCAAATTTGCGCTTTTGGCCTTGGCATCGACAACAGTTCCTCCAGAGTTTCCGATCGGCCTCTTGGGCCTCACGGCGCTTGATCCGGTTCTCTGCCTCCTCAACTTCTTTTCTTACATGCGTCCAAATGACATACATCGAGAAGAGCTTGCATTGCTTCGGAGGAAGATCGGCTTCAACGGCACCATGGCATCCCTTATCGGTGATTGTTAACGGGATCTCCGATCGTGGTTGCATCACAAGCTTGAAAAGCTGTCAAGGCGCTCTTTCATGCACGAGGCGGAGGTAACCACGGCCGATGCCTTTTCGATACTTCAAGAATTCTTCCGATTTACGCATCATAGTCGTCGTAGCCATAATCTGCGGTCGTCAAGATCGGCGGTGAAAATCCAAGCGATTTGTCGGATCGATGGTTCCGGAAATCGATGGTCAAGCAGGAGTTGGCTCGTGCAAGAGTTGGAGCAGATTGAAATGTTCGGAAAATCGGCAAGGATCTTCTCGACTTGAGCGATTGCGTTGGCTAAAGAAAAATAAAAGATAAGCCAATGCATTGGAGTATAAGAGTTATTGCACAAAGTGTTGTGACCTACCTTCCAATAACCGATACATGAGGCGAACTCTCGCCGCTTTGCTCTTTAGGTTTGGGTCCTTTCTTTCTTTGGAGCCTTGGTATATTTTGCCTTTTTCTTTTCGAAATTTAAATCGGATAAAGGTTAAATCAAGGAGGAAGAGGAAATGTCAAAGCTAATTTATGCTTACTTGGCTGTTTTTCTCGATATCCAGACAAAGAAGGACTATGCACTCCCAGAGTGAGGAGGTGTAACTGTAAGGCGGTCGATGGATGAGCTCTCTTGCCTTGCTCATTCCCAGATTGGCTAGAAACAGTCTTCTTGCCGACATCCTTAGCCCTGCAAATATATAGAAAGGAAGTGTGATTATAAAATGCATTCGAATTAAGGCCGATGCATGAGGCAAGATTATTCAAAGCCGATACCTTATCTACTAAGCTTGAGTTAGTATAACCCGACGAGCTAGCTTCATTGCTAGATTCGCTGTTAGATACTAAGGATGTCTCTGGCAGATTTAGAAAAAATTCTTTGACAATAGTCGAAGGGGTCTTCTCCATATACAAACATGCTGCGATAGCCGACCACCATGTCGTGAAACCCCCTGCGCGGCGAGCATTCAGATGGAAGTGAGGGAGACTGCGCAGTTGGAGTTCGTCGGCTAACTCCAGAACTAGCCTCGCGGATGTGGCATTGCGGACCCTGGCTCTTGGTTGAAGCCGATCTAGAAGTGGCAGACTTGGTATCACTTGGCCAAAGCCGAGCTGCCTTGCATATACTGAAGGGTGATAAAACTCGTATGAAGGCTGGAAAGTCCGATTCCGAGTATGAAGGCCGACATGGAATATGCATGGAGAAATAAAAATTCTATACAAGTCCAGAGTCTCCTGAGGCATCAGAGAGCTATCGGCTTCCAGATGAAGAAAAGAAGGCCAAAGAAAATCGGCTGCAGCACCGTAGCTAAAGAAATCTTGCTGCTTGAAACTTTCGGTGTCCAATTGCAAGAAAAATGACAGAAACCTTCTACAAGCTGTCAGGAAAGGCCCTTGTCTCATTTCTGGAGCACATCATAAATCTCTCACCAAAGGATCGGCATTCTCTAAATTGAATAGGTGCCCTTGGTATATCTTCCCTTGGAAAAGGAGTATCATCAGTGAATCCAAATTAAAAGAATTTGAATAAATCTGACCATATTTGCACAAACCACATTGGGCCACCTACATTACCAACGGTGAATTTTCCAAAACCCGTATAAAGCCGACTCCTTATTATGTAAAGCATTTGGTACACAAGACACCCAAGAAGATTTTTCCTAAAGCCACCGACGACCCTCAACAAATTCGCTCTGCTATCATTTGATATACTTGAGTTGGTCCAAGAGATGCACCACGTAAAGAAAGCAGTCTAGCCAAAGATTTAGAAAAGCCACATGTTCCTCGTCAGATACTAAGCCATTGACCTTGTTATTATTTCCAATATATTTGGCCCAACCCTCTCCCTTGGATCGGATGAGCCTATATTTTGGTTTTCCACTAAAAGGCGATATTTGATCTCCATCGGCGAAGACAACACAAATGAGCAACATCTAAAAGAGTTGGGCGATGGGACCGGTGCTTGGAATAAGAAAGCATTAAAGCAGTCAGACCAAAATAACAGTAGTGGCCACTAAGGGCTCATTGGCTTGTGGTCGGCTAAGGAAAGTGAAATACACTCAGCTATGCCCATTCTTTCCCATTCACTCCTCTTTTGGGCTGCTACTACTGATAAACCAATTTCTCCATCCTTTGAGAGTATCGGCCAAGCCACAAACTCTTATTCCACCCCTCTATGTTATGACCGAAGTTTACAGAGGTAATCGAGGACTTCTTGGTTTGTTACGGTATGGACGTCTAGATTTCCCAAAGGACCCAAAAATATTGGTCATTCTTTATGCGGAATCGAATAAGTACCGACTAGGATCCATTGTAGCCGATGAAGGAAGTGAATGAGTTGAATTGTCTCAAGAGTACTTTAAGCGGAAAGTTCAAGCCGATTGAAGGTGATTCGAGAGCTTGTGCGTGTGAGGAATGAATGAGGTGGGGCGCATTTTATAGGACGATGAAAATTTGAAAAGGCGGAAGTGAATTTCAAAAGGCGTGAGCGGTTAAAAACGCACTACCCGCATGTCGAGATTTACGGCCGCGAATAAAGCAGCAGTTAATGGGTGAAGATCAAACGTTAGCCGATTGCACAAGCCGATAATTGTGATTTTTGACAGATGACAAGTCATCTCTCAAAAATGGGGGGCATATGTTTGCACCAAAATTGGCAAGTTAGTCTAAATCGAGCAAATACAAATTAAAGATGCGGAGCTAATAGAAGTTTGGAAAGAATCGAGATGTTTGGTAAAACTAAGATTTTTAAGGAAACAACCTCTAAAGATAAGGCCGATACGGATACGGACCTTGAAGCGTGTTGGAGTAGGACACGATCGGCCGAAGGGTATAAAAGAAGAGCCGAAGCAAGCTGCAAGGACATCATCAAAACACAATACAAACAACCACTTTTACTTTTCATCTATTTTCTTGTCGACTAGGAGTAGTTCTTGTAATTTAGCCTTTGTAATCGATCTTGATCAATAAAGTTGCGCATCGCCGATTGTTGATCTTCGTCAATTACGACCAGTTCGATTTATTACGATTTTGTTGCGCATCGCCTTCTTGAATCGACCGCCTTTATCCTCGATTAGCTTTAATCGGCTAATTAGACTTACCTTGTTACTTTGATCTTGATCGCTTCAAGTCGATTGAGTATAAGCGATTGATCTTAACGATCGGCTTGAGTGAATTTTATTGTTTTTACCTTGTCGATTCGAGTCAAATCGACCGCACGCTCTGAACAGTGTTAAATGCGGTGTCTTTGTTGTCGAAACCCTACATCAAGTTTTTGACGCCAACAGCTACCAAGCGGAGGCCCTCCTAGCTCTGCACAGGCCTGAAGAAGCAGACGCAGTCCTCCTTAGAAAGATCATGGAGACAGACCGGCAAGAAGATTTGTCACTAGAGATATTCGATGCAGGCAGCTATGCGTACTTTTTGGCTACACGAGTGCTGGTCAACATGGCCTTGAGGAGGTTGGAGGCGGCCATGGCGATCTCAGAGGACACGCTGCGGGTTTGCCCAGGCAATAGGGAGACCGCCTACCCGACGCAGCAATCCACTGATTTTTTTTCTTTAATATTTTTTTAAATCTTTTTTTCAAAATTAGACGTTAGGGTTTAGAATTTGCGAAAATAGGCGCCGGTTGCCCGTATATAGAGCGATCGCCCCATATACGGGCGATCAGTGCTCACGCGTTAACACCGTTAGGGCTAGACCCACCTATCGCCCGAAGCAGGGGCGATCGCCCCCTGCTGTGGCGACGGGTGGGCTTTAAGCCTGTCCAGCTCGGGTGAGGGAGCAGAGGCAGCCGAGAGCAGAGGCAGCCGAGAGAAGAGAAAGAAAAGGAAGAAGAAGAAGAGAAGAAGAAAAGAAGAAGAAAATCGTTTAGTTGTTTTTGTGGAGGTAAATTTAGGAATTTTTTTAGAGTTGTGTAGTATTTAGAAATTAAATGTAGTATTTATTATTTAAAAATGTTAGGATTATGTAGTATTTAGAAATTTCAGGATTGTCTAGTGTTTAGAAATTTTTTTAGGAACTATGTGGTATTTAGAAATTTAGTGTAGCATTTAATATTTAAAAATTTATTGTAACGTACAGAATTTTTCGGATTGTGTAGTGTTTAGAAATTTAATGTCTTAGTTAATATTTAGAACCTTAAAGTAGTATTTAGTTTTTAGAAATTTCAGGATTGTGTAGTATTTAGTACGTTAAAAATTTAATGTAGTATTCAGTATCTAGAAATTGAATACAGTGGAAATAGTAGGCAATATTTACAAATTTAATTTGGTAGGGTTAATGTAATGTGGCACAAATATAATATTAGGCCATATGGTAGGCAAGTCGAATTACTTATTTATAGTCGAATTTTGTAGTACGATCAATGTACGTTTTGTATATTGTATTTAAGAGTAACATATTTTCGTCGAACGTTGCAGCATGTCGGAGAAATTGTATTTTCAAATATTTTATGGTGATGGGAGATAGCACAGGGGGCGGATGGGGTGGATTTATCATCATTTTCAAGAGTCGTGAGGGCATATGTAGACCGAGCGATAGGACATCTGAGGGTTTGTTGGAGTGGATGTCTCGGATGTTCAATTTGGATGCCCTGCATCGGTTCTTGGGTCAAAGCAGTAGTAAGCCGTCGCAAGACTGCTTTTACGGAGAGTTAATTCCTATTAACTCAACATCAACATGGAGGAGTTATGTTGGTTTTACTAGTAGAGCGGGTTGGCGCTCATGTTGTTGGTACTGATGCTACCCGTAGCTCCATCGGTGTCGCAAGTTCGTGATGCCGGGTGGATATTACGGGAGGGCGTCAAGTATAGAAGGATGAGAAGATGAAGGTGGCGAGGAGCCCGAGGCGAGGAGCACGAGATCCAGCGGTGGCGAAGGATGGGGGCGGAGGAGACAGTGGTGGAGGCGCGAGGGGTGGCCGACGAGGGGGAGGAGGTGGAGGACATAGTTCACTTGATGGAAGAGGAGGACCGTGCGGATGACGAAGTCCCTGATGGTGAACACTCTGACGAGGAGGACAATGCTCATGAGGTGCCTATCCCTGGTGCGTGGACCAATTACAATTTCGAAGACCTAACAATGAATGAAGGGAACATTGATGCATGGGAGTATCGTGAGAACGAGGTGACGCAGGGGGCCATATATAAAGACAAGGAGGTTGTGATGGATGCGGTGAAGTACTGGGCAATGTCTCTCCTACGGCAATTCAGGGTAGTGAAGTCCAGCAAAAAGGAGTACGACGTGAAGTGCGTAGTTGATTCGTGCCCATGGTGGGTGCATGCATACAAGGGGAAGTGGAAGGACTATTGGAAATGTTTCATAGTGATGGAGCATAACTACGAGCTGGAAGAAGCGGAGCAGGGACACCGCAATCTATCGTCCACTTGGGTGGCAAATGTGTTTTATGGTCAGATCATGGACAATCCGCACCTGCAGCCTCGATCTATTATCACAGCTGTAGAGGAGAGGTTTCAGTACAAGATTAGCTATGGAAAGGCATGGAGAGCGAAAAGGACAGCTCTAGAGATACGGTTCGGGACGTACGAGGCTTCCTACAAGAATATTCCCTACTTGCTCAGGGCAATAGCACGTAGGAACCCCAGTACATCCGTCGACCTTGCGGAGTTTCCTGCGGGGGGTGTGTGCGCGAGTAAGTGGGTCTTGCAGCGTGCCTTCTTCGCCCTCGGCGCATGCATAAATGCGTTCTGGCACTATCGCCCGGTCATTTGCATGGATGGCACATTCCTCACGGGGAAGTACAAGGTCTAGATTAACTGCGATCGCGGTGGACGCCAACAACCAGGTTCTACCGGTTGCATTGGCCTTCGAGGAGGGGGAAAACACGGAGAGCTGGTACTGGTTCCTTGAAAGAGTGAAGCTAGCAGTTGTTCTGGACAAGCCTGATGTTTGTGTCATCCATGATCGACATGCAGGGTTGCTAAGGGCGATCGTGGATATGCAACAAGGGTCCGTCGTCGTGGGAGCAGCAAAGTGGCCAGACCTGAAGAGCAGGTGGAGTATGAGGCACATGGGTGCCAATTCTTTCCGTCAGTTCAGGAACAAGGAGGTTATGAACATGTTCAAGCGGCTGTGCAAACAGAACGAACGGAAGAAGTTCGACGCGCTTTGGAGGACGTTGGATGAACTAACGAAGAAGCAATCAATGAATCCAAGAGATACCGCTAGTTCATCAAGGAACCCGATGGTGTACTACGAGCAAGGAGAGAACCCCACAGCCTTGTGTGAGCTCCCAAAAGACGCCCTAAACATTCGGCGTAGGCCGGGGACCAGCATAAAGAGT
Source organism: Otatea glauca (assembly GCA_036346275.1). Classification (NCBI taxonomy): domain Eukaryota; kingdom Viridiplantae; phylum Streptophyta; class Magnoliopsida; order Poales; family Poaceae; genus Otatea; species Otatea glauca. Next base: position 383,046 of record CM070734.1, on the reverse strand, counting down.
TTCACCGACTGGATACGACACAAGCTTTTGGAGAAATGGTCCTGACGAATACTAATAAAAGGGGTACCCCAACGGCCCAAGGTGACCAGCCAGCGGCCTCAAACACAGCTCAAGCCCAACAGGCCGCTTCCAGCCCACTACCGACCGAAGTACCTGCAAAGCCACATGGGACTTCCCTTCCCGACCGACCAAGGGGAATGTCTCCGACCGAGCTAAGCTCCCGACCTCCTCAGCGAGACGGCCCCCCGGCTCCAACCAAGCAGGGCTCCCGACCCTCGCAGCAGGTCGGAATCCCCTGACTCCGATCGTGCCAAGATCACTCCTGCCAAGGGTCACGTGTCGAAGCCTCTACCAGACGACCGCCACGTACCCCACGAACGGGGTCAATCAAAGTGACTATACAAGGGCAGGTGGCTCCTTCCCCAGAAGGTTTAAATGACTGACCGAAGTCATGCTCCCGATCCCATCGTTAGGTCACATCTGATGCGAACACGCCCTCTCCGGCGGCGCCGCGTCGCCAGCGACAACGTCAACACCGTAAGGTTCGCAGAGGCGGTACACCGTTTCGGAGAAATACCTAACCGCCACGACCAACTAAGCTACCGACCCGGCATGGGCAAGGCGGCGTTGATCGGTCAGTGAACCAAGGACCGAAGCTCCTAGTGTAGGTCGTCTCGTCCTCTCCCAATTCCCGATGTAACCTGCCCCTTCCTTTCGTATAAAAGGAGGCAGGAGCTCCCGTAGAACAGGGACAAGAGAACGAAGAGCGCCATCGAACCCATCTCGCTAAGTCATTGGCACTCTAAACATAAACCTTGCGCGATCATCGTGCTAAATAGAATACAACGCCACCACGCGAACTGGAGTAGGGATCTTCTGCCCGAACCAGTATACATCTTGGACTTCTGAGTCTAACCATTCAGGGAGTGGAACGCGCGACCCCTTAGACTTACAAATTTACTTGCCGGTGCTCGAAACGCCGACAGTTGGCGCGCTAGGTAGGGGTCTTCGTGCGTCTTCATCATCATCTCCAGATTCCGCTTGCCTCCCTGATGGCATCTTCCACCTGCGACGGCATGGCTGCGCTGGGAAGCCAGATCTGCTTCGGCTCCCTCAACTTTGCCGTCACCTCGGCGGGAGGGCTTACGCTTGTCCCTGCCGCCACCGGAGTTTCGGCGCCCACCGAAAGCTTGGGCGCCATCTCCAACGACCTCGCCCAGCTCCGGCTTGGGGCGCCCCTGCGAGTCCCAGAGCCGGAGCCCGAGGAGCGCTCCGCCACGTCCCGCGAAAGCTCCGTAGTGTCCGACACGGTGGCCGTGTCACCCTCGCGAGCTCGCGACTTGTGGCTATGGCGGCTACATGCGGCCTCTATCCACGAAGCTGCTGGAAGACTCTTCCACCACGACTCCAACTCCGTCACGGAATACCTGTCGCGGACGGCACTCGCGAGTGCAACATGGCGGCACGGTCGGCTTAATCATAACCCCCGCGGTTACGGGGGTCCCAATCCGGTGCACTGAGGCGCAGGAGGGGGAACACCCGCGCGATCATGCTGAACGCGCTCAAGCCCGCCGCGCCGAACTCCAGCGACAACGCGAAGAGCTGGATAGGCAAAGTCGAAGCTCGACCAACTCGAGCCAACACGGGCGGGATGAGCCCGCGACTCAGCAGGTGCCCGACGACGCGCGCGTCAGGCACACCACAAGCCGGCGGAAGAATTCGACGGCCCTCAGTTCTTCCCCCATGCAAGCCAGAACGTGGCCGCGGCTGCGATCTCGCCGAGGCCTTCGGCCGGTCGACCCGGAGGCCAAGGCCACATACGTAACCTCCGGGCCGGTAGCGCGGCCGTGCAACACATGCGAGCCTCGGCTCCTATCGCTCTGGCGCCACCGCCATGCCGGGCCCGCCGCCGCCGGCCGGCCGGTCCGGCGGCGGCGGCGCCACACCACGAGCTGCCCGGGCCTCACGCACTCGGTGCGCGATTGCCTCTGGGCGCCCTCGGCGTTCGCGCCACCCTCGAGGCACGAAGAAAGGCGCGAGGAGGCCGTCCACTCGCGTATAGTGGATTTCGGGCGGCGCCATCGCGCATGACCCAAGCCCGATGGTCCCGGACCACGGGCTTTGCGGGAGGATCAGCGGATTTCCTGCCCGATTCGGGCGCCCACTAACATCGCCAAGCACACTCGGGCCACGAACCCTGTGTCGGCGAAGACTACCGGCTCGCATGCGGAGGGGAGCGACGGCGGATGATCTCTTCATCATCCAAGACCTCCCCATCTACCTTGCGGACTCGGCCGAGCTTGGCTCGAGTACTTGCTCGCCGTAACCATCAGAATGGGCCGACTTGAAGACCCTCTTCGTCGGCAAACTAGAGGGCACTTACAAGCGCCTGGTAACTCCTGGGACTGAAGGGCTGCAAGCGGCGAGCCAGTGAAACCCTCGGGATTATATCCGCGGTTTTCCGCTAGTGCAATGAGCTCCCGACATCTCCGACGCCGATGTCGTGGGAGCGTTCATCTGATACCTCTGCAAAGCCACGGTGCACAAACTGGTGTCTCAAGCCCAGACCACAAGGAACTCCTCGACATCGCCACTCAACCACGCCTCGCGAGGAGGCATGAATTTGTCTTGAAGGAGGAAAGGCCCAGCAAGAGCCGGTGTCCGAACCGATCCCTTCCGAGCCGCTCCGGCAAGCGGAAGCGGCATGGAAAACAGTCGCGAGCTCTGGTGGTCGCCGCGTCGACCGCCCTATCAAGCGGAGCGCGACCGACCGCCGTCGCGCTGACCACTCGAGAAATTGATGGGCGGCCCGTTCGAACCACGGGTTCCCGTCAAACATAAGTACGGATCCGAAGTCTCGAGGCACTTCTTTCCTGCGCCCGCAACACCGCGGGCAAAGGAAAAAGCGACCACGGCCCCGCTGGCGTGGAGAAGAAGGCGGACGACGAGTTCCCGAACCCGACGACGCCTCATGATCTTTGGCGGACGGCGTGCTCGCCGACAGCGTCGGCTCAAACTTCGCCTACCGTGAGGTCCACACCGCTTCACCGCCGTCCCTCGGTACCTCGGTGGTCGAATTCGGTCACCTTTGGTGGTGATCACCCGACCACGTTCCCTCACGGAAGGTACCTACGGTGGTTGACCCCATCGTGGGGAAGAAGCGCTCACCAAGGCGCTCATGGATGGCGAGCGGCCTCAACATCCTCTACGTTGAGACGCTCAACGCCATGGGGATTCTCGTTCGAGTCTCCGACGAGCAAGGCTCCTTTCCACGGCGTCATCACGCCCGCAGGCCCATCCGCTCAGGCGGTCGACCGCCCGTCACTTTTTGGGGAACGGGAAATTTCCGCACCAAGACCCTCACTTCCGAGGTTGCGGATTTCCCGGCTCCTATCACGCCATCTTGGGGCGGCCATGCTACGCCAAGTTCATGGCGGTCCCGGTCGCCTACCTCAAACCGAAGATGCCCGCCACGAGGAGTCATCAGCGTGGCATCATCTTTTCGACTTTCCTACAAGCCGCGAAGCGCAGCTAGATTGTGAGCTCGTCTCGGCAGTCATCGCGTCTGCCGAGCTCGATAACCTCAGGAGGGAAGCCTCCGAGTCCGCCCCCGAGTCCAGCAAGTCGGGGGCAGGATCCTTCAAATCCGTCGAGGACACGAAGGAGGTCGCGGTCGATCCCTGCGATCCGACCAAGACCGTTCGGGTCGGAGCCACGCTCCCCGCCAAATAGGAAAGTGCGCTCGTCGACTTCCTCCGCGCCAATAATGACGTCTTCGCATGGAGGACCTCCGACATGCCAGAATCAAAGGAAGTCGCCGAGCACTCCTTGAGCATCCAACCAGGCTCAAAGCCGGTCGCCCAACGCCTGCGCCGCTTCGACGAGGAGAGGCGCAGGATCATAGGGGAGGAGATCGCCAAGCTTTTGGCCGCAGGGTTTATAAAAGAGGTCCGCCACCGAGTGGTGGCCAACCTCGTGCTTGTAAAAAAGAAAAATGGGCAATGGAGAATGTGTGTTGACTACACAAGTCTCAACAAAGCGTGTCCCAAGGACCCGTTCCCCTTGCCCCGCATCGACCAAGTCGTCGACTCCACCGCGGGGTGCGAATCTCTTTCCTTTTTGGATGCCTACTCAGGCTACCACCAGATAGCACTGAAGGAGTCCGACCAACTCGCGACTTCCTTCATCACGCCATTCGGCTCGTTCTGCTACGTTACAATGCCGTTCGGCCTAAAGAACGCGGGCGCTACATACCAGCGATGTATGCAAACATGCTTCAACAACCAGATCGGCCGCAACGTTGAGGCCTATGTTGACGACATCGTCGTAAAGACCAGGAATGCGCACGACCTTATTGCCGACCTGGAAGAGACTTTTGCGAATTTTCGACGGTTCCGTATAAAGCTCAACCCCGAGAAATGCGTCTTCGGGGTCCCCAAGGGAAAGCTGCTCGGCTTCATCGTCTCTGAGCGAGGAATCGAGGCCAATCAGGAGAAGATCTCGACGATCGCAAGAATGGGCCCGATTCCTAATCTCAAAGGGGTCCGAGGCTAGCGGGGTGCCTTGCCGCCTTGAGCCGTTCGTGTCTCGCCTCGGCCGAAGCGAATGCCGCTCTGAGTCGCTCAAGAGATCCGACCGCTTAATTTGGACCCGGAGGCTGTGAAGCCCTCACCCGCCTAAAGGCCTTCCTATCCTCCCTCCAATCCTGGTCGCCCTGCACGGGTGAACCGTGCTCCTCTACATCGCCGCCCACTGCTCAAGTCGTCGCGTGCGGCCCTTGTGGTGGAACGAGCGGAGGAAGGCCGAACTCAAGGTACAACGGCCAATTTACTTCATCGCGAGGTTCTCTCCGAGTCCAAGGCTCGGTACCCACAGTGCGAGAAGCCGCTCTCACGCGGTGCTCACCGCCAAGAGAAAGCTTCATTACATTCGACCGAAAGACGCCATCACCGTGGTGACCGCATCCCGGCTCGGCGAGATCGCCCACAACCGCGACGCCTCGGGAGGATAGCCAAGTGGGCGCTCGAGCTCGGCGATTCTGAGATAACGTCGTCCCTCGGACAGCGATCAAGTCGCAGTCCTGCGACCGTCGCCGAATGGACCAAGCCCAGCGCCACCGGTGATCGAGGACCCGAAGCATCGACAATGTACTTTGATGGATCCTACACCAAGAACGACGCGGCGCAGAGTCGTCATCATTTCCCACTCGGGAACAAACTTGAATACGCCATCGGGCTGCTCTTCGACGCGACCAACAACATAGCCGTCACGAGGCTCTCGTCAACGGTCTCCGGATCATTGCCGACCTCGGCGCTCACGACTCTGCGTCTGCGGGGACTCCAAGCTCGTCGCCGACCCGGTCATGAAGGCTTGAGCGCGAGGCGCCGTATGGCTGCATATCGTCGGGAAGTTCGCAAGCTCGAGGAGCGGTTCATGGGTTTCGAGCTCCACCACGCCTACAGAGCGTCACAACAGCAGGCCGATTGCCTAGCCAATCTTGCCTCCAGCAAAGGGTCAGTCCCACCCGGGATCTTCGTCTGCGACCTCCTGCAACCTTCCATCCCGTTGGACTTGGTTGCCGAGCGGTCTCCCGATCCACCTAGCACGGCCGTCCCGACCGCCGCCGATCGCGGCGCGAACTTGGTTGGATCGGACCGTAGTGTCTTGGCGGTGAATCCGGCGGAGAAGCTCTTCATCAATCGTTTGACGGATGGGTCGCTCCCCGACCCGACCGAGGCGGCGCCTCGCTCGGCGGGCAAAATCTTTAAATCTGAGTCGGCCCGGACCTTTACAAAAGGAGTCCCTCGGGGTCCTCCGGAGTGCGTTCGGCCGACCAAAGAAGCGATTCTTCGCTCGATATCCATGGCGGGGTTTGCGGTCACCATGCTGCACCCCGACCCCTCGTTGGAAAAGCCTTTCGACAAGGTTTCTATTGGCCGACCGCTGTGTCCGACGCCGAGCAGATCGTGCGCACCTGCGAAGGGTGCCAATTCTTTGCCCGGCAGACACATCTACCAGCTCAAGCCTTGCAGACAATCCCCATCACTTGGGCGTTTGCAGTTTGGGGACTTGATCTGGTCGGGCCCTTCAAGAAGGCGCCCGGGGGCTTTACTCATCTCCTAGTCGCGGTGGATAAATTCACCAAGTGGATAGAGGCCAAGCGATCGTGAAGCGTCCACGTCGATACAAGCAGACCATCTTCTTCGCGACATCGTTTTTGGTTCGAGTCCCCAACTCTATCATCACCGACAACGATGCGCAGTTCACAGGAAAGAGTTCCTCGAGTTCTGCGATGACTTCAACATCGTGTCGATTGGGCGGCCGTGGCCCATCCGCGGACTAATGGCGGTCGAGCGTGCAAGCGGCATGATCCTTCAGGACTCAAGCCACGGATCTTGATCGGCTCAAGCGCCGGCGGGCGGTGGGTGGCGAGTTGCCCTCAGTCCTCTGGAGCCTACGGACCACGCCCACCGAAACAATCGGGTTTACACCATTCTTCATGGTGTTCGCGCGCCGGCCGCTTTGCCAGCGGACACGAGTATGGCGCCCCAAGACTACAAGCTTCGATGAGGCTCGGGGCTCACCTGCAACAAGACGCCATCGACCGCTCGGCGAGGCGCATGGCGTGGCCATCCTGCGATCGGCCAAATATCAACAAGCTCTGCGACGCTACCACGGCCGGGCGAGTTCGAGGGCGATCCTTGTTGGCGACCTTGTCCTTGGCGGGTCCAAACCGGCAAAGACAAGCACAAGCTATCATCGCTCTGGAAGGCCCCTTCACCGTCGTAGAGTACTCGACTGGCACCTTCGACTCAAGGACGCCGACGGTCGCATCCTACGAGCGCTTGGAACATAGAAAAGTTAAGGCGATTCTATCCTAAACTCTTTTTTTCTGGCGTTTTCTTTACCTTTGTCTTTCCGAGCACACAGGTAAGCCTGCGGCGCTCGGCTGCCCCTGGCGCCCCGTTCGGTCGCCTCTAGTCAAGCGTTTATGCGAATTCGGTGACGACTAACCACAAGGTCGATCGGCGGTAACCCTCTCGACCCAAGCGTTACGGCCTCGCCCGGCTATGGTTGCTAAGTAGCGCCTTGCGGAAGAAGGAAGTGCCGAGTGGAATGACCTTTAGTCGATCCGAACACTCCTCCCCCGCGTAAACTCGGCTAGCTCGCGCGCTTATGCGGGTCGGGGACCTGGCTAACCATAAGGTCGATCCCGAGCGGTAACCCTCTCGACCCAAGCGTTACGGCCTACGCCCCAGCGGCTATGGTTGCTAAGTAGCGCTTTGCGGAAGAAGGAAGTGCCCGAGTGGAGTGACCTTTCAGTCAGTCGGGAACACTCCTCCCCCGCGCAGACTCGGCTAGCTCACGCACTTATGCGGGTCGGTGACCCGACTGGTCACGAGGTCCTCCCCAAGCGGTAATCCTCTCGACCCAGGTACTATGGCCTACGCCCCAGCGGCTATGGCTCTAATACTTTGCGGAAGAAGGAAATGCCCAAGTGGAGCGATCTTTTGTCGGTCAGGAACACTCCGATCCCTCACAAGTGCGCATAGCTCACGAGTAACCAAAATTCCTATCCTCTTAGCCCCCCTCGAAGCAATCCGACCTACGCATAAGTGACCTTTGCTGTCCTTAGGGCTATGGCCGGTCAAGCGTTCGCCAAAAACACAGAAGGGGCAAGAGCGTACTGGAACTTGTTAAACTTAAAAATTGCTTGCGAGCATGATAAGTCTTTACAAATTACGAAAGTTAAATCTAACTATTTTGTCCTTCCTCGAGGGCGACCTGCGGCGAGATGTGGCTGGCGACCTCCCGAGCATGCGGCTCCACCAGGAGCTCGAACCTGTCGATCTCTCCGTCGGTCCGGTTCCCGGCGACGCCACTGCTCACCACTGCAAGGTCAATACCATCGTAGTGCGAGATGGTGTTAACCAGCGCGGAGGAAGCTCCGAGCGCCGCGCCGGCGATCACCGCCTTCTCAATACGCTCCGGGACTCGGGCTAGCGAGGGCGCTAGAGAACTCGGGCCTGCTGCGGCTCAAGGACTGTGGTGCAGCGTCTGGCGGCCTGCGGGCCTCGGCTCGCGCCAAGGCTCGGCCCGATCGTTTTGGCAACCTCCAGCCGCCGCGAGCGCGTCCGCCCGTGACGCCGTCACGAGCCTGCTGGGCATTCTTCCACTCCTCAACCGCAAGGCCCAAGTTCTTCTGCGTCTCTGCAGATGGTAACGGCGCCAGATGATCACGACTCACGAAAAATCCGCGAATTAAATAAAAGTCGAGACCCTTATCGGGCGCGAGGTCGCGGTTGTCGACCTCTTGCCCGACCGCCTCGTAGGAAGTCTTCAAGGAGGACAGATCCTACGGCGCGCTCTCGCTCAGAGCGGACTCGATCGGCGTCCTTCCAGAGCTGGTCTCGCTCGATTCCTGAGCAGTTCGCTGCGCGCACCGCCCACTGGCGCGTGGCGGCGACATTCTAACAGCGGTGGCCTGCGCCAAGAGGACTCGAGCTCGCTACCTTCGTCCTCGTGGACCGGGCCTGAGCGCCATCGAAAAAATGCGGCGGCCTCAAGCTCTGGCGGACCTTCGCGCCTCCGATCGCCTCACGCCGCCTCTTGAGCAGTGCACAAATCAAAGCGCAAATGGTCGCGTTCTTCATAACAACCGCCCGTGGCCGTCTCGAGCCGACTGCAGATCTTTGCAAGGTGATGACTAACCATTAGTCTCACGCGCGGCGCGCGTCAATTTTATAAGTTGGGTTCTTTCGCCAACTTACGGTGTCGGCTTGACTCCCTCGACCATCGCGTCCGGTAGCTCGAGGATTCGGATAAAAAGTCGAGGCCCTTTTGGACGGCTCCATCTCGCTTTCGGCGTCGAACGCCTTGTGAAGAGCGATCCACTCGCTCTCTTCTGTTCCGCCCACCGACCCCGACTCGAGGGCCACTCCCGGAAGCGGGCCCCTGGTCGTCTGCTCGAGCGGGGCGCTACCCGTCCAGAGCACCATCGGCAACGATGGTAGGATCGGTCCCCCAGGGGTCCCCTCGGCGACCTCCTCCTGCGGAACCTCGGTCGGCGCCTCCCCCATGGGCGAGGGGTCGGGCACTTCAGGCACCAGCGCCGTCTCGGCTGGCACGATCGCCGACGGCGCCGCCATCTCTTCCTCCGCAGGGGCCACCACATCGGACGGCGGTGTCCCCAATCGAAGCGTTGGAAGCTCCTCGCCAGCCTCGACCTCGTGGGCTGGCGTGCCCTCGGCCGCCAGCACCACGATCGGCGCCGACCCGACCGGCGCCTCTGGAACTTCCTGCGGCGTTGTCCCTTGCGGAACAGCCACGAGACGGCCCACGGTCACTCCAGTATAGGCGCTGCACATGGCGAAATTCTAAAAAGCGATTCGAACGGCTTTTCTGCAAAGATGTTTGAACAAAAGAAGTACTTACTGAGCAGAGCGGGTGCGCGGCAGGCGCGCTCTCTTCACCGGTCCCCCTCCGAGGGGCAGATCTGTCGGTCGCTTCCCTAAAGTTGCCTCCACTGAAGGCGCGACGATGGAGCGACCGCACCCTCCGCCTGAGGCCTCTCAGGCGCGGTGCCTGTGGTGTTCCCCTCCGGCGGGTCCGCGACCGGATCATCACCGGTCGGCGGTCGTAAAGAAACCCCAAGACGCTGCGTGGCGGGCGCTTCACCTGCTGTCGGTGGAGGTTGCACCTGGCAGTGGCCTCCGACACGTCCGCCGCCCGCTCCTTCTTCTTCTTCTTCCTCTCCTCCTTCGCTTCTTGCGGAGGAGTCGAAGGCCGCTCTGACCTCGCCGAGCGGCCGCCCTCACCTCCTTGTCTCGGGAGGTGCGGAGGACATGCCCAAGAGTCCCTAGAAGATAAAGAGCACCGGTCGACCGGTGTTAAGCGCAAAGAAAACAGGGGGGAAGAAGACCGGCCGACCTACAGATTGGAGGGTGGGCCGAGAAGCGGCTCAGGTGGCCTGCCGCCTCCGTGGCGCTTCCTCCCATGACGGCCACCCGGGCCGACCTCCGTCGCGGCCAGCTCGGGCCCGCCATCCTCATCTGGTCGGACGCTCCCGCACGGAACAGGCGGGAGTGCAGGCGCGAGGTTGTCGCGCGCATCCCCATAAAGGCACGCACGACCACGCCCCGGTGAGCCCTTGCCTCCTTAGGGCCCTGATCTGCTCCACGATCGGGGCCACCTTGTTCATCTCTCGCTTCTCGCGCCCCGCCCACTCCTCCCGCCACGGAAGATTGCGGTGAAGGGCGGGCGCTGTCTCCGGCGTTCGGCGTAGAACCACTCGTAGCGCCACCCCTTGTTGGACGACGGCGGCTTGACCTCGAGATACTCCGTGCTCGGTGGACCGGGCCGAGGGCGGGCCACCAATGGGCGCCGCAGCGTCGCCGGCTTCGTCCTTCGAGCCTCGCTTGGAAGAAATGCCTCCAACGCCCAATGCGGCTCGATTCCGAGGAAAGCCTCGCAAAGGGTGATGAATATGGCGATATGGAGGACCCCGTTGGGGTTAAGATGGTGCGCCTCCGCCTTGTAATGAAAGAGTAGCCCCCGGACGAACGGATGCAACGGCAAGCCGAAGCCGCGCTCGAAAAAAGAGGCGAGCACCACGACCTCGTTGTCCCTCGGCGAGGGGGCAGCCGCTCCCATCGGCACCCTCCAACCGGAGAGATCTTGCGCAGGGAGGAAGCCCTTCTTCACCAAGCCAAGCGCACGACTGCTCTGGGCGGAGCACTCCGGCCACGACATCCTTGCGAAAGAGGCGACGGAAAGGCGAGGAGAAGAGAAGGTGGAGTTTTCTTTTCCTTGGCTCTTTGTCGATCTTTTTTGTCTTAGGGATAGGAGACGAGGAAAGCCAGCAAGCGTAACTACTCAAAGCGCCCCGACAGCGTATATATAGAAGACGAGCAGGCGTCGACCGAATAGGCGCCCCCTCGGCGGCGTCGTGCCCACTCACGCCCGACTGGTAACTCCGTTTTCCAATTCCACTCGGCATTTAATCGACAAAAAGCGATATAAAGCCGCCGCCCGGGCGGTGCGTCTGACCTCTCGGTCTCCGCCTTGAGGCGGGACGGTTGCTCGAGCACGCATGAGGCCCATTGGGCGGCGCGCCCAGCGGCAAAAAGCCCGTGGCTTGCGGGGCCCGGCTAAAAGTGTGGGTTCAAAAGGCCTACCCCGCGGATGGGCGTAAGGCCGCCCAGTAAGCTTCGGCGAGGGCAAGTATGAGGTGAGCCCGCGGTGGGCCCTCGGTTAGGTCGGTGATGACCCAATCACCTCTACTCGGCGTCGGACCATACTTCACACTCTCCGGGAGCTCATCAATGGCGCGGCCCGGTGTGCCGGTCGTGAGCGACCGGGGCCCATACGGGATTGAGTAGAAAGGTTTTTATGGGTCGCCCTGGCGGGGCAGGACACCTTACTGCAGGACCGTCTGCTCGGAAGGGTCACCCTTAGGCGGGACCTCCCGGGACCCACTCGGACTACCTATTATAAGCTCCACGAGCACGGCGTTCAAACCAACGGCAGTATGCGGCGTCGCTCACCCCTCTAGGTCCCACACTGCGGATGGGGTATCGTGTGGGATAGATGGTGGCCACTCCTCTCGCAGCTCCCCTCGCCCGGAGCGAGGACTCGGGATGGATGCCCCACGCCCGATTCTGACGTAAAAGCGAGCCTCGTCCAGCTACGGCGTAAGCGAGCCTACGTCGATGACGACATAAAGCGAGCCTACGTCCGGCTACGACGTAAAGCGAGCCCGCGTCTAGCTACGACGATTAAAGCGAGCACTTTCGACACCCGAACCTCGCGCGGGGCATCGCGGTCGTCCTGCCGACCAAGGCGCGGTCTAGCTACGACGTTAAGCGAGCACTCGGACACCGATCCTCGCGGCGAGGCATCGCGGTCGTCCTGCCGACCAAGGCGCGGTCTAGCTCTGACGTTAAGCGAGCACTTTCGGACACCGAACCTCGCGGCGAGGCATCGCGGTCGTCCCTGCCGACCAAGGCGCGGTCTAGCTATGGCGTTAAGCGAGCACTCGACACACGAACCTCGTGCAGAGGCATCGCGATCGTCCACGCCGACCAAGGCGCGGTCTAGCTCTGACGTTAAGCGAGCACTCGGACACGAACCTCGCGGCAGAGGCATCGCGGTCGTCCCCCGCCGACCGAGGCACGGTCTAGCTACGACGTTAAGCTAAAGCGAAGACATCCATAAAGGAAAAGGAGATTTCATTATAGGCCATGAGCTCAAACTTTACACAACTTTGCAATATAATACTCAGCAGATACAAAAATAGTTGCGCTACACTACGGCGAGGCCTCCTCCGCTCCCAAAGCCTTCCAACATCATGCGGCACCGCGGCGCAAGCGACATGTTGGTAGGCCTTTACTGGTCGACGGGGCGGCGCGCGGATGTGGAGCAGTGCGGCCGTCGCCTCTGCCGTTCGGCAACATCGGCGCACCGAACCAACTACGATCGGCGTCCTCGCGCCATCGCCTCTAGGAGAGCCCCCCTTGCTACCTCGAGTCTCGGGACGACCTCGAGCAGCGCATCGACGGCAACAGCATCACGGGCTGCAGCCTCTTCCTCCCGGAGTTCGGCCATCGCCTGGTCGAACTCAACAAACTTCGACCAAAGGATCCTCTTCTTCTGCCCCGACATCATCACCAAAAGCAAAGGCTAAAGGGTGTCCCGAAGCCATAGTCAAGAAAACAAAAAGGATTCTCGTTTAAAGGTTCAACCCAAGCAAGCCGTGGCGTCCTTATATACCCGGACGAAGGAAGATTAAACGCCTCCAGAATAAATGCAAGCGTCGGAAAACAAAGCGCCCTTCACCAGAATCGGCGATCCGTAAGACGGCGGGCGGCGCGCTAAGCTGTGCTTGGCGGCGCGTGACGAGGTGATTCAAAGCCCCGTGGTTCGAATGATCAAGCAAAATTCCAAGGCAGCCGTTAGATCGTTGGGGTACACCGCAGAATCGCTGACCCAATCGGTCGGGGTGACGCATAGGCCCGGTCACTATTCTCAACCCTCAACCGAATACGCCAAAATCGCTCGAGGTTCGGGGCTCTTGACGAATACTAATAAAGGGTACCCTAACGGCCCAAGGTGACCAACCCGGCCTCAAACAGCTCAAGCCCAGGCCGCTTCCGACCCACTACCGATCAAGTACGCAAAGCCACATGGGACTTCCCTTCCGGCGCCGACCAAGGGAATGTCTCCGACCGAGCTAAGCTCCCGACCTCCTCGTGAGACGGCCCCCGGCTCCAACCAAGCGGGGCTCCGACCCGCAGCGAGGTCGGAATCCCGACTCGATCGTGCCAAGATCACTCCTGCCAAGGAGTCACGTGTGAAGCCTCTACCGGACGACCGCCACGTACCTACGAACGGGTCAATCAAAGTGACTATACAAGGGCAGGTGGCTCCTTCCCCAGAAGGTTTAAATGACTGACCGAAGTCATGCTCCGATCCCATCGATCGGTCACATCTGATGCGAACCGCCTCTCTCGAGGCGGCGCTCACGTCAGGCGCAGCAACGTCAACACCCGTAAGGTTCGCAGAGGGCAGGTACGCCGTTTCCCGGAGAAATACCTAACCGCCCTGACCAACTAAGCTACCGACCCAGCATGGGCAAGACTGAGCGTTGATCAGTCAGCAGAACCAAGGACCGAAGCTCCTAGTGTAGGTCGTCTCGTCCTCTCCCAATTCCCGATGTAACCTGCCCCTTCCTTTCGTATAAAAGGAGGCAGGAGCTCCCGTAGAACGGGGACAAGAGAACGAAGAGCGCCATCGAACCCATCTCGCTAAGTCATTGGCACTCTCGCTTGTAAACCTTGCGCAGTCATCTGTGCTAAATAGAATACAACGCCACCACGCGAGGCTGGGTAGGGATCTTACCGCGAACGGTATACATCTTGGACTTCTGAGTCTAACCATTCAGGGAGTGGAACGCGAGACCCCTTAGACTTACAAATTTACTTGCCGGTGCTCGAAACGCCGACAGGTCCCTTCTCCATGACGAGGGCGGCTCGCGTTATGGAATCATGACAACGAATCTGGCGGAGATTTACAACTGGGTAATGAAAGGCACTAGATGCCTTCCATTGGTGGGTATAGTTGAAGGTGTCTTACTAGGGACACAGATATTTCATTGAGCGATACAAGAACTCCGCAGCATGTATGTCGGACAATCGACTGTCGTACTCAATGGTTGTATCTGCGTACATGTCTAAGAAAACAAGAAAGGCGCAGACACATTGGGTGACACCGGAGAGTGGCGTGGAACGGAGGTACCACATGCACTGCGGTGACCGAGGTCACAGAGGTGCCCACCGGGAGAGGTGTAACACCCTAATTTTTGCTCTAGTTTAAATTTTGAGAGTATTTTTGATTTTTGTGAATTCTTGAGAATTTATCGAAATTTATTTGGAATTACTCAAAACTAGCCTTCCTTGAAAACAATTAAATAATGTATAAGTTCTAGCAAAGTTTTATTGAAAATATTTTATTTGAGTTCCAAATATCTCAAGGTATTTTCTGGAATTTTCTAGAATTTTTACGCTATTTTAAAAGTCCCAAATGAATTAAATGAATTTCTAGAATTATTTTTATTGAAAAGGTTTTAAAAATGGCTATGAGCGATAATGGGCGAGCCCATTCTTGCGCGCTGTCGCCGACCCATCCGCGCGAAACCCTAGCGCCGCCCGGTGAACCGTTCGATCTTGATCGAGCGGCTTGCGTGTGCCACGTCGTTTCGCGATGCGAGCCATCCGATCCAATCCGCGCGGACGTCGAGATTGCGCCACGTCGATCGTCTCGCGAGATCACGGAGCTAACGCCGCCGGCCGTTACCGCTTGTTCGCCACCGTAGCGCGCGCGTCGAGGCCCCTTAAAGTGCACCGAGTAGCGCGTCTGGCGAACTCTTCTCGCGCGTCTTTTGACACCTTGCACGCACGCCAAGACCCTCTCTAGCGCTGAGCAGGCTCGCCGTAGTTGTTCCCCTGCATCGCCATTGTTCTCCGTCGTTTGCGTCGCCGCGGTCACGCCGCCGTTGTTGAGGTCACGGGTACCGATCTCGTCGAGAGCGTCGAGCAGCGCCACTTCTTCACGTCGGAAGCGCCCGCAGCGCCGCCGGCGTCCTCGTCTTCCTCGAGCTCCGCGACTGTTCCTTCGCGCGTCGTTGACCTCGCCAACTTCGCCGCCGTCCGATCCTCATCGCTCGGTTTTGGTGAGTCCACGTATCCACTTCTCTGTTTACGTTTGGATTAAATTATAGGCGTTAGATGCGTAATGTGCGGCGTAGATTAGATCTGGACATTAGGGCTATTAGTAGATCTTGACCGTTAGATCGGGTTGAGCGGTAGAGATTAGATCTAGTCTCGTAACTTGGTTACATCTCGGTAGTTGGATCGTTAGTGTATGCATAGGATTGAGCCACGTCAAGCCGTGAATAATAAACAGACTCGGTAACTTTGGCCGTCGGATCGGATATAAGCGGTTGAGTTCGGATCTGGTTTTGCCCTAGGATCGCGCCGTTCGATTTGAGCGTCTTGGCGGTGGTAGCGCCGCACCTTCATCAATCTCGTGACGTGGCGTGGTTGCTGACGAGCGAGACCAGATCCGGCCGTTGCTTTGGGCGCGCCGCTGCGATCGTCTTGCGTGGCTCTGAGTAAATCGGCGTCGCCGCGTCGGTGCGAATCAACCGTTGGATTTAGGTGGCCATTGGATGTGCGGCAGCGTGGGCGTGGAGCGGCGTCGCCGCGCTAGATGCGTGGTGGCCATTGGATCTTGCGACAGCGTGTCGCCGCGCATCTCGGTCTTATTGCGGTGCGGCGTGAGGATCGACCGTCGGTTTTAGCGAGCGATGCGGATTTTGCAGCGTGTGCGACTGCATTACGTGAACCAAGTCCACGCTAGACCGAGCCGAGCCGTGAACCCGGTCCATAGACGGGCGGCGTGGCGGCCTGCGGGCGTGCCGTGTCGTCTTGGCGTCATCGCGGCGTCATAAATATTTTCATATATAAAAATATTTCGACGGAAATTCATTTCGGTGCTGGCGTCATCATGAGGCATGCTGACGTCATAAATGCAATTTCAAGTATAAAAATAATTTGGAAAAATCGGATTTTCTAATTTGGTATTTTGATTTTATTCAAAACTTCAAATGACTATAACTTTTGCATTTTAACTCGATTTGGGTGATTCAAATTTCTAAAAATTCATAAAATTGTGATCTATTTAATGATGAATTTTATTTGAATTTTTGAGATTATCTAGTCGTCTGTATTAGCTATTTATTGCATATTTTATTTGAGCAGCGTGAGACGCAAATTTCTAGGAAGGTTTGAAGAAGAATTAGTCGCTCAAGACCAAGCTTGAAACACGACCCGCAGCTCTTTGAAGGCAAGTGATGCTTTGATCATTTTGATCCCAGATTTTAAAATGTAATTTATGCTTTGAAACTATGCATGCTAATTATTTAAAATGAATTTAAATTAATTTGGGATAATGTAGTTAATCAACCCATTTTGTTATGCCACCTTGAATTATTAATTGTATGCCTAGATCATTGTCACCTAAGTTTTGATTATATTAGTTGGATGTTAATATTGTGCCAACACGGGAGGCTAGGCGTGAGTAGATGCTTAGCCTTACAACGAATCATGAATGATCTTTGGAAAAATGCTACAATATTGATTAAAGACATATTGAATGTATTTTGAAAAGTGGTGTGATGATGCCACATGTTGAGATTGAGGTCAAACAACTTTGTGTGGTTCGTCATCGATATTGAGTTATTCTTGGCATGTGTTGCACAATAATCAAGCTGGGTGGAAAATGATTTAGGCCGGGCAAGTGGCAAGAGGTGTGTGCGGTGGGCTGTGTGGCATTGGGTTGTTGAGTGATGTGAGTCTGTGTGCCACATTGGGTGTGTGCCTTTGTTGAGTGTTGAAAGTCTTGCCTTGGTCGATTAAGGACTTCACCTTGCAAGCCTTTGATCTGAGTCAACCGTACAACCACATATCGACATGGGACAGACCTAGTTGACTAGGGTTACGATATCTTTCCTCGATACCTCGGGGTGACGGTACAGGGTGTATCTGTATGGGGAGCGTACGTGCTACGGCTTGGTGCCCATCCAGCGGTGATTGGCGGTCCTATACTTGGCTCTGTGTGAGGAAGTGATAGTGAAGGCAATATGGAGAGGTTCTTTAGTTAAGGTAGAAGTTCTGAAAAGCTTTGTTGCGGACAATCACATGTGGTGGCGGTGTATCTTGTGGGTAAAGTGTACAACCTCTGCAGAGTGTCAAAACTATTCGAATAGCCGTGCTCACGGTATTGAGCATTGCTCGGGATTACTGATCAAGGGTAGTTTTCATAAACAAAACATGGAAGGGTGGCTGTGTGCGGTGTTGGAAATGAACTGATAAAGTCAGTGTGCCGAGAATCTTGAAGAAAAACCATTTGAAATTAGTATTACTTATATCATTTCCTTTGCTTTAATCTAAACAAGATACTAGTTTAAAAATCTTGCTTGATGCAAAAAGAATCAATTAAGCCAATCCATTGGAATAAGCTTTGCATATAGTAATAGTCTTGCATTCATGCATTACTTGTTGAGTGCCTTGTGTACTCACCCCACCTTGCTTATCAACCCCAACATCGGTGGAGGAGACTACACGGTATGGGAGGAGGAGTGCGTCGAGGACACGAGCAACTAGGGGCAAGCCCGATCGGTTGCTGTGGCAAGATGGAAGCTTCCACGACTTTTTATGTTCATTGCTATTTCTTTGTTTTGAATAATGTAAGCCTGCGTGGTGACTTATCTGTAAGGAGACCATAAGGTTGTACAACTCGTTTTATATACATGTTTGCACTATTTATTCTTATATCCTTGTGATATGCATGATGTGCAACCTGTATGATTGTGTGTGCTAAGCGTGATCTGGTATCGCAGAATACACGAGGGTCGGATTTGCGGTCGGGTCCCGACAGAGGTGGTGGTATCGAGCGGTATTGTAGGCCTTGACCTTAGTTTGGTTGTGCCTAGGAGGGTGAAAACTATTTTCTAAAGACCTAATCAACTTGAGCAAGAATGTCAAAGAAATCTCGACTTATCTCTTCTCCCTTATTCATACCTATCTTTGAATTTTTATTATTCTCTATTTAATTTAAACAAGGTTTGTTTTGGCGGATGAGGATGATCCATACCTATGGAGGCGCCGGAGGATCGCCGCGAGTTATGGCGTATGATGCGATTGCTTGGAGGTTTTGACCGACCAGCATCGAGGGACTTGGTGAGTGCAGGCAGGACTTGGCGTCGCTGGGGCGTCAAGATCACGATGTATGCTCGGGAGAGGGCGAGGCGAGTCGTCCTATCTACATCCTTTGCCGGAGGTCTTCTTCGAGGCGGGATTCGGGAGGCGTCGCGTCGAGCGTCGGCGATTGCCCGCGCTTACTCCGCGAGTTAGAGGCACCGTCTTCCGCCACCATCGCGTCGAGACAATCGTTTGGACAGGATGGAGCTTGTGGAGGAGGGCGCCACTATCACCCACTGGCAAGGTGCGTCATCGCCCGGGAGGGCGCCTTGGGCGAGACGGTCCGGGAGTTGCGAGAGGACCGCGGCGAGGTTATAGAGGCAAGAACCCAACAGGAGAACTTAGCTCATGCCATACGAAGATCCGGGAGTTGGAGATGGCTTTGTATGGACCCGAGCGAACGATCCTGAGTTACATGATCCGATCCGGAGGCCGGGCGAGGCGCCGATCGCGAGCGAGCAGCCGGGACCAGCAGAGTCGATGGGGTCTTTTGCACCCGCGCGATGGTCACGAGGACGATTCGCCCCAATGCCACGGCAGACGACGTGTGCGCTCGGGAAGCGCGGCCGGGTTGGCTCGATGAGTGATCGAGTCTAGTAGAGTGTAGTGTCGAGACTCGAATATCTAAGTCGCGTCTTTGTTTGAGTTACCCTTAGGTGTGAGTTGTCATGGATTCCTATGTTTGCTTACTTGCTTTTGGTTGTGAGTGTCACGTATGTGTTGCATTGCCCTTAGGCACTTGTGAGCAACCATCTTGCTTTATATTATATCAATAAAGTGGCTAAATAATTTAAGTTACACTGTTTCCCCACATAAGTTCTTTTACTTGTCTATGCTTTCTTCTTTTCTTAACCATTGAAGCTTGCAGCAGATGGTGAGGACTCGTGGAAATGTTGGAGCAGTGGAAGTGGAGCTAACAGACGGACAACGGAATGAAGAGCGATTCCTCAACCACCGCAGTCGATATCACGAGAACACAGGAGCCTTTTGACAGCCGGACTCAACTCATGACCACGATGGTTCAAACCATGCGTGAGATATCCAATCAAGCTGCTGCGAATGTTCAACACAGGGGCAACCATGGACCACACCCTACTCCAGTTAGCCGGAGTTTATGAGAACTCGTCCACCCACTTTCTCGGTGCGCCAATCCTTTAGGCGGACGATTGGCTAAGGACAATTGAAAGGAAGCGCACATTACCCAATGTGTAGGACATGAGAGGTACTCTATGCCTCTCATCAACTCGAAGGGCCTGCGAGAATGGTGGGAAAACCTGCGCGACTCATGAGGACCAGAGTATCACATGGGAGAATTCACCTCGGCCTTCCGTCGATTACCATGTACCCGAGGGTATCATGGATCTTAAAAGGAGGAGTTAGAAGCCTCAAGCAAGCGGCGATCGATGGCGATTACGAACAAGTTCACCCAAGCGCACGCTCGCACGGAGGGCGTGGCTACGGATAAGGCAGACAATCCCGCTTCATGAAAGGATTGAATGCGAGGTTGCAGTGGGGTGATCACCCACATTCCACGACTTTCAAGAGTTAGTTAACAAAGCCACGATCTTAGAGGACAAGCGCCGAGAGTTGGATGACAACAGAAGCGCGAGAATGGCGCAACAAGGAGTCGTCGGGGCAGCAGAGGCGAAGGGCGGCACCCCAACAGCTCATTGGTACCGGCCTAGAGGCAATGACGAGGCACCACCGCGGCAAATCGCCCGATGGGTCAAAATGTTCGACTCGGCCGGAACTATAGCGCAGGTGGAGGAACCTCTCGGGCCGTGGGAAGGCGTTGCTATCATTGCAATGAAATGGGGCATTTGCCAACAAGCGCCCTAAGAAGGAGGTGTCACCCGGTTCGCTTTAACACAGGGAACACACCGGCAAGGACTCCGCACCAATCATGAACGCGGGGCATCACAGCGGCGACTCCATCCCAAGGAATCGCTGCGAGGCGAGTCAACCACATCACACAGATGAAGTCGAGCGCCTCGGACGTTGTCTTGGGTAAGTTCTAGTAAACTCGATACCACCATTGTTTTATTTGATTCCGAACTTAGCATTCTTTTATTTCCGAGATTTTGCTGTTCAAAATGATATGGAAATAGTGAATCTTAAATGTGTGCTCATAGTCAATCCTCGGATCGAACTCCGATCTAAAGTAGGATGTTACGGGGTAGGAATAATAATTAATGGAGTTGAGTTCTAGCGAACTTAATCGTCCTTAATACCCAAACCTTGGATGTTATCACAGGAATGGATTGGTTAACCGATCACAAAGCGATATTGGACTGCGGAAAAGAGTCATATCGGTCGAGCCGGATGGAAAGAAAATTGAGTTTGAAGCGAAACCGATCTGAGATGGACAATTGATGGTCAACGGCATGAAGGCTATCGACAGAGGAAGTCTCCATAGTCAATGAATATCCGGATGTTTTCCCGGAAGATTTACGGAATGCGCGGATAGAGATATCGAGTTCGTGATAGAACTAGTCGAGGACAGCTCAATAGCTAAGAGACCTTACAGGATGTCCACGGAGGAATTGGTGGAAATGAAGAAGCAAATTGAAGAAGCTGGCTGGAAAAGGGATTTATAAGACCTAGTTCATCGCCATGGGGAGCACTGTCTTATTCGTTAAGAAGAAGGGCGGAAGTTTGAGGATGTGTATAGACTATCGTGCACTCAATGATGTGACGATAAAGAATAAGTATCCGCTACCGGGATCGATGATTTGTTTGACCGATTGAGAGGAAGCGGAGTATTCTCCAAAATTGATCTTGATCGGGATACCATCGGTGAAGATCCGATCGGAGGATATTCAAGAAGGCGCATTTTCGTCAAGATATGGACACTCTGAGTTCTGATGATGCCTTTTGGTCCGACAAATGCACCGGCATATTTCATGAACTTAATGAATAAGGTTTTATGGAAAACTTGGATAAGTTAGTCGTCGTATTCATAGATGACATCCTTATCTATTCCAAGGCGAGAGAAAAGCACGCCGAGCACTTGAGGCTAGTCCTTGAAAAGTTGAGGAACAACGGTTGTTTGCGAAATTTAGCAAATGTGATTTACGGAAAGATAAGGTGGAATTTCTTGGACACATAATGACAAAGCAGAAGGAGTTCTTTGTAGATCCAAAGAAAGTGGAAAGCGGTTTTACATTGGGAGCAGTAGAAGGCGGTAACCCAAATCCGTAGTTTCCTTGGAATGGCGGGTATTACCGTCGATTCATTGAAGGATTCTCTCGATTGCGAGACCTCTTACGCAATTGTTGAAAAAGAAAAGAAATTTTATGGACACCGAGTGTGAGAAGAATTTTGAGGAATTGAAAAGGAGGTTAACATCGGCACTTGTATTAGTTTTACGGGCGTTCACCAAGACTTTGACATCTATTGTGATGCATCGCGTCGGGGATTGGGATGCGTGTTGATGCAAAATAGGAAGGTAATTGCCTATGCATCGAGGCAATTGAGACCACATGAGGAGAACTATCCGACTCATGATTTAGAATTAGCTGTAGTAGTGCATGCACTAAAAATATGGCGTCATCATCTCATCGAAATAGATGTGAAGTATATCACGATCATAAAAGCCTTAAGTATATTTTCACACAAGTGACCTAAATATGAGGCAAAGAAGATGGTTAGAGTTAATCAAGGATTATAATGTGGGAATTCACTACCACGGGAAAGCCAGCGTGGTGGCGGGCCTGAGCGAAAGAACCACAGTGTAAATATCTTTGTTGGAAACAAGTCGAGCGAAATTGTGTAAGGATTTCGAAACTAGAATTGGAAATGGTACCAAAAGGATTCCTAGTAACCTTGGAAGTAAGACCTACCCTGGAAGATCAGATCAGGGAAGGGCAGAAAGATGATGATAAGATCAAAAGAATTAAGGGCAAAATGGATGAAGGCAAAGCAAAAGATTTTAAACTGGATGAACAAGGTACTATGTGGTTTAAAGAGCGCATTTGTGTTAGAACAAAAAGGAGTTGAAGCGATTAATTCAGGAGAGGCCCATGACTCCAAGTACTCAATTCATCCGGAAGTGCGAAAATGTATCAAGATTTGAAGGAAAAATTTTGGTGGCCAAGCATGAAGCGAGAAGTCGCGAATCGTTGCATTATGTGACATATGCCAAAGGGTCAAAGCTATGCACCAAAGGCAAGCGAGGCTATTACAACCCTTAAAGATACGAATGGAAATGGGAGGAAATTGGTATGGATTTTATAACGGATTGCCCGAGCATAAAGTGGATATGATTCCATATGGGTCATAGTAGATCGTTTAACTAAGGTGGCACATTTCATACCGATAAAGACCACTTATTAGGAGACCGGTTAGCGAACTTTATATGTCCGAATTGTGCATTTACATGGAGTGCGAAAAAGATAGTGTCGGACGGAGGTACCCAATTTACCTCCAGTTAAGGGTAAGCTTCATGAAGCAATGGGGACTCGTTTGAACTTGATCTGACATACCATCCATGACGGATGGACAAGCGAGAGAGTCAATCGGATATTGGAGGATATGTTGAGGGCATGTGCCTTAGCATATTCCACTTCATGGGACAAGTGTTTGCCTTATCTTTGAGTTTAGTTACAACAACGATTATCAAGCGAGCTTACAAATGTCTCCATTTGAAGCTCACGTATGGTAGGTCTGTCGAACACCATTGAATTGGAATGAGAGCGAGTGACGACATGTTTTGGACGGACATTCTTCAAGAAGCGGAAGCCACAGATCACCCCAGTCGGGAAAGATTGAAGATTGCACAATCCAGCAAAAGAGTTATCTTGACAACCGTCGCGAGGAACTAAGCTTTGAACAGAAGATTTTGTGTATCTTAGAGTAACACCACTCAAAAAGTCGAAGGTTCCATGCAAAGGAAGCTTACACCGGTATGTCGGACCATTCAAAATCTTGAGCCGCAAGGGTGAAGTTGCGTATCGATTAGAGTTACTGCCGTCTTTGGCGAGAGTGCATAGCGTATTCCATGTGTCTCAAGCGAAGAAGTGTCTTGATGCAGGAAGAGCAAACACCGTTAGAGACAATTGAGTGCAAGAAGATCGACTTACAAAGAACATCAGATGAAGATTACGGACATAATGGGCGGAGAGACAAGGAACAAGTCAACACGTTCTGCGAGTTGATGGAGCAACCATTCGGAAAGTGAAGCGGCGTGGGAGCGTGAAGAAGATCTGAAGAAGGAGTTCCTAACCTATTCACTGTAGACAACCACGAATCTCGGGGCGAGATTACATTAAGGAGGTTTGTAACACCTAATTTTTGCTCTAGTTTAAATTTTGAGAGTATTTTTGATTTTTGTGAATTCTTGAGAATTTATCGAAATTTATTTGGAATTACTCAAAACTAGCCTTCCTTGAAAACAATTAAATAATGTATAAGTTCTAGCAAAGTTTTATTGAAAATATTTTATTTGAGTTCCAAATATCTCAAGGTATTTTCTGGAATTTTCTAGAATTTTTACGCTATTTTAAAAGTCCCAAATGAATTAAATGAATTTCTAGAATTATTTTTATTGAAAAGGTTTTAAAAATGGCTATGAGCGATAATGGGCGAGCCCATTCTTGTCTTGCGCGCCGACCATCGCGCCGAAACCTAAGCGCCGCCCGGTGAACCGTTCGATCTTGATCGAGCGCTTGCGCGTGCCACGTCGTTTCGCGATGCGAGCCATCCGATCAATCGCGCGGGCGTCGAGATTGCGCCACGTCGATCGTCTGGCGAGATCACCGAGCTAACGCCGCCGGCCGTTACCGCTTGTTTCGCCACCGTAGCGCGCCGCGTCGAGGCCCTTAAAGTGCACCGAGTAGCGCGTCCCGCGAACTCTTCGCCGCGTCTTTTGACACCTTGCACGCACGCCAAGACCCTCTCTAGCGCTGAGCAGGCTCGCCGTAGTTGTTCCCTGCCTGCGCCCTTTGTTCTCCGTCGTTTGCGTCGCCGCGGTCCACTTCCGCCGTTGTTGAGGTCACCGGGTACCGATCTCGTCGAGGCGCGTCGAGCGCGCCACTTCTTCACGTCGGAAGCGCCCGCAGCGCCGCCGGCGTCCTCGTCTTCCTCGACTCGGCGACTGTTCCTTCGCGCGTCGTTGACCTCGCCAACTTCGCGGCCGTCCGATCCTCATCGCTCGGTTTTGGTGAGTCCACGTATCCACTTCTCATTTACGTTTGGATTAAATTATAGGCGTTAGATGCGTAATGTGCGGCGTAGATTAGATCTGGACATTAGGGCTATTAGTAGATCTTGACCGTTAGATCGGGTTGAGCGGTAGAGATTAGATCTAGTCTCGTAACTTGGTTACATCTCGGTAGTTGGATCGTTAGTGTATGCATAGGATTGAGCCACGTCAAGCCGTGAATAGTGCGACTCCGTAACTGGCCGTCGGATCGGATATAAGCGGTTGAGTTGGATCTGGTTTTGCCCTAGGATCGCGCCGTCAGATTTGAGCGTCGCGGCGGTGGTAGCGCCGCACCTTCATCAATCGCACGTGGCGTGGTTGCTGACGAGGCGAGACCGAGATCGGCCGTTGCTTTGGGCGCGCGCGCTGCGTCGTCGTGCGCGTGGCTCTGAGTAAATCGGCGTCGCGCGTCGGTGCGGAATCAACCGTTGGATTTGGTGACCATTGGATGTGCGGCAGCGTGGGCGTGGAGCGAGCGTCGCCGCTGGATGCGTGGTGGCCGCTGGATGCGACAGCGTGTCGCGCGCATCTCGGTCTTGGCTGCGGTGCGCGTGAGGATCGACCGTCGGTTTTAGCGAGCGGTGCGGATTTTGCCGCGATGTCGCAGCATTACGTGAACCAAGTCCACGCTAGACCGAGCCGAGCCGTGAACCCGGTCCATAGACGAGCGGCGTGGCGGCCTGCAGGCGTGCCGCGTCGTCGTCTTGGCGTCATCGCGGCGTCATAAATATTTTCATATATAAAAATATTTGGACGGAAATTCATTTCGGTGCTGACGTCATCATGAGGCATGCTGACGTCATAAATGCAATTTCAAGTATAAAAATAATTTGGAAAAATCGGATTTTCTAATTTGGTATTTTGATTTTATTCAAAACTTCAAATGACTATAACTTTTGCATTTTAACTCGGTTTGGGTGATTCAAATTTCTAAAAATTCATAAAATTGTGATCTATTTAATGATGAATTTTATTTGAATTTTTGAGATTATCTAGTCGTCTGTATTAGCTATTTATTGCATATTTTATTTGAGCAGCGTGAGCGCAAATTTCTGGAAGGTTTGAAGAAGAATTAAGTCGCTCAAGACCAAGCTTGAACACGACCGCAGCTCTTTGAAGGCAAGTGATGCTTTGATCATTTTGATCCCAGATTTTAAAATGTAATTTATGCTTTGAAACTATGCATGCTAATTATTTAAAATGAATTTAAATTAATTTGGGATAATGTAGTTAATCAACCCATTTTGTTATGCCACCTTGAATTATTAATTGTATGCCTAGATCATTGTCACCCTAAGTTTTGATTATATTAGTTGGATGTTAATATTGTGCCAACACGGGAGGCTAGGCCGTGAGTAGATGCTTAGCCTTACAGCGAATCATGAATGATCTTTGGAAAAATGCTACAATATTGATTAAAGACATATTGAATGTATTTTGAAAAGTGGTGTGATGATGCCACATGTTGAGATTGAGTCTGACAACTTTGTGTGGTTCCGCACCGATATTGAGTTATTCTTGGCATGTGTTGCACAATAATCAAGCTGGGTGGAAAATGATTTAGGCTGGGGCAAGTGGCAAGAGGTGTGTGCGGCAGTGGGCTGTGTGGCATTGGGTTGTTGAGTGATGTGAGTCCATGTGCCACATTGGGCGTGTGCCCTTTGTTGAGTGTTGAAAGTCTTGCCTTGGTGATTAAGGACTTCACCTTGCAAGCCTTTGATGCGAGTCAACCGTACAACCACATGTCGACATGGGACAGACCTAGTTGACTAGGGTTACGATATCTTTCCTCGATACCTCGGGGTGACGATACGGGGTGTATCTGTATGGGGGCGTACGTGCTACGGCTTGGTGCCCATCCAGCGGTGATTGGCGGTCCTATACTTGGCTCTGTGTGAGGGAAGTGATAGTGAAGGCAATCTGGGAGAGGTTCTTTAGTTAAGGTAGAAGTTCTGAAAAGCTTTGTTGCGGACAATCACTGTGTGGTGGCGGTGTATCTTGTGGGTAAAGTGTACAACCTCTGCAGAGTGTCAAAACTATTGAATAGCCGTGCTCACGGTATTGAGCATTGCTCGGGATTACTGATCAAGGGTAGTTTTCATAAACAAAACATGGAAGGGTGGTGTGTGCGGTGTTGGAAATGAACTGATAAAGGTGTGTCTGAGAATCTTGAAGAAAAACCATTTGAAATTAGTATTACTTATATACATTTCTTTGCTTTAATCTAAACAAGATACTAGTTTAAAAATCTTTGCTTGATGCAAAAAGAATCAATTAAGCCAATCCATTGGAATAAGCTTTGCATATAGTAATAGTCTTGCATTACATGCATTACTTGTTGAGTGCCTTGTGTACTCACCCCACCTTGCTTATCAACCCCAACATCGGTGGAGGAGACTACACGGTATGGGAGGAGAATGCGTCGAGGACACGAGCAACTAGGGGCAAGCCCAATCGGTTGCTGTGGCAAGATGGAGGCTTCCACGACTTTTTATGTTCATTGCTATTTCTTTGTTTTGAATAATGTAAGCCTGCGTGGTGACTTATCTGTAAGGAGACCATAAGGTTGTACAACTCGTTTTATATACATGTTTGCACTATTTATTCTTATATCCTTGTGATTATGCATGATGTGCAACCACAGTATGATGTGTGTGCTAAGCGTGATCACGGGTCGCATGAGAATACCGAGAGGTCGGATTTGCGATTCGGGTCCCGACAAGAGGACTTCCATCTGTGCATACTCGAGCGGTGACTACGAGTGCTCCTGCCCGGAAACCACGCTGCTCTTGCACTGCCGTGCTATGCGTCATTACGCATGACAGCGAGACGCATCAATCATGTCGTCCATACATCTCCCCCTACTACTACAAGCAAAGTTTTCTCAACACGTGGCATCACGAGGTATACGGATACCGAGTGGATGAATCGTTCACAACAGCCCCCGTATGGACCATCGATGGGTACCGGACATCCGAATGTTGAAGCTGAAGGTCGGGCGTCGAAGGACACGGTGTATTCGGAACGATATGGACGAGTTCGAAGCGCGTCGCAACCGCAGATAATGTAATTTTCGATGTTGTTCCAATCATTTAATTTACGATGTACCAGTGAACTATTGTTCCAATCATGTAATTTTCGATGTACCAGTTAATTGCTATGAGGATAATGTAATTTTCGACGTTGTGTGCTTCATCGAACATGTCTTCATCTTTAGTATGTTTGTAACATGAGATTCTTTTAGCTTTCTGGACTTCCGTTGTATCATTTGTTGAATATGCTACATTTCGTTATTTTGCATTTAATTTTGTGTACACATGTAATTACTGACAAATTTGTTGTATTTGCTTTGTAACAGGCGACGATGGCGCAACCTTGCCCTGAGCTGCTAGACACGACCGTGGATGCGAGCCACTGGTCTAGGTACTCCGCAGAGGAGAACCAACAGCTAGGGACACTCCGGCCTCGGGTGCCCAACGAGCTGCTTCGCATTGACCCACGCTGGGTTCCACGGTAAGCTGCCAACGCTCGCACTCTTGTATATACATGTACTTACCTGTGAATGCTATTTTAACGACGCGAGACACTACATGCAAAGGTTGCGGCGGTAGCTCGCTTGCTCTCTGTAGGATGGTGGAGCGAGTTCTTGCCCGTTAGAGGCGGCGGTCCCACGGTTCAGGTACGACCGATCCCTGCTGGCCGCACTCGTGGACCGGTGGAGACCAGAGACGCACACGTTCCACCTTCCCTGCGGAGAGACGGCTCCGACGCTGCAGGACATGTCCTACCTCCTAGGACTCCCTTGTGCGGGTCCCGCAGTTGTACCGCACGACGCCTCCGTCACGTGGCATGCAGAGTTGTCTGCGCGGTTCGCCGAGGTACAGCGGCACCCTCGGGCAGCACCCTACCACCCCGAGGCGGGGGTGGCGGCACCGACCGGCGAAGCGGCGTGTGGCGCCGATTCCACGGTTAGTACCTCTTTCGTTGCAAGTTAACAGAGAACCGCTAAGTTGCAGGTAATGTTTGTGCCAAATGCTGCAGGCAGAGCTGCTCCACCCGCACGTCGAGGAGGAGGACGTGGCCCACCATCTGGAGGCATACCTCCTGTTGCTGTCCAGTTGGGTGATGTTCCCGTCCTACTACGGGAACACGGTGGACCAGCACCTGATCGAGTATGCCCAGCACATCGCTGACACCCCGGTTGGTGAGGTAAGACACTCTGTTGAAATCTCCTCCGTACATGACATGTCTAACTTCCTCATTGTGAATAGATGTTGCAGTGGTCGTGGGCCTCTACTGTGCTTGCGGCGACGTACAGAGGGTTGTGCGACGCCGTCTCTCAGGTGGACCAGGACGCGACGATGTCGGGTTGTGTCCTCTTGCTCGATTGTAGTCTGAGCGCTTCTCCATCGCGAGGCTCTTTGTTGACATCGTGCCATAACCACGGGACACACGGAGCGACCGGTGGGTGGCCCACCATGGGCCATTACTGGGCCCGACGACAGGTATGGGCCCTCGTATCTTTTTCCGCACTTACGCACTTCCATAACCTTCGCCATTTCTTATTTCCTCGCAGCGGACGTACGCGCACCGATAGGTGAGGAGGTCATACCTCGAGTTCGTTCGGGAGTTCGACCGCCTCCACGACGAGGACGTGCGGTGGACACCATACAGCGCGTACGACGTCCACGCCCGAGCACCTTACGGGGTCTCCGTGCTTTGCACGTGAGATGAGCCATTCTAGCTCACCCGTAAGGTTCTCGTCTTCAACCTGTGTGTCGAGGAGTACTCGCTGCACCGAGTGCTACGGCAGTTCGGCTTGTTGTAGTCCTTTCCCTTGTCGCCTCGTCACGTTGTCGCACGTGGAGCTCACAGGTACGTCTCCTGATCCTAGTACTCCTCATTTATACAGAATGAATGTTGTATGTACTTCCTGTTTTTGCATTGCAGGATGAGACGGATGGGTGTTGTAGCGGGCACTCAGTTCACGCACCTTATGCAGCCATGGGCGGTGCAGTGGGACGCCGCACTCGACGAGAGGGTCACTAAGACCCGGTCGTACGACTATGACATGTACAATGAATACATGGAGTGGTTCGCCCCGCGGACTCGCCTCAGGGTGGGGTACACACCAGTACCGTATGTCGCACGGCAGACATCGGTGACGGACATGTACCCTTCATAGATGTCCTAGAGGGACAGCTACGTGGTAAGTGTCACAATCGAAGCTACATGGGTACATCTTTTTCATGTAAATTACTTAATATCGATCGGCTTTACATGCGGTACATCTCGCGATGGAGGTGGATGTGGAGGCTACGTCCATCTTTGGGCGTGTCCGGCGGGCATACGGTGACCACCGGCGAGATTGAGGCATCTTACGAGCGGATCGTCGATAGAAGCGGCGATGGGTTCGTCTTGCCACTGCCGAAGCGCGAGCGTTAGCGGGCGCTTGCGCACCACGTCCTCGCGAGCGGCACCTCGCCTGTCTTTGGTGGTCTCGTTATGCTCCCACGCGGCGGCGGTGGGGGCAAGTGGGCCGAGGAGGCTCGCCGTCCTGTCGCCCTACCCCGCCGGTTCCTCGTTACGCCCCACGCAGCAGCAATGGGGGCGATGGAGAGAGGCTCCCTCGTCGTCGCGCCCACGGAGACCCGGGGTGGTTTCGACGACCCTGCGGACGTCGAGCTCGACCTAGAGGAGTACTTGTCGACCGACTACCTCGCCCCCTCTCAACTCTCGGGAGCGCCGCCCCAAGACATGCCCGGGTCGCCGCCACACCACTCTACCCCTGCGCCATAGGGCCGGCCTAGGAGGGACGTTCGTCCGCCCTCGCCACTCACGTACCCCACGGGCCAGATCAGGAAGCGTGGCCGTGATAGACTAGTTGTACAGACGTATTTTTGTAATGCCTTTATGTTCATCACCATATTGTATAACTGTCTAAGTTAGTAACATGAGTGCCTTATCACTTTAAATTGTGGAAATCCATGTATGTTTTATTAATTGTGCTGTCATCGCTTTGACTTTGTCACACGACGTGACAACACAACAACGGTTGGGTGCACCTATCGCCCTACATAGGGGCGGTCGCCTCTGATTGGGCGATCGCTCTATATCCTGGCGATATCTGCCCTTTATAACATTCGTTCTCGCTCATGGTCTCGCAAAGACAGCAACAAAAGAGGAAGAAAGAATAGAAAGAGGAGGGAAGGAGGGAGAAAAAAAAATAAGTACAGGACCAATCGAAAATGCCGAGGCGTGCAAGTGGAAGGGGAAAGGGGAAAGCAAAGGAAGAAGGAAGTGCATGCCCGCGCAATTTAGCATACCAAGATCTCTTCCTACCTCGTGGAGCTGTAGCACCGATGTGTATGTGCGAAGATCCTTGCGGGCTTGTCCGTTCTTGGGAAATTCCAACTTGGAAGAGGAGGTATTGGAAGTGCCGCAATTACGCCTTCGATCCGCCGGAGAAGAGCCTGAAGGATCGCCGCATGGTAAAAATCGTACGTGTTACGTAATATTTGTGAATGAAACTTTGCTAATTTATGTTTCGTGTAGTCACCTCCGTCACTATGTGAATTTGAGCAGTGGTTTGATACGGAGATCAACCCCGAAGACCAAAGGCTCCTTGATCAAGCCAACCGGCAGGAGGAGTTCACGCGGCAGCTTCAAGAGTAGCGCGATGCCGCACGCGAGGAGGCAGATAGGAAGGAAGCCGAGGAGAAGGAGGCCGAGAGAGAGAGAGGAAACGAGAGAGGGCGCGGCGTGCCAGAGAAGCTCCACCGGAGGCATGGGCAAATGGGAAGTGGCCTCAAAGCACTTAGTAGACGTCTCGTTTTAACTATTATTTTCCTTGTCTGTGGTACTCCTTTCAATTTTAAGCCATAATAAAGAGTGTGGCCTACCTTATTTTCTGCAGTAACTTCTGATTTGTTAATCGACTGCTCTCTAACCTCCCTCTCACCCTCGTTCCGCAATACTTACGGTCATTGCACTAACACAATTTGGATGCAACGCAAGGTGTAAATAAAATATTTTCCCACCATATGGTAGTGCATATATCGAAGAGCAATTCTGGCCCGTTCTCCCTACAAATTACATTTGAACATGATATTTCACGGGCTACCGAAAAGGCTTAAGCGTCTCATTGTTGCCTCGACCATAATACTTTGGGTTATTGCACTGGCAGAATTAGTATGCAAAGCAAGGTGTAAATAAAATATTTTCCCACCATATGGTACTGCATATATCAAAGAGCAAATTTGGCCCGTTCTCCCAACAAATTACATTTAAAAATGATATTTCACGGGCTGCCACAAAGGCTTAAGTGTGTCATGCAAGTGAGGCTACTTACAGTCATTTGGTTTATTCAACCGAGTTCATTCCTAAATTTCTTTGAAAAAAGGGACACCTAACACCCTACGAACAAGACATATTTATTTCAGGATTTTCGAGCCATGGTTTGTATAGTTCGTTCATAATACACTAAATGGTCTTTACGTAAAATTGATTTATACAATTTAAATTTGCACGACACGTAGTACTTTTCACAATATAATGCAAATCCTTATATATTAATTAATGTTTTAAAATTTATCTTGTTCTAGTTGGACCTTCCTAGTAATGTGACTGCCCCTAATCGCCTGTTGGTCGGTACCGACGACATTTAACGGTAGTTCCCGATATTTTAATAGCCCTAATATACCATGCGCATGGGATCAGTGCATGGCGCACGTCGGATGTAGTCGGGCGCAGCGGTAGCGTGTGCGTGACTGACAAGATAAATGCTCGCTAAGAGGTATAAAGTATTTAAAGATATAAAACGTAGCGTGTGCGTAACTGACGGCCATTTTCGTTAAAATTTATTTCTTATCAATACTAAGAGGTATCAAGTATTTAAAGATATAAAATATTAAAGTACATCAGTACTATGACCATTTTCGTTATTTTTCTCCATTTGATTATTCTAAAAAAAAAGAAATTAGGAATTAAAATTACACAAAAAGCTGCGGTCGCCTAGTGCAGGCGATTTACGCCTGTAGATTAACGGACCGTCACTGGTAGATGACGATTGCTCGTACATGGGGCGATCGCCCCATGTACGGGCGACCAGCGCCTACTTTCGCAAATTCTAAACCCTAACGCCTACTTTTGAAAAAAAGAATAAAAAAATATTAAAGAAAAAAATCCGCAATCCACTACTACGTAAAAGGATATCACAGACGGTTCAAAAATATCATCATAAATAATTTTCTAAACCATGTGTAAACATGTGCCAGTGATAATACGACGCATCATAGATGATTTCTGAACTGTTTGTGAAATACCTATCACAGACGGTTCTTATCACAGACCATTTGTATCAAGAATCGTATGTGATAATAAGCTATCACAGACAGTTTGTATCAAGAACCATCTGTGATCCACATTTGTCTCTGTCTCGGGATAACTTCCATGATTAATATTTGTTATTGGAAATTTTCTTCTCCTTAGATATTCTGCAACAACATTTACAAGGTATGACTGGTTATAGATTTTGTAATTGAATATCTAAACATCCGAGTTATAGATTTTGTAATTGAATATCTAAACATCCGAGAAGCTTCGAGGCACAGCTTGTCTGATTAGGATCGTCTTAAAGTATGAACCTTTGTTGAACTTTCATTTACTTTCTTATTCTAACGCTAATGGGTTCCAGGGAAAAATCCAATTTCCATCCACAGTTCATCCTAAATGTTGTCATGCTCTGATTTATCTTTCATTTCATCCTCATCCCCGAATGAGAATATCATAGGCAGGCTATTTTCACTCTAGTCTTGTGCAAGAATAGAATCATTTTGATGGCTCTCTATTTAATGAAATAGAACCATTAAAATGATCCTGTTTCTGCATAAGACCAGAGTGAAAATAGACTACCTATGGTATTCTTATTCGGCGATGAGGATAAAGCGGAAGATAAATCAAAGCATGATAACTTTCAGGACGAACTGTGAAAGGCGTTAGATTTTGCCTTGGAATCCATCAACATTAGAATAAGGAAGTAAATGAAAGTGCTACAAAGGTTCATACTTTAAGACAATCTTGATCAGGACAAGCTGTGCCTCGAAGCATCTCGGATGTTTAGATATTTAATTACAAAATTTATAACTGGTTGTGCCATATAATTGTCGTTGCGAAAATATCTAAGCACAAGAAAATTTTCAACAACAAATACTAATAATAGAAGTTCTTCTAAGAGAGGAAGAAATAAATATGGATCAAGATGAGCAAATATTAAGGATAATTCAGTATACCAATGAAATGTTTATGACTTATGAAGTTTACCACAGCCATATGCATATCAATAAACAAAAGGTACTTTCAAGTGACAATACATTGAGAAGATATGATAGCACAAAGATCAGCAAGTATACATTAGGAAACAACATTATTTGATAGATCAAGACAAGTGTAGTGACCCCCATTTTCGCATAAATGCAAAAATGGAAATCTCATGTGCAATGTGTACTAGTCCCATGATCAGCGGCTAGTACGCACATTTACAATATTGATGTCACATCCATACATAATGTACATATATTTTATTAAGTAAACTCTGGCTTACAAACCAAAAGTACATAATTGTTGCAGCGGAAAAACCAAAAGACTTGTAGTTTGCCCAATACTCCCACAGGCAACTAACAAGGTACAACCCTAGAAAAATTCATCATCATTTCCGAATCCTGCGTTGAAATAAATATCGCAAGGGTATTCTAATTCTTCTCCTAAAAAAACAACAATAGCAAGTTGAGTACTTTACGTACTCGCAAGACTTGTTCAAAACCTATAATATATGCAGGCTTAAATCAAAAGAAAGGCTACTATAGTTAATTTGCATAAAGCCAATTTGAATTGTAAATACTGAATGGTAGATTACAAATGAAATTTCAGTAAAAGCAATTTGACAGGTTAATAAAATAACAGTAAATGAGCATAAGTAATTGAATTCGCGAGCCATTTGAGCGCGATTTTCACAATGAACCATTCCCTGCCAACACATAACCATTCATCCAATAATCCAATCCTGTCATCATCATTCCTTGCCAACACGTGGCAAAGAAAATGAAACCAAGCCCTTTTTAAAATAGCAAAACATTTAACTAGTGCCAGTTCACCAAGTTTCCCATGACCGAGGGGACGGCTAATCGATTAGATTTACACTCTGTAGAGCTGTACAGCTTTACCCACAAGTCATGACCTTTTCTTTTTGCCGCATGCACCATTGGCGTGTGGCCAGAATGTTCATGACGAAAACCTTTACATTACCTAGGTTAACTTTGCCCCAGCACGGTGATGTAAAACTCATACTATGCAGCAGAAGATGTGTGTATCTAGTACGACAAAAGGGTGACACACCATTGTCCCACTTCTCTGTAAGGACCCGAATCCACTGATTCGAACCCACTGTGTTTACCGCACTATTCCCAGGATCAACGCTAGTGCACACAGCTTAACATTGGTACATATCACATCATACTCAACGATAATAGAATAATAGTTCATTCATTGATATAACTAAAGGTATGATCTTATGACCAACTTACATTATTAAGCCACGCAGGGCAAGACTGAAAATATAATTAATGATTAAGCGTGGAAAATAAGCGTAGATAGCTCATCAGTTCACCACAGGCAACCGACAAGGCTCGGACCCTAATGACTCGTGTCTTCCTGGACTTCATCAACTGTTGATTATTGTTGTTTGGCAAGGGTGAGTACTTAAAGCACTCAACAAGTTGTGCACAGAATGCAATTCTATGTATCTATATGTAAGGCTTATTCCAATGGATAGGCTATCATGGCTATTTTGCAATAAGCAGCATTTATGAACAAATACAGTAAATAGATTGTAAAGAATGTAAAACAAGTAACAATAGTAAATAAATTCAGGATTTCTCAAGTAAACCAAGTTTCCAATTCTAAGTCAAATTCCATCTTCCATATGGCATTCCGCCATCCCAACCATGTTGTCCAATTAATTAAGCTAACCCTTAACTGTAATTCCCAAGCATTGCTCAATACCACGAGCACGGCTATCCGAATAGTTTCACACTCTGCAGAGGTTATGCACTTTACCCACGTGATACAACCAAACACCACCAAGGCGAGTGATTATAACAAAGCCTTTACAATGCTCTGGCTTAACCCGATACTATCCGCTAAGGTTTCAACACTGGTGGGACTGGTTACCACATCCAGGGCCCCCCTCTTGCGCCATGTGAATTACACCATAACTCGGGAACTCACACCGACCACGATAGTACCAAAATTAAGACATTGCAATTTACTCAGCTAGGCTGGCCCATACCAGACATGTGGTTGCATGATTGACTCAGGTCAAAGGCTTGCAAGGTTAAGTCCTTAGTGTGATCAAGGTAAGACATCCACATACCCTCTGCCCATCGGGCCCACCTTGGCCTCCTCGCCCCTTGCCACTTGCCCCAATCTAAATTATCATCACCCAGTTGATTACCAAGCACCACGTGCCATCAACAATTCAACATCGTTGCGTGACATGACTCGTCACAACAACTCAATCTCATCGTGTGATCCTACATGACACACAAGTTCATAATATCGTTCCATATTCCATTAACCAAGATTAATTATCAATGATTCTGATACATGTGATGATGTGGCACGACTAAGCAACTAATACGGTCTAAACCTCCAATGTTGATCATAATTACTAATCAACTATATCAAACCAATCTAGGGTGACAATGGATCATGGCATACAATGACAAGGTAGGGTGTAGATCAATCTGGTATATTAGCTAATCCCAATCTAATTTGAAACAATTGTATATTTGAAACATATGCAATAGGGTAAAACAAATATAGCAATTTTATAAACATGGGTTCAACATGATCAAAGCACAACTTGCCTTGGAATAGGTCTGATCTGGTTCGGAACTTGCTCTTGAGTTGCTTGATCTTCCTCGAGCGTCGCACAATTCAACGTCTCACAGCGCTGCAGAAGGAGAAAAGCAAATAAATACCAAAACAGAGAGAAATTGAACTCCAAAAATCAAATAAAACTCACCATTAAATATATCTCAATTTTACAAATTTTTAGAAATTTGAATCACTCAAATCCGAGTTAAATTGCAAAAGATATAGCCTTTTGAAGTTTGAAATAAATACTGAAATCAGAAAATCAGAAATTCGGAATTAACAGATTTATTTTTAAAACGAAAACTGATTTATTGCGTCATCATGACGCCAGCGCTGAACCGGACCAAACAGAAGCCGACGCGTATCTTCGGCGTATGGAGTGAGTCCACGACCAGCGCCACCCACGGTGGACTCGGCTCCGCGGCGCCGGGCCTGCGCGCGACACGCGGCGCAATCTGGTTAGTCACTCGCGCGGTTCAATCTGGTCCGCAGAAACACGATCGGATGGCTAGCGATCTCGCACGACGCGGCAACGCATCAACCAACCGATCTAGATCGGCGGTCCGCAGCGCTTCCACGCGACAAGACACGCGGCACGATCTCACCTCTCGCTACGGATCGGACGGTCGAAAGCTTCCTGGCGCCGATGGTGGCACGGCGGTGTTTCTTGGCCGGGCTTGAGAGCGATGACCTCGATGACGGCGTTCGGCGATTTAAAGCAATGACACGGCTTCCGCGGGTCCGACGCGTCGAGGTATGGGGATTTCCGATCTGGAGACGGCGCGGCTCGGGCGAACGGCGACGGAAAGCGAGCGAAGACCGCGGCGAAGGCTTCGACTCGCGAGCTTCTACGCGAACGGGCGGCGGCTGGGGCCGGGATTGCGCGACGCGCGGCGCGAGGTGAGGAATTCAACACCAGCGTCGCGCGCTTAAATAGCGGACGGAGGCGTGCAAAGCCGGACTCGAGGGCGGCTCGGCGGCGTACTCGGCGCGCGACGGAGAGGTGGCGTGGCTGCATCAAGCGCTTCCACGCGGCGCTCATCGAATGGCTCCGGACGATCGACTACGCGGCAAAACGCACACTGGTTGGATCTCGATCAACGGTTGTCCGCGATGGATCCTAGGGTTTGTGACGACGGGCGACTTGGGCGCCCGGCGGATCTCAGCGCATGATTGGGCTCGCCCAATCTGCTCAAAAGATTTTAAAACTTTAATAATTAAAATAATTCTAGAAATTCATTTAATTGGTTTTAGGCAAATAAAATAATCAGGAAAAATCCAAGAAAAATCTCAGAAATACTTTGAGACATTTTAAACTCAAATAAAATATTTCTGGCAAAACTTTATTTTAACTTTGCACAGATTTAAATAGATTTGAATAAAAAGCAATAAACTTGAAATAAGAATTAATTCAAATAAATCCAGAAAAATCCAAATAAATTCCAGAAAATCACAAATGCACATTTAAGCAATAAAAACTTAATTAAACCAAATTTTTGGGATGTTACATTCTCCCCATGACAGTAGCAGAAGATATGTGTATTAATACGACAAATGGTGGTACACCAAATTGTCCCACTTCTCCCCATAGCATGGCGTACACACCGCTTCGGCCTACCAATGTGCAAAATTAAACTAGACAACTTAATTGGTTTAAGGCTGCCCCATCCCAGCACTTGTGGTTGTACGGATTTTTCTTGGATCAGACAACACTACGTTCGGTCCTTAATCCGACATGGGCGATACTTCACCCTACACTACGTGCATTTCCATCTGCACAACCGGCTATTGCCAATAATCACCCGCATCAAAAACATAGATTTATTTTTGGGTTTTTAAGAAATTACCATTGTTCCCATTAACCATCATCATGTCTCAATAATTCCAATGATTAGTTTATCCAATTTGTTCATCCCAAATCTAAAGTATGTCTAAGCATGATTATTACATCGTATATACCCATGTTGACATTATGAATCGTCTAACCTTATTCTAGGGTTATCAAGGTTCACATGTCAATACTTATCAAGGAAGTTTCATGAGACAACAGGTATATTTACCAGTACCACAATATAGCGAATTTACAGAAAATACGTGCATGCATAAATTGATTTGGTAAAACAAAGTGAAAATTAAATACTGGGATCAATATGATCAACGGCGGTGCTTGCCTTGCTGACTGTCATCAAAGTTGATCTCAAGGTCGTCAGTGTTCGTATCTGAGACGTCGGGTTCTACATGCTGTTTGACGATAAGAAAGCAGATAACAAACTTTAATAATGACTGAAGAAATCAGATAAAAAATCAAATAGAGACTTGCTTAAGAAGACATATGTGATTTAGGGCTAGGTTCTTATGATTTATGTATCCACTTCTTAGACTGTCTTTATTTTTATATTATTAGTAGTTTCTAAGTTAAGTGGTATCATAACTTCTTATTTTTATAGATCAGTCTTATTTATTTTACGAATTCAAGATGCTAAAAGCATGTGTTCTTGTGCTTATATTTTAGAATTCTAGATACTAAAATTATTTGGATTAATAGGATTAAAACATTAGTCACCTTGTTAAGTGTTATGTATGATTAGTACTTAATCCTTAACTGACTTTGCATAAGAATTTGTTTTGACTAGATCTGTTAGGTTGGGCTATGGGCTACATATTCTGGTTTTTAAGAAGGTTTTGGTGAAACAAATATCTTAAGTATTAATCTTTCTATTATTACTAAGTTTGTTTACTTGCAGAACGGATTTCTGATATCATAATGCCTAGGGTCATTTGGGTGACAGAATTTATATGCAAAACATGAGGAAACAAGATTATTTCTTCATAAAAAGGTAGTCTATACTTTGGGGAGCAATCCTAAGCTGATTTCATAAATTTTAGGATTTAGACGAGATGTTTTATTCATTGCTGAAATAGCTTAAATGGTATTAAGGTTTATGATGACCATAACACTTAAGGGTATTGAGCTAGCGAGATTCAGATGCAAAACAAATTGTAAAAAGAATATTTTTCCAGATTATGGTAGATCATATCTCATGGATCATTTCTGGGCTATTCTTCATAAAATTTGCATTTAGAAGAGTTGTTTTATGAGCTGCCGAAAATGCTTAAGTGTTTTTGAAAAAATAATACTAAGGTTATTTTGCTATCAAGATATATATGCAAATCATGATTAAATGAGATTCTTTCATCATAATATGATAGTATGTACATTGAAGAGTGTCGACGATCGGGACCGTCGACAGCAAAGAAAGAGGGTGAAGGGTAGTACGGAGGGAAGCCCGAGCTCGCTTCGTCCGGAGGTACCCTCGGCGAGGCGTCTTGAGCAGAAGTCAAGCACAATCAAACAGGGGACACGAGATTTATACTGGTTCAGGCCGAACGTCCCTACTCCAGTTCGGATGATGGTACTGTATTGCCCTCAATGCCGATGGCTGCCCGGCCTTTACAAATGAGAGCTATGGGTTTCAATATGAGAGTGCCGGAGCCTAGTTCGTGGAGGTGTAGTGAGAAAGAAGAAGAGCCCCCCTTCCAGAGGGCCCTACCCTCCCTTATACGGCCGAAAGGGGCAGGTTACATTGGGGATTGGGAGCCGAGAGGAGAAGGGGTTCCTGTCAGAAAACATTCGTCTTGGTGACTAGCCTTGTCTGGCCTTGCCCACGCTGGGTTAGTAGACTCTCCGAGCAAAGCAGGTCGCTGCTTCTTCGGGAAACAGCACACACTCTCTCTGTGGTTTTGTCGGATGATGACGTTGTTATGCGTGGTTGTTGCCACGCTCGGGTGAGTGGACTCCCATCTTTGACTGCGATTGGATGATGGGACCGAGGCTTTGACTTTGGCGACCTTCGTGCTGCCTTGGGAATGAGCCACTTGCTTTTGTGCAGTCGCTTCAGGCGGTCGCGATCGTTGGACACGTGGTTAAAGGTCAGCGGAGGGCCCGATGCTCGACCCTTGGCGGAGACCGGGATCGGGCTGGTCGGAGGTCGGGGGAGCCCGGTCTGTGATGAAGGTCGAACGCCCCGCTAGGTCGGGAAAGAGCCCGAGGTGGTCGGCTAGGTCGGGGAAGAGCTCCTTCATGGCCTTGCGGGACCTTTGGTCGGAGCCTGGCACGGAACAGTCCGATTGGTGCTCCGGACTGGCGGTTCGGGGACGTCTCCGCCCGAGCTAGGGAACAGTCCCCCAATCTTAGAGGAGGGCTGCTCAAAGCCCCCCCAGGAGGGCCACGTGTCAGGGTGGCCGATCACCGACAACCAGCTCCCAAGGCTCAAGAAGCGGTCTGAGACTTATAGGCGCTCTTGAGTCTGAGGACTTTTTGGGATGGGATCGCTCCCCCCTTCGGTCGGGCTCGAGGTTTCTTGGGCTCACCTTCAGACCCAGAGAATGCCTCCCCGGGGCGCACACTTGGATCCCGGCATCTTGATTTCCCAGGTGGGCTCAGAAGGCCCGGGAGCCTCGTGGATAGGGAAGTTGGAGGGATGTGATCTGGCGGATGTGTGGATCGACGCGCCCGTACGGGGGTTTTGAAGGGGCCCTGGCGCCTCGGCTACTGCCCACCGGCTACGGGCGCGCCTTTTGAGGCGATGGTGACGCCGGTAGATGAGGCGTCTTTAAAAGCCGGAGGGGTCTCTTCCTTCAGGGTTTCTCTTCCCATTGCTCGTGCTCTTGCCTTCTTCTTCCTTGTCCTTCCGTGACCACGCCTTCTAGCTTTTGCTTGCGATCTTGTACCCCCCCTCGACCTCGACCTCATGGCGAAGTTCGGGAGGAGCACGCTCACTGCAGAGCGGATGAAGGAGATGGAATCCTTGGGGCTTCTGGACCCATTCACCTGGCGCCTTCCGTCCGGGGAGAGCGTGCCGCGACCTCGGGACGACGAGATCGTGAGCACGGAGCAGTACATGCTCTTCGGGCTGCGAACCCCGGAGAGCGATTTCTTGGCTGCGGTCCTTGCACAGTGCGAGATCGAGCTCGTGAACCTGGTACCGAACTCCCTTCTTCTCCTTTCCATTTTCGCACATCTTTGCGAGGGGTTCTTGGGCGTCCTTCCCACCCCCTCATTTTTCTTCCACTTTTACTCTTTGTCCCCGCACCGCGAAGGATCCCGTTGTCGGGTGCCTTTACTTTCAGGTGCGGGCAGGGCTCCCTTGTTCCTTCCTCCAAATCCCGACCCGGGACTCGCTCGGGCTGTGGACGGAGAAATGGTTCTATCTGAAGAAGGGCGAGGGGAGCGGGCTCGCCTACAACGGCACCACGGTCGAGGGAAAGCGAGAGGTCCCAGAGCCTGAGGATTCGGCGACCGACCAGGCGGCGATTGCCTTTATTCACATCTGCGCTATGTGGGGCCTCAAGGGGCAGGCAGTCGTTCACGACTTCTTGAGGAATCGGGTGCTTCCTCTCCGGAGGAGGTTGCACCCCTTTTTTGAGATCATCGGGAGGTGCGACGCCACCTGGGAAAGTCACGAGGGTAAGCGCCGTCCGACCTTAAGTCCTTTCGGGGTCTTGGTCGGAGTTCCCTCATTTCTTGATGCTCTCTTTCTGACCTTGCAGCCCCGAAGGCGGCTTGGATCGCCTCGAGGATGCAGGAGATCTTTGGGAAGGCCGCCATCGCTTCGACCTGCCGCGTGTCGTCCCAAGAACGTCTGGGCGAGCGGCGAGGTAATGGCCTTCCGCTTTGATTTTTTCCTTGGGGGCTCGGACTCAGATGCTCATCGTGATGAGCTTGTGCAAGCGACTAGGAGCTCGGGATCTGTGGCGGTACCGTTACCGCTCCATGGTCCGAACAAAGGCAAAAAGGGGGGTAAGAGACCGGCTCTTGACGCCCCGAAGCAAGTCGCCAAGAAGCCCCACGTCGAGTGGGGCGACCGGGTCGTGGTAAGTCTGAATGCCCCGAGTTCGGGAACATCCGAGCCCGAGCTCGCTTCCTTCATGCCGCCTTTTCGGTCCTTCCACTAATCCTTGCTTCTTTGCCGACCATGGGAGGCGCTACGCCGCAGGGCCTCGAACACGCGGCGGAGCCACGAGCTCCGGCTTTGAGCCCCCGGGGAGGGAGTCCTCCTGCTGTCGCCGCCGAGGAACCATCACGCCAGGTACGGCCTCCGTACATTTTTCGCCATCCCGCCCCGTCGCGGCGTTCGAGCGTCCGAGGGGCACCGACCTTTCCTGTGGTTCAGGGCGAGGTCGGGGAGGGCGACGACGTGGACGATTACCGCCTTGCGCCGCGACCCCGGATGCGGCGGATGTTGCTTGCCGTGTCCTCCGAGGAGGGCGAAGCGACCGAGGGAGGAGCGGTTGAGAGCGCCGCGGTTGAGGGCGCCGCGGCCGAGGGTGTTATCACCGTCGTGCCCCAGGTGGGGGCGTCGCCGGGGGTGGAGTCCTCAGAGAAGCGGATGGCCGAATCGCCCCCGGGGGGAGGTCCGACCAAAAAAGCGAGGTTGCCGCGCATCCGCTCGGCACGGTAAGTATCCCGTTCTGCTTCTTGGCTTTGTGGTGGTAGGGTCGACCGAGCACCCCCTGATAATTTGTTGCACGCAGCACCTACACCGGGGTGGTCGTGGCTGCAATCCATCGTCCGACCCCGGCACC
This sequence comes from Otatea glauca, assembly GCA_036346275.1. Taxonomy (NCBI): domain Eukaryota; kingdom Viridiplantae; phylum Streptophyta; class Magnoliopsida; order Poales; family Poaceae; genus Otatea; species Otatea glauca. The sequence goes on along the minus strand of CM070734.1, from coordinate 340,005 downwards.
CCCGACCAGGGCGGCCCCGACCTCGGCGCCCTCGACCGAGGGCGGCATTGTCGCCGCACCCTAGGTGGAGGAGTCCCCAACAGAGTCGGAGTCGCCGATGGAGCGAGCGACGACTTCTGAGCAGGCAGCCGAGCCAGGGCTCCTTCTTGCTATCGAGGGCAGCCATGGGATCCCCGAGCCGCTCGCTGGCCTAGAGGGTCCGGCCGCCGTTGCCCTAGCCGAAGCGGACCGCTCTGGGCCTTCGGGGGGTACCGATACCACCGCGGTGGCGGAGGTCGCCGAGGATCCGCCACGGACGAACGCCGGGATTCCGACGGCGCGTCGACCGCCCTCGGCCCGAGAGTCCGGTTAGCGAAGGTAAGCACGGTTGTGGTGACCTCTCCTTCTTTTCTCCCTTTTCCTTGTGATCGTAGTAAGTTTTCCTTTGCCCTTGTACGGTCTGCGGCTGATCTCTCGGGGGCACGACGTCATGCGTGACCATGTGCTCACCTTTCGGTCCCTATGCGGCGCCCTCGAAATCAACCAGAGGGACACCGCTGAGCTCAAAGCTGCTATGCTGCGCGGCCAGGAGGAAGTCTTGCGCCTGAAAGAGGCCCAGGCCCTCGAGATCGCGCGAGCCGTTGAGGTCGAGCGGGAGCGCGGGGCCCGGGAGGTCGAGCGGGAGTTAAACACCGCGAGGGACCTTCAGGCCATAGCACTCTCCAAGGCCATCGAGGAGGAGCGGAAGGGCACGGTGGTCGAGATCCAGCGCCTCGAGCTCGAGGTCTCCAACCTTCGATCAAAGGCGAGTCGCGCACGGCAAGGGGCTTCCTCCCGAGCTTGAGGCCAAAGCGGCGAGCTGAGAAGACAATTGCGGGATTGGGAGGCGAGACCCTTTGGAGCGGAAGCCAAGGCGTGAGGCGGAGGCGTGGCCGCGATCTTGAGGAGAAGTCGGCGAAAATAGCTCGAGCGGAAAGGGCGCCTTGGCCCGGCTCGGAGCGATCGTGGCCGGTCGATAAGGCGGCCGAGGTCATCGTGACTGCGGCGAGAGGTTCGACCTCGGCGGGAGAAACTTGCCCGAGATATGTCCTGTAAATTAAAGCAGCGGGATGAATTCGGAGGCGAAGGATTCCCCCTTGTAAAGAAAAATAACTTTTGCTAAGTCTTATAGAGTTGCGTTTCTTTGGAAGACTTAGCTCGTTTTTGGTTTGTGTCGCCTTTGTAGACTTTGCGTGGCTTGCTTCGTGGAAGGGTCCGATCAATCTTGGATCGTGGCGTGTAGTGAGCACGTTTCTGCGAGCTCGCAATGAGACTCACCGCCTTTCACTTGAACCACTCGATTCGGTGATCGAGTAAACCGATGGCGAGGTCGGTTTAACGAGGCCTCGCCCAAATCACTCGGGCTCGCACGACTTCGGATTGATATGTCTTGATCATTTGGCCACGAGAGAATTAATCGGCTTATCGCGGCGAGCTAACTTATTGCGGCGAGATCATCCCTGGCGGTAATCTTAAGAGTCGCGACCTTCGAGCGAGGAATGTCGCCGGGCCCGGGGCGCTACTTGAGGGCGTTCAATGTCGGCAGCACAGGGGAATAGCCGACTTACTTCGATAAGAATCGTTTTACCGCGGCCTTCGAGCTCGGGAATGCATCGGGCTCGGGATGCTGACATCCCTGAGGCGAACCTAGAGAATGTGGCCCCAACCGAGGCCTCGCCTGGCAGTACTCAGGTTTGGGCACAACTCGGACTGGCCGGCCTGGGGTAGCTCAGGCTCGGACCAGATTTAGGCCTCGGGTCTGACTCGGCGAGCTCGGAAATGCATCAAGCTCGGCAAGGCCCCCTTAGAGGGTGGTTTAGAAATTCGAACCTGGCCACTCGGCCCCGGAGGAAAGGTCGGCTTAGTGCGCAGGTGTAACATCCCAAAATTTGAAGTTTTGGAATGTTTGAATTCAAAAATAAACCATTTGCATTTTCTTGAATTAATTCCAGCTTAATTTGATTTTTCTATAAATGAAAGGATTTAATTTGACTAAACTATTCATCAAACTAAAGAATTTCAGTTTTAGTTGGGTTCCTTGTGCTCCAAGGAATTTTCTGTATTTTGGGGATTTTTTGAATTTATTTGACATTTATTTGAATTTATTTGCATTTATTTGAATTTACGGATTTTCCTTAAATCGGAAAATGAATTTAATTTTCCAAAGCGCTGTCGGGCGAATCCTCTGCGGCCCACTTCTTTCCCCTCGGCTCGGCCCGATCGCTCCGCCTCGGCCCGGTCGCGCGCCGCATTCGGTCGACCACGCACCCGCCGTCGGATGGGCGGCGCGTGGGCGATTCTGATGTGGCCACGTCGTGCCCCGCGAAGCCCTAGTCGCCGCCGACACGGAGTCCCGCCGCCGCACGCCTTGGCGTCCGTGCCGCGTCCTTTGCACGTTCCCCGAGGCTATAAAAGCCATGCCGCGCGCCTCGAGGATCCTCTCCGCGCGCCTCTGCGCCCTCTTTCGCCGCCCGAGACCTCGTCCCGCCCGCCGCGATCTCGCCGGAGTCTGCGCCTCATCGAAGCCTTCCGCCGTCTTTTTCTTCGCGCGGTGCTCTCCGCCATCGCCGTTGGTCTCCCGAGTTCCCCACGTCGCCCCCTTCCCGCTCCACCTTGCCCCGCGCCCGATCCGGCCACCTTTCGCCGTGGGCCTCGTCTTCTTCCTCGCCTCGGTAAGCGCGCCGCCGCCTCGCCGTCGACCTCCAGCCGGCTGCGCTCGCCGTCCGATCTTCTACGGACGCTCATGATCGCCGCGTCACCTGCCGCAACATCGCTTCTGGCCGTCCGTCAGGCGAGTTGCGGATGCGCGACGCGTGGCTTCGCCACGTCGGCGCCACGTCGCGAGCAGCGTGTCGTTGGCGAGTCGCGCCGCGTCGACCACCAGCGTCGGCGCTGCGTCGGCCGTCGGCGGCGCCGCGGTGGACCGAGCCCGCGCCGTGGACCTTGTCCACCGTGAGCCGGATGACGTCAGCGTTGGGCAATAAATCGCTTTTTCAGTACAAAAATAAATCCAGAATTCCGATTTTCTTATTTTCTGTATTTTCTCTGAATTTAATCTTTCGAAGGCCCGTTCTCACTCATACGAACTCCGATTGAGGCGATTCAAGTTTCTAAATTTTTCTAAAATCAAGATCTATCTTCCAGAGCCATTTATTTTCAGTTTTGAGCTTGTTTGAGTCTCTGTTTTGTATTTATTTGGTTTCGTTGCTTTCTTTTCCGGTGAGCGCTAATTCGAGGAGCAAGCGAAGACTTCAAGACCAAGATTCAGCACTAGATCAGCAAGGCAAGTCGTAACCTTTGATCATATTGATCCTATGTTTGCAAAGTAATTTATTTTATACACTTGCATGCTATTTATGTATCAATGTTTATTTAATGGGAGTAGATGTATACCTAGTTGATATTATGCCACCTTGATTGGTTGTATGCCATGTATCCATTGTTAAACCTAGGTTGGGACATTACTAGTTGGACATAATCATTATACCAACATTGGGTTATCGTAGCTATGCTTAGACATGCTTACATATACGTTGGGATTCATGTCACATGTTGAATAATGTTAATCTTGACTTAATGAGATATTGAATCGTGGCCGGTAGCCACTGTTGTAAAACTTGTTGTACCATGGCGGGGGTTTGCCATTGGTCTTGGTTGAACGAATTGTTTTCCCTCGGGCAAGTGATCGTGAAGTAAAGGGGGTGCTTTCTAGCACATTGGGATGTGGATGTCTTGCCTGAGACAACTTAAGGACTTAATCTTGTGCGCCATTGAACTGGGCCTAACCGTACTACCACATGTCTGGAATGGGACAGACCTAGCTGATTAATTTGCCATGTCTAGTCTTGAGTACTGCCAGATTGGTGGTGTGGGTTCCGGGATGGATGGGTAGGTTCGCAAGGCGCAAGAGGGGGCCCTAAAGGGCGAAACCTTAGCGGGCAGTACCGAGTTTAGACAGTGCATTGTAAAGGCTTTGTCATGATATCTCTGCGACACATCGAAGGAAGTGTGTTAAGATCGATTGCACAAAGAGATGTTCATGTCTTGTGGGTAAAGTTGTACAACCTCTGCAGAGTGTAAAACTATTCGAATAGCGCGTCATGATCATGGACAAAGCCCGGGAATTTCACACGGGGTATAGATTGTTTCATAAAATGTGGAATGTGGAATTGTTGGGATGTGAACGTGGAGTTCACTGTTGTTTTGTTGTCTATCTTTGATCTACCAGTTATTTATTTATCTTTTCATAAATATGCTTTCAATCTATTTACTGTATTTCAATTCAAGTTATTGCTTTACGCAAATGAACTATATAGCCATCCTTGTCAAGCGTGCATAAATATATTGCATCAATTCCCTACGACTTCTTGAGTACCTTTGTACTCACGGCTTTATGCCCTTGTTGATCGATTCTTTGAAGGAGATAATGAATATCATGAGGAGAAATTCTATGAAGACTACGTGGATTAGGAAGGCGTTCCCCAAACGATTGCGTGGCATGTCGAATGGTTCAAGTTATCTTTTCCGCTGCAATAGTATTTGTTTCTTAAGCCCTTAAGGCGTAATGGTGTAAACATTGACCATAAGGTCGTTTGCTTTATTTAATAATAAATTGCTTCTTCCTAGTTAATTCGTTGTATGGAATGATATTTCATCTATGTTTCCACTTGTGTGCACTAGCGTGATCTGGACTAGTGCGGTATACGAGAGGGTTTGGATTTGCAAATCCGGGTCGGACAAAGAGCCGCTTATCGCGACCGAGTCATCCCCGGTGGTGAATTCCAAACTGTGACCTCCGAGCCCGGGAAACGTCATCGGGTTCGGGGCGCCCTCTGAGGACGTTCAATGGTTGGCAAAGACGGGAATGGCGGTTCACCCGATAACGATCGTCTTATCTGCGGCCCCGATCCTCGGGATGCCCGGCTGGGTTATTCATCGAGGCGAACCTAGAGAACGCGACCTAGGCGCCGCAAAAAGAACACGCATGGGCGCCGAGGTTGAGCCCGCGTGACCTCATGAGTCGCCCTTATGGTCACGCCAGCGAGGTCGCGCCGCTTGAGGCGTTCTAAAAAGGAATTACTTTGGTTAAAGGAGAAGCGGGACTCGGGCCCGAGGTCTTTTAAGGCAGCGCGACCTTTGGCGAAGAATCTGCAACTTAGGGTTGTGGCGGAGCGCCATCCTTCCACAAATCAAAGCAGTTAGTACAGGGAGCGAAGGAAATCTTTATTGCGGCCACAAACCCGGGCGGACGAGCATGGCAATACAAAAGTCGAGCACGCCCGGGCGTGCTTGCTCGAACACAAGAATGAATCATATGAGAAGGAAGAGACATCTTAACTTAAAGGCGGGTGAAAGAAGAGCGCTAGGCGTAGAACTTCCGAGGCGGCCTCGTTCCACGAGCTCGCGAGCTCCTCGCCATCGCGGACCGCGGACGGTAAGCTCCGTGCGGCTTCTCGAGATGACTCTCGAAGGGCCCTCCCCACGAGAGCGGCTTGTTGGTGTGGGGCGATCTTGGATTAATCTTAGGACCGAGTCCCCGACGCGAAGCCACAGGTCGGACGGCTCGGGCGGCATGCTGCGGAGAACTTGCAGTAGCGCCGAGCGCAGGGCGCCGCACCTTACCGCTATACGCCAAGGCGAGGTCGAGGACCGCTCTCGCCGAGGTTGACTGGTCGACCGAGCTCGCCACGACGGAGCGGAGCGTGACCTCGGCGGCAGGCGGCCTCGGCCCCAAGACGAGCCGAAAGGGCTTTCTGTTGCGGTGGTCGAGTCGAGGTGCGAGACCAAAGGGCGTGGGGAGCTCGTCCACCCATGCCCGGCCAGCGGCTACCGAGCTCGTCAAGATCGCTTGAGCCCTTGGGCGAGCTGCCCGTTGGCACGCCGACCGCCCGTTGTTCGGGTGGCTCACGAGGCATAGCGGACTTTGGTTCCCATATCTGCGCGAGAACTCTTGGAACGACTCATCGGTGAATCTGCGTCCGTTGTCGGTGATGATCACGCAAGGGACTCCGCACCTTGTGACCACGGCGAGCGGAAGAACCTTACCGCGGCATTGGCGGTGATAGCGAGACCGGCTCTGCCTCGATCCATTTTGAAAAGGTGTCAATGGCCACGAACAGGAACTTCTTCCCCCCGACCGACCTTGGGAAGGGATCGAGAATGTCGAGGCCCCACGTCGAGAATGGCCAGGCGAGGAATGGTGCGCAGGCGAGGCCGGTTGCTCGACTTTACGGGCGTGAAACTAACGGGGATGGTAGAACGAGCGATGCCGGGCATCTTCGAGCGCCGATTGGCGATAAAGCCCATCTGAAGGCCTTCCGACCATGGTCTGAAGAGGAGTGAGCGCGCATAGGCCGGAGTGTATGTCGTTGGCGGTATTTACCTTCTTGCAGGTGATGCATTTTGATAGAACGCCAAGGCCTCGACGGCGGAGAGCTGCCGCCGACGAGCACATGCGAGCCGCATGTCGCGGAACACCTTCTTTTGGCTGGAGTGGCGGGGAGCTCTCCTTGGTCGAGGAACTTGATGAATGGATCCATCCACGACGGAATGCTTTCGAGGAAGGCCACTGGGTCTTCCTTGTCGGTGACGGACGGTGTGGCCAAGGTCTCAAAGATGACGTCCGGCGGAAGCTCATCGCCGAATGATCCGAGCCTGGACAGAAGATCGGCGGTGGAATTGTCCTTCCTTGGTACGTGCTGGATTCTCAGGTTCCGAAACCATCTCTCCATCTTGCGTACCTCAGCGAGGTACTTGGTCATCAGAGGTTCCGAACATTGGTAAACTTTGTTGTACTGATTGACGACAAGCTGGGAGTCTCCTTTCACAACGAGGCGGCGAATGCCCAAGGACTTGTAGGCTCGAAGGCCGGCCAAGAGGGCCTCGTATTCCGCCGCGTTGTTGGTAGCGGGGAAGCTGAAGCGGGCCACATATCTCAAGTGGTCACCTTGAGGGGTGATGAGGAGAACGCCGGCCCCCGAGCGCTCAAAGGACCTTGATCCGTCGAAGAACAAGGTCCAAGGGTCCTCGGCCTCGACCTCGGGCTCGGGGGCAGGCTCCACCGTCTGCTCGGCCACGAAATCGCGGCGCACCGTGATTTGATGGCGGTGCGGGCCGTGGAGGTCGAACTCGGCCACTCCATGGCCCACTTGGCGCGCGACCTCGGCCGGGGTTTCTGAGGATCTCCCCGAGCGGGAGGCCACTCGGGATAACCACCGCATGTGCTTGGAAGTAGTGCCGAAGCTTCCGAGAAGCCATGAAGAGTGCATAGAGGAGTTTTTGGACCTGGGGATAGCACTCCTTTGGCCCGTGGAGTACTTCGCTAACATAGTAGATTGGGTGTCTTTGCCGCCCGCCAGCTCGGCTACCAGGACCATGGCCCGGATTGGATTGCGAGCGAGTAAAGCAACAGCTCTCTCTCCTGCTTGGGGTTGTCAGCAGAGAGGAGGGCGAGAGGTATGTCATGAGCTCGTCGAAAGACCGCTGGGCTTCGGGGGTCCACTCGAAACCCTCATGACTGCGCAGGATCTTGAAGAAAGGCAACCCGTGCTCGCCGAGCCGGGAAATTGTAACACCCCAAAATTTGCTGAAATAATATTTTATTGCTTAAATGTGCATTTATGATTTTCTGGAATTTATTTGGATTTTTCTGGATTTATTCGAATTAATTTTAAATTATGAATATTAACCTTTTATTCAAATCTATTTAAATCTGTACAAAGTTAAAGTAAAGTTTTGCCAAAAATATTTTATTTAAGTCCATAATGTCTCAAAGTATTTTTGAGAATTTTCTTGGAATTTTCCTGATTATTTTATTGCCTAAAAAAATTAAATGAATTTATGTAATTATTTTAAATGGGAAATCCTTTTGAAAATCGGTGAACAGTGTTGGGTTCGGCCCATACACTGTATGCGTGCGGCCCAATGCAACGCGGCCCGTTCGGCCTGATTCGGGAAATCGCATCTCCGCCGTTGGATCAAGATCGCGCGAGTGAGACCAAGTCGTACCGGTTCGGGACTCAGGGGAATCTTCACCGTTTGAAAGAAATCGTGGGCGGTTAGGATCTGATCGTGGCTGCGAGATCGTGACCGTTGGGGCGTGATTGGACGGTTGGCGTGTGTCGTCTCCGTGCGGGACTCGGACGTCGCCGCCGTGTCCGAGGAGGACACCACCGCCGCGTCGGTTAGACTTCCGGGCACCGTACGCGACCGTCGAGGCTATTTAAGGAGAGTCGCATCATCCCCGAGAATCGTCAGCGTGCGTCGCAGCTTTTGATCGGTGAAGTTTCGCGAGCGATCGAGGCGCGCCGGGGCTCGCGCGAGTAGAACGTTGAAGTCGCCGCGGGTTTTGCTCGATCGTCACCGGTCCATCGACTTCGGCGCTTTGGGTCCCAGATCCGAACTTCGCCGAGGTGTGCGCGCTCGACTACTCCACTTCTTCACGTCGGAAACGCGCCGGAACGCCGTCGCCCGTGTTTCTTCTTCGTCTCCGGTGGATTTCCTCGTCGCCGCTTCGCCATTAGTTTCGGGTGAGTTCGTGGCTGTCGGATTTGAGTGAACGGATGAGATCGAGCCGCGTCGCGTGTGTCTATCACCGTTCGATCAGATCGGGCCGTAGATGCGTGACGCGTGTTGCGCATCGGTGGGGCGGCGCTGCGACCAATCAGATCGAGACGCGTGTCGGCGTAGGTGCCAAGGCGTTGTAGACCGGGTTCACCGTGGTCTCGCGCTGCGCCGTAGACCCAGTCTATGCGCCGAAGACGCGTGTCGCCGTCTGATTGGCTGGCGCCAGGGCTGACATTAGCATGACGTCATGCTTGCGTCATAATTGCATTTTTCAATTCAAAAAATAATCTGATTGGAAACTCTGTGATGATGACGTCATCATGAGGTCACGCTGACATCATAAATCTGTTTTTCAGTTTAAAAACAATTCTGTTAATTCCAAATTTCCTATTTCTGTATTTTTAGTATTTATTTCAAACTTCAAAAGGCTATATCTTTTGCATCGTAACTCGGATTTGATTGATTCAAATTTCTAAAAATTTGTAAAATTGAGATCTATTTAATGGTGAATTTTATTGGATTTTTTGGAGTTCATTTGATCTCTGTTTTGGTATTTATTTGCTTTTCTTCTTCGGTACGCGTAGACGTTGAATTGTGCGACGCTTCGGAGGAAGATCCAGCAACTCAAGAGCAAGTTCCAGAACCAGATCAAGACCTATTCCAAGGCAAGTTGTGCTTTGATCATGTTGAACCCATGTTTATAAAATTGCTATATTTGTTTTACCCTATTGCATATATTTCAAGTATACAATTGGTTCAAATTAGATTGGGTTTAGCTAATATACCAGATTGATTTACCCTACCTTGTCATTGTATGCCATGATCTATTGTCACCCTAGATTGGTTCAATATAGTTGGTTAGTAATTATAATCAACATGGGATGGTTAGTTCGTATTAGTTGCTTAGCCATGCCACGTCATCACATGTGTTGGAATCATTGATAATTAATCTTGATTAATGGAATATGGAACAATGTTATGAACTTGTGTGTCATGTGGGATCACACGATGAGATTGAGTTGTTGTGGCGAGTCATGTCACGCAACGATGTTGAATTGTTGATAGCACGTGGTGCTTAGTAAACAAGCGGGTGATAATCATTTAGATTGGGGCAAGTGACAAGGCGAGTATGCCAAGGTGGGCCCGATGGGCGAGAGGGTATGTGGATGTCTTGCCTTGATCACTCTAAGGACTTAACCTTGCAAGCCTTTGACTGAGTTAATCATGCAACCACATGTCTAGTATGGGCGACCCTAGTGAGTAATTTGCAATGTCTTAATTTTGGTACTATCGTGGTCGGTGTGAGTTCGAGTTATGGAGTAATTCACATGGCGCAAGAGGGGCCTGGATGTAGTAACCAGTCCCACGTTGTTGAAACCTTAGCGGGTAGTATCGGGTTAAGCAGCGCATTGTAAAGGCTTTGTTATAATCACTCGCCTTGGTGGTGCTTGGTTGTATCACGTGGGTAAAGTGCATAACCTCTGCAGAGTGTGAAACTATTCGGATAGCCGTGCTCATGTATTGAGCAATGCTCGGAATTCTGATTAAGGGTTAGCTTAATTAAATGGACAATTTGGTTGGGATGGCGGAATGCCATGTGGAAGATGGAATTTGACTTAGGATTGGAAACTTGGTTTACTTGAGAAATACTGAATTTATATACAATTGTTATCTGTTTTACAGTCTTTGCAATCTATTTATTATACTTGTTCATAAATCCTGTTTATTGCAAAATAGCCATGATAGCCTATCCATTGGAATAAGCCTTGCATATAGATACATAGGATTGCATTCTGTGCACAACTTGTTGAGTGCTTTAAGTACTCACCCTTGCCAACAACAATAATCAACAGTTGAAGAATCTACACCTGTGTTGGAAGAGGAAGTCCAGGAAGACACAAGTCATTAGGGTCCGAGCCTTGTCGGTTGCTGTGGTGAAGCGATGAGCTATCTACGTTTTCTTACATCCATTGCTTAATTATTAGCTTATATTTCCAGTCTTGCCCTGCGTGGCTTAATAATGTAAGTCAGTCATAAGATCATACATTTAGCTATATCAATAAATGAACTATTATTCTATTATCGTTGAGTATGATGTGATATGTACCAATGTTGAGCTGTGTGCACTAGCGTTGATCCTAGGACTAGTGCGGTAAACACAGTTGGTTCGAATTAGTGGATTCGGGTCCTTACAGAAATGAAGCGGCTGAGGGCGACGATGCGGTCGGTGAGGCTCTGCACTTGTTTTACTGAGGTCGGAGCGGTCATTTGCTCGATTGCCTCGATCTTCTCTGGGTTTGGGCCCACGCCCGACCCCCCGATCATGTAGCCGAGTACTTTTCGGTGCAGGTCGCGAAGGCGCATTTTCGAGGTTGAGCTTGATGCCGAACCCTGTTCAGTTGGCGAAGGTCTCGGCGGTCGTTGGCGTGGTTGGCCTTAGAGGGGCTCTTGATGATGATGTCGTCGACGTACACTTCGAGGTTCCGGCCGATCTGTGGGTCGAAGGCTTTGGCCATTAACCGCTGGAACGTGGCGCCCGTGTTGCGGAGGCCGAACGATATGGTCGTGTAGCAGAAGGTTCCGAACGGTGTGATGAAGGCGGTCTTGTCCTCATCTTCCATGGCGAGCTTGATCTGGTGGTACCCGGAGTAAGCGTCGAGAAAACTCAACATCTCAGCGTTGGCAGTGGAGTCCACAATCTGGTCTATGTGGGGGAGTGGAAAGTTATCCTTGGGGCATGCAGCGTTCAAGCCCGTGTGGTCGACACACATTCGCCACTTCCCGCCCTTCTTCTACACAATTACAGGGTTGGCCAGCCATTCGGAGTAGTTGACCTCGTGAATGAAACCGGCCTTGAGGAGCTTGTCGAGGTGCTCACTGATTATCGCCGCCTTCTCGGGGGAGAAGCGCCGGAGCTTCTGGCACACGAGTCTGTAGCCAGGCTTTGTTTGCAGTTTGTGCTCGATCACCTCCCGTGGGACCCCAGGCATGTCCGCTGGTTCCTATGCAAAAATGCTTTTGTTATCTCGGAGGAAGGTGACGAGCTCGTCTTCCTATTTGGGATCGAGCTGGGCGGAAATGCAGACGCATTTGCCCGAGTTCCCTTTTTCAAGCGCATGGCCTTGGTCGGGCCGTTTGGTTGGATAGCTGTCTTCCGACGGGCGCCCTTCGGGGTGATCTCGGGGCCCGGCTGGGGCAGTATGCCGGCCAGCGCCAGGACCTTTTCCTCGCAGCCGTGCGCTGCCTTAAGGTCGCCGCGGACCGTTATGACGCCACCGGGCCCCGGGAGCTTCATGCACCGGTGCCCATAGTGATTCGTAGCCATAAACTTGATCAGGGCGGGACGCCTGAGGATGGCGTTGTAGGGGAGATCGCCGTCCACGACTTCAAAGGTGATCAGCTCGGTGCGGAAGTTTACGGAGTCGCCGAAGGTGACGGGAGGACCACTTGCCCGGGTGGGTGGTGAGCTCTCAAAGACGATGCTCAAGAAGGGGATGGCTATGTTCTTGATTTTCGACGGGGTATTTGCATCCGGTCAAAGCGCGCCAGAGCGAGTTGAGGAAGCGCCCCGTCGACCATGACCCGGTCAACGACGGTGTTGCTTATGGTCGGGGCGACGACCAGAGCAGTTTTGAAGTCTCAGGACATCCTCGGAGGGGCGTCGTCCCGAGAAAAGGTGATGGGGACGCCGTCCCACCTGCAGGGTTGGTCAGCGGGCTTCCCGGCGGTGGCTTGATAGACGGCGCACGCGGCGTCCTTCAGCTCGCGCCAGGATCGGTATGCGGAGGAGCCACCGAAGATTACGTCCACACGGCGGTCGCCCTGTTGGAATTCCAGATCGGGGCCGGCTTGGGCCAGACCGGCGTCGATCCCTTCGAGCCGTTCAACGCCTTTTGGGAGCGTGGGCATCTCTCCAGTCCCCCTATAAAAGGCGTCCAGTTTGAACAGCCATGTCCTGCAGCCTCGTAGGTCATGGCCCTTGAATCTTGTGGAACAGGCAAAACTTGTTGGCGTCGAAGCCGGGTTGTTCCTCGTTGCCCCAAGCTCGGACGTTCGCGTGGAGGAGGTCCCCCCGACCCTGTAACATCCCAAAATTTGGTTTAATTAAGTTTTTATTGCTTAAATGTGCATTTGTGATTTTCTGGAATTTATTTGGATTTTTCTGGATTTATTTGAATTAATTCTTATTTCAAGTTTATTGCTTTTTATTCAAATCTATTTAAATCTGTGCAAAGTTAAAATAAAGTTTTGCCAAAAATATTTTATTTGAGTTTAAAATGTCTCAAAGTATTTCTGAGATTTTTCTTGGATTTTTCCTGATTATTTTATTTGCCTAAAACCAATTAAATGAATTTCTAGAATTATTTTAATTATTAAAGTTTTAAAAATCTTTTTGAACAGTATTGGGCCGAAGCCCAATCTTGCGCGCGAGTCCGCAGGCGGCCCAAGTCGGCCGTCTTGCAATGAAACCCTAGGATCCATCGCGGACAACCGTTGGATCGAGATCCAACGGTGTGTGTTTTGCCGCGTAGTCGATCGTCCGGAGCCGTTCGATGAGCGCCGCGTGGACGCGTCGGATGCAGCCACGTCACCTCTCCGTGTCGCCGCCGGAGTCCGCCGCCGCCTCGGAGCCGTCCTCGGAGTCCGGGCTTTGCACGCCTCCCCGTGCCGCTATTTAAGGCGCCGACGCGGGTGTTGAATTCCTCACCTCGCGCCGCGCGTCTGCCGCAATCCCGAAGCCCCGAGCCGTCGCCGTTCTCGCGTAGAAGCTCGCCGGAGTCGCTGAAGCCTTCGCCGCGGTCTTCGTCTGTTTTCCGCCGCCGTTTCGCCGTTCCGAGCCGTGCCGGTTCCAGATCGGAAATCCCCATACCTCGACGCGTCGGACCCGTGAAGCCGTGTCGCTGTTTCGTCGCCGGAACGCCGTCATCGAGGTCATCGTCTCCAAACCCGGCGAAGAAACACCGCCGTGCCACCATCGGCGCCAGGGAAGCTTTCGACCGTCCGATCCGTAGCGGAGAGGTGAGATCGTGCCGCGTGTGCTGTGCGTGGGAAGCGTTGCGGACCGTCAGATCTAGATCGGTTGGTTGATGCGTTGCCACGTCGTGCGAGATCGCTAGCCAACCGATCGTGTTTCTGCGGACCAGATTGAACCGCGCGAGTGACTAACCAGATTGCGCCGCGTGTCACGCGCAGGGCCCGAAGCGCCGTGAGCCGAGTCCACCGTGGGCTGGCGCGGGTCGTGGACTCAGTCCATACGCCGAAGACACGCGTCGGCTTCTGATTGGTCCGGTTCAGCGCTGGCGTCATGCTGACGTCATGATGACGCAATAAATCAGTTTTCGTTTTAAAAATAAATCTGTTAATTCCGAATTTCTGATTTTCTGATTTCAGTATTTATTTCAAACTTCAAAAGGCTATATCTTTTGCAATTTAACTCGGATTTGAGTTATTCAAATTTCTAAAAATTAGTAAAATTGAGATCTATTTAATGGTGAATTTTATTTGATTTTTGAAGTTCAATTTCTCTCTGTTTTGGTATTTATTTGCTTTTCTCCTTCGGTACGCGTAGACGTTGAATTGTGCGACGCTTCGGAGGAAGGTCAAGCAACTCAAGAGCAAGTTCCGGAACCAGATCAGGACCTATTCCAAGGCAAGTTGTGCTTTGATCATGTTGAACACATGTTTATAAAATTGCTATATTTGTTTTACCCTATTGCATATGTTTCAAATATACAATTGTTTCAAATTAGATTGGGATTAGCTAATATACCAGATTGATCTACACCCTACCTTGTCATTGTATGCCATGATCCATTGTCACCCTAGATTGGTTTGATATAGTTGATTAATAATTATGATCAACATTGGAGGTTTAGACCGTATTAGTTGCTTAGTCGTGCCACATCATCACATGTATCAGAATAATTGATAATTAATCTTGGTTAATGGAATATGGAACGATATTATGAACTTGTGTGTCATGTGGGATCACACGATGAGATTGAGTTGTTGTGGCGAGTCATGTCACGCATAGCGATGTTGAATTGTTGATGGCACGTGGTGCTTGGTAATCAAGCGGGTGATGATAATTTAGATTGGGGCAAGTGGCAAGGGCGAGGAGGCCAAGGTGGGCCCGATGGTCGAGGGTATGTGGATGTCTTGCCTTGATCACACTAAGGACTTAACCTTGCAAGCCTTTGACCTGAGTCAATCATGCAACCACATGTCCGGTATGGGCCACCCTAGTGAGTAAATTGCAATGTCTTAATTTTGGTACTATCGTGGTGGTGTGAGTTCCGAGTTATGGTGTAATTCACATGGCGCAAGAGGGGGCCTGGATGTGGTAACCAGTCCACAGTGTTGAAACCTTAGCGGATAGTATCGGGTTAAGCAAGAGCATTGTAAAGGCTTTGTTATAATCACTCGCCTTGGTGGTGTTTGGTTGTATCACGTGGGTAAAGTGCATAACCTCTGCAGAGTGTGAAACTATTCGGATAGCCGTGCTCATGTATTGAGCAATGCTCGGGAATTACGATTAAGGGTTAGCTTAATTAATTGGACAACATGGTTGGGATGGCGGAATGCCATATGGAAGATGGAATTTGACTTAGGATTGGAAACTTGGTTTACTTGAGAAATCTGAATTTATTTACTATTGTTACTTGTTTTACATTCTTTACAATCTATTTCTTGTATTTGTTCATAAATGCCGCTTATTGCAAAATAGCCATGATAGCCTATCCATTGGAATAAGCCTTACATATAGATACATAGAATTGCATTGTGCACAACTTGTTGAGTGCTTTAAGTACTCACCCTTGCCAAACAACAATAATCAACAGTTGAGGAATCTACACTGTGTTGGAAGATGAAGTCCGGGAAGACACGAGTCATTAGGGTCCGAGCCTTGTCGGTTGCTGTGGTGAAGTGATGAGCTATCTACGTTTTCTATTTTCCATTTGCTTAATCATTAATTATATTTTCGGTCTTGCCTGCGTGGCTTAATAATGTAAGTTGGTCATAAGATCATACCTTTAGTTATATCAATGAATGAACTATTATTCTATTATCGTTGAGTATGATGTGATATGTACCAATGTTAAGTCGTGTGCACTAGCGTTGATCACAGGAATAGTGCGGTAAACAAGTGGGTTGAATCGGTGGATTCGGGTCCTTCTGAGGTGGTATCGAGCATCTTGATTGTAGGTCTTGGCCCTAGATAGTATGGAGGTGTCTTGTGTGTGTCCAAACTATTTTCTAAAAGAAAATCTAAACTTGACTAATAAAACACTCTCGACTCATCTCATTCTTTACTTCTCGCCTTTGCTGAATTTACCGTTTTACTGGCCGTTTTGGGTGGAGCTCTTATTCAAAGTTCTTGTGGAGCAGATGCCGATTGTTTCGACCTTCGAGGAGTCAGCTGGCGGCTACGCAATGGAGCTGTGGAGAGTACTTCAGACGCTTGGGGGCTTTTATCGTCCGCTTTACCGAGGAGGCAGCTGGTCAGTTAATGGTGTACACCGGGGATTTATTTGCAAGCTGATTATCTACGCTCGGGAGAACGAGGAAGCTAGCAGGCCAATCAACATCTCTGCCAGAAGATTCTCGTACGAGGTTGCAATTCAGGAGGTTGCCCGACTTGCTCTTCGCCGTGTCTACCGCGACTACGCCGACGAGCTTCACGACTCGATGTTCGCCTTCACCCGGACATTCAAGCATGCGGCGCCGACGGATCGTGGAGAACGAGTGTGCCACTGCGGTACACCTTGCGGAGTTCGCCCTTGCCCAGGAGGATCATATGAGAGAGACTACTCAGGAGCTGGAGACTGTGTACGAGGCACTCAGAGTGGCAGAGCAGGAGCTTGAGGTGACCCGTGCTTCAGCTATCGGGATGATCACCGGTGGGAGAGGCCCTAGAGGCGGTCGAGGACGAGTGGAGCGCGTGACTAGAGAATTTTAGGAGCCAGCAGAGGAGTCCGAGGAGGATCAGAGGAGCGAGAGTGGGAGCCGAGAGGAGTGAGACCCGTTGTTGCAAAGGACCAGTAGTAGGTCACGGGATAGGTTCGCTCCTATGCCCGCTCATCCGCGGTGTATGCACGGATCGGCCTCACCGGGTGGTCGGATGAGTGAGTGTCGACCTTGAGCTGTGTTGAGACTTCAGTGTGAGTCGCATCTTTAAGTTAGTCTTTACCTTTTTAGTTGACGTTAAGGTTTCGTGTTAGTTTGCTTCTTTGTAATGCTGAGTGTGCAGTATGTGTTGCAAAGCTTGTAGGCTTAAATAAGCAGCCATACCAAGAATAATAAAGAATTATTTCAGTTGGGTATAACCTATCTCCCCGCTTTAGAAAGTCTTACTTCTTATCTATGCTACATCTACCGTCCCTAACCTAAAAGGCAATCATCAGATGGTGAATACTCGAGGGAACAACGGAGCTTCATGAGGTGGATGCGCGTAGCGACAACACCAACGACAGAGGCAGCCCTCAACCACCGCCAGTGGACATGCAGAACCTGGGAGCGTTTCTTGCCGCACAGACTCAACTAATGCAGACTATGATGCAGCAGATGCAGCAGATGACCAACGCAGCAGCCAGCAACAACAACCCTGTAGCTCAGAACAACCATGGTGGACCCCGACCTCACTCAAAGCTATCAGATTTTATGAGGACTAGGCCACCAACTTTTTCAGGAAATGTGAGCCCTTTGGAAGCCGATGACTGGCTTAGGACTATTGAGAAGAAGCTGCACATCACGCAATGTGAAGGAAATGAGAAGGTACTCTACGCCTCTCATCAGTTGGAAGGAACCGCCGCAGAATGGTGCGAGAATTACTGTGACGCTCATGGAGCCCCACAAGAGATCACACAGGAGGAGTTTACTAATGCTTTCCGCCAGTATCATGTTCCGGAGGGAATGACGGACCTTAAGAAGGAAGAGTTCAGGGCTTTGAAACAAGGAGGCCAACCGGTGGCCGAGTACCTGAATAAATTTACTCAGTTAGCTCGCTATGCCCCTGAAGACGTAGCGACAGATAAAGCTAGGCAGTCTCGTTTCATGAAGGGACTGAATTCGGGATCGCAGTGGGGTGATCACCCACAATTTTCCAGACTTTCAGGAACTAGTCAATAAAGCTTTGATCCTAGAAGATAAGCGCAAAGAGCTGGGTGAAAACCGTAAGCGCTTAATGACTAATCAGGGTGGACGTCCAAACCATCTACGTTTGAGGATGTCACCACAGCAATTTGCTAGATTCCAACCACCGGCCGTGAACAAGACATTAACCCCTGTACCTCGCCCTGCCAATCAAAATTTTCAAACCCCAGCACAGGGCAACAATGCTGAAGGACCGAAATGGTGAACAGAGGGGGGGTGAATGCTCGCAAATAAAAATTCCCCCAAAATACTCCAACAAAAACCTCGACAAGATCGCTCAAAAGGAATTGTGAAAAACCCGAAAAACTAGACAACTATGTGTACCCCAAGCTTGCATTGATAAGTACCATAAAATATGTGGGGATTTTTGAGTCACAATCCTAGTTGTCTAGTGTCCAAGATAAAGAGGAATCAATTCAAACTCTTGCTTTTAGAAAGGACATCAATTCAAATCACAAAAGTCACTTTCAGAAAAGCAAAAGCAGAATTCCCAGAACTTGTCCTCGATTTGCACAGGAGGTTGGTGGGTTTCTGTAGCTCACAAAATTTTGAGACTTTTTCTCCCTGTGAGCATCAGAGTCTTGAAGAACTCCACCAAATTTCTCCTCAAAAGCCTTACAGAAAAACACGAAAAATCGAAGAACACAGTCTGGTCAAGAACTTCGAGCAGAACGTTTGGGGCTCAGTTTTCACCTCATGGCGCCCAAACGGTACAACAAGTGAACTCCAAAATTTTTCTGCAAGTGGATATCAGAGTCGCACCTCCTCCAACAAGAATCACTCAAAAAGGATTTTCTATATTTTTAAAAAATCAAACACTGACTGCTGCGCGAAGAACAAGTTCAGAACAAAGTTGGAACTTGAAAGAAAAGATGTTCTCTACTCAATCCAAGAGTGCAAAGAGATGTAAAACCATATGAACACACTCAAAACATCCAAGAACAGCAGCATTTAGAAGGAGGAGGCAAATCCAAATTACTTGAAAGTAAATTGCGGGAATGTAATTGCGGGAAAGTAAATGCTGAATTTAAATTGCGTAAAGTAAAGACATAATGTAAATCATAAAATAAATTCAGAGGTGGATGAATAAAACTTTCATTTCTGGAAGGGAGGTTACAAAGCCTCACATTCATGTGGGCAAAGCTCAAATGAGCATCAAAAACCTCAACACCTTCAAGGGAAGGAGGCTACCCTCCACCCCTATTTATACTACTCTTGGGCCACCTACCACCCTTGGATGAGTCCCTCAACCTAGAGCACTCATCTAAGGGCTAGGATTAACCCACACACACAGCCATGCAAGGGCTAACCCAAAACCCACACACATACGGGTTTTCTTGCAGTTTTCAAAGCATACTACCTAGACCCGCTAACCTATCAACTAGACCTCAATCAAGCGGTCCTCATTGATCCACGCGGCATCTAGCTAGCATCATCTCCTTTCCTTGTCTTCTTGACTTGCCGGACTCCGTCTCCGATCATCTTCCGCGATCTCCCAACCGTCTGGACCTCCGCGCTCCTCGCCTAGTCCGGTCATCCTTCGCCTCACCATGACCTAGCACCGTCGTCCTGCAACCATCAAAAACAAGAAAACTCCTCACATAGCAATGCCCACAAAGATGTGCAATAAACCATGCAACTCATCACTACCGCGTCCATCGACCAGTCATCGCCACTCTGGCGAAACAACTCAAATTGCTTCATTTTGAAAATCAATCCAAATCAAACTCAAACTTGAGCACACCTTGCTCAAATAAAGTCAAATACTCATCACAAACATGGATGGACCTCCACATGGTCCTTCAATCTCCCCTTGATGAGTATATTGACAAACCACACAAAAGGCATAAATTTGAGTTTGAAGAAAATGAAGAAGAAAGCAATTTTTTGTTGCAAAGTCAAACTTGGTCCAAAGATAGAAATTAGAACCATGACCAAGTTGACAAAGAGGAATTTAGATTTTAGAGTTAAATTTAAGAAAGAGCAAGTTTTCAACAAAAACTCTAAAATCCAACTAAACATGTCAAATGTGATTATGAGATTATGATCCAAATGAAGTAGTAGCATAGTTTTACAAAGATCATAATAACCAAATAAGCATTCACATTTTATCTTTTAGTGATGCCTTTTCTACGTTTTCTCCCCTTTTGGCAATATAGGCATCAATTTTTTTATGTATGCATGAAATGCAATCGAAAGAGCTTTGAAGATTATCAATTGATCAAAATGGAAGGATATTACACCAAGCTTGTCAATTTTGAAGATGACTAAACTAAGACATGTCCAAGTGCAAATCGAGCTTAGTTTTGAATATTTCATTTTAGCAAGATTTGACAAGTGCAACACTTAGCTTTAGTTTCAAAAATAGAAGAATAGCCACTCTAAGGATCAAAAGGAAAACCTAGAGTTCAACCTACTCAACACGTTGGGGAATCTAGAAGAGCATACAAGGTCCTTGGGCTCATTTATCACTTAATGCAAATTTTGATTTATCATCATACAAGACATAGCGGGGTGCAAATGTTTGACATTATTTGCATTCTTTACCCACATATGTCTTTGTTTTTAATTTATTTGCATTTTCTTTTGACAACCAATTGACTCAAGCCGTATCGACCATCTCAAGATGAGCTCTTAAGAGGATGGTCTAGGTCAAACACGATGTATTCAAGTTCATCCCAAGTGCAATGGGAAGCGGTCTTGTGAATACAAGGTGTTGAGTCGTATGTGCACAAGAAGAGTCAATTTTGTTTAATTTTCATTTTTAGCACAACGATTCATGAGCAATTGAAGGACTCTGCATGGATCAAACTAGTTTCACCCAAGTTGCTATAGGGACTCTAGAGAACTCCTAAATTTCTCAAATTATGGCACAAACCTCTAGAGAAGAAACCTAGCAAGTAAAAGCAACAAGTTTCATCAAGTTTTTCATTTAAGGCTTATTTCATTTTTAAGCTTAGCAAGTTAAATGAACTTGGACATACCTAAGCTAGTGATTTTCTTCAAATGATGTAGCATGGTGTATAGCATGAAGAAGAAATCAATTGCATAATAGACAAAGCTCATAAAGCAGAAAATGCAGTCTAAATGCAATGCATGAACAGATTCCCAAACTCCCCTCAACAAATGAATCAATTTTAAGCTCAAATCTGGTTAAAGTTGAGTTATTATCAAGATTAGGCATAAAAAAACCGAATGAACTCAATAATAACGAAAAAAGCAGAATGAGGAGAAGAAGTCGAGAAGCGCAAAGCTGGATGGCTATAGAGCATAGAAAGATAGAAGAGACTCACTACGGCTCGGACTCGCTCTTATCTTCCCCATGGTGACATAGGGAAGGCGACTCTAGATCCCAACTAAGGAGTGCACATGGACCTGTCTACCCGGAGGCCCAATACCGCTAGACTTATAAGGCGTGAGGGAACTCAACCTAGAGAGAAGAGAGAACGACTAATCACGCATGATAGCAACCTAAAGCACAAGATAAGAGGTCAATGCAAGGCATGCAGAAGTCTAAGTGAGTGAACTCAACTCAAGAAAACAAGCCCAAAGTCACCCGGAAGAAACACAAAGAAAAGAAAAGCTGGAAGAAAACATATAATACATAATATACAAACCGGCTCCCCTCACGAAAGGCCGTAAGGGCTCACGACTCAAGCTCACTCCTCAAGGCAACAAATCTGAGCTATCCAAAGGCTTGGTGAAAATATCGGCTAGCGAAGGTCACTCTCTCGAATGAGCGCGATATCTCCCTTCTCCACATGGTCTCTAAGGAAGTGATATCTAATATCAATGTGCTTGGTCGGGAATGTTGCACTAGGTTTTTAGCAATGCAAATAGCTGAAGTGTTGTCACGAGAAAAGTGGCACACTCTCTATCTCTAACCCATAGTCCGTAAGGTCGATCTCATCGAGCACACAGCTCTGACAACTAGGCTGCTGACAACATACTCGGCCTCGGTGGATGGTATGCAACTCGATCGCTTCCTAGATGACCAAGAAACAAGAGAAGTGCCAATGAATTGGCAAGTGCTAGAAGTGCTCTTCCTATCTATCCTCTGACCCGACAAAGTCGGCATCGAGAAAAGGCTCTAAGAGATAGACAAGAAGGCGAAGAGTACCAAATACCATAATCGGTGGTAGCACGAAAGTACACGAAGATGCGCTTGACCTTTGGCGGTGAGAGCGCGAGGAGAAGCTTGAAATCGAGCGCCTGGACACACAACAAAATGTATGTCGGCCTCGAAGCGGTGAGGTACAAGAGGAGCCGATCATGCTCGAAACTCCTTTTGATCGTGGGCTCACCATCCTCATCGGGCTCGAGGACAGCGGTGGTGGCCATAGGAGTCATCACGGCTTCCCATCGGACATGTCGAAGCGCCTCAGGAGGTCACGGGTATATTTGCCTTGATGCAAGAAAGTACCCTCCCGAGTCTGCTTGATTTGGAAGCCAAGAAAGTAGCTCAACTCGCCCATCATACTCATCTCAAACTCTGTGCTCATCACCTCGAAAACCGAGACACAAGCGAATGAGATGAGCCACCAAAAATATATCGTCCACATAAATCCGGACAAGAAGAAAATGAGACTCATGGTGTCGATGAGCGAGTTTTGTCTACTATGCCCATTTTGAAGTCATGGCTGAGAAGATAAGACTTGAGCCTCTCATACCATGCTCTGGGGGCCTGCTTGAGTCCATACAAAGCTTTGGAGAGCTTGTATACATGACTCGAAAACTTGGGGTTCTCGAATCCTGGAGGTTGTTTGACATAAACCTCTTCCTCAATATAGCCATTGAGGAATGCACTCTTGACATCCATTTGATAGAGCTTGAAGCCACGGGATGCGAGAGAATGCAAGCGGGATCCTAATAGCCTCTAGTCTAGCTACGAGGGCAAAGGTCTCCTCAAAGTCAAGACCCTCAACTTTGAGAAAAGCCTGTGCAACTAGCCTAGCCTTGTTGCGAATGACAACCCCATCCTCACTCTGCTTGTTTTGAACACCCACTTGGTCCCAATGACATTATGACCGGATGGGGCTCGACAAGCTGCCATACCTTGTTCCTCTCAAAGTTCTCAAGTTCCTCATGCATAGCATTAATCCACGATTCATCGGATAATGCATGAGAAACATCTTCGGCTCAAAGGAGGCAACGAAGGCGAGTGGAGGCGGCTGGACAAACTGATTTTGAGCGAGTGGCGCTCAAGCAGATCACCAATGATCGATCGGTGGATGAGCTTCTGGATATGACGGGAGGACCGAAGCGAAGTGGCCTCTACCTCATGCATGAAGAGGTAGGAGCAGAGCCACTCATTGAAGGAGAGTCGGAAGGCAAGGGTGGTCACTCGAGGTGCGAGAAATGGAAGCAGAGGCACCTCGGTATAGAGGCTGGATCCGGTGGAACACCATCATCCTCATCTTCTACAAAGATGGTCTCGGAGGGATAAGAAGAGCACAAACATCGGTCTAGCTCTGGGCTAGCCTCATCGAAGGTCACATCACGGTCTCTATGATCCTATGCGCATCAACACTCCGGACCCTATAGCTACGAGAAGAAGTCGAGTAACCTAGAAAGATACCATCGGAAGAGCGAGACTCAAACTTATCTAGGTTACAGGACTTCAAGATAAAACACTTGCAACCAAAAGCGAAAATGAGACACACTGGGCTTTCGCCCATACCTCAACTCATAAGAAGTGCGATGCAAATGTGCTCTCAAAAACACGCGATTAGAAACATGGCAGCGGTAGCTATAGCCTCACCCAAAACTTCCTAGGAGTATCTTGTACTCGTCTAGCATCGTCACTGGCCATCTCAACGTGGTCTGTTCTTCCTTTCCACTCGCCATTCTCACTGAGGCGTAGGGAGAAAGAAGCGATGCTCTAAACCAGACTCCACACAAAAACTCTCAAAGTAGGAATTCTTGAACTCCGTGCCATTATCACTGCGTATAGCTCGTAATGCACCTGGGAGCTCAATAGACAACCTACTGATCAAACCCCTGAAGTGAGAAAAGTCTCATCCTTGAGGCCATGAAGAATACCCAAGAGAATCTAGAAAAATCATCAACGATGACAAGAACATACCACTTCCCTCCTGCGATTGCACTCTATTTGGACCAACGGTGTCCATATGTAAAAGCTGTCACGGTGCATCAGTCATCACTACGGATTGGAGGATGAGAAGCGATAACCATCTTGCCATGTCGGCAAGGAGAGCAAACTAAGTCTTTGACCATCTTGAGTTTGGGCAAACCCGAATGAGATCGTGGTACGCTAACTCGGGTCAAATGATCAAAACCAATGTGACCAAGTCTCCTATGCCGAAGGAGAGATCACGGGACTCGAAGCAATCAAACATCGAAGAGAGTCTCGGAAGAAGCGGAAAAATCAGCACGAAAGACTCTCCCAAATCTAGAAATCCATAAACTAACCCTCCCGATGAATCAAGGATTCTCTGGGCATTACTCTTGAAGCTTACCTCGAAAGAGTCATCGATAATGAGAAGCAGAGAGCGATTGTATTGCGACTTACTTACTAAGGCAACATCTTTAAGAATGAAATTTTGGTTAATGCAGATGGTACCTTTAGCAATGACTCTACCGAAGATGCATCCCCAAAGTGATTAACTCATCACCGGGGCTCGGACTAGGGAAGAGAACCAACGAGAATCTCCGATCATATGGCGAGAACAACCGAGTCAACAATCCAAACATCGCCCTTCCCCATCCAAGCGAACTGATCAAGACACAAGAGAAAGATGACTCGATCTTGGGATAGAGTGAAGACTTAGGAACCCAATCTTGAACCATCGACACCTCAGTACCGACCACGAGAAGAAGATGGACTCAGTGTCTCTCTGACGCTCAACTCTCACGATCGGGAGCAACTCGGTAGATAATCTAGGAGTCAAAGCTGGGTTGTACGCAGTGGTGCAAAAGCGGACCATCCCGAGAAGGGTGCTGGATCTCCTACCGAGAAAACACCTCACGTGATATCTACCTCGATGGGAAAAGCGAGGAATATCAAGAGGACGGCGGAAAGCCCGACTCTGAACAGCTCGGGACTAAAACTCGAAGAACTAGCATGAAAACCAAGTCTGGGCGCTTTGCCCAAAAGCAGCGACTCTCTAACTGTCTAGAAGCGGTGTGTGTCTTAGGAGCACTCAAAGTGCAGGGATGACCACGAATACACCTAAGAGCGACAACACGCTCACACCGAGTGATCTTGGCGCGCTGAGCGAAATCTACTAGGTGACCATCCTTCTTCGAGAAGGTGCATGTGTACCGCCTTGCTAGAAGCGAAGCAATAGGAGTAACACCCTTACGGTGAGAAGTCCTATGGACAACCCAGCAGACCTAAACACGGTGGTACTCACTCGGGAGCTACCACAATCTCACCACTCTTGGAGCCGCGCACTATGGTGGGAGGATGCGCCGAGCGTGCTCAAGGGATCAAATCCTAGACCTTGATTGAATCTACTAATCTTGGATTGGTCTAGAATAAGATTGAGCTTCTTCTTGCCTCCAACAAACTTCTCGAGAGTGCTCATAAGATCTTGGCAATCTCGGAAGAAAGAAGCACAAGAAGAACAGGGGAAGGAGAGGAAGAAGAACCGGAAAGATGAGCTCTCTCAAAGACGTGCATTTTGTCCTCAGCCACGGCTGCCTCAATCTTGAGGGCCTTACAAGAAACGCAAGGAGCATCTCTAATTCTATGGGCTTGGTCTTCTAATTTCTTCCTAAGCTCGACATGGATTTTATCCAAGTCCCCACAATCTCGATACATCATAAGCAATATTTTTGTGACTTATCTAGTAAGTCCTTAGCAAGTTTAGCACACTTGACATTGAGGTTTCATTGTCAAGTTTTAATTGCTTCTGACCCTCACATGGTATTGGGTCCTTAGAAGCATGTGATTCAAGTTCATTGTTTCTAGCGAGCTTCCTAAGGTGTTCGCTCATGGCATCAATTTGGCAAGCAATTTAGGGCAATTAGAGCATGATGGAGTGGAGTGAGCATGAAGAAAACTAGCCTCAACAGAATAGCATCAACAGAACTAGTGCTAGCATTCTTCAACCTAAGACCATCAAGTTCAACAAGCACACTATCATGTATGGTCCTTAGGTTCTCCAACTCCACAAGAATAGCATCACACAAGAGCAATCATTAGTGACTCGGGAGGGAGAAGATCTAAGTGAAGCTAACTCCCGAGTCAAGGTACCTACTTCCTTCTCAAGCTCCGTACACCTAGCTCTAGCTCTAGCATGAAATTTTCCTAATTTGCGAAAGCCGTTGAGTGGTCATAGGAGGGTACCTCGTCCGAGTCATTTGTAGAGCTCTGAGTCGCTGATGTCGTTGGTGTCGGCCATGAAGCACATCTTGGGAGAAGTCGTCGCCGCCTTTCTTCTCTTGCGGATCATCCTCGCCCTCGTCGCTCCATGTCTCCGTGTCGGAGAGGTTGATGTCGTCAAGCGCGGCAAGGACGCGGTGGAAGAGCTTCTTGTTCTTGGAGAAGTTGCGGTACTTCTTCTCGTGCGCCGGTTCACGAACTGGAGGCTTCTTGTTGCGGTTCTTGTCGGTGTAGTCGTTCTTGCCCGAACCGCCAACGTCATTCTTGCCCTTCTCCAGCTTGGGACAGTTCGCCCGAATGTGGTTGGGGCCACCACACTCGAAGCAGGTGATCATGCCACCTCTCTTCCTCTCTCTCACCCTCTTGTATGCATGAGAAAACTTGCGAGCGAGAAGAGCAAGCTCATTTTCTGGAAATTTTTCCAGTTGGTCATCGCTTAGCTCGCAAAGGGCGGAAGAGAGAAACCAATAGAAGGATCGGAAGAAGAAGATCAATGGGATCGGTGACCAAAGCCATCGACTGAGATTTCGTCTTCCGAGAGACGACATCGATCTCATGAGTCTTGAGGCGGGAATAAAGCCCGTCAAGAGTCAGAGTCGATAAGTCGGTGGTGTCCTTGATGGTGGTCACCTTCATCTCCCAAACCCGAAGGTCGAGTGCGGTCAAGAAATGCGAGCATTGTCCGAGTCGGGGTATATGCAACCAATCGCTCGGAGGTCGCTCAAAATCTTTGTAAACCGACCAAAACACTCGTCGAGACTCTCACCGGTAGCGTTGATCAAACTTGTTGTACTCGCTTGAACTGATCTGCCTCACGTCTTGATTTGAGTAGAGCCCTCATGGTAAGCATCGAGGTTACCCAAATCTCGTGGCGGGAGCGAAGGTGAAAATCTATCATACTCACATGGCTAAGACCTGTATGAGAATGTTCCTTGCCTTAGCATTCGCCTCAACGTCAACCATATTGATGGCGTGACATTTTCATCGCGAGGAACCTCATACGGGAGTTTCACCTTCGCCATATCGGTAGCCCAGGCGTGATGTATGACTCCATCAGGGATTTCCAAAAGGAAAATCAACTCCATTAAAGATGGGAGGCTTGGTGGAATATTTGTCCGTCGCCATGGCTCTTGAGACCGGTCAAGATCTAGAAAGAGCAGAACCGGCTCGATACCAATTGAAGGACCGAAATGGCGAGCAGAGGGGGTGAATGGTCGCAAATAAAAATTCCCCAAAATACTCCAACAAAAACCTCGACAAGATCGCTCAAAAGGAATTGTGAAAAACCGAAAAACTAGACAACTATGTGTACCCCAAGCTTGCATGGATAAGTACCATAAAATATGTGGGGATTTTGAGTCACAATCCTGGTTGTCTAGTGTCCAAGATAAAGAGGAATCAATTCAAACTCTTGCTTTTAGAAAGGACATCAATTCAAATCACAAAAGTCACTTTCAGAAAAGCAAAAGCAGAATTCCCAGAACTTGTCCTCAATTTGCACAGGAGGTTGGTGGGTTTCTGTAGCTCACAAAATTTTGAGACTTTTTATCCCTGTGAGCATCAGAGTCTTGAAGAACTCCACCAAATTTCTCCTCAAAAAGCCTTACAGAAAAAACACGAAAAATCGAAGAACACAGTCTGGTCAAGAACTTCGAGCAGAACGTTTGGGGCTCGGTTTTCACCTCATGGCGCCCAAACGGTACAACAAGTGAACTCCAAAATTTTTCTGCAAGTGGATATCAGAGTCCCGCACCTCCTCTAACAAGAATCACTCAAAAAAGGTTTTTCTATATTTTTAAAAAAATCAAACACTGACTGCTGCGCGAAGAACAAGTTCAGAACAAAGTTGGAACTTGAAAGAAAAGATGTTCTCTACTCAATCCAAGAGTGCAAAGAGATGTAAAACCATATGAACACACTCAAAACATCCAAGAACAACAGCATTTAGAAGGAGGAGGCAAATCCAAATTACTTGAAAGTAAATTGCGGGAATGTAATTGCGGAAAGTAAATGTTGAATTTAAATTGCGTAAAGTAAAGACATAATGTAAATCATAAAATAAATTCAGAGGTGGATGAATAAAACTTTCATTTCTGGAAGGGAGGTTACAAAGCCTCACATTCATGTGGGCAAAGCTCAAATGAGCATCAAAAACCTCAACACCTTCAAGGGAAGGAGGCTACCCCTCCACCCCTATTTATACTACTCTTGGGCCACCTACCACCCTTGGATGAGTCCCTCAACCCTAGAGCACTCATCTAAGGGCTAGGATTAACCCACACACACAGCCATGCAAGGGCTAACCCAAAACCCACACACATACCGGGTTTTCTTGCACGGTTTTCAAAGCATACTACCTAGACCCGCTAACCTATCAACTAGACCTCTATACGACGGTCCTCATTGATCCACGCGGCATCTAGCTAGCATCATCTCCTTTCCTTGTTTTCTTAACTTGCCCGGACTCCGTCTCCGATCATCTTCCGGCGATCTCCCAACCGTCTGGACCTCCGACGCTCCTCGCCTAGTCCCGGTCATCCTTCGCCTCACCATGACCTAGCACCGTCGTCCTGCAACCATCAAAAACAAGAAAACTCCTCACGTAGCAATGCCCACAAAGATGTGCAATAAACCATGCAACTCATCACTACCGCGTCCATACGACCGGTACTGCCACTCCTGGCAGAAACAACTCAAATTGCTTCATTTTGAAAATCAATCCAAATCAAACTCAAACTTGAGCACACCTTGCTCAAATAAAGTCAAATACTCATCACAAACATGGGTGGACCTCCACATGGTCCTTCAAATGCGCCAGGAGGGAATCAACAGTCTGCCGTGAAAAGATGCTATACCTGCAACGAGCCAGGGCACTTTTCCAATAGGTGTCCACAGAAGGGAGGCATCTCGCTAGTTCGTTTCAACTTGGGAACAACACCGGCCAAGGCACCAACCTCAGGAGGAAATCGTGCGCCAGGTCAAGCTGGAGCAACCCCGCAATCAACAGTGCGTGGAAAGATCAACCACATCACCGCAGATGGAGCATAGGAAGCTACAGACGTCGTACTGGGTAAGTTTCTGGTCAACTCGATTACACCTTTCTGATTCTGTTTGATTCTGGAGCTTCGCATTCGTTTGTTTCTCAAAGTTTTGCAACCAAGAATGGATTTAAAGTGGTGAATCTTAAGTGTGTGCTCTTAGTCCAAGCCCCAGGATCTGAACTTAGATCTAGCCTTGGGTGCTTGGGAGCTAAGTTGCTTATGGATGGGGTAGAATTCCTAGCGAATCTTATCTTGATAGGTGCGCAATCCCTAGACGTCATCCTTGGAATGGATTGGCTGTCTAAGCATAAGGCCGTTTTGGATTGTAGCCGAAGGACCGTGACTTTGGAAGGCCCTAGTGGCAAGAAAGTAGAGTTTCAAGCGACCGCAGTTCGAGATGGGCAGTTAATGGTTAACAGCGTGAAAGCCATCAGCATGGAAGATGTGCCAGTAGCCAGGGAATACCCAGATGTGTTTCCAGAAGATTTGCCAGGATTGCCACCGGACCGTGATATCGAGTTCGTGATCGAGTTAGCGCCAGCACAAAGACCGATATCAAAAGACCATATCGGATGCCTACCAAGCGAGTTAGTGGAAATGAAGAAGCGATTGAGGCGCAAGAGAAAGGCTTCATTAGACCAAGTTCATCACCGTGGGGAGCCCGGTTTTGTTTGTTCGTAAAAGGACGGAAGTCTTAGAATGTGCATCGATTATCGTGCCTTGAATGAAATAACGATCAAGAATAAGTATCCGTTGCCGGGATCGATGACTTATTTGATCGATTAAGAGGAGCTGGAGTTTTCTCCAAGATAGATCTTCGTTCGGGATACCATCAGTTGAAGATCCGAGCGGAGGATGTGCCTAAGACTGCGTTTTCTACGCGATATGGACATTATGAGTTCACAGTCATGTCATTTGGATTGACTAATGCCCAGCATATTTCATGAACATGATGAATAAGGTTTTCATGGAATATTTGGATAAGTTTGTTGTAGTCTTCATAGGCGATATCTTGGTTTACTCGAAGGCGGAGGAAGAGCATGCGAGAACATCTCGAATGGTTTTAGAGAGGTCATGCGAGCATCATTTGTATGCTAAGTTTAGCAAGTGTGAATTTTGGAAGGAGAAAGTAGAATTTCTTGGTCATGTAATGACTACTAAAGGAGTAGTGATTGACCCAAGCAAAGTGGACACGATGTTGCATTGGGAGCAACCGAAGTCATTACCAGATCCGTAGTTTTACGGGAATGGCGGGATATTACCGTCGGTTCATAGAAGGATTCTCGACAATTGCTAAACCTCTTACGCAGCTTGTTGAAGAAAGAAAAGAAGTTTGCATGGGCGCTTGAGTGCGAGACAAGTTTCATGGAATTAAAGAAGCGTTTAACAACAGCCCCCGTATTAGTGTTGCCAGATGTGCAGAATGGATTTGATATTTATTGCGATGCTTCAAAGCAAGGCTTAGGGTGCGTGTTAATGCAGGAAGGCAAAGTTGTTGCTTATGCGTCGAGACAGTTAAGACCACATGAAGTGAATTACCCAACGCATGATTTGGAATTAGCTGCCGTAGTGCATGCTTTAAAGATATGGTGTCATTATCTCATAGGAAATAGATGTGAGGTATATACGGATCATAAGAGCCTGAAATACATATTCACTCAAGCAGATCTGAATATGAGACAGCGAAGATGGCTTGAGCTAATTAAGGATTATAATGTGGGAATCCATTATCATCCCGGAAAAGCCAATGTGGTAGCAGATGCTCTGAGTCGAAAGAGCCATAGCGCAAAAACATTGACAATGGAGGATCAACAAAAATTATGCAAGGAATTTCAGAAACTAAGGTTGGAAGTCGTTCCGCAAGGAATGGTAGCTGCACTTGAAGTAAAGCCAACGCTGGAAGGTCAGATTAGAGAAGGCCAGAAGGATGACGATAAAATTTCTAAGATCAAGGTTAAAAAGGAAGAAGGCTTAGCTGTAGATTTCACTCTGGACGAGCAAGGAACCATGTTCTTCAAAGGCCGAATTTGTGTGCCGGATAAAAAGGAACTAAAGCAATTGATTCTTGAGGAGGCTCATGATTCTAAGTACTCGATTCATCCAGGAAGTGCCAAGATGTACCAAGATTTGAAAGAGAGATTTTGGTGGCCTAACATGAAGCGTGAAGTGGCTGAGCATGTTGCTTTATGCGACGTATGTCAGAGGGTAAAGCTATGCATCAAAGACCATTGCTTTGTTGCGTAGTTGAAAATTCGGAATGGAAATGGGAGGAAATCGGAATGGACTTTATCACGGTTTACCTAAAACTCGAGAGAGGTTACGATTCCATTTGGGTAATTGTGGATCGTCTAACCAAGGTCGCCCATTTTATCGAGAAAGACCACTTACTCGGAGATCGTTTAGCGAGTTGTACATGTCAAAGATTGTATGTTTGCATGGAGTGCCCAAGAAGATTGTGTCGAGACAGGTACCCAATTTACCTCAAGATTACGGAATAAGTTGCACGAAGCCATGGGAACTCGTCTCAATTTTAGTCTGACATATCACCCGAGATGGATGGTCGATCGAAAGAGTAAATCAGATTTTAGAGGATATGTTGAGAGCTTGTGCTTTAGCTTATCTTTGCGACATGGGATAAGTGTTTGCCATATCACGAATTTAGTTACAATAATAGTTATCAAGCTAGTCTGCAGATGTCACCGTTTGAGGCGTTGTATGGGCGTGCTTGTCGTACTCCATTGAATTGGAGCGAAACAGAGAACGTTTGGTTTTGGGCGGACATTCTCGAGGAAGCCGAAAGTCAAGTCGCAATGATCGAGAGAGGTTGAAGATAGCACAGTCAAGACGAAAAGCTACATGAGACAACCATCGTCGAGATTTGAGTTTGAACCGAAGATCATGTGTATCTCGAGGTTACCCTCTTAAGGGAGTTAAAAGATTTCACGTTAAAGGAAGCTCGCCAAGATATGTCGGTCCGTTCAAGATTACGAGCCGTCGAGGAGAGGTGGCTTATCGATTAGAGTTGCCTCGATCATTGGCAGAGTGCATGATGTATTCCATGTGTCGCAGCTTAAGAAGTGTCTCGAGTACCAACGAGCAAACCCGTTAGATGCAATAGAGTCGCAAGAAGATTTGACTTACAAAGAGCAACAGTCAAAATTTTGGATGTTATGGAACGCAAGACCGAAACAAGTCTATTCGCTTTGCGAGTTGATGGAGCAATCATTAGAAAGTGAAGCCACTTGGGAGCGAGAAGAAGATTTGAAGTCGAATTCAGAACCTATTCTCTAGTTAGCCACGAATCTCGGGTCGAGATTACATTAAGGGGGAGGTTTGTAACATCCCAAAATTTGGTTTAATTAAGTTTTTATTGCTTAAATGTGCATTTGTGATTTTCGGAATTTATTTGGATTTTTCGGATTTATTTGAATTAATTCTTATTTCAAGTTTATTGCTTTTATTCAAATCTATTTAAATCTGTGCAAAGTTAAAATAAAGTTTTGCCAAAAATATTTTATTTGAGTTTAAAATGTCTCAAAGTATTTTGAGATTTTTCTTGGATTTTTCTGATTATTTTATTTGCCTAAAACCAATTAAATGAATTTCTAGAATTATTTTAATTATTAAAGTTTTAAAATCTTTTGAGCAGATATTGGGCGAAGCCCAATCTTGGCGCTCGAGTCGCTTCGGGCGGCCAAGTCGGCCGTGCGCTGAAACCCTAGGATCCATCGCGGACAACCGTTGGATCGAGATCCAACGGCTGTGCCTTTGCCGCGTAGTCGATCGTCCGGAGCCGTTTGATGAGCGCCGCGTGGACGCGTCGGATGCAACCACGTCACCTCTCCGTGTCGCCGCCGGAGTCCGCCGCCGCCTCGGAGCCGTCCTTGGAGTCCGGGCTTTGCACGCCTCCCCGTGCCGCTATTTAAGGCGCCGACGTGGGTGTTGAATTCCTCACCTCGCGCCGCGCGTCTGCCGCAATCCCGAAGCCCCGAGCCGTCGCCGTTCTCGCGTAGAAGCACTCCGGAGTCGATGAAGCCTTCGCCGCGGTCTTCATCTATTTTCCGCCGCCGTTTCGCCGTTCCGAGCCGTGCCGGTTCCAGATCGGAAATCCCCATACCTCGACGCGTCGGACCCGTGAAGCCGTGTCGCTCTTTCGTCGCCGGAATGCCGTCATCGAGGTCATCGTCTCCAAGCGCGGCGAAGAAACACCGCCGTGCCACCATCGGCGCCAGGGAAGCTTTCGACCGTCCGATCCGTAGCGGAGAGGTGAGATCGTGCCGTGTGTGTTGTGCGTGGGAAGCGTTGCGGACCGTCAGATCTAGATCGGTTGGTTGATGCGTTGCCGTGTCGTGCGAGATCGCTAGCCATCTGATCGTGTTTCTGCGGACCAGATTGAACCGCGCGAGTGACTAACCAGATTGCGCCGCGTGTCAGGCGCAGGGCCCGAAGCGCCGTGAGCCGAGTCCACCGTGGGCTGGCGCGGGTCGTGGACTCAGTCCATACGCCGAAGACACGCGTCGGCCGATTGGTCGGTTCGGTTTATTGGCGTCATCTTGACGTCATGATGACGCAATAAATCGTTTTCGTTTTAAAAATAAATCTGTTAATTCGAATTTCGATTTTACGATTTGAGATTTATTTCAAACTTCAAAAGGCTATATCTTTTGCAATTTAACTCGAATTTGAGTGATTCAAATTTCTAAAAATTAGTAAAATTGAGATCTATTTAATGGTGAATTTTATTTGATTTTTTGAGTTCAATTGCTCTCTGTTTTGGTATTTATTTGCTTTTCTCCTCTGATGCAGCGAGGCGTTGAATTGTGCGACGCTTCGGAGGAAGGTCAAGCAACTCAAGAGCAAGTTCAGAACCAGATCAGGACCTATTCCAAGGCAAGTTGTGCTTTGATCATGTTGAACCCATGTTTATAAAATTGCTATATTTGTTTTACCCTATTGCATATGTTTCAAATATACAATTGTTTCAAATTAGATTGGGATTAGCTAATATACAGATTGATCTACACCCTACCTTGTCATTGTATGCCATGATCCATTGTCACCCTAGATTGGTTTGATATAGTTGATTAGTAATTATGATCAACATTGGAGGTTTAGACAGTATTAGTTGCTTAGTCGTGCCACATCATCACATGTATCAGAATCATTGATAATTAATCTTGGTTAATGGAATATGGAACGATATTATGAACTTGTGTGTCATGTGGGATCACACGATGAGATTGAGTTGTTGTGGCGAGTCATGTCACGCATAGCGATGTTGAATTGTTGATGGCAC
The DNA here is from genome assembly GCA_036346275.1 of Otatea glauca. NCBI lineage: Eukaryota > Viridiplantae > Streptophyta > Magnoliopsida > Poales > Poaceae > Otatea > Otatea glauca. The sequence goes on along the minus strand of CM070734.1, from coordinate 305,582 downwards.
GTGGTGCTTGGTAATCAACCGGGTGATGATAATTTAGATTGGGGCAAGTGGCAAGGCGAGGAGGCCAAGGTGGGCCCGATGGGCAGAGGGTATGTGGATGTCTTGCCTTCATCACACTAAGGACTTAACCTTGCAAGCCTTTGACTGAGTCAATCATGCAACCACATGTCAGTATGGGCACCTAGTGAGTAAATTGCAATGTCTTAATTTTGGTACTATCGTGGTCGGTGTGAGTTCCGAGTTATGGTGTAATTCACATGGCGCAAGAGGGGGCCCGGATGTGGTAACCAGTCCCCGGTGTTGAAACCTTAGCGGATAGTATCGGGTTAAGCGGAGCATTGTAAAGGCTTTGTTATAATCACTCGCCTTGGTGGTGTTTGGTTGTATCACGTGGGTAAAGTGCATAACCTCTGCAGAGTGTGAAACTATTCGGATAGCCGTGCTCATGGTATTGAGCAATGCTCGGAATTACTGATTAAGGGTTAGCTTAATTAATTGGACAACATGGTTGGGATGGCGGAATGCCATATGGAAGATGGAATTTGACTTAGAATTGGAAACTTGGTTTACTTGCGAAATCCTGAATTTATTTACTATTGTTACTTGTTTTACATTCTTTACAATCTATTTACTGTATTTGTTCATAAATGCTGCTTATTGCAAAATAGCCATGATAGCCTATCCATTGGAATAAGCCTTACATATAGATACATAGAATTGCATTACATGCACAACTTGTTGAGTGCTTTAAGTACTCACCCTTGCCAAACAACAATAATCAACAGTTGAGGAATCTACACTGTGTTGGAAGATGAAGTCCGAGAAGACCACGAGTCATTAGGGTCCGAGCCTTGTCGGTTGCACTGTGGTGGTGATGAGCTATCTCGTTTTCTATTTTCCACTGCTTAATCATTAATTATATTTTCAGTCTTGCCCTGCGTGGCTTAATAATGTAAGTTGATCATAAGATCATACCTTTAGTTATATCAATGAATGAACTATTATTCTATTATCGTTGAGTATGATGTGATATGTACCAATGTTAAGCTGTGTGCACTAGCGTTGATCCTGGGAATAGTGCGGTAAACACAGTGGGTTCGAATCAGTGGATTCGGGTCCTTACAGACCCAGCCCCTGCTGGGGCCGACGCGGCGCCTGTTGCGGCTGCGGACGGATTCTGGCGAGGCCGGGGCCCGCGATCGGGTCGTGGCGCTTCTTCCGCCAGCGTTTGTTGTCGACCGTGACGACTACGCGGAGCTGGCCGCCTTCGACGCCGCGGTCTTTTCCTCGCCTTTTATTGCGCGGGGCCGGGTCTCCTTCCTTAGCGCCGGATGGTCCCGTTTCGCCGAAGGCGAGGCCGAGCTTGCCTCGGTCGTAGTCATGGTTCCAGCGGACAGCATCGTCCGCGTCCGCATACCGCTCCGCCATGTGGAATAGTTTGTTGACGGTGAGCCTCGTAGCAATCTCGAGGTCCTCCGTGAGGCGTCTGTCTCGGACACCAAACTTGAAAGCCTTGATGACGGTTTCATCAGAGATGTTGGGAATCGGGTTTCGCGCACAGGTGAACCGGCGCACGAAGTCTCGCAGATGTTCCCCCTTTCCCTGGATAACACGATCCAGGTCCCTTTCCCGTCCAGGCCTCTCATAGCAGCTCTGGAAGTTGGAGTGGAGAGCGCTCCGCAGCTGGCGCCATGATCGGAAGGTGCCGGGCGCCTGGTTGAAGAGCCAGGTGCGGGCGGCGCCGTCCAGAACGGTGGGGAGATAGTTGGCCATCGCGGCCTCGTCCCCTCTGGCCGCCAAGATGGCAGTGGAGTATGTGGAGAGGAATTCCGCGGGGTTCTTGGTCCCGTCGAACTGCTCCATCATCGCCGGCTTAAATCGGGCCAGCCAGCGTACCCGACGGAGATCGTTCGAGTACGCCGGGCAGCCGTAGGCCGGAAGGCTACTGCTGCCGCTGCTGGCGTCGGAGTCGTCATCAGCCGACAGGGAGAACTCAAGGCGGCGGCGCACCCCGCGTCGACCGCGATGGTCGACGGGAGCGTTGTTACGGTGGCGTCGTGGGTGGTTGCGGATCTTCTGTCGCTTGAGCCGGACGTCCAGAGAGAGACTTTCGGAAGTACTGCTGTCCGGGCGAGCATCGCCATTACGCCGTTGGCGACGGGCAAGCCCACGCGCCACCCCTTCCTATCGGAGAGGTGGTGAAGATGGCGTTGGGGCGCGAGCCCGGGGGCGGGGATCCTGCCGGTGGAGCGGCCAGCGATCATGCGACAGGGGTCGCCGTCACAGGGCGACTTCGAGCCTGAGAGCACGCTGCCGTCGGGTGTGGCGCCGTCGGTCGCCTTGTTGAGCTCTTCGCCAAGGACCGTCGAAAGGGCCGAGCGGCCGCTCGGCGTGATCGGCCATGACCGGCGATGGCCCTGTGCATTCTTAGGCGGTTCGTGCGGGACGGGAAGGTTGAGCTGGCCGGACTGGGAGTGGGTCGTACCATGCTCCTCACGCTGAATGGCGGCGATGGCCTGGTCGATGGCGATCTGGGCGAGCCGATGCACCTCCCGAGGAGTCTCCGGGCCACCGTCGTCCGCCCCGGGGGTCGCCTCACGTCCGCCGGCAGCGAAGGCCCGGCGTTCGCGGGGCGGCAAGGAGGGCGAGAGCATGGATGTGGAGCCTTGGCACTCGGGGACAACGTCCGAGCCCAAGCTTGCTGTTCGTGACATGCTGGTGGTGGAGCTGGAGGTGTTGAGCTGGCCGAGGTGACGAACTTTGGACGAACGAAACTTCGGGCCCCACGGTGGGCGCCAGCTGTCGACGATCGGGACCGTCGACCGCAAAGAAAGAGGGTGAAGGGTAGTACGGAGGGCGAGGCCCAGAGCTTCGCTCGTCTGGGAGGTACCCTCGGCGGGCATCTTGAGCAGAAGTCGGCACAATCAAACAGGGGACATGAGATTTATACTGGTTCGGGCCGAACGTCCCTACTCCAGTTCGGATGATGGTACTGTATTGCCCTCAATGCCGATGGCTGCCCGGCCTTTACAAATGAGAGCTAGGGGTTCCAATATGAGAGTGCCGGAGCCTAGTTCGTGGAGGTGTAGTGAGAAAGAAGAAGAGCACCCCTTCCAGAGGGCCCTGCCCTCCCTTATACGGCCGAAAGGGGCAGGTTACATTGGGGATTGGGAGCCGAGAGGATGAAGGGGTTCCTGTCAGAAAACCTTCGTCTTGGTGACTAGCCTTGTCTGGCCTTGCCCATGCCGGGTTAGTAGACTCTCCGAGCAAAGCAGGTCGCTGCTTCTTCAGGAAACAGCGCACCCACTCTCTGTGGTTTTGTCAGATGATGACGTTGCCATGCGTGGCCCTAGCGCTGCCTGGGGTGAGTGGACTCCCATGCTGTACGCGACTGGATGATGGGACTGAGGCTTTGACTTTGGCGACCTTCGTGCTGCCTTGGGAAGGAGCCACCTGCTTCTGTGCGATCGCGATCGTTGGACACGTGGTTAAAGGTCAGCGGAGGGCCCGATGCTCGACCCTTGGCGGAGACCGGGATCGGGCTGGTCGGAGGTCGGGGGAGCCCGGTCTGTGACGAAGGTCGAACACCCCGCTAGGTCGGGAAAGAGCCCGGGGCGGTCGGCTAGGTCGGGGAAGAGCTCCTTCATGGCCTTGCGGGACCTTTGGTGAACTGGCTCGAAACGATCCGATTGGTGCTCGGTGGCGGTTCGGGGCGTCTCGCCGAGCTGAGAGCAGTCCCCGATCTTAGAGGAGGGCTGCTCAAAGCCCCCCCCCCCCCGGGGGCCACGTGTCAGTGTGGCCGATCCCCGACAAAGAGTATTTCTAAACTGATTTGATAAATTTTAGTGTTTAGACGAGATATTCTATTTGCTGCTGAAATAGCACAAATGATCATTCCGAAATATATACATGTACATATCTTTTACACTAGGGTCTCATACTTATTCATGAAATAATTCAAGTCAAGATTATTTCTTAAGTATTTTAGCCTACTCAGGTAATATTCTGACATGAGAGCATTTTAGAAATCAATTATTCTTATTTTGGATTTCTTTTGTACAAAGTATATCCTTTTGAATAATTAATGCATTGAGAACAACCTTTAATAGAAAATGATTCAAACAAAGATCATTTTTAAATATTTTTATATATTTGGGTTGCTGGAAGCCAAAGGATTCCAATAAAGAAATTCATCAAATTCTGAGTGTGTTTGTAAAATTTTTGTATATAGCATATATTTAGGCCCTTTCTATTAAATTTGAATTTAAAATTAATCCAGAAATATTTTTCAAAATATTTTTGTATATTATGAGGGTACTTGATTTTATATGAATATAGAAATTTATTTCATTCAGTTTGGAGCTATGGTTCAAAAGTTATAGCTATTTGTTTCAACTCGGGTTTGGAAAAATAAACTAAATTAGGATAATACGCTTTCTGAATACAGAAAACAGCTTTCGCTACTGCACGCTGTCTTATTAGAAATTGGCCACAGCCACTGACAACTCGGGACCACGGGTCAGCGAGATCGAGCAGAGGGAGATCTTCTCCGGCTCGCCGCCGGCGAACTAGCCCCGGAGAGACGGAATGGGTAGTACCTACAGCTTCAGCACGAGGATGCGCACCTAGGGGTGGTACCCATTCGGTCGGAGATGATTGGGAAGTAGGCCTCCACCGTGAGGGTGCGGCGACGCCATGGCCGATCAGACGCAAGCAAGAATGGTGCAAGATCAAATGAAAATGAATAATGTAAGAGCATCAGGGACCTTGCAACGTTCCATTTTACCGGTCATTTGATGTGGAGATGGGCTGAGGAGCCGTGGCACCGTTGGCCGGCCGGGAGGAAGAAGGCTCACGGTGGCGGCAAGTTTTTGCATAAAGAACTCCAAATGTTTTTGAGGGGTTTTGGTCCTTATGGTTTGTTCATGCTACGGTTTAGAGCAATTTGGATTTTGTTGAGTGCTTCATCCGAATTTTGTTTTTGCCCGAGCTCTAGAGCTCTCGGCAATGGCGGAATTGGGGAGGCTCAAAGGCTTCTCGGTTGGAACTAATAGAGGGGAAGTGATTGCGCTGCTTCTACGAGCTTAGGGACCCTTTTATATCCGAGGATTGGCGCAGGCGAGCCCTTCCCTGGGGATGAACTCGGCTAGGTGAACTACGGTGCCACACAGGAAGAGGCATGGGGGCACAGCGGGAAACACGGAGGAGACGGCGGTGTGGCGGTGAGGTGGCGGTTAGGCATTGGCTGGGCGATGCAAGTGGCAGGGGATGACGCGAGCTGCAGTCGGTGAGTTTCGACTTTGCTTCGGGACGCCAGTGTCGGGACCCGAATTTGCAAATCCGGACCCTCTGTGTATACCGCACTAGTCCAGGATCACGCTAGTGCACACAGGCTCAACATAGATGCTATCATAGTCACACACAGCGAAATATAGCATAAACTTCATTAATTAATAATAAGCTGTTGTCTTACATGAATAATGCCTCACGAGGGCTTAAAAGAGTATCAATGAGAAGCGCGGAAATAGAATAAGCGCAGTGGCGCTCGATTCGCCACGAGCAGCGACGAGGCTCGGACCCTAAGCATTCGCATCCAAATAATCCTCATCCATGGTGGCGTAGATTCTTCCTCTTACGAAGTTGTTGTTGATGGGGTGAGTACATAAAGCACTCAACAAGTTGTGCAAAATAATGCAAGTCTAATATTCTATATGTTTGGCTTAATCCAAAGGAATGGCTAGTAAGGGTATTTTTGCAATAAAGCGACATTTAACAAGAATACAATAAATAGATTGGAAAGCGATAAAACAAATACGATAATTAATAAATTCATATTTACGAAATACACCAAGTTTCCAATCCTAAATTAATTTTCCACTTTCCATGGCACCTTGCCATCCCAACAAGTTTTGTTTAACAAAAGTCTAACCCTTAAGCTGTAATTCCGAGCATTGCCCAATACCATGAGCACGGCTATTCGAATAGATTGTACACTCTGCAGAGGTTATGCACTTTACCCACACGATACAACCAAACACCACCAAGGCGAGTGATCATAACAAAGCCTTTACAATGCTACACCTAGACCCGAGATTGCTCGCTAAGGTTTCAACATGAAGGGTTAAACCACCACAACAGGCCCCCTCTTGCGCCATGTGAGTTAAACCGTAACCGGGACTCACTATTCACCACGACAAGATCAGAAATCTAGGTTTCACAAATTATTCACTAGGCTGTCCCATTCCGGACATGTGGTTGCAGAGAGACTCGGTCAAAGGCTTGCAAGGTTAAGTCCTTAAGGTGATTAAGGCAAGACTTCCACATACCCCGCCAAACTGGCCCACCTTGGCACACCGCCCTTGCCACTTGCCTCAATCTAAAATCATTACCACCCAGCTTGATTACCAAGCACCACATGCCATCAACATTTCAATCCCGATGTGTGACCTCCTCGCCACGACAACTTGATATCATTGTGTGACAACACATGACACACCAATTCATAAACATTGTTCCATATTCCATTAGTCAAGATTAAGTATCGACATTCGGACACATGTGATGACGTGGCATGGCTAAGCAATCTATGACGATCTAACTAGCCCATGTTGATTATCAACTATAATTCCACATCCTAGGGTGACAAATAGATCATGGCATATAATTGACAAGGTATGGTTTAATTCAAATAGGCATATTATCTAATTCCCAGATTAATTGAAATCATTTATACACATAAAATATCATGCATAAAGTTTAAAAGACAAAATAGTAATTTGGTGAAAATTAGGTGCAACATGATCAAAGCACAACTTGCCTTGGAGTAGGTGCTGGTCTTGATCTGAGCTTGGGTCTTGGGCGACGAATCTTCTTAGGATCACCGAAAGCGGTTCAACGTCTACGCTAAACGATGCCAAAATAGCAAATAAACACCAAACCAGAGAGCAACCAAACTCCAAAAATAAAATAAAATTCACCAATAAATAGATCTTGATTTTACAAATTTTTAGAAATTTGAAACACTCAAATCGAGTTAAAATGCAAAAGATATAGCCTTTTGAAGTTTGAATAAATCATGAAAATACAGAAAATAGAATTTCGATTTTTCGAATTATTTTCTATTGAAAAGATTTTATTGCGCAACGCGGCGTCAGCCCCGACTCGGACCAATCGCGCCGACACGTCGCGTGGTCCATGGACTCGGTCCACGGAACCGCCTCGTCCACCGTGGGCGCGGACCACGGCGCCTCGCACCACGCGCCGACACGCGGCGCAAGATCGATTTGCGGCGCCGCCCGTCGCCGATGCTCGACACGCTGGCGCGCATGCGCGACGATCGGCGGCTAACGCTCATCGCACACGCGGCGCGATCTCACCCGAACAACCACGATCCAACGGTCACGCTTACCCGAGTTTTTTATGCAGACGGCGGCGTGGCTCGATCTGGATGGTCATTGGAGATCCGGCGGTGTCGCGGCTTCGGCTGCGGCGATGTCGCGGCGGCGCTGAGTTTCGGAGACGAGGGCGGCGGCGACCAGACGGCGTTCGGCTCTGCCGGCGACGAAGAGTAGCTGCTCGGTGCGGCTCGGCGTGGCGAACCGAATCTGGAACCCACGCCGAACGGCGCTTGCGGCGGCGGGCGGCGAAAACGAAGCGGCGGCGCTAGAAAACTATGGCGAGCTCGGGGCTAAGCGGCGGTGACTCAGCGGCGAAGGCTAGCATGGCGGATGCGCTGCGGGATGAGGAACCTCGGTGTGCGGGCTGCGGCTTTATAGCCTCGGCATGCGCGCTAAAGCGGCAACCCTAAATCACGGCGGCGGCGGCAAGCGGCGGCGGATTCGAAAACCGAATCGAGGCGAAGGCGATACCGTCCGATTTACACGAGCGGCCGAGATTAGATCCGGTGATACGATCCGATCCGCTCTTTCCAAAATCAACGGCGAGATCTAAACTTACCAAAACAACGCGAAGCGATCCCGACCGCTCGATCTCAATCCAACGGCGAAGGCGCTAGGGTTTCGCGAAGGAGACAAACCGTCCGATCTTCATCCAACGGCCACGCGCGAGGCGGCAGCCGGCAGGTGATCGGGCCGCGCGTCGATGGGCAAGACACCGCGATCTTGGGCTTGGCCCGATCTTATTCACTCGATTTTCAAAAGCTTTTGATTTAAAATAATTCCGAAATTAGATTAATCTACTTTAAGCAATTAAAATATCGGGAAAAATCGAGAAAATTCTCATAAATACTTTGAGACATTACGAGCACAAATAAAATATTTTTGGTAAAACTTTATATTAACTTTATCTATATATATTTAGTTTTCACAAAGGTTCAATATACTTAATTAAATTCAATTCAATTAATTTACGGAAAAAAATCCAATAAATTGAGAAAATCACCAAAAAGCATATGGCGAAATTATAAGCCAAATTTTTGGGATGTTACAAACCTCCCCTTAATGAATCTAGACCAGAGATTCAAGGTGACTAGGAAATAGGTTTGGAAATTCGACTTGAGATCCTCTTCACGCTCCCGGGTTGCTTCATTCTCGAATGGTTGCTCCTTGAACTCTGCAAAGCGAACCGACTTGGTCTGGTCTTGCGGTCCATAACATCCGAGATTCTCGATTGGTTGCTCCTTGTAGGTCGATCTTTCGCAATTCAATCTCTCCCAAAGGCGTCGCTCCTGCTGCACCGAAGACACTTCTTGAGTGTGACACATGGAACACATCATGCGCGCTGCTAGTGATGCGGCAATTCTAAGCGATAAGCAACCTCCTCGACGGCTCAAAATTTTGAGCGGTCCAACATATCTTGGGGCAAGCTTCCTTTAACGTGGAACCTTTTAACTCCTTTCGGAGGGTAACCTAAGATATACGAAATCATCGAGTTCAAGCTCAAATCACGCGTCGATTATCGCATAACTTTTTGTCTTGATTGCGCGATTTTCAACTGTCTCTTATCATGGCAACTTGCTCTTGACTTCCTTGAGAATATTAGGGCCAAATATCATACGTTCCCTGTCTCATTCCAATTCATTGAAGTGCGGCAGCACGACCATATAAAGCTTGAATGGCGACATCGCAAACTAGCACAGTAGCTCGTTGTTATAAGCGAACTCGCATATGGCAAACACTTATCCCATGATGTAGTATAGGCTAATGCACAAGCCCTTAGCATATCCTCCGAATTTGATTTACCCTTTCTGTTTGACCATCGATCTGCGGATGATATCTTGTCTTTGAAGTTCAAGCAGCGTTCCCATAGCTTCATGCAATTTATCCCAAAATCTCGAGGTGAGCGGGTACCTCTATCGACACTATTTTCTTTGGTACACCATGCAAACACACGACTACGGCTATGTATAGTTACGCTAACCGGTCTCTGAGTAAGTGGTCTTGGTGGAATGAAGTGAGCAACTTTGGTCAATCGATCCACGATAACCCATATAGAATCATACCCATTTTGAGTTCTTGGCAATCCGGTGTGAAATCCATACGATTTCTTCCCACTTCCATTTCAGGACTTTTAGCGGTTGTAGCAAACCTGCTGGTCTCTGATGTATTGCCTTAACTCTCTGGCATACATCGCACAAGGCAACGTGCTCGGCGACTTCGCGCTTCATATTCGGCCACCAAAACCTCTCCTTTAAGTCCTGGTACATCTTAGCGCTTCCTGGATGAATTGAATACTTGGAATCATGAGCCTCTTCCAAAATCAACTGCTTAAGTTCTAGTCATTTGGCACACAAATCGACCCTTGAACCACATGGTACCTTGGTCGTCCACGGTAAAGTCCTTTGCTAATCCTTCATCCTTTTTAGCCTTGATTCGGTTGACTTTCTCATCATCTTTTGTCCTTCCCGAATTTGATCTTGAGCATTGGCTTCACTTCCAAAGCAGCTAGGAATCCTTCTAAAACTACTTCCAATTTTAAATTTTGCAATTCTCTGCCTGATTCGATTGTCCTTCTGCACCATCATATTCGCCACGTAGCTCTTGCGACTTAAGGCATCGGCTACCACATTTGCTTTTCGGATGGTAATGAATTCCCATGTTATAATCCTTGATTAATTCCAACCATCTCCTTTGCCTCATATTGAGATCGATTGAGTGAAAATATATTTCAAACTCTTATGGTCGTATATATCTCACATCTATTTCCAATGAGATAATGGCGCCACAATTTCAAGGCATGCACCACGGCGACCAATTCCAAGTCATCGAGGATAATTTCCTTCATGCGGTCTTAAGCGCCTTGGCGCATATCGACCACTTTACCCTCTTGCATCAATCGCATCCAAGACCTGTCTTGGCGCATCACAATATATATCAAGTATTACGAACATTAGGCAAAACCAACACCGGGCTGTTGTTAAGCGCTTCTTTAATTCCTCAAAACTCTTATCACAATCAAGCGTCCATGAAAATTTCTTTTCCTTTTTCAATAACTGAGTAAGAGGTCTAGCAATCGTCGAAAATCCTTCTATGAACCGCGATAATATCCTGCCATTCCCGAAAACTTGGACTTGAGTGCGGACTTTGGTTGCTCCCAATGCAACCTTGCCTCCACTTTGCTTGGGTCGACAAACAACTCCTTCTGCAGATCATGACATGACCAGAAATTCCACCTTTTCCTTCCAAAAGTCGCATTCTTGAATTTAGCATACAATTTGTTGCTCACGCACTTTTCCAACACTAGCCTCGGATGATTTGCGTGCTCTGCCGGTCTTGAATATACCAAAATATCATCTATGAACACAACAACAAACTTGTCCAAGTATTCCATGAAAATCTTATTCATCAAGTTCATGAAATAGGTGGCGCATTGGTCAATCAAAAGACATGACCGTGAACTCATAATGTCCGTATCTTGAAGAAAATGCGGTTTTGGAACATCTTCCGTCAGAATCTTTAGTTGATGATATCCGGAGCGAAGGTCTATCTTGGAGAAAACTCGGCTCCTCTCAAGCGGTCGAGCGGATCATCAATCCTTGCAGCGGATACTTATTCTTAATCGTCACTTCATTAAGTGCACGGTAATCAATACACATTCTAAGGCTTCCATCCTTTTCACGACAAACAAAGCTGGCGCTCCCCATGGCGGCGAACTTGGTCTTATAAAACCTTTCTCTAATAACTCGTCGATCTGTTTTTCATCTCTACTAACTCATCGGTAGGCATCCGGTAAGGTCTTTTGCTATTGGTGCTTGTATGCGGTACTAACTCAATGACAAACTCGATGTCACGGTCAGCGGCATTCTGGCGGATCCTCTGGAAATACATCTGGATATTCTTTGACCACCGCACGTCCTCAATCCGACGGCTTTCATGCTATTAACCATTAATTGACCCTTGCGAACCGATGTCGCTCGAATTCCACCTTTTCTCTGTAGGGCTCTCAATGGATACAACCCTTGACCACAATCCAATACCGTCTTATGCTTGGTTAACCAATCCATACCAAGGATAACATCTAAAACTTGGGCATCTAGAATAATTAAGTTCGCTAGGAACTCTACCCGTTAATTATCGACTTTACCCCAAACATCCAATATTAGATCTTAACTCGGATCACGGGGCTTGAACTAGCATCACACACTTGAGATTTTCATGCTTAAACCATTTTTAGATGCAAAAGCTCGAGAGACAAATGAATGTGAAGCTCTGAATCAAATATCGCAGCAGTAATCGAGTTTACAAAAACTTACCCGATCTGACGTCCGATGCTTCTGGCTCCATCGGCGGTGATGTGGTTGACTCGCCTCGAATAGTAGCTTGAGGCGTCACTCCTGCTGTCCGGCTCCTCGATTCGCTCCGTCATCGGTGCCTTAGCAGTGTCGTTCCAAGGTTGAAACGCATTGGCGTGATTCCTCCTTTACGGGACATCTATTAGCATAATGCTGACTCATTGCAATCTATAGCACCTTACGGCGGTATTCTTGCGACCCGTGAGCATTGTTACCTTGGGGGCGTCGATAACCTTGTCCTGATGGTCGCGGTGCAGGTGTTGCTGGCTTGTTAACAGCTTGTGGTTGGAACCTAGCAAACTGTTGCGGGGTCATCCTCATTCGTAGGTGGTTAGGGCGTCCACCTAGGTTAGTCATCAAGCGTTTGCGATTTTCCCCAAGCTCCTTGCGCTTATCCTCCAGAATCAAAGCCTTGTTTACCAATTCTTGGAAATCTGGAAAAGTGTGGGTAATCGGCCCACTTGCGCCACGAGTTTAGTCCTTTCATGAAGCGGACTGTCTAGCCTTGTCCGTCGCTACATCTTCAGGAGCATAGCGTGCTAACTGTGTGAATTTGTTCAAGTAATCAGCCACCGGTTGGCCTCCTTGCTTAAGCGCCCTGAATTCTTCCTTTTTCAGGTCCATCATTCCCTCCGCAGTGCGTGATGCTGGCGAAGGCCGTTGCGAACTCTTCCCACGTGATTTCCATGGGTGCCTCATGAGTAGCACGGTAGTTCTCCCACCATTCTGCAGCTGTTCCCTCTAGCTGATGGGATGCGTAAAGAACCCTCTCATGCCCTTCACATTGTGTGATGTACAACTTCCTCTCAATGGTTCTCACCAATCATCCGCTTCCAAGGGTTGACGTTGCCGAGAATGTTGGCGGTCGGGTCCTCATGAAGTCGACAACTTGGAGTAAGGGCGAGGCCCGGCATTGTTGTTTCTGCTCAGCGGGGTTGTTGACTGCAGCCATATTGGTCATCTGCTGCATCATAGTGCGCATCAACCGAGTTTGCTTGTGAGAAAAGCTCCCAAGTTCTCGCATATCCTTTGGCGGTGCTTGCTGCGGTGGTACTCCTTCATTGGGATTGTTGCTGGCGTAGACCACTTCGAAGCCCCATTGTTGTCTGCGAGTGTTCACCATCCGCTTGATTGCTTCTTGGGTTAGGAAAGATAGATGTAGCATAGATAAGATGCAAGAATTTCTAAGGCGGAAACAGGTTAAACCCAACTTAAATAATCTTTATTATTATTACTTGGTATGGTTGCTTACAATGCCTAAGGGCTTTGCAACACATCTTGCACACTCAAACAAACAATTAAGAACCAACTAAACATGCAACTTTAACGTCTACTAAAAGGGTAAAGGCTAACTTAAAAACGCGACTCAACACTCGAGTCTCAACACAACTCTAAGATCGACTCTCACTCATCCACCACCCAGGTGAGACCGACCCGGGCATACATGGTGGGTGGGTGGCATGGGTGCGAACCTATCTGGTGACCCTCTGCTGGCTCCTCGGGCTCCCACTCACGCTCTTAGGGTCTTCTTCTTCTTCTTGGCGACCTCATCCGGCTCTGGGCGACTTGGTCCGCTATTTCCTCGGCTACCGCAAGGCCTCCTCGGCTCGCCGATGACTCAGGCTGCTGCGTCGCGGTCTTTTGAAGCTCCCGCTCGCCACTCTCAACGCCTCACACGCTGTCTCCGGTTCTTGCGCGGTGTCCCTCAAGTGATCCTCCGGGCGGTGGCGAACTCGGCAAGGTGTCTTGCGAGCACACTCTCCTTCCACGATCCGTCGACCTTGCACTTTCGCCTTTGTCGGGTGAAGTCGAAATCGGTGTTCTGCGGCTCGTAGGCGTAGTCGTGGCGGATCCGTCGTGAGAGCAAGTCTAGCGACCTCACGAACTCCGGCCTCGTAAGTGAACCTCAGGCGGTGATGTGGATCGGTCGGTGGTCTCGTCGCACTCTCGGCGAAGATGATCGACTGCGAAGAACCCCGATGCACACCGTTGGCGTTCGATTGCTTCCTCGGTAGAGCGGACGATCAAAGCCTCCAATCACTTGAAGAACTCTCCACGGCTCCATGGCATAGCCACCTGCTTGACTCGAAGGATGAAGATCGGCATCTATTCAAAACAAAATTTTGAATAAGATCTCCACTCAAAGCAACAACGAAAAGAAGGTAATTTAGCAAGGATGAGAGTAGGAGGATGAGATAAGCCAAGAGTTTCATATTAGTCAATTTTACTGTTTTCTTTAGAAAATAATTTTGGACACTCCTAAGAGATACCAACTACCTAGGGCCAAGACCTATAGTCAGTATGGCTCTGATACCACCTCTGTCGGGACCCGAATTTGCAAATCCGGACCCTCTGTGTATACCGCACTAGTCCAGGATCACGCTAGTGCACACAGGCTCAACATAGATGCTATCATAGTCACACACAGCGAAATATAGCATAAACTTCATTAATTAATAATAACTGTTGTCTTACATGAATAATGCCTCACAGGGCTTAAAAAGAGTATCAATGAGAAGCAGCGGAAATAGAATAAACGCAGTGGCGCTCGATTCGCCACGAGCAACCGGCGAGGCTCGGACCCTAAGCATTCGCATCCAAATAATCCTCATCCATGGTGGCGTAGATTCTTCCTCTTACGAAGTTGTTGTTGATGGGGTGAGTACATAAAGCACTCAACAAGTTGTGCAAAATAATGCAAGTCTAATATTCTATATGTTTGGCTTAATCCAAAGGAATGGCTAGTAAGGGTATTTTTGCAATAAGCGACATTTAACAAGAATACAATAAATAGATTGGAAAGCAGTAAAACAAATACAGTAATTAATAAATTCAGTATTTCTGAAATACACCAAGTTTCCAATCCTAAATTAATTTTCCACTTTCCATGGCACCTTGCCATCCCAACAAGTTTTTGTTTAACAAAAGTCTAACCCTTAACTGTAATTCCGAGCATTGCCCAATACCGTGAGCACGGCTATTGAATAGATTGTACACTCTGCAGAGGTTATGCACTTTACCCACACGATACAACCAAACACCACCAAGGCGAGTGATCATAACAAAGCCTTTACAATGCTACACCTAGACCCAGTACTGCTCGCTAAGGTTTCAACACTGAAGGGTTAAACCACCACAACAGGGCCCCCCTCTTGCGCCATGTGAGTTAAACCGTAACCGGGACTCACTATTCACCACGACAAGATCAAATCTAGGTTTCACAAATTATTCACTAATTTGTCCCATTCCGGACATGTGGTTGCAAGAGAGACTCAGGTCAAAGGCTTGCAAGGTTAAGTCCTTAAGGTGATTAAGGCAAGACTTCCACATACCCCGCCAAACTGGCCCACCTTGGCACTTGCGCCTTGCCACTTGCCTCAATCTAAAATCATTACCACCCCAGTTGATTACCAAGCACCACATGCCATCAACATTTCAATCCCGATGTGTGACCTCCTCGCCACGACAACTTGATATCATTGTGTGACAACACATGACACACCAATTCATAAACATTGTTCCATATTCCATTAGTCAAGATTAAGTATCGACATTCGGACACATGTGATGACGTGGCATGGCTAAGCAATCTATGACGATCTAACTAGCCCATGTTGATTATCAACTATAATTCCACATCCTAGGGTGACAAATAGATCATGGCATATAATTGACAAGGTATGGTTTAATTCAAATAGGCATATTATCTAATTCCCAGTTAATTGAAATCATTTATACACATAAAATATCATGCATAAAGTTTAAAAGACAAAATAGTAATTTGGTGAAAATTAGGTGCAACATGATCAAAGCACAACTTGCCTTGGAGTAGGTGCTGGTCTTGATCTGAGCTTGGGTCTTGGGCGGCGAATCTTCTTAGGATCACCGAAAGCGGTTCAACGTCTACGCGAAACGATGCCAAAATAGCAAATAAACACCAAACCAGAGAGCAACCAAACTCCAAAAATAAAATAAAATTCACCAATAAATAGATCTTGATTTTACAAATTTTTAGAAATTTGAAACACTCAAATCCGAGTTAAAATGCAAAAGATATAGCCTTTTGAAGTTTGAATAAATACTGAAAATACAGAAAATAGAATTTCTGATTTTTCGAATTATTTTCTATTGAAAAGATTTTATTGCGCATAGCGACGTCAGCCCCGACTCGGACCAATCGGCGCCGACCGTCGCTGGTCCATGGACTCGGTCCACGGAACCGCCTCGTCCACCGTGGGACGCGCCCACGGCGCCTCGCACCACGCGCCCGACACGCGGCGCAAGATCGATTGGCTGCGGCGCCGCCGCGTGCGATGCTCGACACGCGGCGCGCATCTGCGCGACGATCGGCGGCTAACGCTCTCGCACACGCGCGATCTCACCGAACAACCACGATCCAGCGGTCACGCTTACCCATTTGTTTTACTGCAGCGGCGGCGTGGCTCGATCTGGATGGTCGCTGGAGATCCGGCGGTGTCGGCTCGGCTGCGGCGATGTCGCGGCGCTGAGTTCGGAGACGAGGGCGGCGGCGACCAGACGGCGTTCGGCTCTGCCGGCGGCGAAGAGGTGCTCGGTGCGGCTCGGCGTGGCGAACCAGCTGGAACCCACACGTCGAGCAGCGGCAGCGGCGGAACGGCGAAAAGCGAAGCGGCGGCGCTAGAAAACTACGGCGAGCTCTCGGGGCTAAACGGCGGTGACTCAACGGCGAAGGCTAGCATGGCGGATGCGCTCTGGGGTGAGAACCTCGGTGTGCGGGCTGCGGCTTTATAGCCTCGGCATGCGCGCTAAAGCGGCAACCCTAAATCACGCGGCGGCGGCGGCAGCGGCGGCGGATTCGAAAACCGAATCGGAGGCGAAGGCGTCGACGGCCGTCCGATTTACAACGAGCGGCGAGATTAGATCCGGTGATACGATCCGATCCGCTCTTTCCAAAATCAGCGGCGAGATCTAAACTTACCAAAACAACGCGAAACGATCCCGACCGCTCGATCTCAATCCAACGGCCGAAGGCGCTAGGGTTCGCGAAGGAGACACCGTCCGATCTTCATCCAACGGCCACGCGCGGCGGCAATGGCAGGTGATCGGGCCGCACGTCGATGGGCGCACGCACACGATCTTGGGCTTCGCCCGATCTTTATTCACTCGATTTTCAAAAGCTTTTGATTTAAAATAATTCCGAAATTAGATTAATCTACTTTAAGCAATTAAAATATCGGAAAAATCCGAGAAAATTCTCATAAATACTTTGAGACATTACGAGCACAAATAAAATATTTTTGGTAAAACTTTATATTAACTTTATCTATATATATTTAGTTTTCACAAAAGGTTCAATATACTTAATTAAATTCAATTCAATTAATTTCTGGAAAAAAAAATCCAATAAATTCAGAAAATCACCAAAAAGCATATGAGCGAAATTATAAGCCAAATTTTTGGGATGTTACAGCCAGCGTCTGGAGGAAGAAGGAGGGAGTGGTGGCTACTGCATGGGCCCGACCAGGAGTTTGGCCCCACGTGTAAGTGAGGGAAGAGGGGAAGCAAAGCAAATTCAGAAATGGACTAAGAACAGAAGGAAGTTAGGTTCGTTGAATCGGTTACTTGTATTATCAGGAACTTTTTGAAAATTTTTATGGAAGATGTTTGAATAATGATCAATGTAATGTAGAAATTTGAAGCAAAAAATACGCTGTACAGAATTTATAAAAATTCTGACAAGACACTGTGCTCAGAATTGGGTTTTGTTTCTTTAATTTATCAGAGGACCTATATCTTACCAAAACTTTTTGAAACTTTTTATAGAAGTTCCTCTTAATCATATAAGCCTTTAGTAACAATTTCAATTTAATATATTTTGTATTTAATGTATAAAAATTCTGACATTTTGATTCTCAGATTTTCAGGAATTCTGTTTTCAAATTTTTAAATATATCAAAATTGATTATTTATTTTTAATATTTTTAATTTAGATTTATTTATATATCAATAATATAATATGAAAATTTTAACTTGAGATACTGTTGGATTATTTTTATTTAAATCTGACAAGCTTACTGTTGCTAGTCAAGAAACATTAATTAGGCATTTATTGCACAATATGATTACATGGATTTTAAAATTCAGAAGTAGGATTCTAGAGATCTCTCAAGATTATTCAGGGATTTTTATACATTTTATTAATGTAAGCTTTTATTATTGTTATTCATCTATTACTTATAAAGATTTTCCATTAGAGCAAAAATCAAAGAAAATCCAGAAAAAATCATAAAATGGATAAAAAGCATTAATAAATATAAAAAAATTATAATTTTTAATTTCTTACTTTATTTTAATTTTGGGATGTTACAAAAAGGAGACCGTAGGGCTCACGAAGAAGGCGAAGAGCGGTGAAAGAGATTAGATTTTGAAATTATGTTCAAGTGCTCATATCATTTCCTATGTCTACCATCATATGTGCCATAGCTTCCTTAATGATTCCTTAATGATGAGCACATTGTTAAGAGATTCAATATTTTACGATTTGTCACTATGTCTTTCAATTTGTTTCATCTCATAAATATTTTTTATTAACTTAGAATCTTCTTCGCTTCGGTTCTGCTCCGTTATATTAGACTTTTCCTTCAATTGTTTTATCTCTACCTCAAGTTTTTGTTTAGCATTCAATAGCTTTTTCATGTCATATATTTTGTTTGTAGGTTCTATTTTATCTGTGTAATGTACAGTCGCTGAGACAAAGTTTATCATTAAGCAAATAAAAGAAAATATGAAAAAGAAGTATCTTATATATCTTAACAAATTCAGTGTCATTGTTTATAATTTCATCCACAAAGATAAACACCTCAACCCTCAATTTCAATGCACACTTGAAAAGCTCTACCAAACAAAATGTACCCCTTTTGCATAGTTACAACCCCTTGTTTGAATGACAAAATTCAAGATAAGAAGTGGCACAACAATATTAAATATGGGTTTATCTAAACATCATAGGGCATTCAAAAGGTTCTATAAACTTCCATCGTAAAATATGTCAGAATAATTAACAATTATGCAAGAACTTGTGGCGTTCCTCTCATATGTACAAAATCATACATTAAACTTACATTGTTAGTCCTTAAATTAAACTTACACTGAGTGAAGCCAAAAAAGTAAAATGAGACTACATTGTTTATTCCTTAATAATTAATATATGAAACAATTGACATATTTGAATTTCAAATAATGAAATAGTCAAAAGCTTGATATATAACCATCTAATAGTGGTTTGGCAAAATCTAATGCATATTTTGGCCTACTGTCGGGACCCGAATATGCAAATTCGGACCATCTGTGTATTCCGCACTAGTCCAGGATCACGCTAGTGCACATAGGCTCAACATAGATGAATATCATAATAATACTCAGCGATATCATAATAAAGACTTCATCCAATTAAATTTAACTGTTAGACGTCCTTAAGGTCCACCTTACATGAATACGCCTCACAGGGCTAAGACTGAAAAAGTAAATAAACTGTAGTGGAAATAAACTTAAGCATAGAAAAACCCTTCAATTTGCCACAAGCAACAGATAAGGTTCGCACTCTAGTTATTCATCTCTTCCTAAAACTCCTCAAAAGCAGGCGTAGCTTCTTCTCCAACTGGTGATGCTTTATTGCAAGGGGTGAGTACATAAAGCACTCAACAAGTTATGCACAGAATGCAAGCCTAATATACTATATGCATGGCATATTACAAAGGATTGGCTAACATGATCAATTTGCATAAAACAGCATTTGCAAAGGAATAACATAAATAGATTGAAAGACAGTAAACAAAATATATGAAAGATCGAAAAAGGCGACTAGAGGGGGGTGAATAGGAGCCAAATAAAATTTTTGAATAAACTCTCCCCCTAGAATTCAAACCACCAAAAGACCAGAAAGAAAGAACTGAACCATCGATCAGGCAATTTCATGAACAGAGGCTCCGACCAGTTAAGATCGGGTAAAAGGTAAAAACTGCACTGGTCGGGTAGCTCTGGTCGGATGAACAGTACTGCGAACTGGTCGTCAGTACTAGTCGGATGAACAGTGCTCCCGACCTACAGAGGTCGGATGAACAGTACTCGAGGGTGAATAGTGTTCGTGTGAACAGTACCCCCGACCAGCACTGGTCTGATGAACAGTGCTCCCGACCTGCAGAGGTCGGATGAACAGTACTCGGCGTGAATAGTGCTCGGGTGTGAACAGTAAAGTCAGCACGATCTTTAAAAAACAGAAATCGATGTAACTTTTGATCGGCTGATCTAAAAATAGTGAAAATTGGTGTGCACCTCCCTAAGGATGTCAGGAACCTATTTCAATCATCAATCGAAGGAATTGATACCAAGGTTCCGTCCCTTTTCAGTTTAACAAACGCAACACCAAAAATAGAGTCACGAACACAGACCTCACCCCTAACTTGCTGGTGGGAGTTGATGGTCAGAAATCCTTGGATGACTCTCCACAAATCATAGCAAGTAAGTACACGAGGAAACAACCCTTAAAACAAATAGAAACACGATCTGAAGGCACTTTCTTCTACTAGGCATAAAAATTGGTTTCTTGCAAAACTGAATAGAAGAGGTTGTAGATTGCCTAGATGATTGGGGATATGATCTATAGAAGATTCATCCAGCAATCTTTCATCCTTGGCATAAAATCCAAAAGCACTTAGAAGGAGAGGAAGCAAATCCAAACATACAGAAGGTAAAGTGCATGAAATTAAATGCTGAATTTAAAGCATAATGTAAATGAGGAAAGTGAACCCAAGGATGGGAAGGCAGTTTTTCATTGCAGAGGGTAGGTTTACAAAGCCTCACTACAAAGTGGGCAAAGCTTCAGGAGCACAGAGGCCTCCAGAGCACTCTCACCTACTCACGTACACTTTCCTCACCTGCTCACCACCACCACAAGGAGACACCCCTCTCCCTGTCTATTTATAGCAGGCTTGGACCACCTACCACCCTTGGATGAGCCTCTAAACCCTAGAGCACTCCATCAAGGGCTGAGATTTTACCCACTCACACAGCTATGCATGGGCTCACCCGAAACCCAACAACACAACGGGTTTTGCACGCTTTTCAACTCACACTAACTTGACCCGCTACTCTATCTTCCTGACCGCGATCCAACGGTCGTCCTTGATCAGAGCAGCTCCAAGTTAGTATCTCATCCATTCCTTTGTCTTCTCGGCTTGCAGCTACTCCCTGGCCTTAGTCATCTTTGGCGACACCTTGATCATCTGGACCTCAGCTCTCCCAGCCTAGTCCTGATCCCCTTCGCCTCACCATGACCTAGCTCCAAAGTCCTGCAACCATTATAGACAAGGAAACCACATCACATAGCAATGTCCAACAACACATATCCATCTCAACAGAAAGAAATACACTACGCTGACCATCAAAACCCCGACCAACCATGGTCTGACCACTGGTCTCCATCCCGACCACTCGAGGTCTGATCACTGGTCTCCGACCAGCCAAAGCCCAGACCACTCGGGGTCGGACGACTGGTCTCCGACCAACCACTCGGAGTCGAACGACTGGTCTCCGACTCAACCACTCGGGGTCAGACGACTGGTCTTCGACTCAACCACAGCCCCGACCACTCGGGGTCGGACGACTGGTCTCCGACCAGCCACTCAAATTGCTCTAGCTTAAAAGTCAATCCAAATCAAACTCAAACTTGAGCACACCTTGCTCAAATAAAGTCAAATACTCATCACAAAAATGGATCGACCTCCACATGGTCTTTCAATCTCCCCCTTGATGAGTATATTGACAAACCACACAAAAAGGCATAAATTTGAGTTTGAATGAGAGAAGAAGAAAGCAATTTGATTGCAAAGCCAAACTTGGTCAAGAGAGAAAGATATAAAATCATGACCAAGTTGGCAGAAAGAATTTAGAGCAAGACCATGAAAAGAGCAAGTTTTCCACAAAAGCTCTAAAAACCAATCGTAAGTGCCAAATGTGATTATGATCCATAAAAAATAGCAAAGATTAAAAAAGATCATAAGAACCAACAGACTTTCACATTTTTATCTCTCTTTTTTTTAATGATGCATTTTCTACATTTTCTCCCCCTTTTGGCAATATAGGCAACAAAATGGAATTTTCTCCCTCTTTTTATGTATGCTAAAAATGCAATCGAAAGAGCTTTGAAGATTATCCAATTGATCAAAATGGATGGATATTACACCAAGCTTGTCAATTTCAGAAGATGACTAAACTAAGACATGTCCAAGTGCAAATACGAGCTTAGTTTTGAATATATCATTTTTAGCAAGATTCGACAAGTGCAACACTTAGCTTTAGTTTCAAAAATAGAAGAATAGCCACTCTAAGGATCAGAAGGAAAACCTAGAGTTCAACCTACTCAACACTTTGGGGAATCTGGAAGTGCATACAAGGTCCTTCGGGCTCATTTATCACTTAATGCAAATTGTGCTTTATCATCTTACAAGACATAGCGAGGTGCAAATGTTTGACATTATTTGCATTCTTTACCCACTTTTTTTTTGCATTTTCTTTTGACAAGCAATTGACTCAAGCCATATGCGACCATCTCAAGATGAACTCTTAAGAGGATGGTCTAGGTCATACACGATGCACTCCAAGTTCATCCCAAGTGCAATGGGAAGCTGTCTTAGAAATGCAAGGTGTGGAGTCAAGAAGAGTCGATTTTGCTTAATTTCCATTTTTTTAGCATAATGATTCATGGGCAAATGAAGGACTCAAGTATGAAACAAACTAGTTTCACCCAAGTTGCTATAGGGACTCTAGAGAACTCCAAAATTTCTCAAATTATGGCACAAACCTCTATAGAAGAAACCTAGCAAGTAAAAGCAACATGTTTCATCAAGTTTTTCATTTCTGACTTATTTCATTTTTAAGATTAGCAAGTTAAGCGAACTTGGACATATCTAAGCTAGTGATTTCCTCCATATGATGTAGCATGGTGTATTGCGTGAAGAAGAAATCAATTGCATAATAGACAAAGCTCATTAAACAGGAAATGCAGTCTATATGCAATGCATGAACAGATTCCAAAACTCCCCCTCAGCATATGAGTCAATTTAAGCACAAATTTAGTTCAAGTTGAGTTATTAGCAGAATTAAGTTCAAGAAAGACCCAAATGAAGTCAGTCGAAACCAGAAATACAAAATGAAGAGAGGAAGTAGAGAAAACTTCAAAACTGGATGGCTATTGAGCATAGATAAGATAGAAGAGACTTACTACGGCTCAGACTCGCTCTTATCTTCACCAGAGACTGACATAGGGAAGCTAACTCTAGATCCCAACTAAGGAGTGCACACAGACCCTATCTACCCAGGAGGCCCCAAAACCTACTAGACTTATAAGACTGTGAGGGAACTCAACCTAGAGAGAAGAGAGAACAACTAATCACGCATGATAGCAACCTAAAGCACAAGATAAGAGGACCATGCAAGGCATGCCAGAAGTCTAAGTGAGTGAACTCAACTCAAGAAAACAAGCCCAAAGTCACCCAGAAGAAGAAAGGAAATGCTGGAAGAAAATATATAATACATAATATACAAACCAGCTCCCCCTCACGAAAGGCCGTAAGGGCTCACGACTCCAAGCTCACTCCTCAAGGCAACAAATCTGGAGCTATCCAAAGGCTTGGTGAAGATATCGGCTAATCAAGGTCACTCTCACGAATCGAGCGCGATATCTCCCTTCTCCACATGGTCTCTAAGGAAGTGATATCTAATATCAATGTGTTTGGTCCGGAAATGTTGCCTTTGGGTTTTAGCAATGCAAATAGCTGAAGTGTTGTCACGAGAAA
Source organism: Otatea glauca (assembly GCA_036346275.1). NCBI lineage: Eukaryota > Viridiplantae > Streptophyta > Magnoliopsida > Poales > Poaceae > Otatea > Otatea glauca. The sequence continues at coordinate 282,002 of CM070734.1, read as the reverse complement.
AGTGGCACACTTTCTATCTCTAACCCATAGTCCCGTAAGGTCGATCTCATCCAGACCACTGGCTACGAAAGAATCGGTCTGCGACAACATACTCGGCCTCGGTGGATGTGCAACTCGGATCGCTTCTTAGATGACCAAGAAACAAGAGAAGTGACAATGAATTGCAAGCGCGGAAGTGCTCTTCCTATCTATCCTACTGACCAAACAAAGTCAAGATCGGAAAAGGCTCTAAGAGATAGACAAGAAGAAGAAGAGTACCAAATACCATAATCGGTGGTAGCACGAAGGTACGAAGATGCGCTTGACCTTTGGCGGTGAGAGGCGCGAGGAGAAGCTTGAAATTGAGCGCACGACACACAAAGTGAAATGTATGTCGGCCTCAAGCGGTGAGGTACAAGAGGAGCCGATCATGCTCAAACTCCTTTTGATCGTGAGGCTCACCATCCTCATTGGGCTCGAGGACAGCGATGGTGGCCATAGAGTCACATCGGCTTTCCATCGGACATATCAAGCGCCTCGGGAGGTCACGGAATACTTGCCTTGATGCAAGAAAGTACCCTCCGAGTCCGCTTGATTTGGAAGCCAAGAAAGTAGCTCAACTCGCCCATCATACTCATCTCAAACTCAGTACTCATCACATCGAGAAAACCGAGAGACAAGAGAATGAGGCGAGCCACCAAAAATGATATCGCCCACATAAACCGGACAAGAAGAAAATGAGACTCATGGTGTCGGATGAGCGAGTTTTGTCTACTATGCCCATTTTAAAGTCATGGTGAGAAGATAAGACTTGAGCCTCTCATAACATGCTCTGGGGCTGCTTGAGTCCATCTGAGCTTTGGAAAGCTTGTATACATGACTGAAACTTGGGGTTCTCGAATCTCGGAGGTTGCTTGACATAAACCTCTTCCTCAATATAGCCATTGAGGAATGCACTCTTGACATCCATTTGATAAAGCTTGAAGCCTTTGGATGCAGAAAATGCAAGCAGGATTCGGATAGCCTCTAGCCTAGCTACAGGGGCAAAGGTCTCCTCAAAGTCAAGACCCTCAACCTGAGAAAAGCCTTGTGCAACTAGTCTAGCCTTGTTTCTAACTACAACCCCATCCTCACTCTGCTTGTTTTTGAACACCCACTTGGTCCCAATGACATTATGACCAGATGGGGGCTTGACAAGCTGCCATACCTTGTTCCTCTCAAAGTTCTCAAGTTCCTCATGCATAGCATTAATCCACGACTCATCGGATAATGCATGAGAAACATCCTTCGGCTCAAAGGAGGCAACAAAGGCAGAGTGAAGACAGAAGGAGGATAGACCCGTTCTTGAGCGTGTGACACGCTCGAACAAATCGCCAATCATCTGATCAGGAGGATGACGTCTCTGAATATGACGGGGAGGACCAGAAGCAGAAGTGGCCTCTACCTCTTGAACAGAAGAGGTAGGAACAGAGCCACTCGCTGAAGGAGAGTCGGAAGGCAAGGGCTGGTCTCCCTGAGATGCAGAAATGGAAACAGGAGGCACTTCAGGTGTAGAGGGGACTGGATCCGGTGGAATACCATCATCTCCATTATCCTTATCTTCTTCAAAGATGGTCTCGGAGGGATAAGAAGAGCACGAAACATCGGTCTAGCTCTCGGCTAGCCTCATCAAAGGTCACATCACAGTCTCTATGATCCTATGCATCAACACTCCTGACCCTATAGCTACGAGAAGAAGGCGAGTAACCTAGAAAGATACCATCAAAAGAGCGAGACTCAAACTTATCTAGGTTACGGACTTCAAGATAAAACACTTGCAACCAAAACGCGAAAATGAGACTTTGGGCTTTCGCCCATACCTCAACTCATAAGAAGTGCGATGCGGATGTGCTCTCAAAAACACGCGATTAGAAACATGGCAAGCGGTAGCTATAGCCTCACCCAAAACTTCCTAGAGTCTCAGACTCGTCTAGCATCGTCTGGCCATCTCAACCAAGGTCATGTTCTTCCTTTCCACTCGCCATTCTGCTGAGGCGTAAGGAGAAAGAAGCGATGCTCTAAACCAGACTCCACACGAAACTCTCAAAGTAGGAATTCTTGAACTCCGTGCCATTATCACTGCGTATAGCTCGTAATGCACACAGGAGCTCAATAGACAACCTACTGACCAAACCCCTGAAGTGAGAAAAAGTCCCATCCTTCGAGGCCATGAAGAATACCCAAGAGTATCTAGAAAAATCATCAATGATGACAAGAACATACCACTTCCCTCCTGCCGATTGCACTCTATTTGGACCAACGGTGTCCATATGTAAAGCTGTCTGGTGCATCAGTCATCACTACGGTGACTGGAGGATGAGAAGCAGTAACCATCTTGCCATGTCGGCAAGGAGAGCAAACTAAGTCTTTGACCATCTTGAGTTTGGGCAAACCTCGAATGAGATCGTGGTCGCTAACTCGGGTCAAATGATCAAAACCAATGTGACCAAGTCTCCTATGCGGAAGGAGAAATCACGGACTCGAAGCAATCAAACATCAAGAGAGTCTCGGAAGAAGCGGAAAAATCAGCACGAAAGACTCTCCCAAATCTAGAAATCCATAAACTAACCCTCCGATGAATCAAGAATTCTACAGCATTACTCTTGAAGCTTACCTCAAAAGAGTCATCGATAAGTCGAGAAAGCAGAGAGCGATTGTATTGCGACTTACTTACTAAGGCAACATCTTTAAGAATGAAATTTTGGTTAATGCAGATGGTACCTTTAGCAATGACTCTACTCAAGATGCATCCCCAAAGTGATTAACTCATCACGGGGCTCGGACTAGGAAGAGAACCAACGAGAATCTCGGTCATATGGCGAGAACAACCGAGTCAACAATCCAAACATTGCCCTTCCCATCAAGCGAACTGATCAAGACACAAGAGAGAAAGATGACTCGATCTTGGGATAGAGTGCGGACTTAGGAACCCAATCTTGAACAGACGACACCTCATAGTACCACCACGTAAGAAGAGGCGGACTCGAGTGTCTCTCGACGCTTAACCCTAACAAGATCAAGAGCAACTCTAGTAGATGATCTAGGAGTCAAATCGGGTTGGCATGCCGTGGTGCAAAAGCCGAGCCACCCGGTGAGGCTTCCTAAATCTCCTACTAGAAAACACCTCACGCCACGATATCTACCTCGATGGGAAAAGCGAGGAATATCAAAAGGGCGACGGAAAGACCGACTACGAACAGCTCCAAGACTAAAACTCAAAGAACCAAGCATGAAAACCGAGTCCCGGACGCGCCCACAAGCAGGCGACTCTCTAACTGTCTAGAAGCGGTGTGTACCTTAGGAGCAATCAAAGTGCAGGGATGACCACGAATACCCTAAGGCGACAACACGCTCACGCCGAGTGATCTTGGCGTGCTCAAGCAAAATCTACTAGATGACCATCCTTCTTACGGAAGGTGCATGTGTGCCGTCTTGCTAGAGGCGAAGCAACGGGAGAAGCACCCTACAGTCGAAGTCCTTTGGACAACCCAGTGAGACCTAAACACGGTGGTGCTCACTCAGGAGCTACCACAATCTCACCACTCTTGGAGCCGCGACAATGATGGGAGGATGCGCCGGCGTGCTCCAAGGATCAAATCCTAGACCTTGATTGAATCTACTAATCTTGGATTGGTCTAGAATAAGATTGAGCTTCTTCTTGCCTCCAACAAATTTCTCGAGAGTGCTCATAAGATCGCAATCTCGAAAGAAAGAGGCACAAGAAGAGCAGGGGAAGGAGAGGAAGAAGAAGAACCGAAAGAGAAGATCTCTCAAAGACGTGCTTTTGTTCCCTTAGCACGGTGCCTCAATCTTGAGGGCCTCACAAGAAAGCGCAAGGAGCATCTCTAATACTAAAGGTTTGGTCTTTTAACTTCTTCTTAAGCTCGACATGGATTTGATCCACATCATCCTTAACCCCAACACACAAAGAGCAACCAGCTTTTTGATTTATCTAGTAAGTCCTTAGCAAGTTGATCACACTTGACATTTAAAGCATCATTGTCAAGTTTTAGTTGCCTCTGACCCTCACATGAGCCGACTGGGTCCTTAGAAGCATGCAATTCAAGTTCATCATTTCTAGCAGAAAGCTTTCTAAGGTGTTCGCTCATGGCATCAATTTCGGCAAGCAATTTAGGTCAATTAGCACAAGAAGGAGTAGAGTGAGCATGAAGAAAACTAGAATCTACAGAATGAGTATCAACAGATTCATTGCTAGCATTCTTCAACCTAAGACTATCTAGTTCAGACAACACACTATCATGCATAGTCCTTAGGTTCTCTAACTCCACAAGCAAAGCATCACACAAAATCTGTCATCGGTGACTCACGGAGGAGAAGATCTAAGTGAAGCTAACTCTCGAGTCAAGGTACCTGCTTCCTTCTCAAGCTCCGTACACCTAGCTCTAGCTCTAGCATGAAATTTTCCTAATTTGCAGAAAGCTTCATTGAGCTGGTCATAGGAGGGTACCTCGTCTGAGTCGCTGTAGAGCTCGGAGTCGCTGATGCCGTTGGCGTCGGCCATAAAGCACATGCCAGAGAAGTCATCGCCGCCCTTCTTCTCTTGCGGATCATCCTCGCCCTCGTCGCTCCATGTCTCCGTGTCGGAGAGATTGATGTCGTCAAGCGCGGCGAGGACACGGTGGAAGAGCTTCTTGTTCTTGGTTGCGGTACTTCTTCTCACGCGCCGGCTCGCGAACTGGAGGCTTCTTGTTGCGGTTCTTGTCGATGTAGTCGTTCTTGCCCGAACCGCCTTGTTCGTTTTTGCCCTTCTCCAGCTTGGGACAGTTTACTCGAATGTGGTTGGGGCCACCACACTCGAAACAGGTGATCATCCCACCTCTCTTCCTCTCTCTCACTCTCTTGTATGCATATGAAAATTTTCGAGCAAGAAGAGCAAGCTCATTTTCTGGAAATTTTTCCAGTTAGTCATCGCTTAGCTCGCAAAGGGCGGAGAGAGAGAAACCAACAGAAGAATCAGAAAGAGTGGATCCAATGGGATCGGTGACCAAAGCCATCGACTGAGACTTCGTCTTCCGCGAGACGACGTCGATCTCATGAGTCTTGAGGCGGGAATAAAGCCCGTCAAGAGTCAAAGTCGATAAGTCGGTGGTGTCCTTGATGGTGGTCACCTTCATCTCCCAAACCCGAAGGTCGAGTGCGGTCAAGAAATGCCGAGCATTGTCCTTGTCAGAGTATATGCAACCGACTGCTCGGAGGTCGCTCAAAATCTTTGTAAACCGACCAAAGCACTCATCAAGACTCTCACCAGCGTGTTGTTCAAACTTATTGAACTCAAGCTTGAATTGGTCCTGTCGAACCGTCTTGATTTGGGCAGTGCCCTCATGGTAAGCATCAAGGGTCACCCAAATCTCATGAGCAGAACGAAGGTGAGAAATCCTATCGTACTCACTGCGACTAAGGCCCTGTATGAGGATGTTCCTTGCCTTAGCATTTGCCTCAACGTCAGCCATATTGCCGGCCGTGACGTTCTCATCGGCAGGAACCTCATACGGGAGCTTCACCTTCTGCCATATCGAAGCCACAGGCGTGATGTACGACTCCATCCAAGATTTCCAAAAGGAAAATCAACTCGGAGAAAATAGGAGGCTTGGTGGAATACTTGTCCATCGCCATGGCTCTTGAGACCGGTCAAGATCTAGAAAGAGCAGAACCGGCTCTGATACCAATTGAAAGATCGAAAAAGGCGACTAGAGGGGGGTGAATAGGAGCCAAATAAAATTTTCGAATAAACTCTCCCCCTAGAATTCAAACCACCAGAAGACTAGAAAGAAAGAACTGAACCATCGATCAGGCAATTTCATGAACAGAGGCTCCGACCAGTTAAGGTCGGGTGAAAGGTAAAAACTGCACTAGTCGGGTAGCTCTGGTCGGATGAACAGTACTGCGAACTGGTCGTCAGTACTAGTCGGATGAACAGTGCTCCCGACCTACAAAGGTCGGATGAAGCGATGCTCGGGGTGAATAGTATTCGGTGAAGCAGTACCCCAAAGATCGGTCGCATGAACAGTACTCCCGACCTACAGAGGTCGGATGAACAGTACTCGGAGTGAATAGTGTTCGGGTGTGAACAGTAAAATCAGCACGATCTTCAAAAACAGAAATCGATGTAACTTTTGATCGGCTCATCCAAAAATAGTGAAAATTGGTGTGCACCTCCCTAAGGATGTCAGGAACCTATTTCAATCATCAATCGAAGGAATTGATACCAAGGTTCCGTCCCTTTTTAGTTTAACAAACGCAACACCAAAAACAGAGTCACGAACACAGACCTCACCCCTAACTTGCTGGTGGGAGTTGATGGTCAGAAATCCTTGGATGACTCTCCACAAATCATAGCAAGTAAGTACACGAGGAAACAACCCTTCAAACAAATAGAAACACGATCTGAAGGCACTTTCTTCTACTAGGCATAAAAATTGGTTTCTTGCAAAACTGAATAGAAGAGGTTGTAGATTGCCTAGATGATTGGGATATGATCTATAGAAGATTCATCCAGCAATCTTTCATCCTTGGCATAAAATCCAAAAGCACTTAGAAGGAGAGGAAGTAAATCCAAACATACAGAAGGTAAAGTGCATGAAATTAAATGCTGAATTTAAAGCATAATGTAAATGAGGAAAGTGAACCCAAGGATGGGAAGGTAGTTTTCATTACGGAGGGTAGGTTTACAAAGCCTCACTACAAAGTGGGCAAAGCTTGAGAACAGAGGCCTCAGAGCACTCTCACCTACTCACGTACACTTTCCTCACTGCTCACCACCACCACAAGGAGACACCCTCTCCTGTCTATTTATAGCGTGCTTGGACCACCTACCACCCTTGGATGAGCCTCTAAACCCTAGAGCACTCCATCAAGGGCTGAGATTTTACCCACTCACACAGCTATGCATGGGCTCACCCAAACCCAACAACACAACGGGTTTTGCACTTTTCAACTCACACTAACTTGACCGCTACTCTATCTTCCTGACCGCGATCCAACGGTCGTCCTTGATCAGAGCAGCTCCAAGTTAGTATCTCATCCATTCCTTTGTCTTCTCGGCTTGCAGCTACTCCCTGGCCTTAGTCATCTTTGGCGACACCTTGATCATCCGGACCTCGGCTCTCCCGGCCTAGTCCCGATCCCTTCGCCTCACCATGACCTAGCTCCAAAGTCCTGCAACCATTATAGACAAGGAAACCACATCACATAGCAATTTCCAACAACACATATCCATCTCAACAGAAAGAAATACACTACGCTGACCAGCAAAACCCCGACCAACCGTGGTCTGACCACTGGTCTCCATCCCGACCACTGAGGTTCGATCACCGGTCTCGACCACCAAAGCCTGCACCACTCGGGGTCGGACGGTGGTCTCCGACCAACCACTCGGAGTCGGACGACTGGTCTCCGACTCAACCACTCGGAGTCAGACGACTGGTCTCCGACCAACCAAAGACCTGACCACTCGGGGTCAGACGACTGGTCTTCGACTCAACCATAGCCCCGACCACTCGGGGTCGGACGACTGGACTCCGACCAGCCACTCAAATTGCTCTACCTTGAAAATCAATCCAAATCAAACTCAAACTTGAGCACACCTTGCTCAAATAAAGTCAAATACTCATCACAAAAATGGATCGACCTCCACATGGTCTTTCAATATAAACAATAATAAATTTCTCATTTGTTTCCCAATAATCAACTCGTAACCTTAATCCATAATTCCACAACCACACCCACATTTGTTTTAATAAAAATCTATACCTTGACTGTAATCACGAGCAATGCTCAATACTGCGAGCACAGCTATTCGAATAGGTTTTACACTCTGCAGAGGTTATACACTTTACCCACAAGATACAATCATACACCACAAAGGCGAGTGATTATAACAAAGCCTTTCCAATATCTTCTAAACTTGGTATTACCCGTTAAGGTTTCAACATTGGTGGGACTGGTTACCACATCTAGTACCCCCTCTTGCACCATGTGAGCCAGCCCGTGCGAGGACTGGTTACCACTACCCATGCCCCCACACCACCACTAGTAGTACCAAAGTTTAGACACAAAAATTAATCAGCTAGGTCTGTCTCATACCAGACTTGTGGTTGTATGAATGACTTAGTTCAAATTCTTGCAAGGTTAAGTCCTTAATTGACCAAGGCAAGAATAACCAAAAGTCATCATAACCATGAAACAGCAATATCATAAAAACAATGCAACCATCCAAATGCCACATTGGCCCATCACAAATTATTGCCACTTGCCTCAGTCTAAATCATTTTACCACCCCGGTTGATTTACCATGCACCACGTGCCATCAACAACAACATCATCATGTAAGAACACCCCACACACAGGTTAATAAACATGTTCCGTAATCATTAAGCAAGATTAATCATTTTTACATAAAATGATGACTCGTTGCATGGCTAAGCATACTACTTGCGTTCTAACTACCCATATTGGCAATTAATAATTACCAACTAATAATAAACCATTCTAGGGTGACAAATGAAGTACGGCATACAACATGGCAAGGTGGATGTAACACAAAGTGGATGATAACTATTCCCAACATAATTGAAACAAGTATAAGTTGAATTAGCATTCAATAGTTTAAAGCAACACAATGTTTAAAACATGGGTTCAACATGATCAAATCACAACTTGCCTTCAAAAAGCTTTGAATCCTACTTTGGACCTTGCTCATGTGCTGGCTCCTCGACCACAAACTCACTAGGCAACTCGACGTCTACGCGAAACAAGAGAGAAAGAAATAAATACCAAAATAGAGAAAAATATCAACTCTAAAAATTAAATAAAATTCACCATTAAATATATCTCAATTTTACAAATTTTTAGAAACTACAATCACCTCAATCGGAGTTTGTATGAGAAATATATAGCTAGTCAAAGTTTGAAATAAAAGAAAAATCAGGAAAAAGGAAAAACCGATTTTAACTGAATTATTTTTATACGAGAAAATAGTATTTATGACCTCATGCTTATGTCAGCACCGAATATGATTTTTTACTAATTATTTTTCTGAAGAAAAACCAAATTATGACATCATGCTGACGTCACTGACACGTGGCGGCTTCAGTGTGCGACACGCGTCAATGGCGCATGGACTCAATGCACGGTTCAGCCTCAGTGCACCATGGACCGGCAGCATTGTGCGCATGGGCCAATCACGACATGATACGTGGCACAACACTTGGCGCAATCTCGCCAGCCCAATTCAAAATGAATGGCCCAGATCAGCTGACGCAATGTGGCTCTGATCTACTGCGGAGGTGACACGCGGCTGGGTTTGGACTGTCAGATCTAGATCCAACGACTCAGACGATGCGACGAAGATGAAGCGACGCAGCAACGTGGCTACCCCGACGGGTGACACGCGGCAAGATCCGAAGCACACACTGCGGATTCGACGGCGCGAGGCGGAACGGCGGCGGCTAAGCTACTAGCCCGGCACACGACACATGGCCAAATCTAGAGCGCACGACTCAAATCCGACGGCGAGGGCGACGGTGGCTTTGGGCTAACCGCGGTGCTGACACGCGGCGCACACGCACCACCCGATCTAGATCGAACGGCATGACTTGCTCGCGAGATGACGATGATGTCATAATAGATCGGACAGCTGGTGAAGCTTGTGAAGACGGCGATGTCGCAGCGGCGCGGGACGGCGGCTTTTCATCGGGGTTGAAGACGACGACCACGGTGGCGGTGTTTTGGGGCTTCTCCAGCGACGCTAACACCCGGCTCCAACGCGTTTTGATGTGGCGAAACTGATGCTGTCCTTAGCAACGGCGAAGGTGGCTCAAAGGCAACGGAAACGCGCAAAAACAATGATGGAGCCAACGGCAAACTTGGGCGAGCTCGAGTGGTGGCTTTGGTGCGTCTCGGCGAGCGTGCGCCAGGTCAACAAGTGCGGCTGGGGGTGAGGATTCTAGAGGCGGCGAAGGCACATTAAATAGGGTCCTCAGCTTCCGTGTAGGGCGCGAAAACCCAAATGAGTTCGATGGCGGCGGCGGAGATTCGATTACGATACAGCGAGCCGACGTGGTGCAATCCTAGATGTCCACACAAATTCGATCGGGCGGCACATGAGACACGAGCGACGCGGGTGAGAGACAACGGTTGGATCAAGATCCAACAGCCCGGATGCAAGGTGGCTAGGGTTTAGCAGGGCAGCGGGCTGCGTGGGGCAACGGCGCAGAAAGAAGCGGGCCGAGCCAAAGGGGTTTCGGCCCAAACACTATGCGGCGATTTTTAAATTATTTTCGAATAAAAACAAATCAGAAAAATAGATAAAGCCCAAGTAATTAGCAAAAATATCAGGAAAAATCTAAAAAATATTCTAAGACATTTGGAACTCAAATAAAATATTTTTAATAATATATTATTAACATTTTTTGATTAAACAAATAAAAGGTAGCAAGAGGCTTATTTCAATAAATACGAAATGAATTAAATTAAATCCCAGAAAATTCATAAATGCATAAAATGAAATTTAAATTCAAAAAAAGCAAAAATTGGTGTGTTACACCTACTAACTTTATTTTCCAATGAACTCATCTAATTTCAATGCTTAGTAATGAAGTGTGAATTGAATCGAGTATTTTTTTTGTTCATTTTGAAAGCAGACTGTTGGAATGTGAATTGCAACTACCAACGTACAATTTTATGCTATTCACATCGATATATACGACACCCAAATAATTGCTTGCTATCCACATACAAATTTGAATTTATTAAAAACTATAACTTCCAATCCAATTTGATAACCAGTGGAATCAATCTAATCCAATTTGCTATCCACATCGATATAGTTTATGACTTATGAAGTTTACCCTAGGGTTCGGAAAGGAGGCGATGATAGGCTCAAGGAGGAAGCGACGACGGGCTCAAGGAGTAGGTGGTGTCGAGGACGGGCGGCGACGACGATGTTGAGGGCGGTGAAAGATTTCGTTTGAGTGAGGAGTGTGTCAAGCAAAAACCCTAGAACGATATATATAGTAAGTGTTATATCATAGACAGTTCTTGATACAAACTGTTTGTGACATCCTATTATCATAGATAGTTTGTACCAGTGTGTGTAGTATCACAGATGGTTTTTACTAAAAACCGTTTATGATATGCAGTCATATCAAACACGGTTCATGGTACAAACTGTTTGTGATACTTCACAGACGGTTTGTGGGACGAACCATCTGTGGCATCAACTTATCACATACGGTTCTTAGCATATCTTGTAACTTTGATGGTTATGCTAGCAAAACTGTTTGTGATTTGCTTTAACACAGACGGTTTTTAAAAATTGCCTGTGATGAGACATCCAATATATGGCTTTTTGTAGTAGTGATCACAGGTGGTGGCGTCAGTGCACCGATAAGGGCAACACGCTCTTTAAAGGTAGTAGGTTTCGTGAGGCCTGCGCCTCGTACGAGCAAGGCCTGGTTGATGGCAAGCAGCCGAACATGACGCTGTTGTGCAACCGTGCATCGTGCCGGTGTATGTTGAGGGAGTGGGAAGGTGCCCACCGTTACTACGATGATGAGTTTAGGCTACGGCCTTCCTATAGCAAGGCTCGCCTATGCAGGTGAAGCATCTAGGCCCCTAATTTTATTTGGATTTTGGTAATTAATGACAATCGTGTTAAAGGACTAACAATTTCTCTTGAGTTTGTGAGAATAGGTGGGTCTTTGTTTTGGCACATGAAAGAGGAAAACTTGTGAGGTAAAAGGTCAAGTAAAGAAGACTAAAAGCTCAAAGTCAAGGTACAATTATGTTAAGGACCTTTTATGTAGTTTTACCAATTTTGGAGTTAGAAGAAAAAAATATCAGATTTCCAGAATAGGTGTCGTACTATCAAGGGGGAGTGATGTCTAGTAGCTTGAGTATGCTTAAGGTCAATTGGCTCAAACTCATCCTTGAATCATTCCTTAGTTGCATTTGGACAAGCTTCTCCAAAAATTTTCATGAAAATATAGTTTTGTTGGCACTACCGCAATGCAATGGGCAGTACTACCGCAAGGGCGGTAATACCGGCTTTTTGCTATCGTAGTCTTTTGCCAGAGAACAACCTTTTTGAACAATGTCTTCTTTCCTGGGCCTGAAGCACTGCCGTGTCATATTTGAGTGCAGTACTTGCCGAATATCTATGGGGTATGAGTACGTAGCAAAAAAATAAAGGATATACCATATATGCTATAGCAAGCATCTGGAAACTCCGGATATCACGGGTCTAATTCTACAGGATAAGATATACGCGGAGGGGATATCTCCATACTAGGAAGGATTCGATCATGTTCCCGTACGAGGAAACCAACTCAAGTACGCCTAGTATTCAGGGAAGTCTGGATATGCAGCGGGATCGACACGACGATGAACTCCTCATCAGCTATGATCTGGTATTTCAAGCCGACTATGACTCAACCTGAGGCAGGGCTACCCCGACTATAAAAGGCCGGGGGTAGGCATCCTCGGGAGGGAGAAGGAAAAAAAGGAAGGAGAAGACATCTAGAGCTAGAGAGAGCCTTTGCGAGACAGAGGAATAAGGAGCCGGCGAACTACACTTCGTTAACCTCCAGCCGTAGTTTAGCCATTGCCTAGATCCAATCTTCATTGTAACTAGGGCTAGACACTTCTTTCTCTGTACTCGAGACATCCGATTCATACATTATCCACAGTACATAGGGTATTACCCCATCTGGGGGCCCAAACCTGTCGACATCGTGTGCCACTGTCTACATGTTTGACACTGCTAAGCCGAAGGTACTCATAATTACAGTTTATTGTCGAGATCTAACCTTCAACAGTTGGTGCGCCAAGTAGGGGCCTTCAACTGATTTTGCAGATCAAGCATGTCTTCGGTGCATGCTCACAGTGGATTCTCCGACGAAAACTCCTGCGATGATTTCCGCTTTACCACCGTCATTGACCATGCACCCGCGATTGGATCAGAGATCGCCTGCGAAACCATGCTTTATCGATGGGGACCAGGCGGAGACCTAATGCACATCGGCTTCTCTGAGTCCCGTTCTTGTGATTTGCAGTGAGAAGTGTGCTTCATAAACTTTGACCCTATGGAACCAACATCCTCAGATGCGTCGATACAGAATGCGATGGCCGCAGCTTCTGAACAGATCGATGTGTGTTCGTGGCCGGTGCCAATAATAGTACTACTGTCGACAATTCCCAAGAAGGGAATCTGGGGCAGACACCGTTGGAGATCAGGGACACCAGATCCCCCGTGCATGCCTCAAGATCCTACGACGGTGATGGCTACATCCCGGGCAGCCGCAAATGCTATTTCTCCCAATACCACGGATCATCGACGAGATCTAGCGGCCACGACCACAGCTGGAATCATGGCAAACCTGTCGAGGCAACTTGATCTCGATGACCCAACGACGCCCCACCTGCGGGCGCAGGATCTTCAGGGACAACAAGTTCCTCGACAACTTGACCACAACTGCGGGCCAGACCGTTGTCAGGACCCGAATATGCAAATCTGGACCCGCTGTGTATACTGCACTAGTCCAGTATCAAGCTACACTGCACTAGTCCAGTATCAGGCTAGTGCATACAGGCTCAACATCAGTAAATATCACAATCATACAGAGCGAAAACATAATAAAAAACATCATATATTAAATAAGATATAGTTGAAGGACCATATGGTCAACCTTACACTTATTAAGCCTCGATGGCTCCGAAGCAAGGTAAATAAACAGCAGCAGAACGAAGAACGTCGGTGAATCCCATTAACATGCCACAGACATTTGACAAGGTTCAACTCCTAGATAATCGCCTTCTCACGGAACTCCATCTCTTTCAAAAGTGTAGACTTCTGCTCAACTGATGATTTGGTTGTAGGCAAGGGAGAGTACATAAAGCACTCAACAAGTTGTGCACAGAATGCAAGTCTAATATACTATATGCATGGCTTATTCCAAGGGAATGGCTAACATGGTTAATTGGCAATAAAGTAGCATTTATGAAAGAATATCAAAGATAGATTGTAAGACAGTAAAACAAATAATAACAATAACAAATTTCGCAGTTATTTCCCAAACAAACCAACTCAATCCTTAAATCAAATTCCAAACTTCCATCGGCATAAGCCTCCATTCCCAATTCATTTTAATAAAATCTAACCCTTGACTGTAATCACCGAGCATTACTCAATACCGCGAGCACGGCTATTCGAATAGGTTTGACTCTCTGCAGAGGTTATACACTTTACCCACACGACATGATCGTCTCTTTTTGCCTTCCGGATTAACACACTTCCTTGGGTGTGTCGGCGGAGAGATCATAACAAAGCCTTTACAATGCCTATCTAAATCCAGTACTACCCGCTAAGGTTTCAACACTGGTGGGACTGGTTACCACATCCAGGGCCCCCTCTTGCGCGATGTGAGCACCCCATGCGAGGACTAGTTACCACTACCCAGGTCTCACACCACCATTAGTTGTACCAAAGCATAGACATAACAAATTAATCAGCTAGGTCTGGCCCATACCAGACATGTGGTTGTAGGACTGACTCAGATCAAATTCTTGCAAGGTTAAGTCCTTAATTGACCAAGGCAAGACTAAACAAAAATCACCATAACCAAAACCATCAAATGTCATAAAAAGCAATGCGACCGTTCAAGTGCCACATTGGCCCACTATATATCCCTGCCACTTGCCTCAGTCTAAATCATTTTACCACCCCGGTTGATTACCATGCACCACGTTCCATCAACAACATTGTGTGACAACACTTAACACACAAATTCATAAACATGTTCCATATTTCATTAAGCAAGATTAACCTTTATTCATAAAATGATGACGAGTTGCATGGCTAAGCATTCTACATGCGTTCTAGCTATCCCACATTGGCAATTATAGCTACCAAATATTATGAAACCATTCTTGGGTGACAAATGAAATACGACATACAACATGGCAAGGTGGATATATAACAATTGGATGAATAGCTATACCCAATATAATTGAAACAATTAATAATTGAATTAATATGCAATACGTTTAAAACAATATAACTTTTAAAACATGGATTCAACATGATCAAAGAACAACTTGCCTTCAACAAGCTCTAAATCTTGCTATGGACCATGGTCTTGGGTTGGCTCCTGTTGTTTGTGTGTACTAGCTACTGATTATGAGACTAGTACGGTATATACGTAGGGGTCGGAATCACACATTCCGAGTCCAGATAACTAAACATCGGAATCACAGCCACGAACTAACTAATCTATATATCTACAAACAATAAATTAAAGGTGCCTTCTTTGTTCTAAGATCTAGAAAATTCCGACATAAATCCTAAAATCAGAATTTTTCTGCAGAAATACTCTTATTAATCATAGAAAAAAAGAAAAGATCATACAAGTGATCCCAGCAACTCTCTTATCTGTATTCGGAGATAATCACAATAACTTGCTTCGCGCATTTGCCTGACCTGACCATCCTTGCCGGTGGGTTGGAACCAGGAGCCACGCCTATTCTGTCTCCAATAGCCGCTGAAAACAAAGAGGAAAAGTGCAAGTGGAGGTTTGCAAGAATAGACGCTACCGTTGTCCTTTGTGCCTCTTCGTCAACTACATACAAAGATGATCGCATTACAATAAACTGACATGGGCATGAGATTTGAGAACAAGTAAAATCAAAGCATGAACATCATAAAAGCTATATAAGAATCAAAATAGTCTTTTATTTTCTTTTGAAAAAAGAAAAATCGATTTCATTGAAGTAATAGGACTATTCAATTCAAATAGTAGTTGAGAAAGAATCGTAATAAATGCAAAGATGGAACTTCTTGAATCTGGTATTGAAATAGTTTGAACAAAAATTTCCAAATGGATACAATAGGGTATTTCTATATGTGATATATAATGTAAATGCAAAAAATTGTCTTCTAAAAAGTAAAATATTGAATGAATAGATTGTAAATTTTGAAACTTTGGTGCTTCGTTAAATAACATCTCCCTAAATATTTAGAGTGGTCAGGGAGGAAAATTATTTTTTATTAATAACATCTCTTTAAATATTTAGAGTGTCCATATAAAAAAATTATGTGAGTACATTTGTCTCGATATGATCCTATAACATTACAAATATATTAGGTTTTAAATAAAGAGGTAATTCCTTATGTGCCACTGAAAAACTTCGTATGTTCGCTATATTCCACTGATGTCTCCCTAACATGTGGATTTAGGGTCTACATATCAATGAACCAACGTTTTTCTGGCCGCATGGTATTTTTCTTTTGCAAATCTAGCTCCCATGTGAACACAATTGCAAACATAGTCCCCTCCCTGACCACAGAAGTGCCAGCAGGTGACACGTGTTTCCTGTCGTACTCCCATGTCGCGACAGCATAGTCCATTGCAGCAGTGAAAACTTTTGGCTCGGCAGGTTACCTGCAAAGCAGTAGTAGCTCAACAGCAGGGACCTACCGAGAATTTACACATCGGTAGGTAGGTTGGTTAATTAAGTGGCAAAGTCGTTAATCAAGTGACTTAATTAATTAAAGTGATTAATTAATTACGAGTTTTGACCTATCGAGAAAGAGGAGCTCGGCACAAAAATTTGCCACGGTACCACGGCACGGCAGGTGACACGTGCCACATCTTTCGTGGTCGAGAAGAGGGCTATTTTTGCAAATTTATTCGAAAGGGCTATCTCATAATAAGTGGCATAAGGAGACATTTAGTTATTTAGTAACATATAGTAAATTTTCTCTTAAATGAAAGTTGCACTGTCATTACATACTCTGTGGTCTGTGCCAAATGTCTAAGTAAAAATTTTCTAACCGGATGGAGTAGATTAGCTTGGAAAAATATGTAAAAATCATTATCTTCCGTGTCGGTGATGGAGTAGATTATCTAGGGAAAATATGTAAAAATCATTACCTTCCGTGAGTGGTTTTGTTGTTTGACTTGACCTCACAGTTCAGGAGAAAAAACTAGGAAAAAAAACCCTCCTCTCCTCATGAATCTTTCATGTAGGTTGCGACTAGATGACCCAATTTCTTTACCAGAAGAATGTGTGTATGTAGCCTATTGTACACTTTTTTTTTACTCTCTTAAATAAAATTATAAAACTAGTATTTTTTTTCCGACCATATAAGCACCGATGGTAGCCAACGACCGACAGCTTTGCTTTTTCGACCTTGGATCGAGACGAACCCACCCAACAAAGCAAGCGAAGGAAAGAAACACGCATACTACGGCCGCTATACCTTCCTTCCCCGCAGGCAGGCGCACATGGAGATGGAGATGGAGATGGAGAGGTGGAGGCTTCCTTGCTTTGGGTGCTAACCAGACCAACAACCTCTTCTTTGCCTCCCCTGAGCTGAGCACGCCCCCCCTCTTCATTTGCATCCTCTCCAATCTCCGTTTAGGAAAGGGCAGGGTAGGCATTCTTCGCCGCTAAGCAAGCAATAACAAGGCAATTAATGGGGATAATACTTTACTAGGTTAGATCACTTGATGCTGGGGCCTTCTTGGGAGGGGAGGGATTCCATTTCTATTTCGATTGGAGGAAGAGGAGGAATTTGAGGAGGAACTTGGGGGTGGGGAACTGACGATGGTGGGGGTTCTGTCGAACCGGGTGGATCGGGAGGATGTCACCGCCGGGGATCACATCTACTCGTGGAGAGCCACCTACCTCTACGCGCACCACGGTCAATATTTCCTTCCTTCTTTCCTAATCCTATCCATATAGTCAATGCTGTTGCCTCTTCGTACTTCATTCGTTCCCTAAATCCTAAGGGTCTATCTATATAGTCAGTGCTGTTGCTACTTCGTAGTTCATTCATTCCCTAAATCCTAAGGGCATTGTTTATTTGGGACTCATCCATATCCATCAAGAATGAGTGCATAGGGAGGGAGGGTACTGCCGGACTGGTGGAAGATACTTCCTAATTCCCAATTGTATTCATATCAGGGGGCCTAATTTAACAATTACTGTTATGCATTCTACCACCAATTTCGCACTGCTCGTTCGGGCTGTTTGGTTTGCTTCCGATCGTTACCAATGCTTCTCTTACCAAATTTTGGTAGCGTTGACTAAATTCGACAAACATTTGATTTGCTACCAATTTTTGGTAAGATTCTCTTCTCCCTTAATTCTTTAGTTCATTTTCTTGCCAATCTTTAGCCAAAAGATTGGTGGCTAATTTGGTGACCAAATTTTAGCAGTACCAAATTTTGGTAAAGTTTAGTGTTGGCAAAATTTTCATCAAACCAAACAAACCCGCTTTGGTTTGCTACACTGCACAAGTGCTTCCAAGACAAATTGCATCATATAGCCACAACCACGATCATCTTCATGATCGCTTTGGTCGGGTCAGGAAGTGTTGGAACAGAATGCTAAAATACTTTGGGACAATTTTCTCTTTATTACTTCTCGCTCTGTTCAATTATAAAACTCAGGTATACCCCTATATTTATACCCAAAAACACAACCCTAAGAAACGGAATAGGATTCTACTTCCATGTCCTAGTTGGACTCTTTATCCTAAACTTTCTTAATACAAACTTTCTAAACTAAAACTTTTCCATTACAAGATTACCTCTAACATTTTCCCCCTTAATCTTGTAACATTCAATTTCTTACTCAACCTCTACTTAATCTTCCAAAATTTTGATTTTCCTCTCTCTATTTTCTTCTTTTCTCTCTATCCTTCTTCCTGTTTGCTTGCTCTGTCTTCTTTCTTTGGTACTGCAACTCTAGCAAAGACTTCTTAGAAGTGCAGTTACATGCTACGTCTTCTGGGCTGTACGTTCCCTCAGTTTCCTTGCGTAGCACCTGCCTGGAGCTCTCTCCTCTGCTTCGCACCACCACGTAACATCCTGTCGCATACAGAATCTTGACGATGCCGTACTCCTCGGGAAAACTTCGCTGCTACTGCTTGCGCTACGTACATGGCTTTTGTTATTACACCCTACAGCCGAGAGCCCTCTTTCCTATCACGGCTCCCCTTTTCTTTTTCTTTGTGGCGAATGCTGGAGTTCCCGTGCGTGTTCTTCCTTTCTTGCAGTGCTTGCACCCTCGCCTCGGGATTTCTTTCATGTTTTCCGTGCGTGCCACTGGGGCGCCACGCTCTGAATTCTCTCTCACGTATCACACCTGTGCATTTCTTTTCTTTCTTTTGCTGTGACTCCGTCGCTTGGGAGTCCGCCTCCTTTTGCTTACAAGTTTTTAGGGAAATCTTATACAATCGGTTTGGGGATCTCATGACCTTCATCAACAAATCTTTATTCTTGTCATAAACACGCAAGAACTCCTCCTGCAGCTCTACCCTGCACCCTTCTTCTGCCATTTGTCCAAGACTGAGTATGTTGTTACACAAACTCGGTATGTAGTAAATTTCCGAAAATATCTTTTGATCGCCGTTCTTGCATTGTACCAACATTGTTCCTTTGCCTTTTATTTGCACCGTGGAACCATCACCGAACTTGACTTTTCCTGAAATTTTCTCGTCAAGCTCATGAAACACGGAGCGATCTCCAGTCATGTGATTGCTTGCTCCATTATCCAAGTACCACAAATTAGTGTGATCATGACTATCTCCTTCCATGCATAGTTTAGGAACAATCTTCTCCTCATTCAACATCGGTATGTTCGGCTCTTCTTCTTTGCACAATGAGAGGAGTAGAGCCGGTTCGTCGTCTACACTAGCTTGGGTGAGGTTTACCTCCTCATTCTTCTTCTTGTTCCTGCAATACGAGGCGTAGTGTCCATACTTGTTGCAATTGAAGCACTTTATGTGACTGCGACACTCCACCGCGTAGTGACCATATTTTTCACATTCAAAACATTTGATATGTGACTTATCTCGTTGTCTGTTATCACCATGTTGTTCAGTCTTGTCTCCTCGGCCACCTCTGTCTCCGCGGTAACCGAAACTGCCGCGTCCACGCCCGCGGTTAAATTGCTTGCGATCACCTCTTTCATCTCCCTTTAACAGCAATACCTGCTCGTTACGGGACTGATACCCTTGCTCGTTACGGGATTGATACCCCTTCAGTAGCTCCTCATGCGCCTTGAGCGAGCAGGTGATCTCCTCAATTTTCATGTTCTCCAAATCAGGGGAGTACATGAGCGTGGTGACGACAAGCACGAACTTTTCTGGTAGTACGCGTAGGTACTTCTTCACTGCCACAGATTCCTCCATCCTGTCGCCGAGAGAAATAATCTGATTGTACAATGAAGTAAGCTTACCGGCGAACTCGTCCACCGACTGGGTTTCTCCCATATGAAGATTCTCAAACTCGTTTCGTAGATTCTGTAGTCGTACCTCCTTCACGCGATCAACTCCCACATGCATCTTCTGAAGCGTTAGCCATGCTTCACGTGATGTCTCCTTCCCGATGAGCTGGTGCATCATCGAATCTGCATCTTGCGATAGATTACGCAAGTGTTGCTGATCTATCCTTTCATCTTCCTGACCTTCCCTTTGGATCAATCGCACCCGGACACCACGGCGCGCAAGTTTGCTTTCATCTTCATTGCCCATACCGGGTAATTGTCGACCGTCAGGAGAGGGTATTGGAGGGATATGGACCCACTCTGAATCTTCGCCTTCTCGCCCATAATTTTTCAGGTACTAGAAAACGTCACGTAGGTCGGCTTCGCTACTCTTGACGTCTGTTGATTTTACTTCCGATCTTTTAATCGCTGGTGGATAGATTGCCTCCACGTGACACTGATTTACGTAGCGCTGCTTGCACTCCTTTTTTTATAAGACTAGAGCTTTGCTTCTTTGAATCGGTGATCAAGTGAAACAACGTCACCGAGACTCCTTCGAGAAACGGATTTGAGTCCGAAACGAATAACCTTTTTTTTTCTCTTCGTCGCGCGTCGGCCGTTTCCTTGCGTCACGCGTGTGTTGTCGCCTTGCACCGGAAGATTGGTTCGCTGTACAGCCGTTGCACGCCACCTACTTTTTCCTTCGCTTGCTCTTCGCGTTGCTTCTTTTCTTGCGCGTCTCGTCCTCTGCAGCAGAGCCTCTTCTGCTCCTGCTTCTCCCGAGCGAGCGCCTTTTTCTCCCACGCGTCGCACGGAGATACTTGAGACGCGACTTGCTCCGCACCGCCTCGCCGTGGATATCGGTCTGTGTGCTCTGATACCAATTGTTGGAACAGAACGCTAAAATACTTTGGGACAATTTTCTCTTTATTACTTCTCGCTCTGTTCAATTATAAAACTCAGGTATACCCCTATATTTATACCCAAAAACACAACCCTAAGAAACGGAATAGGATTCTACTTCCATGTCCTAGTTGGACTCTTTATCCTAAACTTTCTTAATACAAACTTTCTAAACTAAAACTTTTCCATTACAAGATTACCTCTAACAGGAAGCACTGTTCTGCCCATTCACATGACATAACCATAATTGCAGTGGTCTCATCCATTTTGGTGTTGAGAAGAAACTCTACAATAATACATATCTTCAGTTCTGAATCACACCACACTAGAGTACTAGACTCTGCATGGCATCCATTGATTGCTCTTTTTATGGGAAACAGTAAGGGAGAACCCTATTGAAATTCATTGATTTCTCTTATATAGATTCATCTCAAGCTGCGTGTTATCAAAAGGGGAAAAACTATTGCCTGTACTTACTAGTTTGTTTCCATACATATGCTTACAGCAGTGCCCAAGACTCTTGTGATCTTTCTTGCTATCACTATTCACTTTTTTCTACTCATTTGTATTTTGACATTACCATTAACAACAGCAGCAACAACAACAGAAAAAACATCTCCGCTTCCTGTATCTTTGCCTTTTTAGCATTTCCCGAATCTTTTCTTCTATCACATAATTCTGTTCTTTTTTTTTTTTTTGAGAATGAGGAAGTACAATATGTCTGCTACCTTCTTCCTTTCCTTTTCTACTGCCACTGAACCACAATTCTTTATCGAGCAATTGCATCCTCTTCTAGACTTGATGCGTTCTGAAATGAATTCTAGCTGTTTGCTCGCCCAAGAGTCACAAATATTTTTGCAATGTACTGCTGCACTGTCATTTGTTTTATGAAATATGATCATCACAAACACAGAATTACTTGATTGACATGCTGCATAACCTTTTCGTCAAAGCATTACACAATCTGTTGTTATTGCATGTTTTGATGGGTCTTTGAAAACTTCTTTTTGAAGGTTAAGTTTTTGAAAACTTGTTCTTGCCATCCTCTTGTTTGCTCAGAACAGCTGACCAATTTCTTGGAACTTTCATTGCCAGGGATATACATTGGAGATGGCATGGTTATTCATTTTACGAGAGCAGTCGGACGTGAAATCGGGACAGGAACGTTCTTGGACAGGTTTCTTTTTAGCTCCTCTCCGGCAACGGAGGGCCCTCCCTGCCAGAAATGTGGTCACCTGATTAAGCGTCAGGGAGTCATGATGTCCTGCCTCGATTGCTTCTTAGATAGGGGCAATCTGTACCTGTTCGACTATGCGGTGTCTCCTGCTTTCTTCCTCGCCAAAGCACGTGGAGGAACATGTACTCTGGCTGCCTCAGACGCTGCTGATGTAGTGATCCACCGTGCTCAATACCTTCTGAACAGAGGGTTTGGCATGTATTGCCTATTCAAGAACAACTGTGAGGACTTTGCAATATACTGCAAGACGGGATTGCTTGTTGAGACTGCTTTCAGTGTTGGACGCAGTGGGCAGCTGGCATCCCTGACGGCTGCCATTAGCACAGTGGCCTCGTCGCCACTGCGTTTCCTGACAACTAGTGCTGGTGGTCTAGCGATTGTGACGAGCGGCATGTACTGTGTGGGGCGATATGTGTCGGATATTGGTGTTCGGCGTGATGTAATCAAAGTCCCAGTGGAAAGGCTAGTGCAGCAGCGGGCGCAGAATGCTGTTGCTCCTCCTCCTCCTCCTCCTCCTCCTCCTCAAGGGGCCACGGACACTGAGACCGAGGCGGCGGCGGCGGAACCAGGAAGAGGCGGCTCCTCGGAGTTAGCTTGCTAATAAAAGGCAAGTGTGCTAGGCAGCTTGGTCTTGTCGTAGACGGTAACCCCAGTATATATATATATATCCATCTGATTTGTAACAATCAACTGACTGATTGGGTTGGTTGCTTAATTTCCACGGAATGGAGGAAGGAATGTACAGTACGTGTTGCCATGATCCGTTGATGCTCTTCCCGTATTAGCGGTTATCGAGGGAATGTTGTTGATTTAATCGACGTACCTCTGAAAGTAGCAGTATTCGACTTGCTTGTATGTGACATGATATGATATGCCATTGGTTATTTGTGTTTGTGACGCACGGCATGCCATGTGTTGTTGTGAGCTTGCATCTGGCCTCTGGGACGGACTGATCAAGAGGCTACACTGGATTGCATGTCCCTCAGGCGAAAGGTAGTGAATTGGCACTAAGGTCTACAAGCTGCAGTAGTGAATTGGTGCTGAGGTGTGTGCGTATACGTAGAATAAAAACCTCTAAAATTCTCATTACAGTAGAAAATCCGACTAACTAGCTGGTCCTAATTTCTGGAAGGAGAAACTAAACAGACTTGTGTTACCTAACAAGCAAGCACAGAAAGAAAGAAAGAAAGAAAGAAAGCAAGGAAGGAAGAAAGAAAGAGACCTTTCCAACCCACTCAATTCGATTCAATCCAGTCCTCAAAAGAGAAGAAAGAAACGTCAATTAATCAAATCGATTTCTGCAGATAAGTGATGGGAGCAAGGAGAGAGAATCCATCAATCGGAGACGGCAAGAAGAGAAGAAGATGACGGCGTGGAGGCGGTGGCAGCTTGTCAGTGTCGCGGCGCGGTTGCTGCGGCACATCTACAGGCACCTCCGCAACTACACCGAGCCTGTCTACCAGCGATTCATCGTCCGAATCCTCTTCATGACACCCGTGCGTGACCCTAGCTGCTATCTGTTTGGATAAATGCAGAATTAGCAATTTTCCTTTTTTACTTTAATTCTAAGCATAATTAGCAACAAGATGATAGCAAAGTCATAACAAAAGCATGAATACTGAAATATGATAATTATCTAATATCAAAGCATAAGAAAAGCTCATAATCAAGTATTTAAGCATGAACATAACTATGAACAGTTGTTTTCATCTAGCTACAAAAGCTCAAGTTGATTATAGATTGCGATAAGATGTCAAGCTGTCTTAATTAAAAGACTAGAGACAGGATCATAGGCTAATCTGTGACAATCCTTTCTACAGTCTTACCAACCTGATTCCAATAATGCCTAATTATTTAAATCAGAGTCAAGAAGATGTTCTACCAGATCAGAAAATTAAACAACAGACTATTCATATATAGCAATCTGAATGTAAAAACAAAAAGTATATGCTAAAAACAGCAAACAGGTCATATATAAAATGAACTGCAGAGCACCAACTTTCAATTAACTGATTGAACTATCTAGACAAATATCAATATATTGTCGCAAATTGTCTCACTATAGCCCAATCCTTGTAGAGCAAATGCTTTCCCATTGGTCGTCATCACCTTCATGTTATATTCAAAAGGAAAGTTCCAAGACGAAAACTTTAGCGTGAACCAAGCTTCTGTATATTACGATCATCTACACTGTCTCCTATTCCGTTGCATTTTACGCACTAGCCTTGTTCTATGTGGCATGCAGAGATCTCGTCAAGCCATTCAATCCAGTTCCGAAATTTATCATGATCAAATCAGTTGTTTCTTACATACTGGCAGGTGTGCATCCAAGATTTGTCATATTAAGATTGTTTTCCACCTTTTTTGAAACTCATCATATTTGTGAAACCCTGCTATAGCTGTAACTATAATAAGCTAGTTAGATGCGGAAGCGCGGCGCCACACCGTACTAGTTACCATGCTGTTCAAATAAAGTATTATTGAAAAATATGAGTAGTTAGTAATAATAAGTTGTACAAATTATAGTTATGCACCTAATTATATACAAACACTATTCCTATAAAGTCAGGTAATACCATATGTCAAATACACTGGCGTTGCCAATACAAAGACATCCATGTGGTATGCACCTTAAGATTGGTTGGGCTCAGGTACGTTAGTTAATAGGATGACGCACCATTTGTATAATTAAACAGACTATGATAGTACAAAAAAATTTAGCGTCAATAAACGGGAGCCACTGCTGGGCTGTACAAGCGCAATACAAATCCTTTTTCCAGATTGAAGAAACACTAATCTAGCAAAGAAGGGCATCGTCCAAATTGCCTACTTGCCATGATATCCATCAACGGGTCAAGGAATAGTACGCTATGCACTCCTCAAATGCTCCTCTAGAAGGTACAGGAAATCACCCTACACATTCGTGTGATCGCAACTTCCATTAACCTACCAAACAACATAAGCATCAGCAAAACAAAAAAAACACATAGGGGCAGGATTGTATGCAAATGGTCCCAATACTCGGTATGCGCATTTAGGAGTAATAGACAAACCTGAATACAACACCCTCTTCAGCTCTTTCTCGCGTAATCATTGAAGGCAATAGGAACAATATTCCTCACAAATAGTCCAGTTATAACAGGGGACAGCAATGTTAGCGAGGAAGAATTAAATCAACTGTATATATGTTGATCAATATCTTATTCTAGTCCAAGCTGTTAAGAGCTAATTGAGTACTGCAGCCTACAAGGGGGAAAGCATACCTTTGTTGGGATCGCACCTAGCACATCTACATCATTAGAAATACGGAATGTTGTTCTACCTTTTAACTTTTCTGCAAAAAAAGGCAAAATGGTACAAATTTGCGCAGTTCAGAATGGGAAAAAAATCAGGATATTAGACAAAATTAGTATAAAAAAAGACTGGGCAGATGTGCAGCGATCTTCATACGGCACAAACACATATTAAAGCAACATGCAGATTGAGTTCAGCGAGTTTAGTGACGAATCCTCTTGATAGGACTTTATTAACCCTCCTTCCAATTAATTCAGTTCGGTGACCATGAGCGGTAGGGCTGGAAGGACAGTCAACAATCTAAATGCCCACAAACCAGTCCTAAGCACAGAAGAATTGATGACCTTAACGTAGTGCCTTTTTTAGGGCAATAATTCATGCCTATAAACAATGTTTGTCGTAAAACTACATCGGGATTGTCCACTTGTTCGTCCATAAGCGCAACAACTGTTGCAAGTACTGCAACCAGTTATAAAAAATTCGTGTAACTATACACATAACCTAAGTAAACGAATATAAGTTGACATTTGAGTAATGATAGGTCATAAAAAATATATATGGGCAGAGTGCTGCAAATTTGTGAAGGAAAAAAAAAAGGAAAGCCAGTTGAAGCTATCTAAGTAAGTAATCTAAATGGAAACTGCTATTCAAACTGAAATAACAGCAAGCTAAGTTCTGACCAAAAAGGGAGAACCGTAGGCCTAATGAATTCTAATGGTGAACTAAACATGCACAACAATAACTTTATACGCGGCACACAGGGAACGCAAAAGATGGGATATATACCTAAGCGCAGTTCCAATGTCATGTAGGAGAATTTTTGGGATATAAGGTAGATGAAACAATGCTCTGCTATTCCAGTGGTAAACATCACTAACACGCATCTACAAAGTGGTACATTTGATTAGCAAGCGGAAAACCTGAAATCCTAATACAACTTTTGACAAATGGAACGTGAATAGCATCCTTCGTTAAATATGTCATTCACTGGACATAGAAGGGCCATGGAACAACATATATAAGAATCAAGCATGAAGCAAAATAAACGAAAAGGCCCAAGTATGGAGAACTAAACTTAGATCCTTGCGGCGATGGCTGCTGCATTGGAGTGCACACCAACAGGCAAGTGATTATTACCTTTAATAAGCCGATATTAGTGGTCTCTTGGTATGAAAATTATGTGTATCATGTTTGTAAGGTGAACAGTGCAAAACATTTATATGTGAGGTCATAAGCACCTCAGACATTCTTTCAGGGCCAAGCTAGCTGCTAGCATGTTATTTATGGTAAGCTAAAATAAGAAGCACTTACTCAATAAGAAATGAAAATAATAATAATAATGAATGATGGATGCGCCAGTTTATGGAGATGTCATTCTGTTGGAATTTATCATCTACAATACTTGGAGGGTCAAACTCCACCTGCACATTGATCATGCACAAGATAACAGCACAATGTGCAATGACACAACAGACAACCTGCACTTATTGGTAGAATATGTCCCTTTCCTTACTTTTTACTTTTTTATGGAAATGCTCAAATAAAGGGGAACAGTAAACAGGATGAGCAAAACATTCTAGCAAAATCAAAACACGAATTTTTTTACAGTAGCATTGGTACCTTCCATATAAAGTTCGGAACATGGTCTTCCAAGTAAGATGCGTGGATCATATCCTGGATATTTACCTAAAAATAATGCAAAGTACATATACTTAGCTTTCCTGTCTAAAGAAAACGACAGTTGACAGGCATGCAACTAATCAAACCTCAAGGAGAACAGGCCCATAAACTTCTCCCCTGAACTTACTTTTGTTATCTTGCACCCAGTTGTACGCTTCATGCTTGTTCGGCGTTGAGGACTTTTAGATTATTCAAAGTCTGCTCCATTTGCTTTGCAGCCTAAAATTCAACATAAATTCGGTCACAGATCAGTAGCACAGAGGCTGATATGTAACATGTCATTTGTAAATAAGTCAGAAAAGCTTCAAAAGTTCAGGGAACATAAGCAAAAAAGTAAAAGATTCAGCTTTACCACTTGAAGAGCCCTCAATTCCTTACTCCTTTCTATAAGCTGTCGATGCTGAATAGGTCAACACCCTTTTTAGTCTCTTCTAGAAGTTAAATAGGACCCAGCTTTGCAAATTCACATACCCAGTCTTGTGGCAAGAACTTAAGGGAGTTCAGCACAGAACAACACAAATCAGCTAGAATTCTACAGTTTGCTTCTATGAAGGATAAATGACTCCTCTGGATTAACATGTCATGAACATACAAAGCAGAACTACATAGAATGTAAAAACACCGGAAGCTAAAATGAACTAAAGATACAAATGTACATAAAAAGACAAACCTGAGTTAAGTTGTTGACTTGAATATTGAATTTCTTGCTGACATCAATGACTTCCTTTCTTGGGCTTGACATGGCCGGACTCCTCCCCATCTTGACGAAGGCTCCGACGCTGGATGCCCTGCCGAGAACCTGTAGGCGATAAAGAGTAAATTTATCCTAAGTTACAGAAGCAGCAGTAGCGGCAAATGTAACAAACGAAGTAAGAAGGAATGGAAAGGAGGATAGGTAGGGTACACTTGGATCAGCGCGCGAGTGCGAGTGCGATGGCGCAGACGAGGGAGCTCTTCCCGGAGCCGTTGAGGCAGACGACGAGGTTGAGGCGTGGGCCGGGGAGGCAAACGAGGCAGTCGTAGGTCATGAAGTTGCAGAGCTCGATCTCCACGACGTGCGGAACGGCACGATTAGGGAAGTCACGGCTTGTTTAGCCTATTTAATTTAAAAAATAACCGTTTTATAGCTGTTTGAGAATTAATTTTTTTAAAAAAAATCTAAACAAATTTGAAAAAATCTTAATTTTTTTCTATACATAGGTGGCTGCCCCTCGTTTGCACACTAGCAATCTTGCATTCTCTTTTATTCATTCTCTTGTGAAATTTGGCAAAATTCAAAATAGTTTTGCCAAAAATTCGAAATTCGGCTTCCGACTTCTGTTATGAAATCAAGGTAATAATTATGATTTAATTTTTCGTATTGTTAGTATTTTAAATCATATTTAGTACTAATAGCGTAATTATTTCTTGTAGTTTGCTTTATGGAGCAGGGGAGTTTCCGTCTTTCCCAACTTCTGATTTCGGGATTTCACCCGAGGAGCTTCTTGCTGCATCCTATGAAGCGCAAGAAGCTACTGGAGCTGTGCCATCCTCAGGCTCTACAAGTGCTACTTTTTCGGCAAGCACCAGAGCGAAAAGATCAAGACGCAGTACATCAGGAATCTAGGAAGATTTTGAGCTGATTTTTGAGATATCAGACGACGTCCAGAGCAGGTATACTATTTATAAATATTGTAAGAACAAATCAACTGCGAAATCTTCAGGTGGAACGGGCACTTGAAGAGGCATGTTGAGAGTTGTAGAAAAAAAGCGGGGATGGCTTTGAGAAAGACGCAGCTGCAGTACAACCCCGACGGTACGGTACGTAACTAGGACTATAATCCTGAGGTAGCTCATGAATCTCTTTGTCGTTAATCGCTTCTCAAGATATTCCTTTAAACTTTGGTGAGTCAGCTGCGTTTGAAAACTATATTAGCACCGCTCATAATCATAGGTTTTCTGCAGTTTCTAGACAGAAAACAACTAGAGATTTAATTAAATATTATAATAATTATCATAATAAGCTAAAAGAAAATTTTAGTACTTTTAATTTTTCTGTGTCTTTGACATATGATATATGGAGTGGTAGAGCTAAAGAGGATTACCTTAGTGTAGTTGCTCATTATGTAAATAATGAATGTGAACTAGAAAAGAGAATTGTAGGATTCAAATTAATTGATATAGCACACACTTGTGAAAATATTGCTGATTGTATTGTAAAAGTTGTAGAAGATTTTGGCTTTAGTGATAAGATTTTTGCAATAACATTAGATAATGCTTCCACAAATACTTCTGCTATGAACATTCTTACTCCGCTTTTCAATTCATATGCTGAATCTTTTTTATTACATCAGCGTTGTGCTTGCCATATTATTAATTTTATAGTTAAATCTGGTTTAAAGAGGTTAAATCAGTATATTGAACATTTTCGCACTACAATATCTTTCTTAAGTCATTCTAATAAAAGAGTAGCAGCATATAAGACTTATTATATTGCAATGAATGTGCATCCACGTAAGTTTGGTTTGGATATGCCTATTAGATGAAACTCTACTTACTTGATGCTTAAGAATCTCATACCATATGAGAGCATATTTTCTGTTTTTATTAACACGCACTGTTGTACACATGATGGTCAACCGCTACTCACAGAGTAACATTGGTATGTTGCTAAATACTTGCTTTCATTTTTAGAACTTTTTTTTGTTCCACTATTGCTTTGTCTGGAATTTATTATGCAACATCTCCTTTAATTGTGCGTCATATTTTACAAATTGCTACCGACTTAAAAAGCCACAAAAATGATAATATCTTGCGGGAAGCTGCTTATGCTGTGAAAACTAAAATTTTGAAATATTGGCAAGAAATTCCTATGTTATATGCATTTGCATTTATTTTAGATCCTAGAGCTAAAATTCGAGGATTCTCTAATGTTCTCTCACTTCTAAGTGATGCGGTAGGTACTGATTATTCTAGTTATTTTTCAAATATCCGTGCTAACTTATCTCAAGTTTATGATAAGTATGATCGGAAGTTTACTGGAGTTCGCATGCAGCGACCTCCACCAGCACCTGCAGAAGGTAAGAAGAAAACTGTGTGGTCTATCTCTTCGAAGCTATGCAAGTGTGAGCTCCTATCTATCATATATCATCGATCTACTAACAATCATTAAATCGATCTTTTATGCCTATGAAACCTCAAGTCTATATCTATGTCTATGAATCATCAAATTGATCATTATGCCTACGACTCGTTGGATGGAAAAGTATCGATCTATCATCCAATTTATATGTGCAAGATCTAACTAACTCATGTTTGTACTAACTTTCTAAAATCAGGATCTCAATGTTTATTTCTTATCAAAAATCTGCTCGGTATCGATCTGAATCTCAATCTTGAGAACTATCCATCACCTGGTAACTCAAGTACTTACTAACAATGTCTATGAAAACATGTGTTATCTCTCAATCTCCTTACAGGCATGCTAACTTATCATTGATGCCATCATTATCTCGGGATAATTATGATCTATAATAACTGCAACCAAGTCCCTTCAAATCTCTTCGAAAATATTTTTCGGATATTCCCAATCTAACAATCCTTGGAAATATAATCGATGAGCCTACACAGTTCTTTTCTTCTTTTCAGGTCATTCGTGATCCTTGATGTCCTATATACTTTTGAAGATGTACCTATGCATTAAAACTAACCTTATCTATTTTCCACATTCTTTTTACTACCTTTTTGAAAAGAAAAAAATCATTGAACATTAGCTGTGGGGGGAATAAGGGAAAGGACAGTGGCTATGACGGTATTGACTAGTAGTAGTTGCACGGCGATGACAAGAGGACCATAGTTGTCTCGACTTTGCATGAACTAGCTGTAAGTGACACCTTAAGGACAAAGAGAAGATCCCTAATATGTGACCACATTAGAGGCAGCAACGTTAGACTAAATACGCTAGGTTTGTAGCTAAAAAGCAACTATAGACCCCTTGTGTATTGGTTTCGAATATGTGATCTTTTGTGCTTTGGAGTTCTGTTGTAAGATCTTTTGTACTATTTCTTGGGTTACTCTCGTAAACACTAAACCCTCGGGTTGAGAATTTACGATGTGCCAACCTTACTTAATAGAAAACTTAATTAAGAAAATTTTAAGGAACGAAACGTTGCCTTATAAACCAACCAACAATTACCCAGTTTTTGTAGAGGCTATTCCTAAATAATCTTTTAATGAATGAAATGTTGCCTTGTAACCTAGTTAACCCCTATCCAAGCATCTTTCCCTGATCCCAACATTTCAATGAACACTATTGCAGGACGCCTGTGACCCGATCCATCACTGCACCAACTAGAAGTAATCACTAATAAGATCCTCAGTCTTCTCGAATTGACCTTCTTGCCCCACCTCAACCCAAATTCTTCGCAACAGACCTAAACAACCCTCGTTGAACCATACAAATTGGTCGTTGTATTTGAATACCCTCCTCGATGTCAACATTCGGTCCTTCTCGAAAAAATTAAAGTCGCTATACATCCTTTCTTTCCAACATATTCCATGCTGAGAGCATCTAGGCTCCCCATTTGCATAAATTATGCTTATAATATAGGTTTTGGTGTTGATGACTAAAAAGGATACTCAATGAAAATCGAAAATAGTCAGATTTGTTGATCAAGGCTAAGGTATTTTTTTTAGTTTTGGTTTGGGAGTTGATTCAAGCCATATAGTTAAAATCACCGTACTATTAAGAGGGATTATACATAAGAAATGATCTTGGTTCATATGCAAAATCAGTAAGATTACTTGGAGCATAGGAATTTTCATATTTCTCACTCAAAAATCCATAGTTATATCTTGTTAGCCAAAACAATTCTCTCTGAATCAATCTTCTTTTACTTAGGCGCTCAAAGATCCTTAGTTCAAAATTCCAACCGAGCGTACACCATGTACGCCGAACCGATATTTGCGGTCCGGCGCTAAGAATTATCCTTACCGAGCGTACTCCATGTACGTCGGACCGACTTTTTCAGTCCGGCGTTAAGAGTTCTTCATTGATTCTTTTCAACCAAGTATAACTATTATTCGTTGGACCAATCTGAATTCTTTCTTAAATATAGTCCGACATAATGTTATATTTTCTCTCTAAATAAAATTCTAGTCTGTGTTAAAATTTATTTTTAACCAGAAATATGAAGTCTGTTACAGACTAAAATTCCATGTACGACGGACCAACTTTTTCGGTCCTGCGCAAACTTGCTTCACTCTGATAAAACCAGTTGTTTTCTCTTGTACGCCGGACCAACTTTTTCGGTCCGGCGCAAACGTTGTTCGCTGGCACTAAGTTAGATCAAACCTTGTGTACGTCGGACTAACTTTTTTGGTCCGGCGCCAACATAGCTTGCCTGGCTAAATCAAATCATATGCACGACGGACCAATTTTATTGGTCTGACGCAAGTCTTCTTCTTGCCAGTATAAACCTCTGCTCTCTTCACTCTTATGACGGACCGATTTTTCGGTCCGGCGTGAACAGGTCTTTCTGAGTTCAACAAAATGCCTCTCAAACTATGTACCCCGAACCAAAATTTTCGGTCCGGCGTGTGTGTAGTTTGACTTATGGTTCATACTCAGTCGAAATTCTTACTCAAAGGTAGCAGTTGACCTACCCCATCTACCCTACCAACCTCCAACGGGCAAATGGCAGGTGTAACGGTTATTTCTGTTCAGGGTCTATATATAGAATGTCTGTGTTCACAAACATAAGATAGCTTTGCACATTCACATCTTTTGATATCATGAACATCTTTGAAATCATTCAAATCATATACAACTCTTTGATCTTTAGAATTCCTAAGCCTCACTACATCAAAGAGTTTTGAGCTTCAAATTCAGAAAATCACAAACAATCATTCTGAATTTTTAGAGTACTTGCTCCAAGCTAAATCTAGTTGAGTCTAGCTACTGAACCAAGAGACAGGGCTTGCGGATAGTCTATTACTCTTGGAACTAGCTGTTCCTAGACGGTTGGAGGAGTTATTGGTGCGATCTGTCCAACAGTGATTGTGGAAGGCCACCATTGCTGTGAAAGGTTGAGACTCACCTCACTGGAGTGGTGAAAGAGTCAAGATAGTGGAAAACCAAAAGTCATTGAGATTGGCTGTTTGGTAGAGTAATACTGTCGGGACTGGATTTCCAAATCCGAACCCTCTGTGTATAACCTGTGCTAGTCCAGGAAAAGCTAGCACACATAGTGAAACAGTGATGACAACACATCCATATCACGAATCAAATAATATTAATTAAGCAAAAGAATATTAGCCTTATGACCAATTATTACAAATAAGAAGCATCATAGCTAGAGTTCAATAAGAAACAGCGGAAACGAAATAATAGTAGCAAAGTAAGCCCATCCATTTGCCCAACAGGCAATCGACTGGGGTTCGCGTCCTAGCATTCCGGATCGCCTTCATCATAACCACAAGCGTAGAAATCATAGTCACCTTCAGCTTCTGCGAACTCTTCTATGGAAGGTTGGGGATGTTGCAAGGGTGAGCACAGAATGTACTCCGCAAGTCTTGGAAACATAATGCATGTAACTATATGCAAGGCTAAACAATTGAAGGCATAATATGGCTCTTTTAGCATAAAGCAAAGTTTAATTGTAAATACCAATAGTAATTTCATAAAGCATCATTTGAACAAAAGGTAATAGCATAGTAATTGAATTTGATATGACAATTAAAGCAGGTTCCATCTACCTGTCTGGCTCCATCCGCCAAACCATAACCCGAGAGTTCCAACTGCTCTCGGATTCCCAAACCATCATTTTCCTTTAAAACAAAACCATAAAATCTACAATGTGCAAGCGTACCTCGCCTGCCCTTGACCGTGGGCACGGCTACTTAAGTAGTTTTAACTCTGCAGAGTGTGTACACTTTTCCCACAAGACATGATCGACTCTTGTTGCCATGCAATTAACACACTTCCTTTGGTGTGTCGGCAGAGAGATCATGACAAGGCCTTTACAATGCACAACCCCACTATTAACCTCGCCCGCTAACGTTTCACCGCTGTTAGGGTTCTAGCCGCCCAATCTGAAGCCCCTCTTGCGCCTGCCAACATCTCGCACTCACCAACTGGCGAAGCTAATAATGAGACGCATAAATTATTTAGCCAGGTCGTACCCATATAGACTTGTGGTTGTACGGTAGTGCTCGGTCCATGGTAACACACGCTTCGGTCCTTAATTGACTAGGGCGGGACATTCACATACCAAAGTCTCGTGCTTTCTGCACCCGCCAAACATCCATCCGCCCCGGTCTAAATCATTTCCACTTTATTTTACTTAAATCACAGCAGCAACACCAATTACCGCAATTTCACAAATAAGTTTAAACAACATTTGAAATGATTCCCATAATGGCACAATACCGAAACGCTTAAGCTGGACTAAGCAATTCTACCGTTCCATGCTAATCTACTGGATATCACCAAATAAAATAGCTAGTATATATCATCTAGGGTGTCAAAGGTTCGACATGATCAATACCAATGAGGGTATAACAAACTGAAATTAACTAAACCTTAAGACTACGTTTAAAGTACTTTGCATAAAAATAAGCATGCATAATTTGAAAAAAACATAACATTTTCAAAAAATTTGGGATCAACATGTTCAAGGAAGACTTGCCTTCACTGCCTCTTGCTGGTTCTACCTCTGATTGTTGATTTGCTTGAGCTTCGACTGCGTCGTCTACACGCGAAACGAGAGCAAATAAATAAAACAAATTCAAATAAAATTCAAAAATTGAAAAGAATGGTACTGGAAGATAGATCTTGAATTTAGATGAATTTAGAAATTTGAATCACTGGAATCGGAGCTCGAACGAAGGAGAACGGGCTCCTGGAAGATTCCAGATCAGAAAAATCAGAAAAACAGAGAGGCTGACACGTGGCAACACGTGATTGGTTGGATTTTCTGGAAAATTGGAAAAAGAAAAAGAAATGCCACTGACACGTGGGGCCCACATGTCAGTGCCTGGTTTCATGGTGGACTGTGTCCACCGAGGAGGGTTCGGGTGACGCGGCAGATCGGGCTGACGTGGTGCTGACGCGGCGGGTTAGGGCAGACGCGGCGGATGACGAGGCAGTCAGTGAGGCGGCTAACGCGGCGCAGGCGCTGGAACCGAGGCAACGCTGACGAGGACGATGGCACGGAAGACGAGGCGGGCGCGTGGCGCTGACCAGGCGGAAGGCGAGGCGACGTGGCGCCGAGGTGGCGCCACGCGGTGACACGCGGCGCCGACGTGGCGCCCGGGCACGGCGGCGCAGGCGGAGTGGCGCAGCGGCGGCGACGCGGGCGCACCGGAGGCGGGGAAGACGGCTTCGGCTTCGCGCAAAACCGCGACGGATCGGGGCGGAATCTGGGGCAAACGAAAGAGGACGGCGCGGGGAGTTCGGCGAGACCAAAACCAACGGCGGAGGCTCACCGGCGAGGAAGAAAAACGGCGGAGAAGCACGCGGGCACGACGGGGAATTTCCGCGAGCTCGATCTCCTCGACGGAGGCGTCTCGGGCGGCAAGGCTTGAGGCGGCGGGTGCGGCGCGAAGAGGCGAACCTCGGGATGGGGTCCTCGGGGCTTTAAATAGCCTCGGGAGGCGGGCGCGGCACGGACGCCGAAATTTGCGCGGACTCGGTTAGGGTTTCGGCGGCGGCGGCGGCAAGCAGCGACGCGTGCAATCGCAACAGCGTGTCGCCCATCGGACGGCCGCGGCGGAGCGGGCTGGTTGGGCCGAGCGCGGAGCGGAGCTGGGCCGGGCAACGCGAGCTAGTGAAAAGAAAACGGGCCGGGGAAATGGGCCGGAGAAAGGATTCGGCCCGAAAAGGAAACCAGAATAAAAATCATTTTCCGAATTTAAGAAATTCCAGAAATTCAAATAAAAGCAAATAAATTCAAATAAATATCAAATAAATTCAGAAAAATCTCCAAAAATACAGAAAAATTCC
Source organism: Otatea glauca (assembly GCA_036346275.1). Taxonomy (NCBI): domain Eukaryota; kingdom Viridiplantae; phylum Streptophyta; class Magnoliopsida; order Poales; family Poaceae; genus Otatea; species Otatea glauca. The sequence continues at coordinate 245,595 of CM070734.1, read as the reverse complement.
TTGCAGCATAATGAAGCCAACTAAAACTGAAAATCTTTTGTTTGATGGATAGATTAGCCAAATTAAATCCTTTCATAAATAGAAAATTCATATTAAGCTGAAATTAATTCAAGAAAAATGCAAATCGTGAATTTTCAAACTTAAACATTCTAAAATCCGAATTTTTGGAATGTTACAAATACTTCTAAGGAAGTGCTCTAACGGGGACGTAGGAGTGATCTCTGAACCTCGGTGGAAAAATTCCTGAGTTCCACTATTTCTGTCTATTCTAGCTTACTATTCTCTTATTATTTCTCATTCGAAATTCCTTTTCATAAAGAGTTTGTTTTAACAAGTGTTATGCTGAACTTTTATACTAGGTGTTTCCACTTCTATCCGTTTATTGAGAAAAGTTTTTAAATAACTTAAAAAGTGATAAAGTTGGCTATTCACCCCCCTCTAGGCCAACTTGATCCTTTCAAGTGGCATCAGAGCTAGGTTACCCCTTTAAAGCTTAACAGCTTGGGTAAAATGGCCGAGGGAATAGGGTCATCTACAGTAAGTGTAGGAAGGGTTCCTATTTTTTATGGCACAAATTATGCTTATTGGAAAATTAGAATGAGGTGTTATCTTGAGGCCGTAAGTTATGATGTGTGGAGGGTTACAGAAAGACCTTTGCCTCCACGGATCATACCTGAAGGACAATCCTCATCATCGGAACCTTCTCCTGGAGAAATAAGAAATTTGCAATATGATGCTTAGGCTAGAAATGCTATCTTTTCTTGCGTTAGCATTGAAGTTTTTGATAGAGTCAGTAATTTGTCAACTGCTTATGATATTTGGACTACTCTTCGAGAAATTCATGAGGGAACCTCTGATGTAAAAGAGGAAAAATATTTTGTTGTCAGAGTGAAATTTGATCAATTCAAAATGCTCTGTCATGAAAATGCAAATGATATGTTCTCTAGACTAAATCCTATTGTAAATGAGCTTAAAGGACTAGGAACTAAAGTTGATGATGTTGAAGTATGCAGGAAAATGATCAGAGTTTTACCACGAGCATATCATAGTCTGATCACCTATCTGTCAAACAGTGGCAATCTGAAGAAGCTCACACCCACTGAGCTACTGGGCAAAATTTCAGCTCATGAACTTACCTTGGGAGATGAAGTTGAAATTAAGAAGAAATCTATTGCTCTCAAGGCCAAAGAAAAGATTCAAGACTCTTCTGAAGAAGAAGAAGAAGATACATGCTATGAAGAGGAAGAAGATGTAAGAAAAATTGGCATTACTCATGAGATCAGCAAACAAAACCATGAGAAGGGTAAATGCCAAAGGTAAATCCTCTAACCACTTCTCAAAAAGAAACCCTTTCTCTAACATTGTCTGCTTTGAGTGCAATGAGAAAGGACACATAGCTGCCCGCTGCCCTAACAAAAGCAACAAAAAGGGCAAGAGCAAAAACAAAGATGACAATGATGAAGAAAAAGCTCAGGGAAGCTATAAAAGAAGTTATCACAAGAAGAGCCACTCCAAGAAACATTGGAGGAAAGGAAAGAAGGAGGCATACATTGGTGAATGGGTCACTGATGAAGAAAATTCGAGTGAAGAATCCTCCTCCTCATCAGATGAAGAAGATCCAAGGTCCAAGGGACTAGCAGGGCTTCCATTGGATGAGTCCACACCACCCTCACCTTCTCTACCTCTATGCCTCATGGCCAGGAACGATGAAGAGAAGGTAAATGATTCTCCCTCTTATGAAGAGCTAGTAGAGATCATTAAAGAGCTTAATGATGCTTTATATGTCAAAACAGCTAAAGATAAAGCTCTTAAGAAAAATGCTTCTAGCTTACTTATTAAGAATGATGTGCTTACTGCTAAAACTGAAACTCTTGAATCTGACATTAAGGTCTTGCATGAAAAGTATGACATGCTAAAAATTAGTCAAAATGAGCTCATAAAAGAACATGAAAAAATTTCACATGCTCATTCTATTTTAAATACTGATCATGCTTGTCTCACTGTCTCTCATGACTCCTTGAAAAACACTCACATGCAACTTGTTAAAGATCATGATGAATTGCTAAATAAATATTGTGAGCTGGAAGTTGATAATGAGATACAGAGTAGCAAATCTAAAAAATTTTCATCTTGTAACGTTTCAATTAGCTGTGATTTGCTGTCTGATGAAATAATTACTCCTAGCTCACCTAGCATGTGCAATGAAAACTGCAAAAATGCTTCGTATACTAAAAAGCTCATGACTGAAAACAATGAGCTAAAATCCAAGGTAGCAAAATTTGATAAAGGATTAGAAAAATGCTTCCTTGGTAGTGCTACTCTTGATAAAATTCTTGGTGAGCAAAAGGTTGTTTTGGGCAAAAAAGGATTAGGTTATAAAGCCAAATCAGTGCCCAGAAAGAATGATCAGCTAAAACCTATGATAAATTTTATCAAAAGTAGGACCCAATGTTGCTATTGTCATAACCACAATCATGCTTCTACAAACAGTAAATTTGCCTGTGATCCATATGCTAAAACTAATAGAAGATGCATGGTTGATTCTTTAAACTTTAATCTTTTGTCTGTTGCTCAACTCTGTGATTTAGGTTTTCACTGTATCTTTTCAATTAATGGGGTAACAGTTCTTGACAAAAATGAAAAACTTATTTTTAAAGGTTTCAGATTTCAAAATCTCTACCTCGTTGACTTTAATTCTAACTCCTCATGCATTTCAACTTGTCTGCTTGCTAAAGTTTCACTTGGGTGGCTTTGGCACAGACGACTTAGACATGTAGGTATGTCTAATCTCAAGAAGCTTTTCAAAAATGAGCTAGTAGTGAGCCTAAAGGATGTTAAATTTGAAAAGGATAAGCTTTGTAGCGCTTGTTAAGCAGGCAAGCAAGTTGTTAATCCTCATCCTGCAAAAAATATCATGTCCACTATTAGGCCTCTAGAACTTCTGCATTAACTGCCCTTACCTGACTCGGCCGGTATGACTGCACTGAGGCCAGTCATACCGTCCCTCCAGTGCTACCGCACTGACCCCGATAGTACCGCCCCTAACAGGCTGAAAAGCCTTTTTAAACCAAATTTGAGTTGTAGTTGCTCTTTAATTTGTATTTTTGATGAATAACCTTTTTGAGCACTTCAACTAGATAAGTCAATCAAGAGGAGAAAATTTTCACAATTAATTTTGATTTAAAATAGACTTCTTTTGAGTGAATGAGAAATTTTTGAAAATAAACACTTGGCAAGAGATAACTTTTGCATTTGGGCATATATAAGTTTGAAATACCTTTTGTGAACCTAGATATGATAGAAATCTAGTTTCAAGGCAATTACTCATAATGTGCATTTTAATAGGTTAATATAGACCAAGTTTTGAATGTGGAGAAATTTTGTGAAAATCAAGACTTGGTTCAAATCATTTTGGGATATTTTTCAATATAGAGAAGACTAAATAGAATAAATTGAATCAAGGATGAGGTTTATATATTCATATTTTGAAATGAAGTATTTGAGAAAATGATATCTTTAGGATTTAAAATAAGATATTTTTCAAATATGTTGACCTAATATGATCTTGAGACTCCCTTTAAAACGTATTTGCACTTATTTGATATTTTTCACTTTTCTAGGGATGTGGTATACATATAAAAGGCATAACACTTCCCCTAAAAGTGTTACTCATCAAAAAAATCGAACAAACAAATAAGAGCCAAATAAAATTCAATCACAGTACACATAATCAAACAACAATCGAGATATCTATGACATTTAATTCATTCCTCAATTTACAAAACCGTGCTTCATCTAAGGGCTTGGTGAGGATATCCGCTAATTGATCTTCGGTTCTAATGTGACTAATCACAATATCACCTTTACTCACATGATCTCTTAAGAAATGAAGGCAGATATCTATATGTTTGGTTCTTGTGTGTTGGATCGGGTTGTTGGCTATTTTAACGGCACTTTCATTATCACACAAAAGAGGCACATTTTTGAAATTTATTCCATAATCCATCAAAGTTTGCCTCGTCCACAGCAATTGGGCACAACAACTACCAGCTGAAATATATTCGGCTTCGGCGGTGGATAAGGCTACGAAATTTTGTTTCTTGGAGAACCAAGAAACTAGGGACCTACCTAACAATTGGCAACTCCCAGAGGTGCTCTTTATATCCACTTTGCAACCCGCATAATCCGAATCCGAATACCCAACTAAATCAAATTTAGTACCTTTGGGATACCATAACCCTATATTTGAGGAATGTTTTAAATATCTTAGAATTCTCTTAACGGCCACTAAATGGCATTCTTTAGGTGAAGCTTGAAAACGTGCACACATGCAAACATTAAACATGATATCAGGCCTAGATACGGTAAGATAAAGTAAACTACCAATCATAGAATGATAAAGCTTTAAATCTACCGATTTACCTCCCTCATTTAGATCAAGATGTCCATTGGATGCCATTGGAGTCTTGATGGGCTTCGCATCTTCCATATCAAACCTCTTGAGTAGATCCTTTGTATATTTGGTTTGGCTCACGAATGTCCCATTCTTGAGTTACTTGATTTGAAGTCCAAGGAAGAAGCTCAATTCTTTAATCATGGACATCTCAAATTCCCTAGACATCATGTCACCAAATTCTTTGCAAAAATCTTTGTTAGTGGAACCAAAAATTATATCATTCACATAAATTTGACATACAAAGAATTCTCTATCAATTATTTTAGTAAAGAGTGTTGTGTGAACATTCCCAATTTTGAAATTTTTTGAAATTAGAAAATCTCTAAGCCGCTCATACCATGCTCTAGGAGTTTGTTTGAGACCATATAGCGCCTTAGAGAGTTTGTACACATGATTTGGGTGTTTAGAATTTTCAAAGCCAGGATGTTGTTCTACAAATACCAATTCAGATATTTGTCCATTTAAAGATGCACTCTTTACATCCAATTGAAATAATTTGATATCAAAACAAAATGCAAATGCAAGCAAGATTCGAATAGCTTCTAATCTAGCTACGGGTGCAAAGGTTTCACCAAAATCCAATCCTTCGATTTGTGTGAACCCTTGCACCACTAATCTAGCCTTATTTCTTACCACGAAACCATTCTCATCTTGCTTGTTTCGAAATACCCATTTAGTACCAATGACGTTGTGATCCTTGGGTCTTTCGACTAGCGTCCATACATCATTTCGACCGAAGTTGTTGAGCTCTTCATGCATTGAGTTCATCCAATCCGGGTCACCTAGAGCTTCATCTACATGGATAGGTTCAAAAGAAGACACAAAAGAGTAATGTTCACAAAACGAAGCGACACAAGATTGAGTTTGAACACCCTTACTAACGTCACCCAATATTTGATCTATTGTATAATGTTTGGAGAGTCCGTGATGAATTCTTTGAGGTAGAGGTTGAACTTGTTGATTATCTTCCTTCTCATCCACGTCAATTGGTTGATTTTGACTTGGCGTTGCAGAAGTAGATGGTTCAACATGAGTGGATGAGGGTTGATCTTCTTTATCCTCCTTTGGTTTGATGTCTCCAAGCGTCATGTTCTTCATTGCTTCTCTTAATCATTCATCATCTACATCATCCAAATTTTCTTGCTCTTCTTGAGAGCTGTTAGTTTTATCAAATTCAACGTCACAAGTTTCTTCAACAAAATCTTTGTTTTTGTTAAAAACGCGATATGCTTTACTACTTGAAGAATAGCCAAGCAAGAAACCTTCATCACAATGACTTTGAAATTTTGAGAGCCGAACACCCTTTTTCAAAATATAACATTTGCAACCAAAGACTCGAAAATAAGAAATGTTCGACCTTCTTCCAATGAGAAGCTCATAGGAAGTCTTTTTCAAAAGACGATGCAAATAAATCTTATTTGTTGCATGGCAAGCGGTATTAATGGCTTCCACCCAAAAATTATCGGAAGTTCCATACTCATCAAGCATAGTTCTTGCCATTTCAATTAATGTTCGAATTTTCCGTTCTACGACTCTATTTTGCTCCTGAGTGTAGGTAGGGAAAAGCTCGTGCTTTATTCCAAGTTCATCACAATAATCTTCAATTCTTGTATTTTTGAACTCGGAACCATTATCACTACGAATTTTCTTTATTTTGAAATCAACTTCATTTTGAGCCTTTTTTTGCAAAATTTTTGAAAGTACCGAAGGCTTCGGATTTATCATCTAAAAAGAAAACCCAAGTATATCTTGAATAATCATCAACAATGACTAAACAATAAGAATTGCCTCCGATGCTCTTATAGGTTGTTGGGCCAAACAAATCCATATGTAAGAGCTCTAATGGTTTAGATGTGGACATGATACTCTTTGAAGGATGAGAACTAGCCACTTGCTTGCTGGCTTGACAAGCACTATAAAATCTATTTTTCTCAAACTTCACATCTTTCAAGCCCACAACTAAATCATTTTTGAAAAGCTTTTTAAGTTGAATCATCCAAACATGAGCTAGTCTTCTATGCCATAACCATCCCAAAGAGGTTTTTGTAATTAATGCATGTTTGAAGACACGACTCATTTGAGGTGCAATCAACTAAATATAAATTTCTGAATCTAAAACCTTGGAACACCAAAGAATTATCGTTTTCTTTAGAAATAACTACTCCATTCTTAGAAAATGTGCAAGCAAGACCAAGATCATAAATTTGAGCAACGGATAGCAAATTAAAATTTAGTGTTTGAACTAAAGAGACATTTGAAATAGAGATGTCATTTGAGATAGCGATTTAACCCAATCTTAATAACTTTCCTTTGTTATTATCCCCAAATGTGATCTTGTCATGTTGTCCATTTCCCGATTGAAATGTGATGAACATTTTCCTATCGCCGGTCATATGTTGAGTGCATCCGCTATCCAACACCCAATGCCGTTCATCGGTTTTGTAGTTCACCTACAAAAGTAAATCAAATCTTTTTATATACTCAAATTTGTTTGGTTCCTTGGAGGTTAGTAACCAAGGTTTTGGGCACCCAAATGGCTCTCTTTCTTTGGCCAATTATAGGAGTCCCAACAAATTTAGCAATATTTTACCATTTCTATCTTTCTTAAGGACATAGCAAGAATCATAAACATTGTTTTTAGATGCTTTTCCCAACGAACAATCATTTAGTAAATATCCTACCTCATGACATTTATAACAAAGCTTCCCATTTGATTTTACAAACCGAGGAGCTTTGTTACTAATTTTCTTGCCCTTCTTAGGAATTACCCAAGACCTTCTTTATTGTACGAACATCTTTGACTATTTAAAATTTTATTTAGAGTATCCTTGCCCTTAAAGCATCTATCTAAACTTTTGCTAAGTTTATCCACTTTTTTTTAAGTTCATTATTTTCTACCATTAAATTTTCATGGCAAGAAATTGAGCTAGAACATGAAATTGAAGGCATATCAATTAAATCATCACAAGAAGTAGATATGCCAATTTTTGCAACACAATATGAATCAATTCCTAAACTACGCATATCATCAATAATATTACAACTAATGCCAACATCAATTTTAGGCTTTGAATGTCTCTCGGCAAGAAGAGTCTCATGAGTTTCTGTTAACTCATCATAAGAGTCTTTGAGGCAAAGAAATTCTTTTCTAAAGCTTTATGTTTGGACTTCTCCTTGCCGAGGTAATCATTCAAGTCCTCAAGCATATCCATAAGCTCATCATAGGTGGGTTCATCATCATCACTAGATTTTACCTTACATTCTCCTTTTGCCATTAGGCACAAGGGAGTGACGAATCCCAAAGAAGCTTCCTTGATGGCAACGCCGGCAAGACCCTTCTTCCTTGAAGGTATATCATCCTCGGAGGAGTCGGAATCCGAATATTCCTCTTCAGAATCCCACTCTCCAATGTGAGCTTCGCCTTTGCCATCCTTTTGAAGCTTCTAGAAGAGCTTCTTATTCCCTTGAAAAGCCTTCTTCTTCTTGAGCGACTTGTTCTTGTCATCCTTCTTCTTGGGACAATGAGAGGCGATGTGTCCCTTCTCATGACACCCATAGCACCGGATATTTGCAAACTGGTTTGTGCTAGAGTGTTGCTCCTTCTTGAACCTTTGAGGAGCGTTTGAGCTTGAATGCCTCCTCATAAACCTCTTCATTCTTCTCACGAGGAGTGCCATCTCCTCCTCGGTGTCTTCATCTTCAAATTCATCAAGTGCCTCATCACTTGACTCCGCCTTCACCTTGAAGGCGATATTCTTCTTCTTCGAAGAGCTTTGCTCCAAAAACTCTTCCTTGTCCTTCTTGTAAAGCTCATTGGTGATGAGATTTCCAAGAAATCCCGTTAGCGTCATCCTTGGTAACTCTGGTGAGTTGAGAAACAATGTCACCAAAGTCTTATATTTTTTCGAAAGAGCCCTAAGCATCTTACGAACAATATCAAGATCGGTTAGAGATGCTCCAAGACCCTTGAGCTCATTTACTATGTTATGAGCCGTGAGTACATCTCATTGATGTTCTCATGGGATAACATAATAAAACTCTCATATTTGATCCGAAGCATATGCAATTTAGCTTCTTTGACCAAGGATGTCCCCTTATGAATTTCTGAGAGGGTTATCTAAATCTCATGAGCGTTTTCGAGGTTGCTCACTCGATTGAACTCATCCGCGTTCAAAGCACCAAAAAGAGCATTCATAGCTTGAGCATTGAGATTATTAGTGTTTCGCTCTTCTTATTCCATTGTAAGTGTGTGATTAACTCCTGGAGCGAAACCCTCAATTACAACTCTCCATATACATGGGCTCATGGCCTTTAGATAAACGGTCATGCGTATTTTCCAATACGCATAATTTGTGCCATTAAAAAATAGCGCCTTACCTATTGGCACCCCATCGCTAGCCATCCTTACTCTCTAGGCGGTAAATCCCTAATAGAGAGTCCAAGCTCTGATACCACTCAAGGATAACCAACAAGAGGGGGGTGAATAGGAGGTTTTTAAATTTTTCGATTCTAATTGCAATTAATTAAATCACTAAGCAAGAAGTGCAATTTTTGATAATTAATAACTAAGATCTCTAGTAATCACTATGCTCTCTTACAATTCAAGAACAAGCTAGAAATGATTTTAAGCACAAGTGATCTACTCAAATAGCTAGAATTGCAAAGTTAAAAACAAGAATGAGAAATGCAAACCGCAATGGAAAGAGAGACACAAATTTTATCCCGTGGTCTCTAAGACTTGCCGGTCTCCCCTAATCCACGTTGAGATGACTTGAACAACTTCAAGCTGGCTCCAACCTCTTGAGCCTTCCTCGATCACAATGGTAGTTCTTCCCCACTCCAGGTAGGTGAACTCCGGCCTTCACAACTTGCCGGGGCTTCTCACAACCTCCGTTGAGAAGCTCACCACTCATGAACACCTCCAAGCTGTCTAGGAGTCGGTAACATCCAAAAGTAATAATCCTTGACGCTTGCTTGAGGTTGAATTAAGTGTCTAGAGGCTCAACACTAAATGCACAACTCAATTTTTGCTTCTAACTCTATCAAAATGTGAATTGAATGCACACAAGAATATTGGAGATTAGCTAGAGCTCAAATATCATCAATGAGGACCAAGAAGAGCTCAAAAATGCAGGTGGGGGGTATTTGTAACCCCCACCAACCCCTCATAGTTGTTGGCCAAAATCCTCTTGAGAGACCGGTCATACCGCCCTAGGGCCGGTATAACCGCCTCTTAGTTGCCAACGGTCGATACAGTGCATTTAATGCCTGTCAGTGATTGTTGGTCACATGGCCGGTATGACCGGAGAGGGCCCGGTCATACCGGCCCCTTAGACACCAATCACACCACTTTTTGGAAAAAATAGACTGCCCATGGGCCTGATCATATCGACGGTCGGTATGACCGGACCGGCCCCACAGAGCCCAAACAAGTATTTTGATGCATTTTCAATTTTCTTTGAGCACATGATTTTGCAAATATTTCATGCTTCATATAATGAGCCTCTAAGCACTTTTATCGACATCGAATAGGCGGCAATAACCCCTCTTAATAGTACGGTGCCTATTATAGCAATCCGATCTTTTTCCTCCAAACTCCGAGATTGGAAAAAAGCTATGAAATGTCCTTAAATTTTATACCTTAGCCATCTTGTCTTTGATGCTTGCTTTTCTTTTTTGCCAATTTCATGCTTCCATGTTCGTCGAAATTTGGACCATCCTATTCTCAAAATGCACAAATTGAAAATGTTAGTCCTTTAACCGTGAATGCCATTAATTACCAAAACCAAATCGAATTCGGGGCCTAGATGCTTTCAGTCGGGTAGGTGGCAGGTATAAGCACGGTGGTGGTAGTGGCACCTCTTGAAGGGCTAGAGGAGGGGGCGGCAATGTGTTGCTAAGGATGTTTTGGAGTTCACTACAATGGGATAGACTGGCCATAGGGGATTACAACCTTGGTACAGTTCGTGGCCCTGTGCAAACAAAGATTGACACTGGGAGCTGGACACAGAAGGGGAGGAATGCGAAGCAAGTGATTGGCTCAGCATGGGCCAAAATTTTCCGCATGGCTGGTATAGCGGGGAGGAAAGCAGACAATCCCTACTTTGTTAGCGCCATCAGGGAAACTAAAAAATAGGGTAATGAAAAGATGAAGAATTTCAAGATAAAATGACCTATTGAAGGACCGAGATGGCGAACAGAGGGGGGGTGAATGGTCGCAAATAAAATTTCCCCCAAAATACTCCAACAAAAACCTCGACAAGATCGCTCAAAGGAAATCGTGAAAAACCTGAAAAACTAGACAACTATGTGTACCCCAAGCTTGCATGGATAAGTACCATAAAATATGTGGGGATTTTTGAGTCACAATACTGGTTGTCTAGTGTCCAAGATAAAGAGGAATCAATTCAAACTCTTGCTTTTAGAAAGGACATCAATTCAAATCACAAAAGTCACTTTCAGAAAAGCAAAAGCAGAATTTCCAGAACTTATCCTCAATTTGCACAGGAGGTTGGTGGCTTTATGCAGCTCACAAAATTTTGAGACTTTTTCTCCCTATGACCATCAGAGTCGTGAAGAACTCCACCAAATTTCTCCTCAAAAATCCTTACAGAAAAAACAGGAAAAACATAAGAACACAGTCTGGTCAAGAACTTCGAGCAGAAAGTTTGGGGCTCGGTTTTCACCTGATGGCGCCCAAACGGTGCAACAAGTAAACTCCAAATTTTTTCTGCAAGTGTATGTAAGAGCCCCGCACCTCATACAATAAGAATCACTTGAAAAAGATTTTTCTAGATTTTTATAGAAATCAAACACTGACTGCTGCGCGAAGAACAAGTTCTGAACAAAGTTGGAACTTGAAAGAAAAGATGTTCTCTACTCAATCCAAGCGTGCAAAAGAGATGTAAAACCATATGAACACACTCAAAACATCCAAGATCAGCATCATTTAGAAGGAGGGGAGGCAAATCCAAATTACATGAAAGTAAATTGCGAGAATGTAATTGCGGGAAAGTAAATGCTGAATTTAAATTGCGTAAAGGAAAGACATAATGTAAATGCGCAAAATAAATTCAGAGGTGGATGGATAAAACTTTCATTTCTCGAAGGAGAGGTTACAAAGCCTCACTTTCATGTGGACAAAGCTCAAAGGAGCATTCACAAAGCTCAAAACCTTCAAGGGAAGGAGGCTACCCCTCCACCCCTATTTATACTACTCTTGGGCCACCTACCACCCTTGGATGAGTCCCTCAACCCTAGAGCACTCATCTAAGGGCTAGGATTAACCCACACACACAGCCATGCAAGGGCTAACCCAAAACCCACACACATACCGGGTTTTCTTGCACGGTTTTCAAAGCATACTACCTAGACCCGCTAACCTATCAACTAGACCTCAATCCGACGGCCCTCATTGATCCACGCGGCATCTAGCTAGCATCAACTCCTTTCCTTGTCTTCTTGACTTGCCCGGACTCCATCTCCGATCATCTTCCGGTGATCTCCCAACCGTCTGGACCTCCGACGCTCCTCGCCTAGTCCCGGTCATCCTTCGCCTCACCATGACCTAGCACCGTCGTCCTGCAACCATCAAAGACAAGGAAAAAAAACCTTTCACATAGCAATGCCCACAATGATATGCAATATAAACCATCCAACTCATCACTACAGCGTCCATACGATCGGTACTTCCACTCCTGGCAGAGACAACTCAAATTGCTTCATTTTGAAAATCAATCCAAATCAAACTCAAACTTGAGCACACCTAGCTCAAATAAAGTCAAATACTCATCACAAACATGGATGGACCTCCACATGGTCCTTCACCTATGTATGGTGTAACCATTATGTGTGATTCTTGGACTGGGCCGACATGTATGAGCATTATAAACTTCATGCTATGCTGGAACAACACCATATTCTTCCACAAGTCCGTGGATGCAACGGGCAAAAATCAGGATTCGTCGTACTTGTGCAAGGTACTTGCTCTTATCGTTCCTATTCTGAAATCTATTTCAAGGTCCAGATCAAGATTAGGAGTTTTCGGAAGATTTTGTTATGATCTTCTTAGTTGTACATCGATAGGTATCTATTATAGTCGACATTATAAAATTGAGCAATCTCGTGGGTAAAATATATAACCTCTGCAAAGTATACAACCTATTTGAATAATCGTGCCCTCAGTTATGAACAAGGATCGGGAATTTCAATTAAGGGTTAGATTTTACAAAATTAAGTTTGGGAAGGGAGCCTATGTGCCAATGGAAGTGCTGGAATTTGGTTTAGTTTGTGTGCTAGTTTATCATAAGAAATATGTAAAAACTTTATTTATTATTGTTATTTGTTTTATTATTTGTTTCAATCTATTTATTGTATTCAATTGGAAACGCTACTTTACTGCAAAATAGTCATATCAGCCATTCTTTGAAAAAAGCCTTGCATGTACTTATAATAGACTTGCATTCTGTATACAACTTGTTGAGTGCCTTATGTACTCACTCTTGCCGGAATACGTCAATCAGTAGATGAGGAGTCTACACCTGCTATGGAGGAAGAGTTCCACAAGGAGACGAGTAATTAGGAATCGAACCTTGTCAGATGCCTGTGACATATCGATGGGTTATCCGCCGAAGTTTTTCCATTCTACTACTGTTCTTTTGTAAGGCGTAATAAATGTAAAGTCGACTTTAAAGTCATTCATCTATCTTTTAACTAATATATATAATCTAGACTTGCTATGGAGGAGGAGTTCCACGAGGAGACGAGTAACTAAGAATCGAACCTTGTCAGATGCCTGTGACATATCGATGGGTCATCTGTCGAAGTTTTTCCATTCTACTACTGTTCTTTTAGAGTAGACCCTGTAAGGCGTAATAAATTTTTTTAGATAATGAAAGAATAACCTTCCGACCTCTGCACCATGAGATGCACATAGCCAATCATTTATTACGAAGTTACAATCAAAATTGTCATCAAGAGACTCATAATGAAAGACTTAGCAAGCGACAATTAAATGAAGAAAATAGTTTGAACAAACCATTAAAAGACTAATCGAGAACTCTCAATCCGCACACAATCTTGTGCTAAACCTCCATCCATGGCCGTTGAAGAGTTCCTGGATCACGATATGTAAAGAGCTGCATGCCACTAACACCATCTCTCGAACCTCCTGACGTTGCAGCGCAGACCAAGAGCGCAACCAATTGATACACAAATAGATAACCTACAATGGATTAGACATCTGTTTCTTATGAAAGACAACATCATTTCAACATAGCCAAATAGCCCAACATAAAGCGACAGCCCCAACTAAACATTGAGCCTTTATTTTCTTTCCCAACCACAATAGCCAAGATCCAAACATATGGGCTATACTACGAGGATGTGATAAATTAGAAGCCGCTTGTATAACACACCATGCGAAATGAGCAAACTGACAATAAAAAAAGAGATGTTGTATAGTTTCTTCATTGTTACAAAAACAGCATTGTTTGCTGCCAGTCCAATTTCTTTTACTTAGGTTATCCTTTGTCAGAATTACCCCTCGACGTAAGTACCATAGAATTTTTTTTATTTTTAATGGTACTTTAATCTGCCAAATTTGTCTATTTGTAATTGGAATATTTTGATGCATTAAAGCTGCATACATCGATTGAACAGAAAATTGTCCATTTTGATGAAGATTCCATCAAAAAAATATCCCATTCTAGAGACAAATGTATAGCAGCAATCCTTGTAATGAGCTCTTGCAAAACATGTAAATTAGGCCCCGTAATGGTCCTACGAAAAGACATATTAATAGGTTCAGAATTCATTACTTTAGCCACCGTGGCATATTTTTTTCGAATAATGTTATAAAGACGGGGGTACTGTATACTAAGGGGGGTGTTCCCAAGCCAGGTATCCAGTCAAAAACGTATTTGAGATCCATCCTGAAGATTGAAAGACCCAAATCTAAAGAAGTGATGTTTGACCTTCATTAGACCTGCCCAAAAATGATAGTTCCCAGGCCTGCCTTCCACTTGAGAAAGGGTTTTACTTCCCAAATACTTCTTGCTAAGGATTTGTTGCCAAACGCCATCCTCATTTAAAAGTTTGAATAACCATTTGCAAAGCAAACAAATATTTCTTTACATTAAGATCATGAATACCCAGCCCACCTTGACCCTTAGGTTGACATATAATATTTCACTTAGCAAGCCTATATTTTTTCTTATGATTATCATTCTGCCAGAAAAATCTAGATCTGAAATAATCCAATTTTTTAAGAATCCCATGTGGTATTCGACAAAAAGATAACATAAACATGGGTAGACTGCTAAGCACAGAATTTATAAGGACTAATCTGCCTCCAACTGATAGATGCTTTCCTTTCCAACTACTCAACCTCTTTTCAAATCGTTCTTCTACCCCTTTCCATTCTTTATTTCTCAATTTGCGATAATGAATTGGAATGCCAAGGCATCGAAAGGGTAAACTTCCTAATGCACATCCAAATAGATGAGTGTATTGGAGTTCAAATTCCTTAGCAGCACCAAAACAAAAAATTTCACTTTTGTGAAAATTTATTTTAAGGCCCGAAAGTTGTTCAAATGCATAGAGCAAAAGCTTCATATTTTTGGCTTGTTGAATATCATGTTCCATAAAAATAATGGTGTCATCTGCATACTGAAGGATGGACAACCCATTATTAACCAGATGGGGTATTATACCTTTTATTTGTCCGTCCTCTTTGGCACGTTCTAAAAGGACAGCTAGCATATCCACAACGATGTTAAATAAGATAGGAGATAAGGGATCTCCTTGCCGGAGTCCTTTTCTAGTCTGAAAGTATGGTCCAATGTCATCGTTGACCTTAATACCAACACTCCCCCCGGATACAAAATTGTCGATCCACTTACACATTGTGGTGAGAAACCTTTCATTCTAAGAGTCTGTTGAAGAAAGGGCCATTTGACCTTATCATAGGCTTTTTCGAAATCCACTTTAAGAATAACCCCATCTAACTTTTTCTTATGAATCTCGTGAATTGTTTCATGAAGAATTATCACACCATCCATTATATTTTGACCGGGCAAAAAAGCAGTTTGGGTTGGCCGTACAACATGTTCAACGACACTAGATATCCTGTTCATACCAACTTTAGTGAAAATTTTGAAGCTGACATTAAGAAGACAGATCGGTCGATAATGTTGTATTTGTGTTGCATCTTTATTTTTTTGGAAAAAGTGTGACAATACCAAAATTTAGCCTAAACAAAGGAAGGACACCCTTATGCAAATCATGAAACATTGCCATTAAGTCATCTTTAATGACCTCCCAGAACACCTGGTAAAATTCAGCCGAAAACCCATCCGATCCAGGTGCCTTATTATGTTCCATTTGAAATATTGCCGCCCTCACCTCTTTCTCAGTGAACACTTCCGTGAGAACATCATTCTCCCAATTAGAAACTTGAGGGATATCATCTCGACAAGATTCAATCATAGAAAAATGATTGCTATCTGGTGGTCCAAAAAGACCCTTATAATATTTGGTTATGTATGTCTTCAATTGCACATCACCACATATTATTCCTTCATCTTGGTCGAGTTGAAAAATCCTTTGTTTCCGATGCTTACCATTTGCAACCAAATGGAAATATTTAGTGTTGTTATCCCCCTCAAGAATATGTTTAACTTTTGCTCGTTGGTACCATTTAATTTCCTCCTCATGTAGCAATTGAGCGAGCCTCTCATTAGAGCACTGCTTTAGATAAATATCCTCATTGGATAACCCAGAGATCTCTAATTTTTTTGTCAAGTTCATTAATAATACAGAGTAATTCTTCCTTTTCTTTTTTATAAGTTCCACTTGTACTCTTAGCCCAACCCCTCAGTTGTTGTCTAAGACTCGTGATTTTAAATTGCCATCGAGTTATGGAAGAGTTTCCTCTATGCTCATTGTACCAACAATTTGACACCATAGCAAAGAAACCATCTCTGGTTAACCACCCAAGTTCAAATTTGAATAAAGACTGGTTTCCCGAGTAGAATGTTGTTCCAGTGTTGAGCAATAGAGGAGTATGATCAGAAAGGGCCCTTTCAAGAGCATACACAGTGACCAATGGGAATTTTAGTTCCCAGTCTGTGCTCATTAACACCCTGTCCAGCTTCTCAAAAGTAGGATTTTTCAAAGAATTAGCCCAGGTAGACCTACGACCAGACAATTCAATTTTTCTTAGATCCAAACTATCAATGACTTTAAAGTCATTCATCTATCTTTTAACTAATATATATAATCTTTTATTATATTTTCACCGTGTATAATTTGATATTTCATCTATATTGCCATTATGTTCACTAACGTAATCCTAGACTAACACAATATACACGGAGGATCCGGATTTGTATATTCGAGTGCCGACATATGTTGAGCGTTGCAAATTGGCATTTCATGTAGTTCCAATTGATTGTGTCATGTCCTTGTTGTTTAGCAGTTGACGACACTACACTGATATTTTTCATGTACTTCAAGTTCAAGCTGTTGCAATATGTCATTGCTGCTTGGTCCTCGAAGGGGATGTATGTTTGTTCATGTGCTATAGGGTGAAACTTGAATACATATCGATGGCAGATTGCAGAACTATAGACTGACCAAAAGAGAACAATGCGAAATACTTGGAGATACTAGAAAATGCACAGATCGCAGAGCATTACAGCACACACCCTCAAGCCTCAACTTGGATTCTTTTATTTTACAGTACAAATCAACATGTGCTCCGCCGCATTGTTTGGCTACCAAATATCAGCATACCACAAACTCATTTTGTTTCTGAAGCAATACCAGTTATATGCTCTTATTAATATTATTCCACTTCGTCTCTGAATAAGTCTTGTGACAGCAACAACCTATCAGCTTTGGGAACGTGCAAATGTATAGAATACAGAATCCAGACACCATCAAGGCTACATTACCATTTCATTGAGTATACAAATTGCTAATTTCAACTGTATTTGAGGCTAAAAACAAATATCAAACTATAGCCATTCCAAAGGAACCTTCATAGTTTTTGACCGTGTTCTTTTTCGAAGGCAAACCAGCAACAACGTCTTCTTCAATGCCACATTCATTATTGCCCCTTATGATCTTGAAGTACCCATCCTACAGAGTAGTACCAACCAAAGTTCATTAATAGCTGAACAAATGTTACTAATTTCACTGTGGTACTTTCATAAAACAACATATTTGTCACAAACTTACATCACCCCAGCCTCTGTTCCATTGGTTTGCAAGAAGCTGCATGTCAGAAAGAATGAAACAAAACAAATTAGGATTTGTCCATCAGTTAGTAAATAGCATAATATGGAGAAAGAACAAAATACCCAGTAATCCTCGCCAGCATCACTGGTTCCCCATCCAATCAACTTGACAGCATGACCACCCATCATGCCACCAGTGATGTGCTTGTATACTCCTGATTTGTAGTGCGCGAAGTCCTTGACAATTTTGTAGTATTAAATCAGCACAATAGAAATATGTCCGGAAGATAGAATATTTTCATTTTGTTCTAACGATAGAGTTCATAAGGTTATATAGTAGTAAAGCGTATGAGCTGTATATTAGATGACTAGCCAATAGAAGCAAACTCAAAAGCTTGAAAGATCACAACAGCATTTCATATTTCAGTATGCACATGCTCCCAGGTGGTGTACCTGAAAAATGTTCAGACAAATATTTCTGCGCCCCCCCCCCCCCTCCCTCTCAAAAAAGAGAGGGGGGGAGTAAACTTCACAAAACTAAAGGTTTTTTGTTTAAACTATAAAAAAACTACATGTTTTAGTTTCTATTTCACAAAATTACAGATTTTCGGAGAGCTTGTATCCTAAGACTACAGATTTTATAATTGGCTGTTTGTTGTCACAGGTCAGATAGTGTGGGCCCATATGCCAACCTCAAGCGCGAGTGAAAATGGAAATGGCGACGTGTGAGGCTGACATGTGGGCTCACACTGTCAAACCTGTTACAAAAAACGATCAATTCTAAAATCGGTAGTTTTGTGAAATCAAAGCTAAAACTTGTAGTTTTCGGATTATTTATACAAGAAACTTGTAGTTTTGTGAAATTTACTCAATAAGAAAACTAGAGTGCATAGTTGCTTTTTTGGTTTGTTTTTCCTTTTTCTCCTTCTATCCTGTCCTACCTAAGCTTTTATTTAGATATATAGCCTTTCTGAGCTTTATATTTTGTCTGTCCTTTTAAAAGTAATATAGCAGTAACTGCAACCCATAGTAAACCATGTTTTCTGTTAACCAACATCTTTTAAAACTTGGTAAAAAAACACGACAAACTTCGGGAATAGCAACTCAATGTTACCTCATAAACTGTGAAAGCAACTTCTGCAGGGCCATTTTTGTAGATCTCTGCCATGATGTCATGTGGATCAGAATTTACTCTGTATGCATCGACACTAAAATGTTTCTTTTCCTGCCAAACTTGGTTCTGCACCTTGCATTTCTTTTCACACACTGGTGTAGGATAAGCAGGTTCACATCCTGGATGCATGCAACCATCTTGATCAAAGTATGGATCGCACTGCAAAACAATGGAAAAGTATAGCATTTTCCGGGTATATCAAGCTAAAATTTTCATGATGGTGCATCTATTTCATGTTATGTGCTACATGCTACGCTATGAATGCAAACGAAATCAATAACATGTGTTCACAAACAACAAAATGTCAATTACAGATTGCACTAACTCAATGGTGCAAAAGTAAATGATGCATGCACTAACTCAATAGTAATATGTCTTCAAAAACAGGGGTTTGCTTCAGTAAACCTCTTTCAAAAATGGTTTACGAATCTTAAAGCAATGCAGCTAATATTAAATGATGGCAAAACTATAACAATTCATAAAATAAAAAATCAATTTGAAGATTAGATATAGTTATATACTTTATTATGTAGGGGAAACATTTAATTTAAATTAATTTTTAGGTTATGCATATTTGCCCCCACTTAATATTAACTACATTGCTTTAAGATTTGTAAACCTTTTTTAAAAGAGGTGTACCGAAGCATACTCCTCAAAAACAACATATGTCAATTATAGCTTGCAATAATAATTGATGTACTATCCAGTTTCCATAACATTTTTCGAAATATTTGGTATGCCAACTATTGCTGTTAGAGCACATAAACATTCTTCATAATAGTAGGATTGTTGCTTCTAGTGTTAGAAAGTAGAAATAGGACTACACCTCATCGGTAACAACACCATTTTGAACAAAGTAGCGCCATGCCATGATTGGATAGCCTCCATCACAACCATCGCCACACATAAAACCACAGCATGCTAGTAGGTCATTGACAGAAAGTGAAATAGTCTGCAAGGAATAGAAACAGTAGCTTGGTTATGTAAGAGGAGGACAAAGCATGCCTTGTTTTAAAGAAGCCACAACTCATGAGAACAGACATTGCCTTCTATTCACTCACCGTGTTGAAATGAATACAGAAACGATCCTGGAGACACTCCACAGCACCAAACGCCCAACACGAACCACAATGACCCTGCCATTTTCAACAAAGATATAATACCTTGAGCATCTCGCATTGACCCATAAGCCCTTACGGGGCTAATAATTTATGGTGTGTGCATGGCTTACTTGATCTGCTCATGAAATCCGCATTTTCCATGGTTTGTTGGAAAATTATAGAGGAAAAGAAGCGGATAAGTATATTCATCAAGGAAGTAGAACCGGTTTATAGCTGAAAGGGGGTTAGTGCTGAGGCAACTGATAAAACTTACCAAGTATGGTCCCAATTGTGCCACAATGAGACCATGCAGACCTGGCATCAAACTCATTTGGGAGCTTCAGTGATTTTGAATAAGTTTTGGCAGGAATATCACTTACTACACTCTGAGATGTTGGCTTTACTCCAAGGATATGCTTAAATTGTGCAACCTGCACATAAGAGGATGATTTTGAGGTCACCAAATAAAGAGCAGATAAATGATGCCTTGGATGCAATGTCAACAAGAGGGTGTTGTTATTTACAGTATAGTTTGCAAAGTAAGGATTCTGTGCAGCCGTCCACCCAGCATTTGGATGCTTGTTGATTGTCTCTATGATGTCGTTCTGTGAAAGTAGAATACCATACCATATGCTATATCATGAGTAAAATTCATTGAGCGAAGGTGAGAAGGACGAGATAGGAAGAGATCATTCGAGGGGGAAAGAAGCTCGATAGTAACCTGGATGATTCTTCTGGCATTGTCTCCCTCTCCAACGCTGAGACTGAGATTGGGATTTGGGATTAGCTTCGCTGCTCCGACCACCTGCATGTACATATAAATGTGATTCAGCTCACTACATAACTCATGGCATAATTCTTATTCTTATTCTTTTCCTTTTTTTTTAGTTTGGAAGGAGCAGAAGTTCTTGCTTGTATTTTCCCTCGGGTAAGACTGATAAAAGAAAGACAACTCTCATGCTGCAGCGAGTTAAAGAAGAAGAAAATAGTAAAGTATGATTTTGTTTTTCAGTAATCAATCAATGGATAAAACAGATCTGTGACATAAACGAAATAAGATATTTCCGATTGGATTCCACCAGCAAGAGCAATACATGGTTGGATCTTAGTCTTAGGCACTGGTGTTGTTACAGTAGTAATTAGTTGAATTGCAGATCGAGATGGATGGATGGATCGATGGAGAAGTAAGAAGCTCAAGGTGATGAACAGGATACTGACCTGGGGAGCAGCAGCAGAGAAGACTAGTACTAGAGCTAGGAGGGGCATGCAATTGCAGCCCATGTTCCTGTCGGTTGCTTGAATTAAGCAACCCTTCTTCACTCTCAAGTAAGTCCTGCAAGTCAGTAGTATCACATATATGTAGGAAAGAGGAGAGGGCGGTAGGAACTCCCAAGGAGTTGCAGAGAAGCAAGAAAATACAAGCCTGGGATGAGAGTATCTGCACAACCTTGACCTTGTTGCTTGCTTAATTTTGCTTCTCCCTCCGTTCCCTTGCTTCTCTGCCTGCCTACCTCTCCTCCTCCTCACCATGCCCTTTATTTATAGCTCTAGTGCCTTGCTTGCTTTTGATTGATTCAGCTCCTCCTCCGGCTGACGTGCACTAGTAGTCAATGACGGGCAGCAAATTTATTAAGCAATCCAAGAGGAGAGTACCAATCGAGAGAGAAACTGAAGAAGACACCAAGGTGAGTCGGGCGCACACGAATCCACGATACAGACCGCCGATATTTTCTTTGCGGTGACGCTCCGATTCCTCTTTAGCTCTCGCTGCCTTGCGTGCTCCACACTGCTTCCACGCCTGAATTAACAATTAACAAAAACCTATTTTATCAACTTAATTCTTGAATGCATCGCCATTGCTTCCATACTTCTTTCCTCCAGGATTTTTTTAATAAAACATCACTATCCATTTTTTTCACAACACTGTGTAAATAAAAAAAGACCTCATAGGGATTCGTTGAAGAGACTTGGGGCCTATTTATTTTTGCTTTGAATTCTCTAAAAGCTGATTCTGAATTATAGTTGTAGAGAAGCTGATTCTCCAAAAACTAGAATCCAAAAGCATATATGAAACGGAGTGTGGATTCTAGTGTATATGAGTGGACTAGATTATGAGAATCAGATTCTATAATCAAGTTGTTTATTTTTTACTCTGCTTTTGAGGCTAAAATTTAGAATCAAAACAAAAACAAACAGCCCTTATGACTCTCAGCATGAATTCTGAAAAAAAAACAGAGGGAAGATGGCCTATTCCCCTTGGGCAAATATTAAGATCTAATTTGCATTGGCCTCTGCCATTCAACTTATGTTATGATCTGCATGTTTTGGTGGAGCCGAAAAGCTTAATTCATGACCCATTAAACTATTTCATCCATTATCTAGATTTTATTGCGATTCGACGTTCTAAGCTAAGGCTGTGTTTGGCACAGCTCCAGCTCCACCAGATCCGTGGATTTAGTGGAGCTGGGTATTCCTAATTGAAGGACCATGTGGAGGTCCATCCATGTTTGTGATGAGTATTTGACTTTATTTGAGCAAGGTGTGCTCAAGTTTGAGTTTGATTTGGATTGATTTTCAAAATGAAGCATTTTGAGTTGTCTCTGCCAGGAGTAGCAGTTCCGGTCGTATGGACGCGGTAGTGATGAGTTGGATGGTTTATATTGCATATCATTGTGAGCATTGCTATGTGAAAGGTTTTTTCCTTGTCTTTGATGGTTGCAGGGTGGCGGTGCTAAGTCATGGTGAGGCGGAGGATGACCGGGACTAGGCGAGGAGCGTCGGAGGTCCGGACGGTTGGGAGATCGCCGGAAGATGATCGGAGACGGAGTCCGGGCAAGTCAAGAAGACAAGGAAAGGAGATGATGCTAGCTAGATGCCGCGTGGATCAATGAGGGCCGTCGGATTTAGGTCTAGTTGATAGGTTAGCGGGTCTAGGTAGTATGCTTTGAAAACCGTGCAAGAAAACCCGGTATGTGTGTGGGTTTTGGGTTAGCCCTTGCATAGCTATGTGTGTGGGTTAATCCTAGCCCTTAGATGAGTGCTCTAGGGTTGAGGGACTCATCCAAGGGTGGTAGGTGGCCCAAGAGTAGTATAAATAGGGGTGGAGGGGTAGCCTCCTTCCCTTGAAGGTTTTGAGCTTTGTGAATGCTCCTTTGAGCTTTGTCCACATGAAAGTGAGGCTTTGTAACCTCTCCTTCGAGAAATAAAAGTTTTATCCATCCACCTCTGAATTTATTTTGCGCATTTACATTATGTCTTTCCTTTACGCAATTTAAATTCAGCATTTACTTTCCCGCAATTACATTCTCGCAATTTACTTTCATATAATTTGGATTTGCCTCCCCTCCTTCTAAATGCTGCTGATCTTGGATGTTTTGAGTGTGTTCATATGGTTTTACATCTCTTTTGCACTCTTGGATTGAGTAGAGAACATCTTTTCTTAAGTTCCAACTTTGTTCAGAACTTGTTCTTCGCGTAGCAGTCAGTGTTTGATTTCTATAAAAATCAATAAAAATCCTTTTCAAGTGATTCTTATTGGAGGAGGTGCGGGACTCTTATATCCACTTGTATAAAAATTTTGGAGTTCATTTGTTGCACCGTTTGGGCTCCATGAGGTGAAAACCGAGCCCCAAACTTTCTGCTCGAAGTTCTTGACCAGACTGTGTTCTTAGATTTTTCCTATTTTTTTTGTAAGGGTTTTTGAGGATAAATTTGGTGGAGTTCTTCATGACTCTGTTGGTCATTGGGAGAAAAAGTCTCAAAATTTTGTGAGCTGCAGAAACCCACCAACCTCCTGTGCAAATTGAGGACAAGTTCTGGAAATTCTGCTTTTGCTTTTCTGAAAGTGACTTTTGTGATTTGAATTGATGTCCTTTCTAAAAGCAAGAGTTTGAATTGACTCCTCTTTATCTTGGACACTAGACAACCAGTATTGTGACTCAAAAATCCCCACATATTTTATGGTACTTATCCATGCAAGCTTGGGGTACACATAGTTGTCTAGTTTTTCAGGTTTTTCACGATTTACTTTGAGCGATCTTGTCGAGGTTTTTGTTGGAGTATTTTGGGGGAAATTTTATTTGCGACCATTCACCCCCCCTCTGTTTGCCATCTCGGTCCTTCAATTGGTATCAGAGCCGGTTTTGCTCTTCCTTTAGATCTTGACCGGTCTCAAGAGCCATGGCGACGGACAAATATTCCACCAAGCCTCCCATCTTTAATGGAGTTGATTTTCCTTTTTGGAAGTCCCGGATGGAGTCATACATCACGCCTGTGGTTACCCGATATGGCGTAAGGTGAAACTCCCGTATGAGGTTCCTCGGCGATGAAAATGTCACGGCCATCAATATGGTTGACGTTGAGGCGAATGCTAAGGCAAGGAACATTCTCATACTGGGTCTTAGCCGCGGTGAGTATGATAGGATTTCTCACATTCGCTCCGCTCACGAGATTTGGGTAACCCTCGATGCTTACTATGAGGGCTCTACTCAAATCAAGACTGTGAGGCAGACCGTTCAAGCGAGTACAACAAATTTGATCAACGCGCTGGTGAGAGTCTCGACCAGTGTTTTGGTCGGTTTACAAAGATTTTGAGCGACCTCCGAGCAGTTGGTTGCATATACCCTGACTCGGACAATGCTCGGCATTTTTTTGACCGCACTCGACCTTCGGGTTTGGGAGATGAAGGTGACCACCATCAAGGACACCACCGACTTATCGACTCTGACTCTTGACGGGCTTTATTCCCGCCTCAAGACTCATGAGATCGATGTCGTCTCTCGGAAGACGAAATCTCAGTCGATGGCTTTGGTCACCGATCCCATTGGATCTTCTTCTTCTGATCCTTTTATTGGTTTCTCTCTTTCCGCCCTTTGCGAGCTAAGCGATGACCCACTGGAAAAATTTCCAGAAAATGAGCTTGCTCTTCTCACTCGCAAGTTTTCTCATGCATACAAGAGGGTGAGAGAGAGGAAGAGAGGTGGCATGATCACCTGCTTTGAGTGTGGTGGCCCCAACCACATTCGGGCGAACTGTCCCAAGCTGGAGAAGGGCAAGAACGACGTTGGCGGTTCAGGTAAGAACGACTACACCGACAAGAACCGCAACAAGAAGCCTCCGGTTCGTGAACCGGCACACGAGAAGAAGTACCGCAACTTCTCCAAGAACAAGAAGCTCTTCCACCGTGTCCTCGCCGCGCTTGACGACATCAATCTCTCCGACACGGAGACATGGAGCGACGAGGGCGAGGATGATCCGCAAGAGAAGATGGTCGGCGACGACTTCTCCGGCATGTGCTTCATGGCCGACACCAACGACATCAGCGACTCCGAGCTCTACAGCGACTCGGATGAGGTACCCTCCTATGACCAGCTCAACGAAGCTTTTTGCAAATTAGGAAAATTTCATGCTAGAGCTAGAGCTAGGTGTACGGAGCTTGAGAAGGAAGTAGGTACCTTGACTCGGGAGTTAGCTTCACTTAGATCTTCTCCCTCCCGAGTCACTGATGATTGCTCTTTGTGTGATGCTATTCTTGTGGAGTTGGAGAACCTAAGGACCATACATGATAGTGTGCTTGCTGAACTTGATGGTCTTAGGTTGAAGAATGCTAGCACTAGTTCTGTTGATGCTATTCCTGTTGAGGCTAGTTTTCTTCATGCTCACTCCAGTTCATCATGTGCTAATTGCCCTAAATTGCTTTTCGAAATTGATGCCATGAGCGAACACCTTAGAAAGCTTTCTGCTAGAAATGATGAACTTGAATTGCTTGCTTCTAAGGACCCAGTCAGCTCATGTGAGGGTTGTAGGCAACTAAAACTTGATAATGATGCTTTGAATGTCAAGTGTGATCAACTTGCTAAGGCCTTACTAGTTAAGTCAAAAACTGGTTGCTTGCTGTGTGTTGGGGTTAAGGATGATGTGGATCAAATCCATGTCGAGCTTAGGAAGAAGTTAAAAGACCAAACCCTTAGGATTAGAGATGCTCCTTGCGTTTCTTGTGAGGCCCTCAAGATTGAGGCAGCCGTGCTAGGGGAACAAAAAGCATATGCTGAGAGATCTTCTCTTTCTCTTTCTGGTTCTTCTTCTTCCTCTCCTTCCCCTTGTTCTTCTTGTGCTTCTTTCTTCCGAGATTGCCAGTATCTTATGAGCACTTTCGAGAAGTTTGTTGGAGGCAAGAAGAAGCTCAATCTTATTCTAGACCAATCCAAGATTAGTAGATTCAATCAAGGTCTAGGATTTGATCCCTTGGAGCACGCTCGGGCACATCCTCCCACCATTGTGCGCGGCTCTAAGAGTGGTGAGATTGTGGTAGCTCCCAGAGTGAGTACCACCGTGTTTAGGTCACTGGGTTGTCCATAGGACTTCGACTGTAAGGGTGTTACTCCTATTGCTTCGCCTCTAACAAGGCGAAGTACACATGCACCTTCAGAAGAAGGATGGTCACCTAGTAGATTTCGCTTCAGTGCGCCAAGATCACTCGGCGTGAGCGTGTTGTCGCTCTTAGGGGTATTCGTGGTCATCCCTGCACTTTGAGTGCTCCTAAGACACACACCGCTTCTAGACAAAGTTAGAGAGTCGCTGTTTTTGGGCAGCGCCCAGACTTGGTTTTCATGCTAGTTCTTCGAGTTTTAATCCTGGAGCTGTTCGTAGTCAGTCTTTTCGCCGTCCTCTTAATATTCCTCGTTTTTCCCATCGAGGTAGATATCAGCGGCGTGAGGTGTTTTCCAGTAGGAGATCCAGCAACCTTCATCGGGATGGTCCGGCTTTTGCACCACGGCGTACAACCTAGTTTTGACTCCTAGATTATCTACCGAGTTGCTCCCGATCATGTGAGAGTTGAGCGTCAGAGAGACACTCGAGTCCGCCTTCTTCTCGTGGTCGGTACTGAGGTGTCGATGGTTCAAGATTGGGTTCCTAAGTCTTCACTCTATCCCAAGATCGAGTCATCTTTCTCTCTTGTGTCCGGATCAGTTCGTCCGGATGGGAAGGGCGATGTTTGGATTGTTGACTCGGTTGTTCTCGCCATATGATCGGAGATTCTCGCTGGTTCTCTTCCCTAGTCCGAGCCCCTGATGAGTTAATCACTTTTGGGGATGCATCTTCGTAGAGTCATTGCTAAAGGTACCATCTGCATTAACCAAAATTTCATTCTTAAAGATGTTGCCTTAGTACGTAAGTCGCAATACAATCCGCCCCTGCTTTCTCGACTTGTCGATGACTCTTTCGAGGTAAGCTTCAAGAGTAATGCCTGAGAATTCTTGATTCATCGGGAGGGTTAGTTTATGGATTTCTAGATTTGGGAGAGTCTTTCGTGCTGATTTTTCGCTTCTTTCCGAGACACTCTTCGATGTTTGATTGCTTCTGAGTCTCGTGATCTCTCCTTCTGGCATAGGAGACTTGGTCACATTGGTTTTGATCATTTGACCCGAGTTAGCAGCCACGATCTAATTCGGGGTTTGCCCAAACTCAAGATGGTTAAAGACTTAGTTTGCTCTCCTTGCCGACATGGCAAGATGGTTACTGCTTCTCATCCTCTAGTCACTGTAGTGATGTCTGATGCACCAGGACAGCTTTTACATATGGACACTGTTGGTCCAGCTAGAGTGCGTCAGCAGGAGGGAAGTGGTATGTTCTTGTCATCGTTGATGATTTTTCTAGATACTCTTGGGTATTCTTCATGGCCTCGAAACATGAGACTTTTCTCACTTCAGGGTTTGGTCAAGAGGTTGTCTATTGAGCTCCCTGTGTGCATTACGAGCTATACTGCAGTGATAATGGCACGGAGTTCAAGAATTCCTACTTTGACAGTTTCGTGTGGAGTCTGGTTTAGAGCATCGTTCTTTCTCCCTACGCCTCAGCAGAATGGCGAGTGGAAAGGAAGAACAGGACCTTGGTTGAGATGGCCAGACGATGCTAGACGAGCACAAGACTCTAGGAAGTTTTAATGAGGCTATAGCTACGCTTGCCATGTTTCTAATCGCGTGTTTTTGAGAGCACATCCGCATCGCACTTCTTATGAGTTGAGGTATGGGCGAAAGCCCGGTGTGTCTCATTTTCGCGCTTTTGGTTGCAAGTGTTTTATCTCAAGTCCGTAACCTAGATAAGTTTGAGTCTCGCTCTTCTGATGGTATCTTTCTAGGTTACTCGACTTCTTCTCGTAGCTATAGGGTCTGGAGTGTTGATGCGCATAGGATCATAGAGACCTGTGATGTGACCTTTGATGAGGTTAGCCCAGGAGCTAGACCTGATGTTTCAGGCTCTTCTTATCCCTCCGAGACCATCTTTGTAGAAGATGAGGATGATGGAGATGATGGTGTTCCACCGGATCCAGTTCCCTCTACACCTAAGGTGCCTCCTGTTTCCATTTCTGCACCTCAGGGAGACCAGCCCTTACCTTCCGACTCTCCTTCAGCGAGTGGCTCTGCTCCTACCTCTTCTGTGCATGAGGTAGAGGCCACTCGCTTCGGTCCTCCCGACATATCCAGAAAGCTCATCCACCTGATCAGATCATTGGTGATCTGTTTGAGCGGGTCACTCGCTCAAAATTAGGTTTGTTCAGTTTCAGCCTCCACTCTGCCTTTGTTGCCTCTTTTGAGCCGAAGGATGTTTCTCATGCATTATCCGGTGAATCGTGAATTAATGCTATGCATGAGGAATTTGAGAACTTTGAGAGGAACAAGGTATGGCAGTTTGTCGAGCCCCATCTGGTCATAATGTCATTGGGACCAAGTGGGTGTTCAAAAACAAGCAGAGTGAGGATGGGGTTGTCATTCGCAACAAGGCTAGGCTAGTTGCACAGGGCTTTTCTCAGTTTGAGGGTCTTGACTTTGAGGAGACCTTTGCCCCTGTAGCTAGACTAGAGGCTTTTAGGATCCTACTTGCATTCTCTGCATCCCAGGGCTTCAATCTCTATCAAATGGATGTCAAGAGTGCATTCCTCAATGGCTATATTGAGGAAGAGGTTTATGTCAAACAACCTCCAGGATTCGAGAACTCCAAGTTTCCGAGTCATGTATACAAGCTCTCCAAAGCTTTGTATGGACTCAAGCAGGCCCCCAGAGCATGGTATGAGAGGCTCAAGTCTTATCTTCTCAGCTATGACTTCAAAATGGGCATAGTAGACAAAACTCTGTTCATCAGACACCATGAGTCTCATTTCTTCTTGTCTAGATTTATGTGGACGATATCATTTTTGGTGGCTCATCTCATTCGCTTGTGTCTCAGTTTTCTGAGGTGATGAGCACAGAGTTTGAGATGAGTATGATGGGCGAGTTGAGCTACTTTCTTGGCTTCCAAATCAAGCAGACTCGGGAAGGTACTTTCTTGCATCAAGACAGGTATACCCGTGACCTCCTGAGGTGCTTCGATATGTCTGATGGGAAGCCGGTGATGACTCCTATGGCCACCACTGCTGTCCTCGAGCCCGATGAGGATGGTGAGCCTGCTGATCAAAAGGAGTTTCGAGTATGATCGGCTCCTCTTGTACCTCACCGCTCGGGCCGAACATACATTTCATGTGTGTCCAGGCGCCGATTTCAAGCTTCTCCTCGTGCCTCTCACCGCCAGGCGGTCAAGTGCATCTTCAGGTACCTTCGTGCTACCACTGATTATGGTATTTGGTACTCTTCGTCTTCTTGTCTATCTCTTAGAGCCTTTTCCGATGCCGACTTTGCTGGCTGTAGGATAGGTAGGAGAGCACTTCTGGCACTTGCCAATTCATTGGCACTTCTCTTGTTTCTTGGCCATCTAGGAAGCATGCCTGGGTTGCACACCCACCACCGAGGCCGAGTATGTTGTCGCAGACCGATTCTTTGTCAGAGCTGTGGTCTGATGAGATCGACCTTACGGGACTATGGGTTAGAGATAGAAAGTGTGCCACTTTTCTCGTGACAACACTTCAGCTATTTGCATTGCTAAAAACCCAAAGGCAACATTCCTGACCAAACACATTGATATTAGATATCACTTCCTTAGAGATCATGTGGAGAAGGGAGATATCGCGCTCATTCAGAGAGAGTGACCTTCAATTAGCCGATATCTTCACCAAGCCTTTGGATAGCTCCAGATTTGTTGCCTTGAGGAGTGAGCTTGGAGTCGTGAGCCCTTACGGCCTTTCGTGAGGGGAGCTGGTTTGTATATTATGTATTATATGTTTTCTTCCAGCTTTTCTTTTCTTTGTATTTCTTTTGGGTGACTTTGGGCTTATTTTCTTGAGTTGAGTTCACTCACTTAGACTTCTGGCATGCCTTCCATAGACCTCTTATCTTGTGCTTTAGGTTGCTATCATGCGTGATTAGTGTTCTCTCTTCTCTCTAGGTTGAGTTCCCTCACAGCCTTATAAGTCTAGCGTGTATTGGGCCTCCCGGTAGACAGGTCTGTGTGCACTCCTTAGTTGGGATCTAGAGTCGCCTTCCTATGTCACCACTGGGAAGATAAGAGCGAGTCTAAGCCGTAGTGAGTCTTTTATATCTTTTCTATGCTCTATAGCCATCCAGTTTTGCGTTTCTAGACTTCTTCTCCTCATTCTGCTTTTTCCGTTATTATTGAGTTCATTCGGTTTTTCTTTGTGCCTAATCTTGATAATAACTCAACTTTAACCAGATTTGAGCTTAAAATTGATTCATTTGTTGAGGGGAGTTTGAGAATCTGTCGTGCATTACATATAGACTGCATTTCGCTTAATGAGCTTTGTCTATTATGCAATTGATATCTTCTTCATGCTATACACCATACTGCATCATATGGAGGAAATCACTAGCTCAGATATGTCCAAGTTCATTTAACTTGCTAAGCTTTAAAATAAAAAAGCCTTAAATGAAAAACTTGATGAAACTTGTTGCTTTTACTTGCTAGGTTTCTTCTCTAGAGGTTTGTGCCATAATTTGAGAAATTTTGGAGTTCTCTAGAGTCCCTATAGCAACTTGGGTGAAACTAGTTTGATCCATGCTAGAGTCCTTCAATTGCTCATGAATCATTGTGCTAAAAATGAAAATTAAACAAAATTGACTCTTCTTGTGCACATACGACTCAACACCTTGCATTCACAAGACCGCTTCCCATTGCACTTGGGATGAACTTGGAATACATCGTGTTTGACCTAGACCATCCTCTTAAGAGTTCATCTTGAGATGGTCGCATATGGCTTGAGTCAATTGGTTATCAAAAGAAAATGCAAATAAATTAAAAACAAAGACATATGTGGGTAAAGAATGCAAATAATGTCAAACATTTGCACCCCTCTATGTCTTCTATGATGATAAATCAACATTTGCATTAAGTGATAAATGAGCCCGAAGGACCTTGTATGCTCTTCTAGATTCCCCAAAGTGTTGAGTAGGTTGAACTCTAGGTTTTCCTTTTGATCCTTAGAGTGACTTTTCTTCTATTTTTGAAACTAAAGCTAAGTGTTGCACTTATCAAATCTTGCTAAAAATGAAATGTTCAAAACTAAGCTCGTATTTGCACATTTACATTATGTCTTTACTTTACGCAATTTAAATTCAGCATTTACTTTCCCGCAATTACATTCTCGCAATTTACTTTCATGTAATTTGGATTTGCCTCCCCTCCTTCTAAATGCTGCTGATCTTGGATGTTTTGAGTGTGTTCATATGGTTTTACATCTCTTTTGCACTCTTGGATTGAGCAGAGAACATCTTTTCTTTCAAGTTCCAACTTTGTTCAGAACTTGTTCTTCGCGCAGCAGTCATTGTTTGATTTCTATAAAAATCTAGAAAACTCCTTTTCAAGTGATTCTTGTTGGAGGAGGTGCGGGACTCTGATATCCACTTGCATAAAAATTTTGGAGGTCATTTGTTACACCGTTTGGGCGCCATGAGGTGAAAACCGAGCCCCAAACTTCCTGCTCGAAGTTCTTGACCAGACTGTGTTCTTAGATTTTTCCTGTTTTTTATGTAAGGATTTTTGAGGATAAATTTGTTGGAGTTCTTCACGACTCTGATGGTCATAGGGAGAAAAAGTCTCAAAATTTTGTGAGCTACAGAAACCCACCAACCTCCTGTGCAAATCGAGGATAAGTTCTGGAAATTCTGCTTTTGCTTTTCTGATAGTGACTTTTGTGATTTGAATTGATGTCCTTTCTAAAAGCAAGAGTTTGAATTGATTCCTCTTTATCTTGGACACTAGACAACCAGTATTGTGACTCAAAAATCCCACATATTTTATGGTACTTATCCATACAAGCTTGGGGTACACATAGTTGTCTAGTTTTTCTGGTTTTTCACGATTTCCTTTGAGCGATCTTGTCGAGGTTTTTGTTGGAGTATTTTGGGGGAAATTTTATTTACGACCATTCACCCCCCCTCGGTTCGCCATCTCGGTCCTTCACTAATTTCTCCAGATCTGTAGAGCTGGAGATGTGGGTATATTAAGAGTGTTTAGATGAGTCATCTTGTTTACATTTTAAATTAAAAATATAAACTTAATTCTCTTTATTTTAGGCTACAATCTTTAGATCTAAGGTGGAGCTGAAATATGAAGCTCTACTAAACAGGGTCTAAGTATAATTTGTAACTAACCACGTTTTACTGCACAAGAGCATAGCATTTTTTATCTATTTACACATTTAAGGTTCTTTGGAACAGGGATTCAAATTTCGTTTTGAATAAAATTTCATCGAGATTTCGAAATTTTTGACAATTCTCGTTCGAAATTCAAAAACAAAAATTTAAATCCCGTTCGTTTTCTACCGAAAAAAACGAAATTTCGGCAAAAAAATCCTCAAATTTTGGCATATTTGCATTGGCTGAAAACTGGGTCAAACAATGACAAAAAATTTTGAAATTGTTTTTGGAGGTTCCTGACATATCATTGATGTTCCCATAAAAATTTCAGATGATTATCACATTTGAGAAATTTGTAAAAATTCAAACATTGTTACTGTCCAGATAAAACACTAACCGGTAAGTTTGATCCGAATGAAAAATAGTACAAACTACGTTAGAAAATTTGAAATTTTGTGAGCATGGTTATTATGCATAACTAATGTTCTCATAAAATTTTAAGGTGATGATCAAGCTTCATGAATTTGTAAAAATTAGGACAGTGCAACTGAAGGTTGAACGCTAAATTTCAACCGAATGAAAAATCATTCAAACCATGTTCAAACATTTTGAAAATTTTTATGGATAGTCTTGATGAATCACTAATGATACCATAAAATTTTCAAATGATGATCAAACATGAAACAATTTATACAATTCTAATACTGTTACTACCTCGTTTATGCTAATTCTGTTTTCTATTTTTAAAAGATAACAAATGAAGTTAAAATATTTTGAAAAATTTCCTGTTTGATCCTAGATTCTTAAGATAATACTATAAATTTCTCATAGCATTAATTTTTTTTTTAATTTTATAAAATTCCAACAGTGTTTCTGCCAAAATTTTAAAATGTCTCAACAAAAACTTTTTCGACAAATTATCATCAAAGATCACTTTTTTATGGGTTATTGATGTAATTGAAGTCAAATCCGGCCATAAAATAATAAAATCCGTAATTGTTTAATGAAATTTTTCCCGGTCAGCGCGAAATTTCGACCGGTTTGAGCGAAATTTCGCTGAAAAATAAATTACTGTAGCAATTTCAAAATTTTCAAGTTTTTGATCCGACCGGTAGTTTGGATCTTGTGGGAGCCTGAAATCCAAATTTTTTGTGAAATTTCACCAAAATTCATCAAAATTTGGAAACCTGCTTTGGAAGGGGGTAACATTCTACTTAAAGAAATCGAAACATCCCTGTGTGCCTCGTACTTTCTTGTTTCCTTGTAATTTTATTTCTAATTTTACTGGCGATTTTGAAGAAAAGGTCCGTCGCCCTTCGATTCCCAGCTCAGGCCTTTCTTTCTCTCCCCCCTCTCTCTCTTTTTGCTAAAATTAGCAAAAAAAGAGAATGTTTGTTGCATCTATTAGGCCACCGGCACGGTGGGTGGGAGCTCTAGCGGTCTCGGAGCATGGTTTCAAATTTCGTTTTCGGTTCATATCTTGCCACCCTTTGAAATCAGAAATTTTAGCAAAATCATGTTATTCCGGATGAAATTCTAAACCAGAATTTTTGGACCAAAATTTCGACCAAAATTGCCAAAATCTCGGCAAATTTCAACTGTAAAAAATAGCTCAAACAATGTCGAAAATTTTGAAATGTTTTTTGGAGGGTCCTAACACATCAATGATGTTCTCATAAAAAATTCAGATGATTATAAAATTTGAGAAATTTTTACAAATTCGAACATTGCTACTGTCGTGGTAAAACGCTAACCGGCAAGTTTGAACCGAACGAAAAATGAACAACATCACCTTATAAAATTTTTAAATGTTTTGTGGATGGTCCTAACACATCTATAATATTCTCATAAAATTTTTAGATGATGATAAAGCTTGAGGAATTTTCAAAAATTCTGACAATGCTACTGTCCTGATAAAAGCCTTGCCGGCAAATTTGAACAAAATAAAAAATAGTACAAACCACGTTAGAAAATGATGAAATCCTCTTTCTTTTAAAGAAGCCAAAAGTCTAATACCTCTCCAAGTACCTAAAAATCTTTTAGGCTCTCGTTGGTACACAATTTTTGTTGGATCCAAGAATATTAGTCATAGTGGATTTAGGGACCCAAATTGCCCTAATATTAATGGTCTTAGGTGAACTAACACAACTAGCAAACGATTTGCAATTGTTATTCCTCTTAAACGATTTATTGACATTGTAATAAGAAGGCTTAGGAATCTTAGCAATTTTATCAAATCCATTTCTAGTCTTATCCTTTCTAAGCATATGATAATCATTATTATGCAAGGGCTTAGTGGATCTAGCATATCTAGCAAATTATTTGCTATTGTTATTTCTCCTAAGTAATTTATTTGTATTGCTTTGAGTGTGCTTAGGAGTTCTAACAATTTTAACAAACACATTTCTAGATTTACTTTTCCTAAGCAAACGATTATCTTTATTTTTTAAGCTCTTAGGAGAATTGACAAACTTGGCAAACGCATTACCATTTTTGTTCTTCCTAAGCAAATAATGATCATTAACAATAATAGGCTTAAGAGTGATACCTTTGGGACAATCTTTACTAAAATATCTCCTTTCCCAGCAATTGAAGCACGTCATGCTATTTGGCCCTCTTTTGACCATCTTGACTTGCTCCTTGCCGGTTTGTCTCTTCATTGGTGGTGTGGACTTGACTTTCACTTGATGAGGGTGCACCGAGGCGTAGTGGCCCTTCATGTTCTTCTCCCTCTTGGAGATGTAACCGATCCCTCTTTTGTCTTGCAAGCGCCGTTGCTTGCTTAGAATGTTGTCCAGGGTGGCCTTTCCTTTATAGCACCTTTTCAAGTCACTTTCCAATTTAGTGACTTGAGCCATGAGCTTGATATTTTCCTCTACAAGGTTAGTCTCACAGTGCATAGAGGAAGTAGAAGCAATTATAGCTATTAAGCATATCATCACTAGAGGTGGACATGTCACTTTTATATGGAATGCAAGGATAAGAGTTTATGCATGGTATTTCATCAATCAAATCACAAGTTATGCCTATGACCACCGTAAAATTAGTAATTTACTTGAGAAGAAGAGATTCATGCTCATCCTTAAGCACATTATAATCATTTTGAAGTGAGTCATGCTCAAGCTTCAAAATCTTATATTTTGCTTTTTCCTTCCCAAGAAATTCATTGAGCTCCTCTAACATATCCATTAAATCATCATATGAGGGCTCTTCATCATCACATACCGCATGTTTACCTTTTGTCATGAAGCAACGAATAAAAGAGGATAACATTGGATACTCATCGTCGCTTGAGGTGGAGGTTGAGGTTTCTTCATCACGTGATGTAGAAGTGGAGGATTCTTCTACCGATGTCCAATCCTCAATGCAATTATCGTTTGCTGATGTCGATGATCCATATAGTTCTTGAAGATTGATCCACCATTCATGGACGCTCTTGAGATTGCAAATTAGATTGAAAACATCTACACTCACAACACTAAATAAAATATTAGTTGCTTGAGCGTCGAGATGTAGGTATCTCTTCTCCTTTAGTTGGAGCAAATTCATTTAACCGAAGAGAAATGCCAACATCTATGATCCACCCTATTTGGGGCTCATGGATTTAAAATGAGAAGTTATAAATAATTTCTATGAAGCATAGTTTGAACCATACAAAATATGTGAATCGGTGTAGTTCATCAATCCCATAGTCATCATCCTAACCCTTTAGGCTGGAAAGCCTAATAAATTAGAGACCAAGCTCTGATACCACTTGTTAGGTTAAAGATGCCGACTAGAGGGGGGGTGAATAGGCGGCTTTTAAAAAATCTTCTACGATTAATTTCTCACCTAAGTACCCCTATGACAAAACCTTAATAATAAATAGGGTTTTGATATACATTACCCGGATGTTTTCTTAGCAAAGAAACATCCAAATTTTAGAGCATTGGATCTGCGGTGAGATCCGTAAGACGTGAAGGGAGGTGGGATTGTATTTTGATGGATGGCTTGATACTTTGATCTAAAGGTCTAAAATTTGGATGTTTGTAAGAAACAAAACATCCGGATGAAGGCTAGACACTCCCTAATAAATAATGCGGAAGCGATAAACTAAGGTTTTGACAATAGGCCTAAATCAACTAGTCTCACTAAGTGCACTAACTAATTATGTCTCTACTCAAGAATAAGCAACCCTAAATACGATTAAGCAATCAATTCTAGGAATGTAAATTGTAACAATATAAATAAGGAATTACAAGTGAGTACAAAGAGACACACTGATATTTTACTGTGGTGTTCAGAGACTTGCCGGTCTCTCCTAATCCATGTTGAGGCAAGTCCAAACCACATTGGACTGGCTTCACGAATTGATTACCCGCCTCGATTCCTCTAGTGGTAACTCTTTCCCCATTCAGGTAGATGAGCTCTGACATTCACAAATTCATCGGGGATTCTCACAACCTCCATTAAGAAACTCACCATGCACAACGCTTCCACACGTCGTCTAGGTGTCGCAAATACCAAGAGTAACAAGTCAGCCCTCTAGCTTGAACTCCACTAAGTACAACATATGTACAATAGTGATCACTAAGTGCAACACATGCACAAGGATCCTTGTGCAACACATGCACAAGGATTGATTCTTTGAGCCATGTGATGGTCAACACATGATAAAGTCAATTTGCAAACCCTATTCACATGCTCCAATTGCATTTAAAACTTTAGCTTATTTGCAAAACACATTTGCAAATAAACTAAAAACCTATGAGATCAATCCTCTTAGCCATGTGATGATCAACATATGATCGAAGTCCATTTGCAAACCCTATTCACATGCTCTAGGATCGAAACCCATAACCTCAAGCTTATCTGCAAAACACATTTGTAAAT
Source organism: Otatea glauca (assembly GCA_036346275.1). Classification (NCBI taxonomy): domain Eukaryota; kingdom Viridiplantae; phylum Streptophyta; class Magnoliopsida; order Poales; family Poaceae; genus Otatea; species Otatea glauca. The sequence goes on along the minus strand of CM070734.1, from coordinate 208,231 downwards.
AACAAATCAACATTTTGCAAATAAACAAGCATAAACCTTTCTTAGCCTTGTGATGATCAACACATGATCAAGTTACAAGCTATGACTCCAATGTATGAGCTCTCTATTTGCAACACATGCAAATACCTAGCTCCATACAAACAACAACCATAAAAATCAAGTTGCATGAGCTCTCTCCTTTTGCAACACATGCAAAACTAAAGCTCCATGCAAAATCCAAATAAATTAAGATTCAATTTAAGAAGCAAGCGTGAACTTCAACATTTGCAACACATGCAAATACGAGCTTCATGCAAAATCCAACTAAGAGAGTAAGCTGGAGTGAACCGGATTGAGTTCTTCTCAACACCAATACAATGCTGGATATCTAACTCCTTTCAGTATAGTAAGTCCCAAAATATCAACTTCTTCTTCAAATGGTCCTAGGACGAATAGATTTACGGCTCTTTCCATACTGAACATCGATATCCTCTATGCGTGAATATACTTGCCTTCCACTCATAGGCTGCGGAGCCGAACGAACTTCCCTCTTTCGATCAAATTTGTCATCCATCTTACGGTATCGATGACTTCGACGTAGAAAGCTATGGTGACTCATGTACAAAGTTTTTTTCGAATTCGGTAGCTACAAGCTTTTATTCTCCTCTTCACAAATAGGACACACTTTGGCTCCCTTCGTACTGTAGCTCACAAAATTACCAAGGATCGGGAAATCATTTATCGTGTAAAATATCATAGCCCGTAGGGTGAAATTCTCTCTTTTGTATGCATCCCACACCACAACTCCCTCATTCCACAATTTTACTAAATCCTCAATCAGTGGTACTAGGTATACATCCATATCATTTTCCAGCTATTTAGGTCCTGAGATTAGTAACGACATCATGATATACTTCTGCTTCATACACAATCAAGGAGAGAGATTGTAGATACACAACAGAACTGGCCAAGTGCTGTGATGACTGCTCATATTACCAAACAGATTCATTCCACCGGTACTAAATCTAAATCTTATGTTCTTCATCTCGGCACCAAACTCCTCATATTTTCAATCATTGTTTCTCTATTGAGCCGAATCAGCAGGGTGTCTCACCTTGCATCTTCCTTTCGAGATTCATAATGCAAAAGCAACAATTTTGCCTTTTTGGGATTTACAAACTGAAAGACGATGTGGAGCTCTACCCATATTTGTGATGAGTATTTGACTAAATTTGACCTTGGTTTGCTCTGGTTTGAGTTTGATTTGAATTGGATTTTCAATTTGGAGAAATTTGAGTTGTGTCTACCAGGGGCGGCACTACCGGCCATGTGGGAGCGGTAGTGCTGGCCGAGTGGCACTACTGGTCGAGGGGAGCGGTAGTTATATTCCAGAGAGGGTATTCGCTGGGGTTTTAGGCGAGCGGCACTACCAGCCATGTGAGAGCGGTAGTGCTGCCCTATTGAGCGAATGTTGAAATTGATTTTTGAAATTGCGTGAGATATATTGCATATCAATTTAGACATTGCTATGTGATGTGTTTCCTTGTTTTTGATGGTTGCAAGTCGGCGAAGCTAGATCATGGTGAGGCGAAGGATGATCGGGACTAGGCGAGGTGCGCCGGATGTTCAGACGATCGGGGATCACTGGAAGATAATCGGAGATGGAATCGTGGCAAGCCGTGAAGACAAGGAATGGACGAGATGCTAACTAGGCACTGCATGGATCAATGAGGCTATTGGATCTTGGTATAGTTGATAGGTTAGAGGGTCTAGTTAGTGTCCTTTGAAAACCGTGCAAGAAAACCCATTTGTGTGTGGGTTTTGGGTGAGCCCTTGCATGGATAGTTGAGTGGGTCAATCCTAGCCCTTGATGAGTGCTCTAGGGTTTAGAAGCTCATCCAAGGGTGGTAGGTGGCCCAAGAGTAGTATAAATAGAGGGGTAGGGGTAGCCCTCCTCATCTTGAAGGTTTTTGAGGTTGTTGTGCTCCTTTGAGCTTTGCCCACTTTGTTGTGAGGCTTTGTAAACCTCCCTTCCAGAAATGAAAGTTTAATCCATTCCTCTCAATTCTGAATTTACTTTCCGCATTTACATTCCACACTTAAATTCAGTCTTTACATTCTTGCAATTTACATTTATGCAATTTGGATTTGCCTCCCCTCCTTCTACATGCTTTTGGATCTTATGCTGAGGATGTATGATTGATGGATGAGTCTTATTCAGACCATATCCTAATCATCTAGGCAAGTCTTGTGCTCTTTCTTGTAAGAAACCGATTTTTGTTCGTGAGAGGATCAATCTTGGAAGATTAGGGTTTTGGGTGTTCTTGTCTTGTGTTCTAGCTTGCTATGACATGTGGGAAGCCATCTAGGATCATCTTGATCATCAAGAACCCACGAGTTAGATAGGAGTTAAGTTTTTGTTCTTGAATCCGTTTTTGTGCACCCTTCTATAAATTTGAAAAAAGTCAGAACTTTGACGTCGATTCTTACAATCTCTGGTTGTAATAGGTTCCTGACATCCATAGGAAGGTCTCCACAAAGTTTCAATGAGTTTGGATCAGTGGATCAAAAGATTCAGCGAATTTTCTTTTTGAACTCGTGCTGAAATTACTGTTCATATGCCTGTTTTTACTGTAGCTACAGTAAACCAAGTAGTGCCACCCCTACATGGGCGGTAGTGCCAGCCCTAGGCTGAAATTTGTGAAAACTGATTCTTCCGCCTTCATTTGATACCTAAGTATCTTGGCTTGGTTTCTTTGGGTGAAGAATTGAATTTGTGATCTTCTTTGGGGACAAAATTTAATTTGGGGTCATTCATCCCCCTCTGATCGCCATCTCATACCTTCAATTGGTATGAGAGTCGGTTTTGCTCTTTTATAGATCTTGACCGGTCTCAAGAGCCATGGCGATGGTCAAGTATTCCACCAAGCCTCCTATTTTCTCTGGAGTTGATTTTCCATTTTGGAAGTCGCGAATGGAGTCATACATCACTGTCCAGGGCTTCCTGATATGGCAGAAGGTGAAACTTCCATATGAGGTTCCAGCTGATAAAAACGTCACAGTTGGCAATATGGCTGACGTTGAGGCAAACGCTAAGGCAAGGAACATCCTCATACAGGGTCTTAGCCGCAGTGGGTATGATAGGATCTCTCACATTCGTTCTACTCATCAGATTTGGGTGACCCTCGATGCTTATCATGAGGGCACAACCCAAATAAAGACGGTGAGACATGACCAATTTAAGCGTGAGTACAACAAGTTTGATCAACACGCTGGTAAGAATCTTGACACGTGCTTTGGTCGTTTTACGAAGATTTTGAGCGATCTCTGAGCAGTCAGTTGCATATATCCTGACTCGAATAATGCACGATATTTCTTGGCCGCACTCGATCTTCGAGTTTGGGAGATGAAAGTGACCACCATCGAGGACACTACCGACTTGTCGACTTTGACTCTTGATGGGCTTTACTCCTGTCTCAAGACTCATGAGATCGACGTCGTCTCTCGCAAGATGAAATCTCAGTCGATGGTCTTGGTCACTGATCCCACTGGATCTTCCCTTGATATTTTTGCTGGTTTCTCCCTCTTCGCCCTTGCGAGCTAAGCGATGACCAACTAGAAAAATTTCCAGAAAATGAGCTTGCTCTTTTGGTTCGCAAATTTTCCCATATATACAAGAGGGTGAGAGAGAGGAAGAGAGGTAGCATGATCACTTGCTTCGAGTGTGGTAGCCCCAACCACATTCGAGCTAATTGCCCCAAACTGGAGAAGGCAAAGAACGACACTGACAGTTCAGCAAAGAACGACGACATCGATAAGAACCGCAACATGAAGCCTCCAGTTCGCGAGCCGGTGCGTAAGAAGAAGTACCGCAACTTCTCCAAGAACAATAAGCTCTTCCACCGTGTCCTCGCCGCACTTGATGACATCAACCTCTCCGACACGGAGACATGGAGCGACGATGGCGAGGATGAACTGCAAGAGAAGAAAGGCGGCGACGACTTCTCCGGCATGTGCTTCATGGCTGACGCCAATGGCATCAGCGACTCCGAGCTCTACAGTGACTTGGACGAGGTACCCTCCTATGACCAGCTGAATGAAGCTTTCTGCAAACTAGGGAAATTTCATGCTAGAGCTAGAGCTAGGTGTATGGAGCTAGAGAAGGAAGTAGGTACTTTGACTCGGGAGTTAGCTTCTCTTAGATCTTCTCTCTCTCGAGTCACTGATGACTATTCTTTGTGTGATGCTCTTCTTGTGGAGTTGGAGAACCTAAGGACTATGCATGATAGTGTATTGTCTAAACTAGATAGTCTTAGGTTAAAGAATGCTAGCAATGAATCTGTTGATGCCATGTCTATAGATGCTAGTTTTCTTCATGCTCACTCTACTCCTTGTGCTAATTGCCCTAAATTGCTTGCTGAAATTAATTCCATGAGCGATCACCTTAGGAAGCTTTCTTTTAGAAACGATGAACTTGAAATGCATGCTTCTAAGGACCAAGTCAGCTCATGTGAGGGCTATAGGCAACTAAAACTTAACAATGAATCTCTAAATATCAAGTGTGCTAAACTTGCTAAGGACTTACTAGATAAGTCACAAGAAAGTTGCTTGCGATTTGTTGAGATTGAGGGGGACTTGGATAAAATCCAAGTCGAACTTAGGAAGAAATTAAAAGACAAAGCCCATAGGATTAAATGCGTCTTGCGTTTCTTGTGAGGCCCTCAAGATTGAGGCATGTGGCCGAGGAGAAAATGCACGTCTTTGAGAGAGCTTCTCTTTCTGATTCTTCTTCTTCCTCTCTTCCCTGTTCTTTATGTGCCTCTTTCTTCAGGGAGTGTGAGTATCTCATGAGCACTCTCGAGAAGTTTGTAGGAGGCAAGAAGAAGCTCAATCTCATTCTATACCAATCCAAGATTAGCAGATTTAATCAGGGTCTAGGATTTGACCCCTTGGAGCGCATCCTCCCACCATTGTGCGCGACTCCAAGAGTGGTGAGATTGTGGTAGCTCCCAGAGTGAGTACCACTGTGTTTAGGTCTGCTGGGGTTGCCCATGAGACTTCTGATCAAAAGGTTGTTACTCCTGTTGCTTCTACCTTTAGGAAGGCAAAGTACACATGCACCTTCTGTAAGAAGGATGGTCACCTAGTAGATTTCTGTTTCAGACGCGCCAAGATCACTCGGCGTGAGTGTGTCATTGCTCTTAGTGGTATTCATGGTTATCCCCAGACCTTGAGTGCTCCTGAGGCACGCATTGCTTCTAGACAGGTTAGAGAGTCGTCTGTTTTTGGGCAGCGTCCAGGACTCGATTTTCATGTTGTTCAGTCGAGTTTTAGTCCTGGAGCTGCTCATGGTCATTCTTTCCGCCGTCCAATTGATATTCCTTGTTCTTCTCATCGAGATAGATATCAGCGGCATGAGGTGTTTTTTGGTAGGAGTTTTAGGCAGCCTCACTGGGGTGGTCCGGCATTTGCACTATGGCGGGCCAATCCAGTTCCAGCCCCTAGATCATCTACTAGAGTTGCTACTGATCTTGTTAGGGTTAAACGTCAGAGAGACACTCGAGTCCAGTCTTCTTCTATGGCTGGTACTCTGAGGCGTCATGTGGTTCAGTATTGGGTTCCCAGGTCTTCACTCTATCCCAATACTGAGTCATCTTTCTCTCTTATGTCTTGATCAAGTTCGTTGGATGGGGAAGCGAGATGTGTGGATTGTCGACCCCGGTTGTTCTCGTCATATGACCGGAGATTCTCGTTGGTTCTCTTCCCTAGTCTGAGCCCCCGGTGATAAGTTGATCACTTTCGGCGATGCTTCTTCGAGTAGAGTCATTGCTAAAGGTACCATCTGTATAAATGAAAATTTTATTCTTAAGGATGTTGCCTTAGTAAGTAAGCTGCAGTATAACTTGCTCTCTGTTTCTCAGCTTATCGAGGACTCTTTCGAGTTGAGTTTTAAGAGTAATGCATGTAGAATCCTCGATTCATCAGGAGGGTTAGTTTGCGGGATTTTTAGATTTGGGAGAGTCTTTCGTGCTGATTTTTCTGTTTCTTCTAGAGACTCTCTTCGGTGTTTGATTGCTTTAGAGTCCCGTAATCTCTCCTTCTGGCATAGGAGACTTGATCGCATTGGATTTGATCATTTGACCCGAGTTAGCAACCACGACCTCATTCGTGGTTTGTCCAAACTCAAAATGATCAAAGATTTAGTTAGCTCTCCCTAACGACATGGCAAGATGGTTGCTGCTTCTCTTCCCCAGTCACTGTTGTGATGACTGGTGCATCAGGACAGCTTTTACATATGGACACTATTGGTCCAGCTAGAGTGCAGTCAGTGGGTGGGAAGTAGTATATTCTTGTCATTGTTGATGATTTTTCGAGGTACTCTTGGGTGTTTTTCATGGCGTTGAAGGATGAGACTTTTTCCCATTTTAGGGGTTTGGTTCATGGGTTGACTTTTGAGCTCCCTGGTGCCCTACAAGCTATACGCAGTGACAATAGCATAGAGTTCAAAAACTCCTATTTTGAGAGTTTGTGTGTAGTCTGGTTTAGAGCATCAGTTCTCCTCTCCCTACGTCCCTCAGCAAAATGGCGTAGTGGAAAGGAGGAACAGGACCCTAGTAGAGATGGCCAAGACAATACTAGACGAGTATGGTACTCCTAGAAAGTTTTGGGCTGAGGCTATAGATATTGCTTGCCATGTTTCAAATCGCGTATTCTTGAGAGCACATTTGCACTGCACTTCTTACGAGTTGAGGTATGGGCAAAAGCCTAGTGTTTCTCATTTTTGTGTGTTTGGTTGCAAGTGTTTCATTTTGAAGTCTGGTAACCTGGATAAGTTTGAGTCTTGCTCTTCTGATGGTATCTTTCTGGGTTACTCGACTTCTTCTCGTAGCTATAGGGTCTGGTGTTGCGATGCGTATAGGATCATAGAGACCTGTGAGCTGACTTTTGGTGAAGCTAGCCCAGAAGCTAGACCTAACATTTTAGGCTTTTCTTCCACCTCCGAGACCATCTTTGTAGAGGATGAGTATGATGGATTTGATGGTGTTCCACCTGATCGAGTCCCCTCTACACATGTGGTGCCACCTGTTTTCATTTCTGCACCTCAGGAAGGTCAGCCCTTTCCTTCTGACTCTCATGCAGCTAGTGGCTCTGCTCCTACCTCTTGTGTGCATGAGGTAGAGGCCTCTTCTGCTTCTGGACCTCCTCGTTATATTCAGCGTTCTCATCCACCTGATTAGATCATCGATGATCTGTTTGAGCGGGTCACTCGCTCAAAATCAGGTTTGTCCGGTTTTTGCCTTCTCTTTGCCTTTGTTGCCTCGTTTGAGCCGAAGGATGTGACTCATGCATTATCTAACGAGTCTTGGATTAATGCTATGCATGAGAAACTTGAAACTTTGAGAGTAACAAAGTCTGGCAGCTTGTAGAGCGCCCATCTGGTCATAATGTCATTGGGACCAAGTGGGTGTTCAAGAACAAGCAGAGTGAGGATGTGGTTGTTATTCGCAACAAAGCTAGGCATGTTGTACATGGCTTTTCTCAGGTTGAAGGTGTTGACTTTGAGGAGACCTTTGCTCCTGTAGCTAGACTAGAGGCTATTAGGATCCTGCTTGCATTTTTTACATCCCTGGGCTTCAAGATCTATCAAATGGATGTCAAGAGTGCATTCCTTAATAGCTATATTGAGGAAGAGGTTTATGTCAAACAACCTCCAGGATTTGAGAAGCCCAAGTTTCTGAGTCAGGTATACAAGCTTTACAAAGCTTTGTATGGACTCAAGCAGGCCCCCAGAGCATGGTATGAGAGGCTCAAGTCTTATCTTTTTAGCCATGACTTCAAGATGGGCGTAGTAGACAAGACTCTGCTCATCAGACACTATGAGTCCTATTTTCTTCTCATCCAGATTTATGTGGACGATATCATTTATTGTGGCTCATATCATTCTCTTGTGTCTCAGTTTTCTGAGGTGATGAGCACAGAGTTTAAGATGAGTATGATGGGCTAGTTGAGCTACTTTCTTGGCTTCCAAATCAAGCAGACTCGGGAGGGTACTTTCCTGCACCAAGGTAAGTACACTCGGGACCTACTGAAGCAGTTTGATATGTCCGATGGTAAGCCGGTGATGACTCCTATGGCCACCACTGTTGTCCTCGAGCCTAACGAGGATGGTGAGCCTGCTGATCAAAAGGAGTTTCAGAGTATGATCGGCTCCCTCCTATACCTCACTGCTTCGAGGCTAGACATACATTTCACTGTGTGTCCGTGCGCTCGATTTCAGGCTTCTCCTCATGTCTCTCACCGCCAGGCGGTGAAGCGCATCTTCAGGTACCTTCGTGCTACCACTGATTATGTTATTTGGTACTCTTCTTCTTCTTCTTGTCTGTCCCTTTCGAGCCTTTTTCGATGCCGAATTTGCTGGCTGTAGGATAGATAGGAAGAGCACTTCTAGCACTTGCCAATTCGTTGGCACTTCTCTTGTTTCTTGGTCGTCTAAGAAGCAGTCCGAAGTTGCACAGTCCACCATTGAGGCCAAGTGTGTTGCTGCAGCCAGTTGCTATAGCCAGTTTCTCTGTATGAGATCGACTTTGCGGGATTTTGGGTTAGCTATAGCAAGTGTTCCACTTTTTTGTGACAGCACTTCTGCTATTTGCATTGCTAAGAACCCAGTGCAGCATTCTAGGATCAAGCATATTGATATTAGATATTACTTCCTTAGAGACCATGTGGAGAAGGGGGTATCGCGCTTCAGTTTGTAGAGAGTGACCTCTAGTTAACCGATATCTTCACCAAACCTTTGGATAGCTCCAGATTTGTTGACTTGAGGAAGCTTGGAGTCGTGACCCCTTACGGCCTATCGTGAGGGGGAGCTGGTTTGTATATTATGTATAATATGTTTTCTTCCAGTTTTTCCTTTCTTTGTGTTTCTTCTGGGTGATTTATGGCTTATTTTCCTAAGTTGAGTTCACTCGCTTAGACTTCTGGCATGGTTTTAATGGATCTCTCATCTTGTGCTTTAGGTTGCTATCATGCGTGATTAGTTGTTCTCTCTTCTCTCTAGGTTGAGTTCCCTCACAGTCTTATAAGTCTAGTAGGTGTTGGGCCCCCTAGGTAGATAGGGTCTGTGTGCACTCTTTAGTTTGGGATCTAGAGTCAGCTTCCCTATATCAGTCACTGGGGAAGATAAGAGCGAGTCTGAGCCGTAGTGCGTCTCTTCTATCTTTTCTATGCTCAATAGCCATCCAGTTTGCAGTTTCTCTCTTCCTCTCCTCATTTTGTATTTCTGGTTTCGATTCAGTTCAGTAGGATCTTTCTTGAGCTTAATTCTGCTAATAACCCAAATTGAACCAGATTTGTGCTTAAAATTTATTCACTTGTTGAGGGAGCGTTTGGGAATCTGTTCATACATTGCATATAGACTGCATTTTCTGTTTTATGAGCTTTGTCTATTATGTAATTGATTTCTTCTTCATGCTATACACCATGCTATTCATTTGAAGAAAATTACTAACTTAGATATGTCCAAGTTCATTTATTTTGCGAAGCTTGCTAAAAATTGAAAAATAAGCTTTAAAAGAAAAACTTGATGAAACATGTTTTTACTTGCTAAGTTTCTCCTCTAGGTGTAATTGCCATGATTTGTGAAATTTTGGAGTTCTCTAGAGTCCCTATAGCAACTTGGGTGAAACTTGTTTGATCCATACGTGAGTCCTTTTGCTCATAAATCAATGTTCTAAAATAAAAATTATGCAAAATTAACTCTATTTGTGCGCAATAGACTCCACACCTCGCATTCACAAGACAGCTTCCCATTGCACTTGGGATGAACATGGAATGTGTCGTGTATGACCAAGACCATACTCTTAAGAGTTCTTCTTGAGATGGTCGAATATGGCTTAAGTCAATTGCTTTAAAAAATAATGCAAATAAAAAAAATAAAAAAACATATGTGGGTAAAGAATGCATATAATGTTAAACATTTGCACCCCGCTATGTCTTTTAAGACCCTAAAGCAAAATTTGCATTAATTGAAAAATGAGCTCGAAGGACCTTGTATGCACTTATAGATTCCCCAAAGTGTTGAGTAGGTTGAACTCTAGGTTTTCCATTTGATCCCTATAGTGGCTTTGCTTCTATTTTTGAAACTAATGCTAAGTGCTGCACTTGTCAAATCTTGCTAAAAATGAAATATTCAAAACTATGCTTGATTTTTGCACTTGGTCATGTCTTAGACTAGTCTAATCTAAAATTGACTAGCTTGGTGTCATATCTCGTCATTATGATCACTTGGATAATCTTCAAAGATCTTTAAATGCATTTCATACATACATGTTGAGAAAGGGGGGAGACAATATGAAATCTTGATGCCTATATTGCCAAAAGGGGGAGAAATTGAAGAAAATGCATCATTAAATATATAAAAATGAAAAATGTCTTGGATCTTATGATTTTGTTGAAAACTTGCAAATCTTAAGAATCATAAACTTTTATGAGTGTTTATTAGACTTTTAGAGTTTTTTGTGGAAAAATTGTTCTTTCTATTACCTTGCTCTAAAATCTGTCTTACTGGTCATGTTCTTAGTCTCTTCTCTCTGGACCATTTTTGGTTTTGCAATCAAATTGCTTTATTCTTCTCTCATTCAAACTCAAATTAATGCCTTTTATAATGTTTGTCAATATACTCATCAAGGGGGAGATTGAAAGATGATGTGGAGCTCTACCCATGTCTGTGATGAGTATTTGACTAAATTTGAGCTTGGTTTGCTCTGGTTTGAGTTTGATTTGAATTGGATTTTCAATTTAGAGCAATTTGAGTTGTGTCTACCAGGGGCGGCACTACCAGCCATGTGGGAGCGGTAGTGCCGGTCGAGCTGCAGTACCGACCGAGGGGAGCTCTAGTTATATTCCAGATAGGGTATTCGCTGCACTACCGGCCCCAGAGGGCGGTAGGGCCGGCCTATTGAGCGAATGTTGAAATTGATTTTTGAAATTGCGTGAGATATATTGCATATCAATTTGGACATTGCTATGTGATGTGTTTCCTTATTTTTGATGGTTGCAGGTCGACGAAGCTAGATCATGTTTAGGCAAAGGATGATCGGGACTAGGCGAGGTGCGCCGGAAGTTCAGACGATCGGAGATCCCTGGAAGATGATCGGAGACGGAGTTATGGCAAGCCGTGAAGATAAGGAATGGACAAGATGCTAGCTAGGCACTACATGGATCAATGAGGGCCAATGGATCTTGGTCTAGTTGATAGGTTAGCGGGTTTAGTTAGTGTGCTTTGAAAACCGTGCGAGAAAACCCATTATATGTGTGGGTTTTGGGTGAGCCCTTGCATGGTTAGTTGAGTGGGTTAATCCTAGCCCTTGATGAGTGCTCTAGGGTTTAGAAGCTCATCCAAGGGTGGTAGGTGGCCCAAGAGTAGTATAAATAGAGGGGTAGGGGTAGCCCTCCTCATCTTGAAGGTTTTTGAGGTTGTTGTGCTCCTTTGATCTTTGCCCACTTTGTTGTGAGGCTTTGTAAACCTCCCTTCCAGAAATGAAAGTTTAATCCATTCCTCTCAATTATGAATTTACTTTTCGTATTTACATTCCACACTTAAATTCAGTCTTTACATTCTTGCAATTTACATTTATGCAATTTGGATTTGCCTCCCCTCCTTCTACGTGCTTTTGGATCTTATGCTAAGGATGTATTATTGATGGATGAGTCTTATTCAGACCATATCCCAATCATATAGGCAAGTCTTGTGCTCTTTCTTGCAAAAAACCGATTTTTGTTCTTGATAGGATCATTCTTGGAAGATTGGGGTTTTGAGTGTTCTTGTCTTGTGTTCTAGCTTGCTATGACATGTGGGAAGGCATCTAGGATTATCTTGGTCATCAAGAACCCATGATCTAGCTAGGAGTCAAGTTTTTGTTCTTGAACCCATTTTTGTACTTTGACGTCGATTCTTGCAATCGCCGGTTGAAATAGGTTCTTGACATCCATAGGAAGGTGTCCACAAAGTTTCATTGAGTTTGGATCAGTGGATCAAAATATTCCTCAATTTTTCTTTTTGAAATCATGCTGAAATCACTGTTCATATGCATGTTTTTACTGTAACTACAGTAACCCCAGTAGTGCCGATCCCAGGCTAAAATTTTTGAAAACTGATTCTTCCGCCTTCATTTGATACCTAAGTATCTTGGTTTGGTTTCTTTGGGTGAAGAATTGCATTTGTGATCTTCTTTGGGGGATAAAATTTAATTTGGGATCATTCACCCCGCTCTGATTGTCATCTCGTTCCTTCACAAACAACCTCTCTAAACGGGGAATGTGGGCAAGTTCCACAATACCTTTGCCGGTGCCCCTTTGTTGATCTCTTTACGGTCACCGCCTCAGCTCTTACATTTCTTGTCATTATGCTTCTCTTTTTATTTGTATAGGGGTACATCACAAATTGGACAAACGTGCAATTCCGTATGCGCGGTACAGTACAAGATGCATTCATTCAGACATGCATGTTTCCTTTCTATTTCCATTCCCATAGGACACATTAGTTTATTTGTTTCATAAATTGTTGTTGGCAACTCGTTTCCCTCCGAAAGCACATCCGATATAAGAACTAAAAGTGCATTAAAACTTGTATCTGTCCAACGGTATTTTGCCTTCAGTTCGAATAATACAAGGGCCGAACCAACTTGGTATATTCCACTTTGCAAATCGAGAACAATGGTTTGGCATCGTCTTCCATCAAGCTTTAAACTTTTAAAACTCTTTCAATGTAATTTTTCTCTACATCCCACAACGTTTGCTCTAAATTTTCCCCCTCAAATATGTCACGCTGCAAATCGTGACCGGGTTCCAGCATGTCTTCGTTGCATACCGGATGGGTAGTACTTGTCTCCCCCATGATGGATCCAACACGTGTAATTCCTCACAAAGCCACGTCGAATCAAGTGATCTTCAATTTGAGATGACTTGTTAAATCTCTTGGGATTGGTGCAATCAAAGCAAGATAATACATGAAGTTTACAACCCACTTCACCATGTCTTCTTCTGCAATTTTTTTGAACTCCTTAACACCCCTCTGGAATTCAGCACTTACACGACTTTTTTGATACATCTATTCATTATGGTCCGTCTGTAATTAAACTATGTACACTAAATTAACAAAAAACTAGAGCGACAACTAGCTAGCTATTTCAAATATTAAGACATCATTTAATTACCTTTGCAAAATAGAGGACGGGTTTCAAGATACATAATTTTACTCCTGATACATTCTTCCCTAGTTAAGAGCTTTCAATTCCCTAGTTAGGAGATATACTGAAGGACCATGTGGAGGTCCATCCATGTTTGTGATGAGTATTTGACTTTATTTGAGCAAGGTGTGCTCAAGTTTGAGTTTGATTTGGATTGATTTTCAAAATGAAGCAATTTGAGATGTCTCTGCCAGGAGTGGCAGTACCGGTCATATGGACACGATAGTGATGAGTTGGATGGTTTATTGCACATCTTTGTGGGCATTGCTATGTGAGGAGTTTCCTTGTCTTTGATGGTTGCAGGGCGACGGTGCTAGGTCATGGTGAGGCGAAGGATGACCGGGACTAGGCGAGGAGCGTCGGAGGTCCAGACGGTTGGGAGATCACCGGAAGATGATCGGAGACGGAGTCCGGGCAAGTCAAGAAGACAAGAAAATATGTTGATGCTAGCTAGATGCCGCGTGGATCAATGAGGGCCGTCGGATTGAGGTCTAGTTGATAGGTTAGCGGGTCTAGGTAGTATGCTTTGAAAACCGCGCAAGAAAACCCGGTATGTGTGTGGGTTTTGGGTTAGCCCTTGCATGGCTGTGTGTGTGGGTTAATCCTATCCCTTAGATGAGTGCTCTAGGGTTGAGGGACTCATTCAAGGGTGGTAGGTGGCCCAAGAGTAGTATAAATAGGGGTGGAGGGGTAGCCTCCTTCCCTTGAAGGTGTTGAGGTTTTTGATGCTCATTTGAGCTTTGCCCACATGAATGTGAGGCTTTGTAACCTCCCCTTCCAGAAATGAAAGTTTTATCCATCCACCTCTGAATTTATTTTATGATTTACATTATGTCTTTACTTTACGCAATTTAAATTCAGCATTTACTTTCCGCAATTACATTCCCGCAATTTACTTTCAAGTAATTTGGATTTGCCTCCCCTCCTTCTAAATGCTGCTGATCTTGGATGTTTTGAGTGTGTTCATATGGTTTTACATCTCTTTTGCACTCTTGGATTGAGTAGAGAACATCTTTTCTTTCAAGTTCCAACTTTGTTCAGAACTTGTTCTTCGCGCAGCAGTCGGTGTTTGATTTTTGTAAAAATATAGAAAAATCCTTTTTGAGTGATTGTTATTGGAGGAGGTGCGGGACTCTGATATACACGTGCAGAAAACTTTTGGAGTTCACTTGTTGCACCGTGTGGGCGCCATGAGGTGAAAACCGAGCCCCAAACTTTCTGCTCGAAGTTCTTTAGCATACTGTGTTCTTAGATTTTTGCTGTTTTTTCTGTAAGGCTTTTTGAGGAGAAATTTTGTGGAGTTCTTCACGACTCTGATGCTCAGCGGGAGAAAAATTCTCAGAATTTTGTGAGCTGCATAAACCCACCAACCTCCTGTGCAAATTGAGGATAAGTTCTGGAAATTCTGTTTTTGCTTTTCTGAAAGTGACTTTTGTGATTTGAATTGATGTCCTTTTTAAAAGCAAAAGTTTGAATTGATTCCTCTTTATCTTGGACACTAGACAATCAGTATTGTGACTCAAAAATCCCCACATATTTTATGGTACTTATCCATGCAAGCTTGGGGTACACATAGTTGTCTAGTTTTTCGGGTTTTTCACAATTTCCTTTGAGCGATCTTATCGAGGTTTTTGTTGGAGTATTTTGAGGGAATTTTTATTTGCGACCATTCACCCCCCCTCTGTTCGCCATCTCGGTCCTTCATATACATTTAAAACATTAACAGTGATATCGAATTACCTAATGCAGTAAGATTGCAATTCTTTTGACTTCAATGAAACAAAATAAGGGTGGAAGCATTAACAAAGTTGAGGAATTAAATGATCTTAAAGAAACATCTATCTGTTGACCAACTAAGTACGTACCAACGATGACTCTAAATCTTTAATTAGGTTAGGTCCTAATCCCATTCGAGGATATGTGGTTAAGGCAAATTCCTAAGCTATTCTACAACTTAAAAGAAAATTTCAATAGCATCTCCTTGCTGTTCTCCAAATACGCGTCTCGACAACAAGTCAAGAGGATGTGTATTCAGAGAATACCAGAGAGATACTGTCGAAGTTAATTTTCTCTGCAGTTATACAATAGCTTAATTCGGAACTTGTCCGAACCATGAACTATCTAAAAAAAATGTGGACAATTCAAGAGTGCTTGCTTATAAATATACCATTTCAGTATATTTATAAATAAGCACCCTCAAACAGGAGATGTAGTTTACGCAACCTAAACTCTAACATTCATCATCAACTTTACATTAAGCGATGGATAACTTCCTCCTAGACATAGTTTACCCTCTAACAGATAAGAAGAAAACAGGACCTTCTCATCACCTTTACACTGAGCGATGGACAACTTCCTCTCAATGGTCTTGATCCAATCATTAGCTTCTGAAGGTGAAATATTTTCAGAAAATATCGGTGGCCGAGTCCTTATGAAATATGATAACCTTACGTAGGAACAAGGACCGTTGTCAATGGCTCGAGACGCATTGTGGGCATTGGCTTGATTAGTCATATTCTACATTTGTTGCACCATTGAATGCATCAATTGAATCTGAGTAGTAAGAAAGGCTACCAAGTTCTGCATGTCCACTGACAGTGACAGTTGAGGGAATGTTTCTTTATTGAGGTTGTCATTGGGTCGGGTACCACTTTCGCCGATTTCGTTGTCTCTACGAGTCTGAACCATCTGCTTGATTGCTTCACAGGGTTAGGGGAGAGGAAATAGCATAGGTAAGGAGTAGGGATCCTAATGCAGGGGAGATAGGTTTAACTCATCAACTTTATGCAATCAATATTAATAACTTGGTATGGTTGCTTATATAAGCTTAAGGGCTATGCAACACATACTGCACACTCAGCAATCAAGAAAAGAACCAAATTAACCGAAGCACACAAAACTACCATCTACATGGGTGACACTTCTATCTTAAGCAGGCGCGGCTCCCACACTTGAGTTTCAACCGACTATTCGAAGTACCAAGTCTTCTAGCTTCTGGAACACTTCATCGATCCACTCTTCCTTGAGTTCGACGATTGCTTTCTTCATGATCTTCAAGGTAGCAGCAGGCACTCACTGCTTCCTCTCTAAGGTGTGGTAAATCGTTTTCTATTTAGAACTGCTTAGGTAAGATTTCAACTCGATCCAGCAAGGGAAAGAGAAAGAATTTTTAGCAAGGGGAAAGAATAGAAGAATAAGATAAGTCAAGAACATATTATTCTTTCCAATTAAGTCTTAATTAAGAAAATAATTTTGAAGGTCTTAAAAAGGCAACCAAACTATCTAGGGCCAAAACCTACAGTTAGTATGGCTTTGATACCACCTCTGTCGGGACACGAATATGGAAATCCGGACTCTCTGTGTATACCGCACTAGTCCAGGTTCGCACTAGTGCACAAAGGCTCAACATAAATGAATATCACAATCAAACACAGTGGAAAACATAACAAAAGACTTAATTTGAGTTTTGGATTGTTTAAATTTGAAAATGAACCATTTGCATTTTTTTATATTAATCCAAGCTTAATTTGAATTTTCTATTAATGAAAAGATTTAATTTGACTAAACTATTCATCAAACAAAGGACTAAAGGTTCAATTTGGGAATAAAAGTGCAAGTCATTGGCAATGACTATGCAGACTTTCATCATCCTGTAGACAAAGCTATGCTTATGGAGGAATCTCGTCATGAATTGGAAGAATCTTGCAATAGGAAGATGATGCAACATGGAGCTCATCAGAATCACCAGCAGAGGGACAAAACCAATGGACAAAGAATTTACCTGCTTTACTCCTTCGATCGTGATTCAGACACCGCACCAACATACGCCACTTCTTCAGGAAATCGCAATTTCAACACCAACAACAATAAAGGTAAACAACAAGATTATCGCTTTGCAGACTACCGAAAAACACTTATGTAGTAACGAATTTCCTGAAGAGGGTTGGATTTTGCAGCAGATGTGTTTGATGCAAGGAGATGATTTAATCTACATGCATTTGAGCCATATGACATTTTTATCACCATCAAGCTACTGATTATCATTCCCTCTTTATAGTACGGCATCTAACCTATAAACCCGATCTTTTACTCCTAGCTCCGAGATCGGCAAAATAGAAAATCCTTAAAAACATATTTACCTTACTCTTGATCTTTTGGGTCCCTTTTTCAAAGAGCAGCCTTTTATTGAGCGAATTTCAACCTTTTTCAAGATGCTGTGGTGAGGGCCAACCTATTCTTACAAACTCAAAAGAAACTGTCAGTCCTTTAGCGCATTTGTCATTAATTACCAAAACTCAAGATAAATTAGGGGCCTAGATGCTTCAACAATTCCTTCAGATTGCAATATGAATTAAATTCATCAGAGCAGAATTCCATCCCATTATCAGTACGAAGCTTCTTTACCTTCTTTTCAATTTGTTTTTCAATCATAATCTTCCACTCTTTAAATGCTAAAAATGCTTCTGATTTATGCTTCAAGAAGTAAGGCTAGACTTTTCTAGAATAATCATCAATAATTGTTAACATATAACGAGCACCTACAAAAGAAGTCTTGCGAGATAGCTCCTATAAATCAGAATGTACATAATCAAGAATACCTTCTGTAGTATAAACAGAAGTGTTGAATTTCACCCTCCTATGCTTACAAAATATGCAATGCTCACAGAAATCTAATTTTCCACTATTATATCATCAAGAAGTCCTCTTTTATTCAATGCTGCCAAATCCTGTTTACTCATATGTCTAAGACACTTGTGCCAAAGATTAGCAATATCTGGTGATGAATGTGAAGAAACAAAGACATCACCTGTAATTGTAGTGCTTTGAAGATGATATAAATTGACAGATTTCAAATCACCTTTCATAACAATAAGAGAACCTTTTGATACCTTCAAAATTCCATTGCCCCTAGAATACTTATACCCTTTAGAGTAAGAGTACTCAAAGAAATGAGATTCCTTGTCATACCTGGAATATGCGTCACATCTATCAAGGTTCTAATAATGCCATCATACATCTTGATTTGAACAGATCTAATGCCAACAATAGGATGTGGCGAATCATCACCTACCCTAACAGAACCAGCATCTTTAACAAACTCATAAGTGATGAACCAATCTCTATTAATGCATATCTATACCCCTTTATAATGCACCTAAGCAATTTTTCCTACGTCCACCCTAAATAATGCACCTCATTAGAGATGGCCCAATGTTCGTGCACCCAAAGAAAACGCCCCGTAAACTTGCATTCATCAAAATGAACGCCTCGATCTTTCCTCAGTTTTACTGACCCACATCCAATGGCCGTTGTTTAATGTGTCTAACTCATTCATTCATGTGGCCCACAACAGGAGAGCCCGCACATATATATTTCAATTGAACTATATATATGGAATTTATGTTGCAAATCTAAACCCATTTGATTTCGATTCAATATTTACCATACCGGCCAAGATCATGAATCGCGCGCTTAATTTTCTTCCATTCATGCATGTGCACCACATCCTATACAAGGCGCCACGCATCGCCATAATATTATTTAGCGAAAAATATTATATAAGGAATATGTGTATGAAATGCAATTATCGTGTGATAAATATAAGGAATAAGTTCATTTTAGGACTTATCCCTAAATACACTATGAGAAGTAACAGATATTCTGATAATAATTAGCCTCAATCAGGATGCACAAACGGTGCTACATGTTAGCATTCATATTTGGATGACAATTAGGGAAGCCATTATTGGTCCAGCTTTTCAGACGACATATCACGCTCACATGGTGTTCGACTACCGCGGCGCCGACTACACCAGGGCTTGCGTCGCGCGATCGGCCTGTTTGAGATGGACGCGCACTTTGCGCGAGCGAGGCGGCGGAGGTTGCGACGCCAAGGCCACGGAGGCGAGCGTCGGCGAAGCGCAGACGTGGAGGAGATCAAGGGCAACACCTTCGCATGCGGATCCTCTCTGCTTATTTTCTTGTTTGATTCGCTCTCCTTCCAAATATGTAGTACATACGCTTTGGCAATTCAAGTCCGTTTCTTGCATGCATCCTCCTGCTTATTTCCTTATTTGATTCGCTCTCCTTCTAAATATGTAGTACGCATAATGTGATCACAAGATTATTTATTATTAAGTATTATATTCATACTTATCTTTTATTTAATTGATAAGCAGATGTATCGTCAGAAGCGCTAGCAATCGCACTATACTAGTATGAAAAGAAGCAAGATAATCAATAATCCATTCATCACCACTACTTGCACATCCAAAGAAAAGCAACAAGGGTCTCACCATTAGAACTACTATCGCCAGGCTAAATGTAAGCTTTACCTTCATCATCAAGTTTACCTTTGGTTTGTAGGTGCTGCCTTTTTCTTTGTTCTTTATCTTGTAACATTCAGATATGTCATGATTATTTTTCTTACAATATCTGCAGAATTTTTCTTTACCTCTGGACTTAGAACGGCCCCTGTAACTCTTGAACTTCTGTCTCTATATCCATTATATGATTTCTTTTCCTTTGTCCATCCACAAACAGACGAAGTTTCACCATGCAAACTGGAACTTCCAAAAGACACCATCAATTTTATCTTTTCTTTTTTATGTAAGGTCTCATAAACTTCAGCAACAGTTAATGTATCACGACTATATAAAATAGTGTCTCTAAAATTTGAAAATGACGGAGGCAGGGAACACAAAAGAATAAGACCTAGATCCTCATCATCAAATTTTCCTCCATAGATTCAAGGTCAGAAACGATCTCCTTAAATGCCGATAAGTGATTTAACATAGAACAACCCTCTTGCAACTTGTGCAAAAATAATTTCATCTTCACATGCATTTTGCTAGTAAGGTCCTTGGACATGCAAATTGATTCCAACTTTAACCATAAAGCAGTTGCAGTTTTCTCCTGCAAAACCTCTTGCAAAATATTATTTGATAAATGAAGATAAATTTGAGATAAAGCTTTACGATCCTTTCTTTTTTCTTCATTAGTACAGGTTTTTTAATCTTTGTTCCCGAATTTATCAAGTCCATCATCTATATCAGTGTGCGCAAGAATTGCTGTTATTTTGGTTTGTCATAGCGAAAATCTAGTATCACGGTCTAGCAGTGAAATATCATACTTCAATGAGGCCATAACGCAAAGAAATATGCTTAAGTGCACAGACAGAAAAAAAAATTTGGCTAAAAAAGAGCTTCCGGTGAAATTCCTAGTAAGCGTGCTACGGTAGACGTAGCAATACCGTCTGAAGCTGTGTAGCGCTCGGGTGCGTCTGCAACGGCTGATGTCAGCGATGGCATCAGCGATGATGTCAGCGCCCGGATCACGCAGCAAAGGGCGAACGGATCTTCTGTGGCGGGATTTCTGTGATCAGATCGGTGCGCGTCCCTTTGACTTCCGATCGGGACGTAGCGCAAGCGGTGGCCGGCGCGTGGCGCACGACGGCTATGGCCGATGGAACGGCGGAGACGGCCGGTGAGTCGATGAGACGGTGGCACGACGGTGCCGGGCGAAGAAGAACCTCGGGCGATAGCGCGACGAAGAGATCCGGCGGTAGAGCGACGGGCTGGAGGGCGCACAGGCGCCAACACCAGGCACAGTGCGACGAGGCGGCGACGCGAAGATGACCAGCGGAAGCGATGCACTGACGAGGAACGCCGGGCAGCGTGTGATGACGACGCGCGACGGAGAGGAAGATCAGCGACGCGCGACGAAGAAGACCAGGTGCGCGAGCGCGCCGACGAGCAGGCCGGCCGGACGGCGGCAGACGGCGGCGACCGGTCGGGTTGCGGCGGTGCACCGGTGAGAAGCAGCCGATCGGCCGGACGAGGAAGATGAACAATAGCTGATCCGATCCAATCAGATTTTTTTTTCGTAATTGATTTGATGCTCTGATACCACTTGTTGTAAAATCAATCACAAAAGAACAAGAACACGAGACGCAGATTTTACGTGAAAAATCCTTGCGAGAAAAACCACAGGTGCCAACCGGCAATATCACTATTTGAGGAATTAAGTACAAACACTAGGGATTACAAATGAGCGTCTTATCTCCCCAACAGCTTACAAGAGGTATTTATATATGGATGAAACGACTAAAACAGGCTACACCGAATATGGGCCAAAGACGTCCCTAAAGCCTAAAAGGAAATTCAGATAAAACACCCAACACACATTTACATAGCCAAAACATTGCATACATGCGGAAATAAGTCTTCCTTTAATACATCTAGAAGTTAAGCCTTGTGGCTAATGTGTTACGTGCCGAGCCGATCAGGCCAAATAGTCTTAATAATTCAAAATAACATCAGAGTTCTAAAGAAACCGTAGAAGCGATGAAATCTAAGATGATCTTCCAGTGGCTATGCAAATCTTGTAAACGAGTGGAGTGACGCCCTAAACTTTGTCCTGGCCGCCGTAGTTCTGGTCTCCATCTTCATGGCACTCGTGGGTCTTCTTCTTGTTCTCCATCTAAAAGAGTGAGTGGGTGCGAGGTAAGTGCGCAATCAAACTGCACTTCCAAGTTAATACATTCCTAATGCAATATAGTGATAAATGCCACAAAGGGAATGCTAGGGTTCTTTCATTTGCATAAAGATCAATTTGTAATTATTTATAATACTAAAAAGCATATCACCTAGCACTTTGGTAAACATTTGTTTTGCAGTTCAAGTGTGTTTATCAAGATCAAGTTTATATATCCTGCTCTATCATCATCCATATCACAGTTTCAACTAACATCCATCTCAGTCCAGCTCCAAATCTCTTCATCTCTCTTTCTCCATCATGACCCGAGAATTCACAATCGCAGCTGTCAATCTCGTTGTGTTTATTACCATCCTTATGGGATGCCATCCGCAAAGAACGTGTAACAGGGATCACCTATCCGATTGCCAGGGACGGTCCAGAAGTATGGGCACCAAGTACGCTCGCCTAGTGCCCAGCCTATTTATATATATATGTATCTTATATATAGCCTATGTAGACTGATAGTTAGATATACAAATCGAAGTACATATACGATATGGACCTATATCGTCAACTCCCAAGCAGCCACTAGCAAGAATAAAGAATTAGGCCGCCAGCAATAATATTGAGAACTTATCCAAGCCAGTCCAAGTGCTTAACTTAACAACTCGCCATTTGAAAACACCTACATTTGGCATTCACAATAGACTAAACAAACAAATACTCGATCACAAAATCGATGGCTAGCTCAACACAACTCACTTGCATCTTACTATCTGCTAATTAAGCTGAGAGAGAATTTGACAATTGGTGGTTCTTTATATATTCGAATTCCTTGGTTAAAGAATACGAAGAAAACATTTGATTCAAGATTGGTAAATTGGATTTCTAGTGCCTATGGTGATTAGTTGGTTGTATTTGGTGACTAACAGAAAATTTCTTATCAGTTGAAGGATATGAAGAATTTTTTTGTTAAAGGTTGGTGCTTTGGGCATTCAGTATCAGCTGATGATTACTTAGTTGTATGTCTTAGCTAACCGAAAAATCCCATAAAAATGTTTTTCATGTAGTTTCACACTCTTTAGAAAATATTTAGAATGCATGAATTTCATAGAGAACAGCTCATTTCATATACCTATATGTAAATTTCTCAAGTTTCATACGAGGCCTTTAAGTTATATGTCGTTTGCAACTTGCAAGAGAAGTTTAGTATGTATAGCCTTACTCATATAGTACTATAGTATGATATCAGTTTTATGCCCATTATTGGAATACTGGCAGTCGGCTCATCTCGGGGCATACCGTATCCCAAACGATATGTAGAAGTCAAAAACGCTTTTCCCGCTCAAGGTGAAATTCAGCGCCACTCCCTTTAAATTCATTCGTCACGGTTGTCGATGTCGCTGCTGAAGCGCTGGCCCACACACGCCACATCCAAATTTAGTAGCCCCAAATCATGTATATACGTAACTTAGGCAATGTAAAACAATTCACTTGATGTGATGTCCGATCGTGTATATATAATTTTAGAGTTTTTTACTCCTTTTCCTTATTGATTTTGAATTCATTTGAGTGGTTTGACTCTTTTTGTTTAAGCACTCTGCCGGACTAGTCTAGCCCCCGAGCGTTGGGAGTCGGCTCATGGCTCTTTTTCCCAGGCGCGTGTTTTGGGTGACTAAAGTTCGCCGTTCATGGGGTCAGGGCTTCACAACTTGGAGTTAACACACTCAGATTCACTTGCAATTGTTGAACAAAAGAAGAAAAACACAACTCAGAAAAAGATGTGCGCATGAGCACACTATTAGGTGTAGCCCCCGACTTACTGCTTGGTTGTGGGTCAACTAAGTAGCAAGTCAAGAAAGTCAACAATTTTATTCACGATGACATAATTGAGTAAAAAGCGACTTAGCTGCTCTATGATCCATGTGTTGCTAACGACCGTGCCGTCTTTTTCTCGTGGTGCAGGCGTAGGCTTGTAGACGAAGCCGGCGGCGCCGGCGTACCGGGCGAGGCTCGTGGTCGTGCCGGTGGCGCCGGGCGCAGCGTAGCTCGTGGCCGCGCCAAGGTGGTGCTCGGGCATTGGCGAGGCTCGTGGCCGCGCCGGCGTGGCGCCGGGCGCAGCGAGATCGTGGCCGCAGCCAAGGTGGCGCCGGCGCCGGGCGCTGGCTCGTGGTCGCGCCGAAGGTGGCGCCGGGCGCAGCGTAGCTCGTGGCTATGCCAAAGGTGGCGCCGGACCGCAACCGCCTTCTCATTCTTCCGCTTGTCTTTGTGCTTGGAGGACTCGCCTTGTCGCTTTTACTCTTCGCGGGCGATCTTCTTGGCGCCGCCAGTATGCCCGAGGCCGTGGCATAGCGGTCGGCCAAAGCAAACATCTCCTTCACGGAGGCCGGGGGTTTCCCGAACATTTTCTTGATTAGGTCAGGATCACTTACCCCTTTCTGAAAGGCCACCACCACCACTGCATCAGATACATCCCTGATGGTGTTCTTCTGGATGAAACGCCAGATGAAATCTCGCAGCGTCTCGTCCTTTTTCTGATGAAGCTGATATAGGTCTCACGGGGTGTCAGGTCTCTCGTATGTTCCTTGGAAGTTCGCGATGAACTGATCACAGAGATCACACCAGGAGTCCACCGAATTCGCAGGGAGTCCTGTGAGCCACGCTTGAGTCGAGGCGGTAAGGTTGACTGGAAGGTAGTTTGCCATCACATTTTGGTTGCCTCCGCCTCTTTGACCGCTAGGGCGTACACCTGCAGCCAAGCTTCCGGATCTCGCTCACCGTCAAACTTGACAATGCCCTTAGGGTTGAAAACTTCAGGCCATACCACTCGGCGTAGTTGAGGAGTGAATGCTCGAATCTCGTCGATGGATCTTTCTTCATGATGAGGGGGAGAGTGGCGCGGCGAGCCTCTGGCTCGGCGATTGTCATCATTGCGTCGGGGTGGAGTTCGGCGCGGCGAGTCCATGACTCGGCGATCGTTGTCATCCCGGCCCCGGCGATGACGGTCTCTATGGTCGTTGTAGTCGTCACACCTTCGATCGCTTCGCCGATCATAGCCGGTGCCAAAACGCCGGTCGCGGTAACGCCCGCCGCTCTTCCTCGCCCCGCCTCGCTATCCGTGGTGATATTCGCGAAGGTCGCGGTTGAGAATACGGCGTGTGTCTCCGACTGGTGGTGTGTGGCGCCGACTACCGGTATTCCGACTGGTTGCAGTCCGACTACTGGCGACACGGGTTGCCGCATGGGAGCGCGAGTGTGCTTCACCTACCGTTTTTTCCTGGTTCTGCCGGATTGCGGCCGCCATCACCATAGCCTTGATCTGGGCCACGATCGGGGCTGTCGGGCTATCCGAGGTAATCATTGAGTCCAGCGTGTCGAGAAGCGTTTTGGAGGCGACGACGTTCTGCAACGGCGTGCTGAAGACGGATTGGTCTCCCAACCTGGACTACAGGATATCTTCGCGGACATTGCGGCCACGCGATTGAAGAGACCGCGTCGGCACATCCTTACCCTTACGAAGACGATCTCCTTCTGCAGTTTCTCTGTCTTCTTGTTGGAGATCGGTCCTCTACTCCTCGATCGCGAAGACGCCACAAAAATCGCAGTAATTTTTCATCATGCCGACTGGTTTCCTGGATAAGTCAAAGCGGCATACCTGAGATGGTTTGGCCTGATCTTTGCCAGATTGGATCTAGTTTCGGACCAGGCAGACAAGCTCTCCGTGCACATCTGCGACGAAGTCCAGGCTTCCGAAGCGGAAGGCCTGGCCGGAGACGAAGGTGGCGACGAACCCGCCGATTGCTGCCATCGAGTCTGTAGGAAAAGATTGAAGCGCTTCCCCTACCTGGCGCGCCAACTGTCGACTTTTGTAGTCGGCAATGAAATTACGGGGCAGGCGCTAGATTTCAAACTCGATGGTCACACAAGACAAGGGATTATACAGGTTCAGGCTCTCGCGAAGGAGATAATACCCTAGTCCTGTGCGCTGAGATTATATTACTGTGTATCCGGATCTGGGGTTGCTCAAGGCGCAATGTGCTCTGAGCGATATGAGGTGCTCTATGCTCTATAGCTCGATCATCTCTCTCCCCCTCTCTGATGTTCCCCCGCCCCCCTTTATATAGCAGAGGAGGGTGGTTACAAAGGAGAGCCCTGACTGGTTACGGAGTGGAGATCGTATCTCTATACATGTCCGTTTGATAACGTCCTGGATTACAGATTGCATCCTACCTAATCAAGGTTGGTTGTTGTCTTCAAGGTTCCCTTGTCGCGTACGACTGGAGCAACCCAGGTAATGTTCGTCTTCATGCAATCAGCTTGGCCCATCCCCTCTTGGGTGGTCCTCACGGCCCGCCATGCAGATACCCGGGGTCCATATTCTCCACAATGTCGAAGACGGGATTGCACGTACTGGGAGTTAGTGGAACTGAAGGGATCGGAGTCGTGGGTTCGTATGTAACAATGGCGATTGAGAAAGGATGACCATTAGTGTTGTTGGCGCAAGTATTTCAGAAAGCCAATGTCATCCGTGTGACAGAGGAGGAGGTTGTTGGTGATGAACCCGAGGAAGTTGCTGCTTTTTCAGACCAAATTGACAATAGGACAACACGCACACATCAGCTTTGCAGAGCGATTTGACAATACACTCCAACTAGCTTTGTTAGCCTGATTTAACAACACTGTCTTGTTATCTCAAAGCCAACTGACAACACATTGACTTGATTTGACAACACTCGGCCCCGCTTTCTCAGAGCGATTTGACAACACGCTACCAGTAGCTTTGTCAGCACGATTTGACATCACTCTGTCTAGCTTTCTCAGAGCCTAATTGCAAAATACTAGTTTGCCCCTACGTGTTTCTGTCTTGTATGCATTGGACATATCCACCCTCCTGTTGCCGCCATTTTTTCCTACCGAATGTTTTCACTGCCTCCATAAATAGGCCTCCATGCTTCCTCTGCTTCGTCATATCCTCTTCTTCCTCATTCCACTTCATCGTCTTCTACTCGGGTGAAGGCCATTTTTTTTATCCTCTTCCTCATCCCATAAAAGGCCAAATCGCAGGCACACATACACAGCTCCCACTCACACTTCACCATGGCTGGATCCTCTAGCAGATCATTCTCGTTGACACCTGATATGAGCAGTGTAACCCTTCATTACACGTTGAAGATTACGCGTAATGGGAAGGATGATCCGTTCAAGGATGAGAACCTATGTAAAGTGGTATCCAAATTGCAGGAGTGGCGTCTGACATTATCAAGGCATAAGGTAACAACCTCTAACCTAAACCTTATGACCTCCAACGACCTTAAGGCGCACTTGCAAGGGTGACATCAAAGGTATTTCAAGGTGTGCGAACTAGCCGACCACCCTTCTGCTATAGGTTTCTCTAAGAGGTTTTATAGGGTATTGATGCTGCTCGATCAGTATGCAGAGCATATTAAGGTTAGTTATTTTCTATTTGTTCACCCTACTAACCTTTTTAGCATTATCCATAAATTCACTAATTCGTATGCTCGTCTTGTGTGTTAGTCATTCCCGGAGGATAAAGCGTTGTTGAACAAAGATATCCCAGAATTCGTAGCGATATATATACTCTTCAACGGGGATGTGATGCCTGGTTCGTGCAGAACACGCAGAACAGGATCTAACTGGAGGGGTAGAGGTCCACTCAGTACTGTTACAACACAAAGTTCAAGAAGACGTTCAACCACCATTGAAGGAGGGCTTGCTCCTAACTATACAAATGATGATGATGATTTCATGTCACCTAGACCTCGATGTTCAAGCACTATCATAACAGGCTGTGGAAGCACTACTACAACAGGCTGTTCAAGTAACAATGCAAGAGGACGTTCAACCAACACTGAAGGAGGGCTAGCCCCTAACCATACAAATGATGATGATGATGACGATTTCATACCACCTAGGCCACGAACCTTGCATCCTCGGAGTCCTTCAAATCCTGACGATGATATTACATTAAGCCATATCAGGTATCCATACGTAGTATCCCGTCAAGAACCAATAGATAACTATAATTATTTTTATTTTAGCGACCTATTCCGACAACCATAGCCATAGAATGTATGGTTTTGTGATTTAGTCCTTCACCAAAGGCATGTACCTATGTTGTATCCTAGTTTTATGAATTCCTAAGGCATGTATGTATCTTAGGTGTAGTTCACATGCCATGCTATTGTAGTTGTTGTACTTACTACACTTTGTAATATCAATGTCGGGTGTTATTCGATGTTTTAATATGATTTATCGTCAAATTTGTCACACACTGAAAGTGAATGATGAACAACAAAATTTGAATTTTTTCTCAAAAAAAGTAACTAACAAATAATTTTGTAAAATACTACAAGAATTATCACTGACAAATATGAATTTTTCTAAATTTTTTGAATCCTGGTTTGAACTTTAAAATTCTAGTAACTGTCAAAATAACACTAACTTTTAATAATTACTGCTCACAAGTTACAGCAAATTTTTGAATGAAATCAGTGCAAAAATGTTCCTCATAAATTTAATTTCCTCCAAAATTTTTTTTCATGATTTTTAGATTTTATTTGGTTTAGGGGTTCCGTAGCCAAACCATTTGGCGACAACTCTCTGTCGCCAAATGAATTGCAGACAGAACTCATTGTCACCCTTTTATTTGACCACAGAGAGGCCACATCACCACTGACTTAGGTTTTTCTGCGTTTTGCGCTATTGTTGCCCAACAATATGGTGAAAGAGGTATAGTTTTGTAATTTTTTAGATCAAGGTATATTTTTGTAATTTGAATAAAAAATGTATTATTTAAAAACAATTATTTTATTTAACTCGCACGTCGCTTCAAAATGAGTAAAAAAATTCTCCACCGAACAAAATAAAATTGTCTATTGTTTGGCTATTCCTACAATTTTATCATCGTTAGGATGTCACAACAAAATTAAAAACCAGCAAGCAGTGCCGTGGGGCTGCACTTTCTTTCTACTTCTTTCTCCCCTCTTCCTTCTCTCTTTTTATCCGAATGGTGGCTGCAATGGGGTGCAGGCTCTCTGTAGCCATGTGGATTGGCGACAGAGAGGGAGTAATTTTGGTATTTTGCAATTTCAAACGGCTACAGAGGGGTAGTTTTGCAATTTTCTTAATTCGTATATTATTTCTGTAAATTTTGATTAAATTATTATTATTTCAAAAAAATTCAAATAGAAAAAAAGAAAATCCAGTCCCTGTCACTATTTGGATTGGCTACACACAAGGGGCATTTTTGTTATTTTGCAATTGGCTACAGAGAGTTAAACTCACTGCAGAGTGGTATTTTTGCTATTTTATTAAACGGTATATTATTTCTGTAAATTTTGAATAAAAAAATATTATTTAAAAAAATTCTGCTACCAGGTGAAAGTAGCTTACGCTGATTTTCCTATTGTGTGGCCCACTAATCACTTTTCTGTCCCAAAGCAGCCCGTGAGGCTTTGAATTTTTTTATTTAATATTTATTTTTAATCTTTTTTTCAAAACTAGGCGTTAGGGTTTAGAATTTGCAAAAATAGGCGTCGGTCGCCCGTATATGGGGTGATCGCCCCATATACGGGCGATATGTCTCTCTCGCTAACTACCAGCTTAATCAAGTAACTAGTAGGCAAAATCGCCTAACACAGGGCAATAGCAATTTTTTTTGTAATGTTAATTTTAATTTTTTCCCCGAGAATAATCCATAGGAAAAAATAATAAAGAAAATAGCCATAGTCTTTAAATACTTCATACCAGTTAGACTCAACTCTTGTAATATTTTATGTGTAAGTGACTCAAAGAAAAGTCGTAGTTTTCGCAGAAAGTCAAAAGCGAGCTTTATCTCATCAGTCACACACACGCTACCGCCGCGCCCGACTACATCCGACATGCGCCGCGCACTGATCCCACTCGCATGGTATATTAGTGCTATTAAAATATCGAGAACTACCGTTAAATGTCGTCGATACCGACCAACAAGGCGTTCAGGGGCAGTTGCATTACTAAGAAGGTCCTATTAGAACAAAATAAATTTCAAAATTTCATATTAATATATAAGGATTTAGATTATGTTACGAAAAATACTATGTTCCATGCAAATTTAAATTTTATAAATCAATTTGACTTACATACCATTTAGTGTATTATGAAGAAAGTATACAAACCATGGCTTGAAAAATCCCGAAATAAATATCACTTGTTCGTAGGTTGTTAGGTGTCCCATTTTTTCAAAAAAATTAAGGAATAAACTCAGTTGAATAAACCAAATGATTATAAGTAGCCTCACTTGCATGAAACGCTTAAGCTTTTACGGCAACCCGTGAAATATCATGTTTAAATGTAATTTTTAGGGAGAACAGGTCGGATTTGCTCTTTGATATAGGCACTACCATATGGTGGGAAAATATTTTATTTGCACCCTGCTTTGTATATTA
The DNA here is from genome assembly GCA_036346275.1 of Otatea glauca. Lineage (NCBI taxonomy): Eukaryota > Viridiplantae > Streptophyta > Magnoliopsida > Poales > Poaceae > Otatea > Otatea glauca. The sequence continues at coordinate 178,080 of CM070734.1, read as the reverse complement.
ATTCTACCATTGCAATAACCCTTAGTATTATGGTCGAGTCAACAATGAAACGCTTAAACCTTTTCGGTAGCCCATGAAATATCATGTTTAAGTGTAATTTTTAGGGAGAACAGGCCAGATTTGCTCTTTGATATACGCACTACCATATGATGGGAAAATATTTTATTTACAGCTTGCTTTGCATATTAATTCTACCAGTGCACTAACCCTAAGTATTATGGTCGAGGCAACAATGAAACGCTTAAGCCTTTTCGACAGCCCTTGAAATATCATGTTTAAATGTAATTTGTAGGGAGAACGGGCCATATTTGCTCTTTGATATATGCACTACCATATGGTGGGAAAATATTTTATTTACACCTTGCTTTGCATCCAAATTGTATTAGTGCAATAACCCTAAGTATTGCAAAACGAGGGTGAGAGAGGGAGATTAGAGAACGGTCGATTCACAAATTGGAAGTTACTGTGGAAAATAAGGTAGGCCACACTCTTTATTACGGCTTAAAACTGAAAGGAGTACCACGAACAAGGAAAATAAAAGTTAAAACTAGACGTCTGCTGAGTGCTTCGAGGTCACTTCCCATTCGCCCATGCCTCCAGTGGGGCTTCTCTGGCACGGCATGCCCTCTCTCGTTTCCTCTCTCTCTCAGCCTCCTTCTCCTCCGCTTTCTTTCTACATGCCTCCTCACGTGCGGCATCACGTTGCTCTTGAAGCTGCCGCGTGAACTCCTCCTGCCGGTTGGCTTGATCAAGGAGCCTTTGGTCTTCACGGTTGATCTCCATATCAAACCACTGCTCAAATTCACACAGTGGTGGAGGTAACTGCATGAAACATAAATTAGCAATGTTTCATGTACAAATATTACGTAACACGTAAGATTGTTACCATCTGGCAATCCTTCAGGCTCTTTTCCGGCGGGTCGAAGGCATAGTTGAGGCACTTCCAATACCTCCTCTTCCAAGTTGGAATTTCCCAAGAGCGGACAAGCCTGCAAGGATCTCCACACATACATATCGGTGCTACAGCTCCACGAGGTAGGAACAGATCCTGGTATGCTAAATTGCGCAGGCATGCACTTCCTTCTTCCTTTGCTTTCCCCTTCCACCTGCACGCCTCGGCATTTTCGATTGATCCTCTACTTATTTTTTTCTCCCTCTCCTTCCATTCTTTCTTCTTTTCTTTCTTCCTCTTTCACTGCTGCCTTTGCGAGACCGCGAGCGAGAACGAATGTTATAAAGGGTAGATATCGCCAGGGTATGAAGCGATCGCCCCATATTAGGATGATCTCCCCAATTAGAGGCGATTGCCCCTGTGTAGGCCTATCCAGCCGTTACGGCCAGTGGTGTGTTGTCACGTCGTGTGACAAAGTCAAAGTGATGACAGCACAATTAATAAAACATACATGGATTTCCACAATTTAAAGTGATAAGGCACTCATATTACTAACTCAGACAGTTATACAATATGGTGCTGAACGTAAAGGCATTATAAAAATACATCTGTAAAACAAGTCAATCACGGCCACGCTTCCTGATCTAGCCCGTGGAGTACGTGAGTGGTGACGGCGGACGGACGTCCCTCCTAGGTTGGCCCTGCGGCGCAGGGGTAGAGTGGTGTGGCGGTGAGTGTAACATTCCAAAAATTTGGATTTTAGAATGTTTGAATTTCAAAATTCACCATTTGCAATTTCTTTGAATTAATTTCAGCTTAATTTGAATTTTCAATTTATAAAAAGATTTAATTTGATTAATCTATTCATCAAACAAAAGATTTTCAGTTTTAGATGGGTTCATTATGCCTCAAGGAATTTTTCTGTATTTTTGGAGATATTTCTGAATTTATTTGATATTTATTTGCTTTTATTTGAATTTCTGGAATTTTGGTTAATTCGGAAAATGTTTTAAATTTAATCCTTCCGTAATAATCCTTCCGAGCGCCCACCTCCTTTTCCCGCCTGGCTGCCCCGGCCAGCTCGCGTCAAGGCTCGCCGCCGCACTTAGCTAGCCCGCTCATTGCTGCTTGACGCGCGCCACGTGGACGGCTAGGATGCTGCCGCGCCGCCCGCGCCGCCAAACCCTAACCACGCCGCCGCCGCATCCACGCCAATCTCGCGTCCGCGGTTGCGGCGTGCCTCCCGAGGCAATTTAAAGCCCCGAGGACCCCGTCCGAGGTTCGCCTGCGCCGCCTTTGCCCTAGCTCTTGTCGATCGAGTCGCCGCTGTTTCTCTCGCGAGCTCGCCAAGTTCTCCGCCGTGCCGTGGTCTCCAACGCCGCTTTTTCTTCCCGCCGGTGAGTCTCCGCCGCCGCTTGCACTCTCCGACTCTCGCCCTCCGCTCTTTTTGCCCTAAAACCCGAGCCGATCCGTCGAGTTTCGCCCCGGCCGTCTCCTTCTTCCTCCGCCCGGTGGTCGCGCGGTGTTGCTCGCGCGCCGCCGCCGCCGCCGCCAGGCCGTGGCCGTCCGACGCTCGCAGCGCCTCGATCTTGCCATGTCGACGCTCACGCTTGCCTCTCCACCGTCCGATCCGCCACCGCTCGGACGCGCCACGCGACGAACACGATCGAGCCGCTGCCGGTCCTCCTCCCGCCAAGGCGGGCCGCGTGGCGCCACGCCACCCTAGCCGCGTGGCACCCCACGCCGGCCGGCTCGCCACGCCACCCGAACCCTCTCGATGGACTCACCCACCGCGGAGTCGTGTCGCCGACGCTGGGTCCCACGCCTCGCTGGCTTTTTTTTTTCCAATTTTTCGAAACCGAAATTCCAGCCAATCGATCGCGCCACGGTCACCTCTCCGATTTTTCTCGATTTTCGATATGGGAATCTTCCAAGAGCCCGCTCTCCTTCGCTCGAGCTCCGATTCCAGTGATTCAAATTTCTAAATTCATATAAATTCAAGATCTATCTTCCAGTACCATTATTTTCAATTTTGAATTTTATTTGAATTTGTTTTATTTATTTGCTCGTTTCATGTGGTAGACGACGCAATAAGATCACTAATCAAGAATCGAGGTAGAACCAAAGAAGAGGCAGCAAGGCAAGTCTTCCTTGAACATGTTGATCCCAAATTTTATGAAAATGTTATGTTGTTTTTAAATTATGCATGCTTACTTTTATGCAAAGTACTTTAAATATAGTCTTAAGGTTTAGCTAATTCCAGCTTTGTTATACCTCATTGGTATTGATCATGTCGAACCTTTGACACCCTAGATGATATATACTAGTTATTTTATTTGGTGATATCCAGAGATTAGCATGGAACGGTAGAATTGCTTAGTCCAAATTTTAAGCGCTTTCAGATTGTGCCAATATGGGAATCATTTCAAATGTTGTTTAAACTTATTTGTGAGATTGCGCAATTGGTGTTGCTGCTGTGATTTAAATGAAATAAAGTGGAAATGGTTTAGACCGGGCGGATGGATGTTTGGCGGTGCGTAAAGCACGAGACCTTGGTATGTGAATGTTCCGCCCTAGTCAATTAAGGACCGAAGCGTGTGTTACCATTGACCGAGCACTACCGTACAACCACAAGTCTATATGGGTACGACCTGGCTAAATAATTTGTGCGTCTCATTATTAGCTTCGCCATTTGGTGAGAGCCAGATGTTGGCAGGCGCAAGAGGGGGCTTCAGTACTGGGCAGCTAGAACCCTAACAGCGGTGAAACCTTAGTGGGCGAGGTTAATAGTGGGGTTGTGCATTGTAAAGGCTTTGTCATGATCTCTCTGCCGACACACCAAAGGAAGTGTGTTAATTGCATGGCAACAAGAGTCGATCATGTCTTGTGGGTAAAGTGTACACACTCTGCAGAGTTAAAACTACTTAAGTAGCCGTGCTCACTGTCCAAGGGCAAAGTAGGTACGCTTGCACATTGTAGATTTTATGGTTTTGTTTCAAAGGAAAATGATGGTTTGGGAATCCGAGAGCACATGGAACTCTTTGGTTATGGTTTGGCGGATGGAGCCAGTCAGGTAGATGGAACCTGCTTTAATTGTTATATCAAATTCAATTACTATGCTATTACATTTTGTTCAAATGATGCTTTATGAAATTACTATTGGTATTTACCGTTAAACTTTGCTTTATGCTAGAAGAGCCATATTATGCCTTCAATTGCTTAGCCTTGCATATAGTTATCATGCATTATGTTTCCAAGACTTATGAGTACATTTTGTGCTCACCCTGCAACATCCCCAACCTTCCACGTAAAAGTGTGCGGTTGAAGTCGACTACGATTTCTACGCTTGTGGTTATGATGAAGGCGATCCGAATGTTAGGACGCGAACCTCACCGATTGCTCTGGGCAAATGGATGGGCTTACTTACTTTGCTTTTGTTATTTCGCTTCACTGCTTCTTATTAAACTCTAGCTATGATGCTTCTTATTTGTAATAATTGGCCATAAGGCTAATACTCTTTCGCTTAATTAATATTATTTGATTCGTGATATGGATGTGCTGTCATCACTGTTTCCACTTGTGTGCTAGCTTTTCCTGGACTAGCACAGGTTATACACAGAGGGTTCGGATTTGGAGATCCGGTCCCGACAGAGGTGGTATCAGAGCCATATCGACTGTAGGTCGCATCCCTAGTTAGTCTGGTCTTCTTAGCAAGAACTTCAAAATTATTTTCTAAATCAAACCAACGAATTGCTACGAAGTAGATTATCTCATCTCATCTTATTCTTAGGTTCTTACTCCTTTCCTTTGCTAAAATATTGTTTTAAAAAAAAATTAATTTGATCTTATCTCTTGAAACTTCTCAAAGCCTCGAGCCTTCTGCAAGAATCCAGATCAAGGAAGAAGATGATCAAGTCGTCAAAGAGTATATCCGAGAAGACTCCCATATAGGATAAGTTAATAAGTGCTCAGTAGTGTTGGAGCATGTCACCGTTTCTAGTTTAGCACGTATAGTTCGAGTGTATTAGTATTTTTTGTTGCTTGTTTGTTGGGTATGTTGTACACTTGCCCTAGCAGTGTGTTGCAACCACCTTTCTTTTGGGGTTTTATAGCTTGTTTGGTCTTGGAATGGCTACCTCCCTAGTCTTCTCATCTTTTGCTCTTTCCTCTCATCTATTGCTAACCTCGCCCCGGCCGCTGTTTTGGATGGAAGGTCAAGGAAGAGGTCGTGGAGCTGGTCGTAGAGGAGGTCGTGTTGGAGGTCGTGGTCGTGGTCGTGGCCAGGCAGAGCCACAAGAGCAACAGGATGTTCAAGATCAGCAAGTGCCGCCGCCGCCAGTCCAACCCCAAGCCACAAATATCCAGCAAATGATGGCGATGCACCTTCAGTTGTTGCAAGCCCTTGCTCAGAATATAGTAAACAATCCGCAGCCAAAGACCACCGCAAGAGACACGTGATGCCGCCCAGCCTAAGCTTGAGAGTTCATGAGAACTAGACCGCCTACCTTCACGGAGCAGTGAACCCTGGAGGCGTATGACTGGTTAAGAGATGTGGAGAAAAAGCTCCAGCTATTCAAGGTGATGACCGTGAGAAGGTTCTCTACGCGAGTCATCAATTAAAAGGAGTAGTCGCTACTTGGTGGGATAATTTCTGTCGCCCATCGTAATGCTCAAACTATAACGTGGGAGGAATTCTCTCAAGCCTTTCAGACGCTTCATGTGCTCGCCGGCATTATTGAAATGAATAAAAGAGAATTTCGCAAGTCGCATCGTGGAAACCAGAGTGTTTCGAGTATTTGAATAGGTTCACCCAGCTTGTCGAGGTATGCACCGTAAGATGTGGCAACCGAAAGTGCCAAGATCCGAGGTTCATGGAGGACTTGACCTCGACATCAAGGTGCAACTAGTTGCTTTGGATTTTCCAATTTTCAAAGATATGGTGAACAAGGCACTAGTGCAAGAAGATGCTCAACGCCAACAATGGAATCCCGCAAGAGAAGGATGGCATTTCGTGCTCAAGATGGAGCAAGTGGTTCCGCTAGCGCTTCCAACCTCAAGAAGCCAACAGAACACTGCTCAAGGAGCACCCCGACTCTAATTCGACCACGCCTAATCGCCAAGGACCCCGCAGAACAATGCCGGTGGTCAACAAAGAAAAAGGGAATTCAAATGCTGCAGGATCCAAAGAGTTTTCATTGTCACCGATGGGACATTATGCCAAGAATCGCCCTCGAAGCGTCAACAAGTGACCCCGGTGCCGTTCAACTTGGGATCCAATTCCGCCAGAGCTCCTACGCAAGGACAAGGTCGTGGAACACCCCAGATGCCAAGAGCTCCGCAATCCTTTGAAAGAGGACGTGTCAACCATGTGACCGCCGAAGAAGCTCAGAGGCATCGATGTGGTTTTGGGTAAGTTCCTTGTTAACTCAATACCGCCTCAAAGATTATTTGATTCTGGAGCATCGCATACTTTTATATCGAAGAGTTTTGTTGAACAATTTGGTTGGGAAACCTTTACCCTTAAGAGCCCTATGATAGTTCAATCACCGGGAAAAGAATTGAGAACTAGTTCAGTATGCCCAAGTGCAACCATAAAAATCAATGGGGTAGAATGCCTAGTGAATCTTATCATCTTGGATTCTAAAGGAATAGATGTCATCCTAGGGATGGATTGGTTAACCAAGTATAAAGGTCAAATAGATTGTGCCAGTAGAGCCATCACCCGTACCAATTCAGAAGGCATTCGAGTGGAGTATATGCCTGATGAGTCTTCAAGTAAGAAGTGCGCTTTGAACAGTTTGAAGGAATCAACTTTGGAAAGTATGCATGTGGTGCAAGAATATCCAGATGTATTTTCAAGATTTGCTGTATGCCACCGATCGAGATGTAGAGTTCGTCATAGAGCTAGTCCCTGGTACGGCTCCAATTTCCAAGAGACCCTACCGTATGCCAGCCAATGAACTCGCCGAGATGAAGAAACAGATTGAGGAATTGCAAGAAAAAGGATATGTTCGCCCAAGTTCGTCACCTTGGGGAGCGCCATTCTTTTGTAAAGAAGAAGGATAATAGTTTGCGCTTGTGCGTGGATTATAGAGCCCCGAATGAAGTCACAATCAAGAACAAGTATCCGCTGCTGTGATTGATGACTTGTTTGATCGATTGAAAGGAGCATGTATTTTCTCCAAGATCGATCTTCGATCCGATACCATCGATTGAAAATAAGGTCACAAGATATTCAAGACACTTTTGCTACCCGATATGGATTATATGAGTTCACAGTTATGTCATTTGGTCTGACCAATGCACCAGCCTATTTTATGAACTTGATGAATAAAGTATTTATGGAATACTTGGACAAGTTTGTGGTAGTATTCATAGATGATATTCTTATCTATTCTAAAGATGAAGCAGAGCATGAAGGTCATTTGAGGATGGTGTTAGAAAAGCTCAGAAATCATCAGTTGTATGCTAAGTTCAGTAAGTGTGAGTTTTGGTTAAAAGAAGTTGCTTTCTTAGGTCATATAATTTCTGCTGGAGGTGTCTCAGTAGACCCTGAAAAAGTGAAAGGTGTACTTGATTGGAGGCAACCCAAGTCAGTACCTGATATCAGAAGTTTTCTTGGTTTAGCGGGATACTACCGAAGATTCATAGAAGGATTTTCAAAGATTGCAAGACCGCTTACCCAGTTGCTGAAGAAGGAAAAGAAGTTTGAATGGTCTGAAGCTTGTGAGCAAAGTTTTCAGGAATTAAAGAAAAGACTGACCTCAGCCCCAGTGCTCATTTTACTGTATATTCTAAGAACTTTGAGATTTTTCTGTGATGCCTCAAGACAGGACTTGGATGTGTCTTGATGCAAGAAGGCAAAGTAGTTGCATATGCCTCACGGCAATTGCGACTACATGAGGAAAACTATCCAACCCATGACTTGAAATGGCTGCGATTGTGCATGCACTAAAGTTGTGGAGGCATTATCTCATCGGGAATCGCTAGAGATCTTCACAGATCATAAGAGTTTGAAGTATATCTTCACTCAAGCGGACCTCAACCTAAGACAAAGAAGATGGTTGAGTTAATTAAGGATTATGATGTGGGAATACATTATCATCCCGGCAAGGCTAATGTAGTTGCCGATGCCTTGCCTAAGAGCTATTGCAATAATTTAATGATTCAAGAAGGTCAACCCGCTCTTCACAAGGAGTTTCAACGCTTGAATTTGGAATTAGTGGAGGAAGGTTCTGTCGCTTTAGAGATTCAACCAACTTTGGGGATCGATCAAAAGCCGCAAAAGTCGATAAAGAAGTCTGCTAAGATCAAAGATAGAATAAAGGAAGGTAAAGCCCTGTGATTTTCCGAGGATGAAGAAGGAACGATTTGGCTTGGAAAAAGTATTTATGTGACGAATCAAAAGAGATCAAGCAATTGATATTAAAGGAGGCGCATGAGTCAAGATACTCAATTCATCCGTAATACTAAGATGTATCAAGATCTTCGTGGTATATATTGGTGGCCAAGGATGAGAAAGGAAATCGCAGAGTACATAGCTATGTGTGATGTGTGCCGTGAGTTAAAGCCGAACATCAAAGACCCGCAGGATTGCTACACTGTTAAAGGTGCTCGAATGGAAGTGGGAAGAAATTGGAATGGATTTCATTACAGACTTCCGAGAACCGTGTCGTTATGATTCAATATGGGTTGTAGTGGATCGATTGACAAAAGTTGCACATTTCATTCCTGTGAGAACAACTTACCAGGGAGATCAACTTGCAGAGTTGTATATGTCAAGAATCGTGTGTTTGCATGGTGTGCCAAAGAGAATTGTATCAGATCGAGGCACTCAATTCACCTCAAGGTTCTCGCAAAAGTTGCAAGAAGCATTGGGTACCAACTCAATTTCAAGATAGCTTATCATCCTCGATCGATGGACAAACCGAGCGAGTGAACCAAATCCTTGAAGATATGTTAAGGTCTTGTGCATTGTCCAATGCGCAAGTTGGGATCAAAGTTTACCTTATGCATTCTCATATAACAATAGTTATCAAGCAAGTTTGCAGATGTCGCCATTTGAAGCCTTGTATGGAAGAAAGTGCGTAACACCTCTTTGTTGGAATGAAACAGAGATCGCCAAGTCTTTGGTCCCGATATTTTGCAAAAGGTCAAGAACAAGTAAAATGATTCAAGAAAGATTGAAAACAATGTGATCTAGGCGTAAGAGCTACGCCGATAATCGCTCGGAGAGAGTTAACCTTTGCTCTCGGTGACTATGTGTACTTGAAAGTCTCACCGCCGAGGAATGCGTCGATTTCAAGTTCGTGGAAAGTTAGCACCAAGATTTATTGGACCGCTCCCTAATCCTAGCCGTATGGTCAAGTTGCTAATCGCTTGAGCCGCCACCGCAGCTTGTCAAATGTGCACAATGTGTTCCATGTGTCACAATCAAGAAGTGTCTCGTGGTACCGTAAGAGCAAATGCAGATTGAGAATGTTGAGCTACAGGATGATCTTACCTACCCAGAATATCCGATCAGAATTTTGGATGAGGCAGAGCGCAGAACAAGAAACAGAACAACCAAGTTTTGCAAAGTTCAGTGGAGCAACCATTCTGAAAAGGAAGCAACCTGGGAACGTGAAGAAAATCTTAGAGAAGAGTACCCCAACCTTTTTCCCTAGTCTGTCCAAATCTCGGGGTCGAGATTTCTTTTAAGGAGGGGAGGTCTGTAACATTCCAAAAATTTGGACTTTAGAATGTTTGAATTTCAAAATTCACCATTTGCAATTTCTTTGAATTAATTTCAGCTTAATTTGAATTTTCAATTTATAAAAAGAATTGATTTGATTAATCTATTCGTCAAACAAAAGATTTTCAGTTTTAGTTGGGTTCATTATGCCTCAAGGAATTTTTCTGTATTTTTGGAGATTTTTCTGAATTTATTTGATATTTATTTGAATTTATTTACTTTTATTTGAATTTCTGGAATTTTGGTTAATTCGGAAAATGTTTTAAATTTAAATCCTTCCGTGGGCGAATCCTTCCGCGGCCCACCTCCCTTCTTTCGCTCCGCTCGGCCGGCCCCGGCTGCTCAAGGCGCGCCGCCGCTCATGAGCCAGCTAGCGCGTTCGCCGCCGCTTGATGCGCGCCACGCGGACGGCCAGATCTCGCCGCGTCGCTCCGCGTTGCCGCCGCCGAAACCCAAACAGCTGCCGCGGCGTTCGCGCCAATCTCGGCGTCCGTGCGCGCGGTCTCCCGAGGCTATTTAAAGCCCCGAGGACCCCGCCCGAGGTTCGCCTCGCGCGCGCCTCCTTTGCCCTAGCTCTTGTCGATCGAGTCGCCATTGCCTTCTCCGCGAGCTCGCCGAAGTTCTCCGCCGTGCCCGTGGTCTTCAACGCCGTTTTCTTCCCGTCGGTGAGTTCGCCGTCGCTTGCACCTCCGAACTCCTCGCGTCCTCCGCTCTCTTTTTGCCCTAAAACCCGAGCCGATCCGTCGCAGCTCGCCGATGCCGTCTCCTTCTTCCTCCGCTCCGGTGGTCGTTGCGGTGTTGCTCGCGCTCGCCGCCGCCGCCGCCATGAGCCGTGGCCGTCCGATCGCCGCAGCGCCGAATCTTGCCACGTCGCACGCTCGCCGCTTGCCTCTCCACCGTCCGATCCGCCTCGGCCGTCGGATAAAGCGCCACGCGGATGAACCCGACGAGCGCGCTGGTCCGCCTCCCGCCGCGTCAACGCGCGGCGTGGCGACCACGTCGACCCTAGCCATGCGTGGCACCCCACGTCGGCCGGCTCGCCACGCCACCCGAACCCTCTCGATGGACTCAGTCCACCGTGAGCCGTGTCGCTGACGCGTGGGTCCCACGTGTCAGTGGCATTTCTTTTTCTTTTTCCAATTTTCCAGAAAATCGGAAATTCCAGCCAATCAGATCGCGCCACGTGTCAGCCTCTCTGATTTTTCTGATTTTCTGATCTGGGAATCTTCCAAGAGCCCGTTCTCCTTCGTTCGAGCTCCGATTCCAGTGATTCAAATTTCTAAATTCATATAAATTCAAGATATATCTTCCAGTACCATTATTTTCAATTTTTGAATTTTATTTGAATTTGTTTTATTTATTTGCTCTCGTTTCGCGTGTAGACGACGCAGTCGAAGATCATTCAATCAAGAATCGAGGTAGAACCAAGAAGAGGCAATAAGACAAGTCTTCCTTGAACATGTTGATCCCAAATTTTATGAAAATGTTATGTTGTTTTTAAATTATGCATGCTTACTTTTATGCAAAGTACTTTAAATATAGTCTTAAGGTTTAGCTAATTCCAGTTTGTTATACCTCATTGGTATTGATCATGTCTAACCTTTGACACCCTAGATGATATATACTAGTTATTTTATTTGGTGATATCCAGAGATTAGCATGGAACGGTAGAATTGCTTAGTCCAAATTAAGCGCTTTTGTATTGTGCCAATATGGGAATCATTTCAAATGTTGTTTAAACTTATTTGTGAGATTGCGGCAATTGGTGTTGCTGTGATTTAAATGAAATAAAGTGGAAATGGTTTAGACCGGGCGGATGGATGTTTGGCGGGTGCGTAAAGCACGAGACCTTGGTATGTGAATGTTCCGCCCTAGTCAATTAAGGACCAAGCGTGTGTTACCATGGACCGAGCACTACCGCACAACCACAAGTCTATATGGGTACGACTGGCTAAATAATTTGTGCGTCTCATTATTAGCTTCGATTGGTGAGAGCCGATGTTGGCAGTGCAAGAGGGGCTTCAGATCGGGCGGCTAGAACCCTAATAAATGTGAAACCTTAGCGGTCGAGGTTAATAGTGGGGTTGTGCATTGTAAAGGCCTTGTCATGATCTCTCTGCCGACACACCAAAGGAAGTGTGTTAATTGCATGGCAACAAGAGTTGATCATGTCTTGTGGGTAAAGTGTACACACTCTGCAGAGTTAAAACTACTTAAGTAGCCGTGCCCACGGTCAAGGGCAGGCGAGGTACGCTTGCACATTGTAGATTTTATGGTTTTGTTTCAAAGGAAAATGATGGTTTGGGAATCCGAGAGCAGATGGAACTCTTGGGTTATGGTTTGGCGGATGGAACCTGCTTTAATTGTTATATCAAATTCAATTACTATGCTATTACATTTTGTTCAAATGATGCTTTATGAAATTACTATTGGTATTTACGGTTAAACTTTGCTTTATGCTAGAAGAGCCATATTATGCCTTCAATTGCTTAGCCTTGCATATAGTTATCATGTATTATGTTTCCAAGACTTGCGGAGTACATTTTGTGCTCACCCTTGCAACATCCCCAACCTTCCACAGAAAAGTGTGCAGAAGCTGAAGCTGACTACGATTTCTACGCTTGTGGTTATGATGAAGGCGATCCGGAATGCTAGGACGCGAACCCCAGTCGATTGCCTGTTGGGCAAATGGATGGGCTTACTTACTTTGCTTTTGTTATTTCGTTTCCGCTGTTTCTTATTAAACTCTAGCTATGATGCTTCTTATTTGTAATAATTGGCCATAAGGCTAATACTCTTTCGCTTAATTAATATTATTTGATTCCTGAATGGATGTGCTGTCATCACTGTTTCCACTATGTGTGCTAGCTTTTCCTGGACTAGCACAGGTTATACACAGAGGGTTCGGATTTGGAGATCCGGTCCCGATAGTGACCCGGGCGTGTCCTGGGGCAGTGCTCCCGAGAGCTGAGAGGGGGTGAGGTTGTCGGTCGACAAGTACTCCTTCAAGTCGAACTCGACGTCCGCAGGGTCGTCGAAACCACCCTGGGGTCCTGCTGGGGCGCGACACGACGAGGGAGCCTCCTCAGCCCACTGTCCCCACTGCTGCTGTGTGGATGCGTAACGAGGAACCGCCGGGGTAGGGCGAGACGACGTAGGAGCCTCCTTGGCCCACTGTCCTCACTGTTGCTACGTGGGAGTGTAACGAGGCACCGACGGTGTAGGGCAAGGTGCTGGGCCACGGGGACGTGGTGTGCTGCGTCCACCGACGTCTTCGTGGCCCCGACAGGTGATTAGGCGAGCCAACCGCCTCGCCCTATCGACAATCCGCTCGTAAGATGCCTCGATCTCAGCGGTGCTCAGCTGTATGCCCGCCCAAACGCGCGCCAGCATGGACGTAGCCTCCACGTCCACCTCTCGTACGAGATGTGCCTGCATGTAACGCTGGGTTGATATTAAGTAATTTACATGAAAAAGACGTGCCCATGTAGCATCGATTGTGACACTTAACACGGAGCTGTCCCTCTGGGACATCTGTGAAGGGTATGTGTCTGTCATCAATGCCTACCGTGCGATATACGTTGTTGGTGTGTACCCCACCCTGAGGCGAGTCCGCGGCGCGAACCACTCCATGTACTCATCGTACATGTCATGGTCGTACGGTCAGGTCTCGGTGACCCTCTCGTCGAGTGCAGCATCCCACTACACCGCCCATGGCTGCATGCGGTGCGTGAACTGAGTGCCCGCTGCAGCACCCATTCGGGTCATCCTGCAATGCAAAAACAGGAAATACATACCACATTCATTTTGTAGAGATGCGAAGTACTCAGCTCAGGAGACTTACCTGTGAGCGTGTAACACCCTAAAATTTGCTCTAATTTAAAATTTGAAGTATTTTTGGTTTTTGAGAATTTCTGAGAAATTAATCTCTACTACTTCTAATTACCAGTTGGTGGTGGTGGTTCGTTCTCCCACCACTCCCCCCTCCCCGCGGAAGAAAAGGAAAGTAGTAGTGCATCATACCACGATTTGATAATTGATTTAGAAGATTACATAAAATTTGGATAGAAGAAAAGGAAATTTTACTTTGTTTGTCTTGAGCCGTGAATCTGTGATGGCGCCATCACAGCGCGCAAATCAAGGAAACGTACGTACGTGCCGTGGTCTTATAAGCATGCAACCGTAGCCATCCGCCCCACCCCGCCTCGCCTCGCGCGTGCAAGAAACAGAGCAAGCCGAGCGAGAACCATGGGCGACACCACGGTCGTCGACGTTGACGCCGCCGCGTGCCCGTCCTCATCCTAACTAACTAAACTAACGTCACCTAATCGTGGATGTGGCAGGTACAAAGATGACTCGTCGGCGCGCGGCTTGGTCGACACTGATTCGACGACCATTGCGCTGTCTGGCAGCGGGCCAGACAAGAAGGCGAAGCTCCAGGACGTGGTGCTGGGGTGCACCACCTCGTACGACGACCAAAGCTTTCAGGCCTCAAACGACGTGCTCAGCCTTGGCAACAACATCTCCTTCGCGTCCCACGCCGCCGCGCGCTTCGGCGGCCGCTTCTCCTACTACTTGGTTGATCACCTCGCCCCGCGCAACGCTACCAGCTACCTCACCTTCGGCCCAGGCCCAGACACGGCCTCCAGCTCCGCCGCCGCGTCGTCGTCACAGACGCCACTGCTTCTCGACGGCCGGACGAGCCCGTTCTACGCCTTAACGGTGGAGGCCATCTCCATCGCTAGCGAGGCCCTTGACATCCCCGACGAAGTGTAGAACGTCGAGAGGAAGGGCGGCGCGATACTGGACTCCGGCACTAGCCTGATGATCCTCACCACCCCGACGTACAAGGGTGTGGTCTCGGCGCTGAGCAAGCAACTTGCTGGTTTGCCGCGAGTGAGCATGGATCCGTTCGACTACTGCTACAACTGGACGGCTGGTGCACCAGCCAATCGATGCGCAGCTGCAGCTCCTTGTTCTCGGCAAGGTTCTCTTTCTGACCCTTCTACGGTTCCCCGATCTGTCTACCACCTGATTATGAAAAGAAGGTGATATATATAGTAAAACGTTATCATCAAACATGATTTTTTTTCATAATTCCTGTGTTTTTTATGATTTCGCTAGGAATAGCGGATAGGCTCGATAAGGGTCGACACTGAGCGAGCATAGTCAGGCATGGCGATGGAGTCGAGGAGGTGTGTAGACCAGGTGGAGTGTAGATCAAGTACAGTGGAGAAGACACGATGCGGGTCAGTCAGAGTTCAGTTGGTTACTTCAACTGAGTCGATGACTTGATATAAGCCAACTCAATGTGTTAGATAACAAGATTTTTTTTATTCACAACAACAAACGGCCATTTTCTTTTATTGCTTGACCTTTATATTTCGTTATCAATTTTGTTTTCCGTAGCAATGCACGGGCACTGAACTAGTAGAATTTAATTTTGATTTACTCATTTCTGACCTTTCTTGAATTCAATTAAATTCATGCAAAATTTTATGCAAAGTTTTATTGAAAATATTTTATTTGAGTTCCAACTGTCTCAAAGTATTTTCCAGAATTTTTCTGGAATTTTTCTGATATTTTTACTATTTTCTTTGGCCAAAACTATTTTCTCAAATTATTTTTATTCAAAAAGGATTTAAAATCCGCAGAACAATGCTTGGGCCGAAACCTTCGGTCCGCCAAAGATCTGCTCTCGCCACCGTGGTCGCCGGCCTCGCAGCCCGCCCGCCAAAACCCTAGCCGCTGCGCTGCTCGTTGATCAAGATCGCGCGGTCAAGAAACCACCACGCCACTTCGCGCCTCGCTTATTGATCGCTGCGCACGCGGACGCCGGGATTTCGCCACGCCGCTTCTTCATTGCGAGATCGCCGGGCAACGGCCGCCGCATGTCCGCCTGCTTGCCGAGGATTTCGCGCGACGCCGTGGCGCTTATTTAGCGCGCCGCCGCCACCCCGTGTTGCGCACACCTAGACGCGTCTGTAGCCCTAGCGCACGCCTCCCGAGACACCTCCGTTCGCCCGCAAAAGCTCACCGTAGTTGTTCCCTTTGCGCCGCCGCTGTTCTTCGCCGTTTCGTTCGCCGTCGGTCCATCTCCGCCGTCGCCAAGGCCACTGGAGTAACGCCCGCCCTGAGACACGTCGAACACGCCAGATCTTCACGCTGGAGAAGCCCCGTAGCGCCGCGTCGCACGTCGTCTTCTTCCTCTCCGGTGAGATCTACGCCGCCGTGACATCATCGCCAGCTGAGCTTCGTCCACCGTCCGATCGCCGCCGAACGCACCAGATTCGTCCACGTCGCCACCCAACAGTAATCTTCATCTTCACTCTTCAGCCGTTGGATTTAATCAACAGTTTAGATTGCTTCGCTTAAGTTCACGTCAGTTTTATTTCAGCCGTCAAATCTAGATCGTAGGGTGTTTACCTTGCCGTGTCACGTAAGTGTCGTAGCCGTCGGATGCGCGCCGGTCGCCTTGGATCGCGCCACGTGTCGCGCCGCACTAAGCCAGAGCCGATAGCCTTGGCTCATCTCGGTTGTTCGTTTTGAATCGTGCGGATGAGATTACGCCGAACCCTCGCCGAATCAGGATCGAGCACGTGCGCACGTTGACTGGGAACTGGACCAAATCCTGACCGACGATTTTGAACGAGCCGTCGCGATGTCGACGAGTGTCGTTGCGTAAAACCGAGGCGTCGCAATGGCGGTGCGGTGCTGGCCATTGGATCCGAGGGCACCGTTCGATGCGTGACGCGTGGCCGTGCGGGAATCGAGGCGTCACCGAGCCGCGCAGGCATAAGATCTGACTGTTGGTTTTAGCGAACGGTCTGGATTTTGCCACGTGTCGCGTCGGGATTGGTCTGCAAGATCATCGCCGACGCCACGGCTTGCGCGCCACCGTGCACGAGCACGGCCGCCATCCACGGTGGACCAAAGCGGCCGTGGACCCATCCATAGACTCGAGCGACGCGTGGATACCTCGGGCATGCCACGTGTCGTGCTAACGTCATCACAGACGTCATAAATATTTTTATATATAAAAATATTTTGGCCAAAATTCTTTTCTGTGCTGACGTCATCATGATGCAATGCTGACATCATAAATGTGATTTTTCAGTATAGAAATAATTCGAAAAAATCGGATTTTCTAATATCTGTATTTTCAGATTTTATTCAAACTTCAAATGACTATAACTTTTGCATTTTAACTCGGATTTGGGTGATTCAAATTTCTAAAAATTCATAAAATTGTGATCTCTTTAATGGTGAATTTTAATTGAATTTTTGAGGTCATGTAGTCTTCAGTATTAGCTATTTATTGCATATTTTGTTTGTACACGTAGACGCACATTTGCCGAAAGGTTTCGAGGAAGAGTTCGTCGCTCAAGATCAAACTTCGGAACACGACCAGCAACTCTTTGAAGGCAAGTGATGCTTTGATCATTTTGATCCCAGATTTTAAAATGTAATTTATGCTTCGAAATTATGCATGCTTATTTATTAAAAATGAATTTAAATTAATTTGGGATAATGTAGTTAATCGACCCATTTTGTTATGCCACCTTGAAATTATTAATTGTATGCCCTAAATCATTGTCACCCTAAGTTTGATTGTATTAATTGGATGTTAATATTGTGCCAACACGGGAGGCTAGACCGTGAGTAGATGCTTAGCCTTGCAACGAATCATGAGTGGTCTTTCGGGAAAATGCTACAGTACTGATTAAAGAAATATTGAATGTATTTTGAAAGTGGTGTGGTGATGCCACATGATGATATTGAGGTACAGAGACCTGTGTGGTTCCGTACAGATGTTGAGTTATTGCTGGCATGTGTTGCACAATAATCAACTGAGTGGGAAATGATTTAGACTGGGGCAAGTGGTAAGAGGCTATGTGCCAGGTGGGCCTGTGTGGCGGTGGGTTATGAGTGTTGTGAGTCTGTGTGCCACAATGGGCTGTGTCCCACTGTTGAGTGCTGGAAGTCTTGCCTTGGTCAGTTAAGGACTTCACCTTGCAAGCCTTTGATCTGAGTCACCCGTACAACAACATGTCTGGTATGGGACAGACCTAGTTGATTAGGGTTCTGATATCTATCCTCTGATACCTCGGGGTGGCAGTGCACGGGGGTGTATCTGTACGTGGGAGCGTACCTGTGCTACGGCTTGGTGCCCATCCAATGGTGATTGATCTGTCCTATACTTGGCCTGTGAGGGAAGTGATAGTGAGGGTAATACCGAGAGGTTCTTGGTTAAGGTAGAGGTTCTGAAAAGCTCATGCGGACAATCACCTGTGTGGTGAGCGGTTGTATCTTGTGGGTAAAGTGTACAACCTCTGCAGAGTGTTAAAACTATTCGAATAGCCGTGCTCGTGGTAATGGGCATTGCTCGGGGATTACAGTCAAAGGTTAGATCTTAAAAAACAAAATGTGGAAAGGGTGGCTGTGTGCCAGTGTTAAAATGAATCATAAGGTGGTGCCGAGAATTTTCAAGAAAACCATTTGAAGAAATTAGTACTATTTATAACTGTTCACTGCTTTAATCTAAATAAAATACTGGTTTAAAAATGCTGTTTGATGCAAAAGAACCAATTAAGCCAATCCTTTGGAATAAGCTTTGCATATAGTAATAGCACTGTATTTTGTGCATTACTTGTTGAGTGCCTTGTGTACTCACCCCTCCTTGCTTATTAACCCCAACATTAGTGGAGGAGTCGACACCAGCGTGGGAGGAGGAGTACGTTGAGGATCCAGGAAATTAGGGGACAAGCCCAGTCGGTTGCCTGTGGCAAGATGAAGGCTCCCACGACATTTATTTTTATTCCGCTGCTATTTCATTTACTCTGAATAATGTAAGCCCTGCGTGGCTGATTTTATGTAAGGAGACCATAAGGTCGTAAAACTCAGTTTATTTAAGTGTTTGCACTATTTATTGTTATAACAATGTGAATGTCTGTGATGTGCAATCCTGTAAGACTGTGTGCCTTGGCGTGATCTCGGATCGCATGTAATACACAGAGGGTCCGGATTTGCAGATTCGGGGCCCGACAGAGGTGGTATCAGAGCAGGCTGACAGTAGGTCTTGACCCTAAACTTAATCAACTTGAGCAAGAATATCAATGAAATCTCAACTTATCTTTTCTTCCTTGCTTCATACCTATGCTAAAATCTTATTATTATATTCTGTTTAATTTAAATGAGGTCTGTTTTGGCAGATGAGGATGATCCACACCTATGGAGAGCGACCGAGGATACGCCACTGAGTTATGGCGTATGATGCACCGCCGAGGATTTGATGACCGCTTTATCGGGGACCACGGTGGTACGGGCAGGACTTGATATCGCCTGGGATGTGAAGATTACAGTATATGCCTGGGAGAGGACAAGGGCGAGCCGTCCTATTTACATCACGATCACGAGGTCTTCTTTTGAGGTCGGGATTCAGAGACGGCAGCGTTCGCGACAAGCGGCAGATTGCCCGCACCTACCCGCAGAGTTGAGGGCACCGCCTTTCATCACCATCCGCGCGAGACAATCGCTTTGACAGATGGAGCTTTTGGAGGAAGACGCCACGATCACTCACTGGCGAGGTATGTCATCGCCAGAGGATGCCTTGGACGAGACACCAGAGCTACAGAGGACCCGCGACGAGGTCACAGAGGCGAGGATCCAATCTGCGGAGGGCTTAGCACACTCCATGCGTAAGATCCAGAGTTGGAGATGGCTCAGATGGACCCGAGCTCGAACCAGCCTCGAGCCGCACGATCCAGATCCAGAGGAACCGAGCAGAGGCACCATTGCAGAGCCATCAAGACAGAGCAGCAGCCGGGACCAGCAGAGTCGATGGGGTCATTTGCACCACCGCAGAGGTCATCGTGACGGGCCATTTCGATGCCGAGCACCCACCGTGTATGCTCGGGGAGCCGCACGGGTTGGCTCGATGAGTGATCGAGTCTAGTCGAGGGTAGTGTCGAGACTCGAGTGTTTGAGTCACGCCTTTGCTTCGAGTCACCATTAGGTGTGAGTCGTTGTGGAGTCCTACGTTGCTTACTTGTTTTTGGTTGTGAGTGTCTCGTATGTGTTGCATTGCCCTTAGGCACTTGTGAGCAACCATACTACCTTATATTATATCAATAAAGTTGCTAAATAATTTAAGTTACACCTGTTTCCCCTACATAAGTTCTTTTACTTGTCTATGCTTTCTTCTTTTCTTAACCTTGGAAGTTTGCAACAGATGGCGAGGACTCGCGGAACCATTGGAGCCAGCGGAAGTGGAGTGAATCAGGTTGACAACCAGAATGAGGAGCCAATCCCTCAACCGCCGCAAGTCGATATGCAGAATCTGGGAGACTTTCCGCCGCCCAAACTCAACTTATGAACACGATGGTACGCACCATGCAAAGAAATATCCAATCAGTCACGCGAATGTTCAACCTGGGGGTAACCATGGACCACACCCCTACTCAAGGTTATCAGAGTTTATGCGAACTCGTCCACCCACCTTCTTCGACAACGCTAATCCGATGGAAGCGGACGATAGGCTAAGGACAATTGAAAGGAAGCTGCACATTACCCAGTGTGTGGGACATGAGAGGGTGCTCTATGCCTCTCATCAACTCGAAGGAACTGCCGCAGAGTGGTGGGAAAACTTCGCGACTCATGAAGACCCACAGAGTATTACGTGGGAGGAGTTCACCTCGCTTTCGCCAATACCATGTACCGTAGGGTATCATGGATCTTAAGAAAGAGGAATTTTGAGCCTCAAGCGGGGTGGCCAATCAAAGGGCCGACACCGAATAAGTTTACCTAGCTGGCACGCTACGCACGTAAGACGTAGCTACAGATAGGCTGCATAATCCCGCTTTATGAAGGGATTAAACGCTGGATTGCGTGGGATCGATCACCCACACATTCCATGACTTTCAAGAGCTAGTTAACAAGTCTCTTATTTTGGAGGACAAGCGCCGAGAGTTGGATGACAATGAAAAGCAGAATGGCGCAACAAGGAGGTCTTTAGGGCTAGCAGAGGCAGAGGACGGCACTCAACAGCTCATCCTGCACCAGCCCAAAGGCAAGGATGTGGCACCACCGCGGCAAGCAAATCGCCCGATGGGTCGTAATGCCCGCACTCTAGCCGTAACTGTGAGTACGGTGATCGAGGAACTCGCAGCAAGCAGGAAGACGTTGTTATCATCGCAACAAATTGGGGCACTTCGCCAACAACCGCTCAAGAAAGGAGGTGCCACCCAAATTGCTTTAACTGGGAACATACCGCAAGGACTCCCGCGCCAATTATGAACCATGGGCATCAACATCAAGAACTCCATCTCAAGCAACCGCGACGAGGCCGAGCTAATCACATCATCGCGATGAGGTGCGTAATGCACGGACGTTGTATCGGGTAAGTTCCTAGTAAACTCGCATCGCCATCGTTTATTCGATTCGGGAGTGTTGACGCCAAAAATTGAAGTAGGGTTTCGACAGCAAAGACACCGCATTTAACACCGTTCAAGAGCGTGCAACGATTTGACTCAGAATCGACAAGGTAAAAATATAAAATTCACTCAAAAGCCGATCGAAGATCAATCGCTTAGACTTAATCAGCTTGAAGCCGATCAAGATCGAGGTAACAAGGTAAATCTAATTAGCCGATTAAGGCTAATCAGAGGATAAAGGTAGATCGATTCTGAAGAAGGCGATGCGCAACAAAATCAGAACAAATCAAACCTGGGGTGTAATTGACGAAGATCAACAATCGGCGATGCGCAACTTTATTGATCAAGATCGATTACAGAGACTAAATTACAAAAGCTACTCCTAATTGATAGGAAGGAAGAAAGTAAAAGCTGGTTGATTGTATTGTGTTGTTGTTTTCACAGCTTGCTCTGGTCCTTCTTTTATACCCTTCGGCCGATCGTGTCCGACTACAACACGTTTCAAATTTTGATCTGTATCGGCCTTATCTCGCACAATTATTTCCTTAAAGATCTTGCCGTTAACAAAATATCTCCAAACCTTTCCATCTTGTCCGTTAATTCCGTATCTTTGACTTTATTGCCGATTTTGATCAGACTTGCCAAATTTTGGTGCAAACATATGCCCCCCAATTTTGAGAGATGATATGTCATCTATCAAAAATCGCAATTTTATCGGCTTTTTCAATCGGCTAACTGTTGAACTTCGCTCAATAACTGCCACTTTATTCGCGCCGTAATTCTCTGACATGCAGGTAATGCGTTTTAACTACTCACGCCTTTTGAGATTCACTTCCCGCCGCTTCAAATTTTCACCACGCTATAAAATGCGGCCCCCACTTCAGTCATTTCTCATGCGCTCGAGCTCTCACGCATTTCGCAATCGGCTTCTTCCTTCTGCATCTTGTTCTCACTGGCACGCCAACTCTTTTAACTGAAATCGGCTTTCAACCTAAGATCGGCTGAATGGATTCCTCTCAGGTACTTATCCCAATTCCCAACAATGTTGATCAATTCTTTCTCGGTCCATTAGGAAACTTAGACGCAGCTACAGTCATTGACCAAGAAGTAACTCGTCTCCCTTTATCGGCTAGAGGATATAATATTGAGGGTTGGAGTAAGAGTTTTAGGGCTTGGCCCACTGCACTTAAATGTTGGAAAACTTGGTACAATCGAGTAGTAGCCCAGAAAAGAGAGTCTTGGGAGAGAATGGGCATCGCAGAATGCATTCCCTTGAGTTTAGCCGATCCAGAGGCCAACGAGCCCTTGGTGGCCACGGCTTGTTATTTCTGGTCGGATTCGTTTAATGCTTTTATGTTTCGCACTGGTATGATCGGCCCAACCTTGCTGGATGTTGCTCAGCTCTACTGCTTGAGACCGGACGGGGAACAAATATCGGCTTTTAGTGCCAAACCCAAACATAAGCTTATCCGATCAAAAGGTGAAGGCTGGTCCAAGTATATAGCCAATAATAACAGAGTAAATGGATTAGTATCGAATGAGGAGCACATTGCTTTCCTTAACCTGTGGCTTGACCAATTTCTGTTTTGTGGAGCTTCAATGGGACCAACTCAAGTGTATCAGACTATCGCTGAAGGATTAGTAGAGGGCCGTCGGCTTGCACTTGGAAAAACATTCCTCAGAGCAGTATACCAGATGATGCATGTCATTAGGAGTCAGCTTTACACGGGTTTTGCCGATTTCACCGTGGGTAACATAGGAGGTCCTTTATGGTTTATTCAGTCCGGCTATGTTGCTTCTTCAAATTGACTTTTGACTTAGAACTCACCAAGATACAATTTTCCCAAGAGAAGACAATCACGAGA
Organism: Otatea glauca; assembly: GCA_036346275.1. NCBI lineage: Eukaryota > Viridiplantae > Streptophyta > Magnoliopsida > Poales > Poaceae > Otatea > Otatea glauca. The sequence goes on along the minus strand of CM070734.1, from coordinate 155,157 downwards.
ACGCCATTCCCAAGATCAAGCAAGCCGATCTTTTGGCTTAACGTTTCATTATGTGTTTCGTGGCTAGACAAAATTACAAAGAAGCTAATTCAAAGAAATATATGTCCTTTTTCCATAATTTGAGCGACGCGATTTGAGGCAATGAGATTTTTTCACTATAGCCAAGTGGTCGATTTTCCATGGCCTTCATTCCTTAGACTTGAAGCCGATAGCTTTGAGATGTCTTCTGAGACCCTCGCTTGTATAGAATCTTTATTTCTCCTTGTATTCTTCATCTTTGGTCTCTACACAAGGAATCGGACATACCACCATCATATGAATTCTATCATCCATCCATTTATGCAAGACAACTGGGATTTGGTCAATTGATTCCGAGTCTTCAGCTTCTTGATCGGCTTGAGCCAAGGGCCAGAGTCCGTAATGCCGTGTCACCGAGATCGCTCTTGAAGTATCCGATGATCCGCAAATTCAATCTTTGCCACACTTCTTTTGAACACCGACGGCAGAGGCTACACTTCGTGGTGGTCGGTCATTGCAAAGAACTTTGTATCGGCCAAAGTCTCCGTCAAACATTATTAATGAATTTTTTCAATCTTCGAGCCGACGTTAGTATCCGACGATTCTAGCAAAGGAGACTACTTCGTCCGGATACACTAACACACGCTTAGGTGTCTCTAGCGAGGTATCGGCTTAGAGTCCAAATCTCCTATTTTGTCTTACATGAACCTGTACCTTGAATCTAACTTTTTTCCTTTTGCAGAACAAGGTAATTGGGAACAAGGCGGCTTCAGCCCATCGGCGATGGCTAACCAGAAACAAAGAAGAATCGGTCGCTATTACACGGCCACGCTCGGTCTTTGGGCATTTGAGCCCATCTCTCGGACTTAGAAAAACGTAAACAACCCAAGAAGTCTTTTATCGCCTTTCACTTATCATTTACTCAATATTTATTTGACAAAGATTACTAAGCCGATAAATTTTCAGGAAAAAAGCGAAAGTATACCAAGGCTGCAACCAAGAAGGTCCCCAAGCTTAATGAACAGAGCGGCGAGAGTTCGCCACATGCGTCGGCTACTGGAGAGGTAGGTCATCATGATTTAGTAAATTATGTATTTTGATACGCTGGCTTACTCAGATTTTACTTCCTTTAGCCAACGCAATCTGTTCAAGTTGCGAAGATCTTGGCCGATCTTCCGAAGACTTCGCACTCACCCTTCAACCACGGCCTACTCCAGCAGCTCTGTCTGTCGACCTACCGGAGCTTTCTGACCCGACCAACTGTTTGGGTTTCTCCTTGGCCGATCTCGACGACCCGGAGATCATGGCCACTGATGATTATGATGCGAGATCCGAGAATCTCGAAGTATCGAAGGAAGCGTCGGTTGTTGTCACCTCCGCCTGTGCATGAAGGAAAATTAAACAAGCTTTTCGATCTGGTCATGAGGCCGCAATCGGAAATATTGGCGAATAACCAGCCGATCCGAGATGCCATGGCGGACGTTGAAGCCGACTTACCTCCGTAGCAATGGCAAGACTTCAACGTGCCACTTGGACGAGAGAAGACTCAAAGTCGAGGAAGCACAAGCCAGAATTGATCACCGCGAAGCCCAAGAAGCCGATCAAAAGCTTCTGGACGAACTGGTCGTAGATGCGAAGGCAAAGAAATGCAAATTTGATGCCAACGCACAGCAGCTGAAGTCGACCAAGGAGTCCCTCTCCAAACTTGAAAACACGAAGAAATTTCTTTTGGAAGAGTTGGCCAAGACAGAAAAACAAATCCAAGAAGGCCAAGACTCCATGGAAAAATCAGACGGAGATAAAGGATCAAAAGCTTGGTATCGCCGTGGCTGTGGCAAGTGTGAAAAAACAATCGGCCAAGGTAGTGCCAGTGCCAGGAAGTGCAAAGGAGGACGATCATATCATTGATGAAGTTCAATGTGTGATTGCAAAGGTCTTTGGTGCAATCGTCGGCTCTAGCGCAACCCTCCCTGCTCTGCATCCAAAATTGACTTGAGATATGAAAGTTTGTCTACCGCTTTTAAGAAAACACTTGTTCAATGCTCTTGTAACTTTTGCATCCCGAATACTTTGTAACTTTCGTTATGTTTATAATCGGCTGTTTAACCGATTTTCATCTTGCTTACTAGTTGTATTTTCTCGAGTTTGTAATCCTTTTAGCCGATTAACAAAGATCGTGTTAATCTTGGCTCTGAACGTGATCCTTAGTCGGCTAGGCTCCAATCCAAACGCTAGGATAGTACTTCTTCAAATATTTTCCGTTAATAGCTTTAGGCAATACACATCCTTCCAACGCTTCTAGTACGCATTTAATTTCCGCCGACTAGCCGATTAACTTTGTATGGTCCTTCCCACGAGGCGACCATTTTCCGAATCGGTTATCTTTCAACCAAGCGCAAAATTGTTTTCCATACTAAATCGGCTTGATCGAAAGATTTAGGCACGACCTTTCTATTATACGCTTTTGCCACCCTTATTTTATTCTTTTTAAGCCGGTCAAGCGTAGACAATCGTAATTCTGCCAATTCATCCAAATTGTCGATCATCAAATTGTTATAATCTTGAGCCAACATACCGCTCATCTCGCTATTCGTATGGATTCAATGTTGATCTCACGGTAGAACGACTTCTTGACCATACACCACCGGTAAGGTGAAAGTTTCGTCGCTCCGTGATAAGCTAGCCGATATGCCCAAAGTGATTCTGATAGAGTTGAGTGCCAATTCCTCGCCTTCTCATCGATCTTTCTTTTGATCAATTTAATCTACGTTTTGTTGGATGACTCGGCTTGTCCGTTAGCCTGAGCGTAGTATGGGGATGAATTCAATAGTTTAATCCCCAGACTTGTCGCGTAAGCCTGAAACTCATTGGACATAAAAACCGTGCCTTGATCGGTTGTAATTGTTTGCGGTATTCCAAACCGATGAACAATATGTTCATTAACAAAACCGATGGCTTCAACGCTGGTTACTTTCTTAAGTGGTATAGCTTCAACCCACTTTGAGAAATAATCAGTTGCGGCCAAAATAAACTTGTGGCCTTTACTCGATGCAGGGAATATTTGGCCGATTATATCTATTCCACAACCTCTAAACGGCCATGGCTTGATAATTGGGTGCAAAGCCGATGCTGGTGCCAATTGTACATTGCCAAATTTCTGGCAAGTTTGACAACCTTTGTAGTATTTAAAACAATCTTCTAGCATCGTCGGCCAAAAGTAACATGTCCGTCTAAGCGTCCATTTCATTTTATGGGCCGATTGATGAGAACCGCAAATGCCTTCATGTACTTCACCCATTGCCACTCGCGCTTCGGTCCCAAGACATCTTAATAGCAATCCTTCCATCGTCCAATAGTACAAAGTATCGTCCATAACAATGTACTTCAAAGCTCGTTGCCTAATTTTGCGTTCTGTCGGCTCAGATGGATCGATCAAGTATTTATTTATTTGCGTCCTCCAATCCGTGACATCTACACACATGACGGCTTTATCTATTAACTCAGTCACTTGATATCGGTCGAGGTCTTTGTACCCGGATGCCTGTTGAGCCAAAGCATTAGCTCTATCGTTCAACTCTCTAGGGACGTGACCGATAGAAAACGACGTAAATGAGCCGACGATCTCTATGCATTGCTCCAGGTATTTTAGCAGTATCTCGTCTCGACATTGGTATTCTCCCTTGATTTGCTGTATAATTAGCATAGAATCCCCGTATGCCTCAACTGTACTTGCTCCGATATTTTCCAATAACTGCAAACCTTTGAGTAATGCTTCGTACTCTGCCTGATTATTTGAGCATCGGCTATTTAGCCGAAATGCAAACTCAAAGTTATGCCCTTTAGGTGATATAAGCACTATACCAATTCCATCACCTTCTCTCGCATACGCATCCGTCAAAAACAATTGCCAAGGGCTACTGGATACCAAATCAGAGTAGTATCATGTCCTCGTTATAAAATCGGTTAATACCGCCTTTGACCTTTGGTCGATTCATAGGATAGGTCGAACTCAATCAAGGCATAAGCCCATTTGCCAAGTCGACCAGAGGATTGAGCCGACAACATATATTTTATAACATCGGCTTTACAGATTACTTTACAAGCCGATGCTAAAATGTAATGTCTTAGCTTTGTACATGAGAAGTATAAAGACAAGCATAATTTTTCAATGAAAGGGTACTGACCAAAGATCAAGAAGGCATCGCTTAAATAAAAGATAAATCTTTCCTTTCCATCAACTTCTTGTGCTAAAACAGACCCAATAGTCTCCTTTTCACCGATATATATAACTTGAATGGAACCCCTTTTGTGCGCGCTAAACCGAGGATTGGCTAAATATTTCTTAACATCGTCAAAAGCCTTTTGCTGATCGGCTCCCCAAACAAACTCTTGATTATCCTTTAATTTCAACAGTGGGGTAAATGCGCGGATCCGTCCGGATAGATTCGAGATGAACCTTCGGAGATAATTAATCTTGCCGATCAACTTCTGCAACTCATTTTTGCACGTCGGGGGCATTGTATCGACTATGGCTTTGACCGTTGTTTGATTGACTTCAATCCCCCTCTCATGCACCATAAAACCCAAAAATTGTCAAGCCGACACGCCGAACGCACATTTGAAAGGATTCATCTTCAAGCCATGCTATCTTATGTTCTGGAAAACTCTTTCTAGATCGGCCAAATGCTGCAAATCCTCTGCAGATTTTACTACGACATCATCAATGTATATTTCAACAATGTGGCCTATTAAATCATGGAAAATTAAATTCATGGCTCGCTGATATGTTTCTCCAGCGTTCTTTAATCCGAAGGTCATAACCGTCCACTCAAATAACCCTATTGCACTAGGACATCTGAAAGCTGTTTTTGGTATATCGGCTTTTGCCATGAATATCTGATTGTATCCGGCATTCCTGTCCAGAAAACTCATGATCTTATTCCCTGATGCAGCATCGATAAGCATATCGGCTATAGGCATCGGGTATTCATCTTTTGGTGTCGCTTTGTTCAAATCTCTAAAGTCAACACATACTCGCAGTTTTCCGTTTTTCTTCATCACTGGAACAATGTTGGAAACTCACTCCGCATACCGACAAGGTCTTATAAATTTAGCTTCCAACAATTGCTCTATCTCCTCTTTTATGATTTTGTACAGAGCCGGATTAAAACGCCTAGGGTACTGTTTAAACGGCCTATAACCTTGTCTAATGGGTAGCCGATGTTCTACCAATTGTCGGCTTAAACCAGGCATTTCGTAATATTCCCAAGCAAAGCAATCTTTATATTTTCTAAGAATTTCGATCAATTTTTCTTTATATCTTACATCTAAATTTGCACTAACAAAAGTTGGTCTTTTTCTATCACCACTACCTATATCAACTTCTTCAAGCAGATCGGTAGACGTAAAGCCATGACCCAAGTTTTCATTTTCTTGAAAGTCTTCTATAGCTTCATAGCTATCCGTTACCTGCCGATAGCTTTGCATTTTATCTTGTAATGCCTTCACTGCTTTTCTTGTCCCTATCGGCGTAGCACTTCGTTTGCTCGATCGAATGTGCCTGGCTTGACACTGATCGGCATAAGTCCTGTCTTGCTCACGCAGATGAAATCGCAATCTTCTAATGTTTTTCCTGATATACACCCTGCTTCTTCATGTTGCCAGTTCACATCGGAACTGACCATGGCAATGTGAGCCGATGTGTCGGCCGTGACAATTTCAACTTCTTCTCCGTTCCTTTGAACAAGCGCTCGATGCATGGTTGATGGGATACAGCAGTTGGCATGAATCCAATCTCTTCCAAGCAAAACGCTGTAATTTCCTTTTGCGTCGATAACAAAAAATGCGATCGGCAAAGTCTTACCACGACGCCGCTTCAGAATCATGACGCTTTGGCTTCGTGGATCGCCGTGAAGTCGCTCAAAACCATGTTAGTTTTAATCAAGTCTTCATCGACTTACCCAATTTCTTGCAAGTCGTAAGGCATCAAATTTCTTGTGGTTCGCCATCTACCAAAGATCCTTGATATCGGCTTTCCATTTATATATCCTTTAAGATATAACGGTTTTAAATGCCGATGATCATCTCTGGGTTTCTCGAAGATTGCGTTTTGGACTCCCGAACAAGATTGGGCAAAAGTTTCTTTAGCCGATTCAGTTTTGATTTTGAATTTGGCGCAGTGAACACCATGTTGATATCCATTGGTGGTGTATCGTCCCTAATCATAGGAGAATCTAGATCATCTGCCGATTCAAAATCTTCTTCAGCTTGTTCTTTTTTCCTCCATTCTTTCTTGACAATTTTGACCGGACGAAGCTCATTGAAAGTTTCGTCCCTCTATTTTTCTGCGTCGGCTTCCCGAATCTCTTGTCCTTAGCCTCTGAAGTCGCCGGCGTTGCAATCGGCTAAGGCCAGACGGACACCATCTAGGCTTAGGCTCTACTGGTTTTCTTATCTTGCCGACGAGATTATCTTGGTCAATGTTTGACCTCCGTACTTTGACCTTGTTTGGTTCTTGCTTTGGTTCGGATATCCTTTCGTGAACAAAGCTTTCAAACCTTTGTTGTAACCCGAATCGCCCGCATAATTATCTTTAGCCGATTGCCTTGGCCAATCGTCGCGGGGTAATGTTCCATCGGCACGTACGGGATGGCAAGCTACTCCCTTTCCCAACAAAACCGCCAAAAGGACATCTTCTATGGGCCCTTTCTACGTTTTCGATGTGATATAAATTATCCGACCGACGAGCGTGATATCGCGGTCGGCTATTCATCCTTTCGATTTATCCATCGCCAGAGAAAGTTGGTCCCGCCTTTGGCCGCTTGCTTTGATGGCGATTTTTCAGCTTTGTACCATTTACCCACTCGAGGATTGCCCTTGGGTTTAATGGTCCTTGAATTTTTTCCCTCGTGATCGGCTTCTATTTGTAGTGAGTCGATCGTAATTTTCAGTGTTTGACCAGCGTTTGAATTCAGCTGCATATCGACCTGCTGATCCTTCTTTGGCTCATCATGCATTGGCTCCTTTCCTTTAGCCGAACATTGAACCATGTTGATTGGAAACGGGTCAGCATCGACTTGCATAGTCGGCTCGTCAGCAAATTTTAGCCGACCGTCCTCAATAGCTGACTGGATTTGTTGACGAAAAACATTGCAGTCATTAGTATTGTGAGAAAAAGAATGGTGCCACTTGCAATACCTGCGTTTCTTGATCTCGTCAGCCGATGGTATAATATGTCCCTCGGGTAACCGAATTATCTTTTCTTGCAATAAAAGATCAAAAATACGATCACATTTGGAAACATCAAAGGCATATTTAACTTCCGACTTATTTCTAGTCGGCTTTAGCCAAGAACAGACTAAGGTTTTTTTAGATCCCTTTACCCATTCAGCTATATTTATTTCTGCTTCATCGTCTTCTGAAAAATCACTAGGAAAATATTCGACCATATTGACTTTGGCCTTGTCTTTCTCCTTATTATTATTGTTCTTGAATCTATCTTTAAACGCTTTACTATCAGGGAATCGGCTTTCTTGAGCCGATACACGATGAAGCAAGTGGCTCGATCGTCAACTCTTGCCCTCCAAACTTCTCTCTAAGCGGAGGAATCAACCCTTGAAACGCCAAATCGCAAGTTGATTATCGTGCAAAGTGACGCTAAAACATCGATTCCTAGTTTCCTAAACCTTTAATATAATCGCCATCGATTCCCAAATTTCGAGGACAGAGCTTAGATCGAAATCTCGAGCTCCAAACCGCCTCAAAAGAAATATTCGTGAAATCGCTTTCCAAATCGCTCCATAAGTGGACCGAATTCGAGGTAAACAAGTAAACCGTAAAAGTCGCTCCGATAATGACAACGGAATAGTCTTATTTTCATCCATCGGATCGAGCCGCTTCGCCGCATTGAGCGATAAAGCGTCCGATGTGTTCCAACGCTGTAGTTGAATCATCGCCGAGAATTTCGCAAAGTCCGTACTCTAAAATTATGAGGGTATGGCATACGATCTATGTAATTAGGATACGACTTTCTATGACCGATAACCTTTCCTTGGGTCAGATGTCGAATCGTCCCGTGAAAATGGAAATCGATTCGCCTAATTTACATTATCGCCATTGGTACAAAGAGGCCCTTGATAATGTTGGTCATAGTTGGTACCGCCCCGAGTGCAAGCTCGGGTTGCCAATTATGTCGCATCGCTCGCAGACGCACCATATTGATCATGCCGATTATGCCCGCTTGAGGTTCCCTGACCGACAAACGGTTCTCAATATGTTACTACCCTATGTGGACCTGGGTTTCTAAGCATGGTAGGATCTTGAGAGAATCTTTCGAGCCAATCTACCGCGGAACCGATTGGGGAAAGGCATAGAACGGAGCCGATGGCGGCAGGTTTATTGACGCGTCTAACTTCGCGGCATCGGTGTAGGAATGGTAATGGCTTACCCCACTTGACCGAGTATCTCTAGGCAATATTACGGTCGGTTGAGTAGGCATCATTGTAGGGGGTGAGGTTATGGCCGATGGTTTAGGATCGATTGTTGAGCTCTGCATGTTTTGCGCTACTGAAAAACAGGATAATTAGGCAGAGCTTGTAATGGGTCAAGCAGGCTTCCTGACGAGGCTAACTCCTGGGCTATAGACTTGACGCTATTTGCTATCATCGGCTTGAGCGTTGTCATGAGAGCCGATGATTGATTTATTAAGGCGTGGTGCACAGACTGATTAATCATAGCCGATAATTCGGCTTGAGCAGGCCGATATCGGCTTATCGGTTCAAGAACACCCGCATCTCCTGTATGCTGACCGCGGTAGGGCGGATTTTTGAGTGACGCCACGCCGGTTTTACGATAACGACTTAGCATCATCTCCTCCAACGCAGATCTTCGAGCTTCTATTTCTTGACGTTGTTCGCGGTCAAATCGCCCATTGTTGGGACGATTATGGCCTCTGCGTTGATCGGATGGTGGAATTGACTTTCCGATGAAGACATCGGTCCCACCGGCGTGCTAAGAGTGTGTTGACGTCAAAAACTTGAAGTAGGGTTTCGACAAGAGCACACCGCATTTAACACCGTTCAAGAGCGTGCTAGTCGATTTGACCTGTAACCGACAAGGTAAAAAATATAAAATTCACTCAAAAGCCGATCGTAAAGATCAATCGGCTTAGACTTAATCAGCTTGAAGCCGATCAAGATCGAGGTAACAAGGTAAATCTAATTAGCCGATTAAGGCTAATCAGAGGATAAAGGTAGATCGATTCTGAAGAAGGCGATGCGCAACAAAATCAGAACAAATCAAACCTGGGGTGTAATTGACGAAGATCAACAATCGGCGATGCGCAACTTTATTGATCAAGATCGATTACAGAGACTAAATTACAAAAGCTACTCCTAATTGATAGGAAGGAAGAAAGTAAAAGCTGGTTGATTGTATTGTGTTGTTGTTTTCGCAGCCTGCTCTGGTCCTTCTTTTATACCCTTCGGCCGATCGTGTCCGACTACAACACGTTTCAAATTTTGATCTGTATCGGCGTTATCTCGCACAGTTATTTCCTTAAAGATCTTGCCGTTAACAAAATATCTCCAAACCTTTCCATCCTGTCCGTTAATTCCGTATCTTTGACTTTATTGCCGATTTTGACCAGACTTTCCAAATTTTGGTGCAAACAGGGAGCTTCACATTCGTTTATTTCCCGAGATTTTGCTGTTCAAAATGATATGGATATAGTAAATCTTAAATGTGTGCTTATAGTCCAATCCCCTGGATCAGAACTCCGATCTAAAGTAGGATATTCTGGGGTAAGACTAATAATTAATGGAGTTGAGTTCCTAGCGAACTTAATCGTCCTTAATACCCAAACCCTGGATGTTATCCTGGGAATGGATTGGTTAACCAAACACAAGGCCGTGCTGGACTGCGGAAAAAGAGTTATATCAATTGAGAGCCCAGAAGGGAGAAGGGTTGAGTTTGAAGCAAAAGTAGTACGAGATGGACAATTAATGGTCAACATCATGAAGACTGTCAGCTTGGAGGAAGTTTGCATAGTTAATGAATATCCGGATGTTTTCCCGAAAGATTTACCTGGAATGCCGCCAGATAGAGATATCGAGTTCGTGATAGAGCTTGTTCCAGGGACAGCTCCAATAGCTAAGAGACCTTACAGGATGTCCACAGAGGAATTGGTGGAAATGAAGAAGCAAATTGAAGAGCTGCTGGAAAAAGGATTCATAAGACCTAGTTCATCGCCATGGGGAGCACATGTCTTGTTCGTCAAGAAGAAGGACGGGAGTTTTAGGATGTGTATAGACTATCGTGCACTTAATGATGTGACGATAAAGAATAAGTATCCGCTACCCAGGATCGACGATCTTTTGATCGCTTGAGAGGAGCAGAGTATTCTCAAAATTGATCTCCGATCGATACCATCAATTGAAGATCCGATCGAGATATTCAAGACTACATTTTCACAAGATATGGACATTACGAGTTTACAAAGTGATGTCTTTTGGTTTGACAAATGCACCAAAGATATTTCATGAACTTAATGAATAAGGTTTTCATGGAATACTTGGATAAGTTCGTCGTTGTGTTTATTGATGATATTCTTGTCTATTCCAAGACAAGAGAAGAGCACGCCTAACATTTAAGGTTAGTTCTTGAAAAGTTGAGAGAACAAAGCTTGTTTGCAAAATTTAGTAAATGTGACTTCGGAAGAATAAGGTTGAATTTCTTGGACACATAATGACAGAGAAGGAGTTGCGGTAGATCCAAAGAAAGTGGAGACGGTTTTGCATTGGGAGCGACCAAAGACGGTAACCCAAACCGTAGTTTCCTTGGAATGGCGGGATATTACCGCTGTTTCATCGAAGGATTCTCCACGATTGTAGACCTCTTACGCAATTGTTGAAAAAGGAAAAGAAATTCTTATGGACACCTGAGTGTGAGAAGAGTTTCAGGAGTTGAAGAAAAGATTAACATCGGCACCTGTATTAGTTTTACCTGACGTTCATCAAGGCTTCGACATCTATTGTGATGCATCGCGTCAGGGATTGGGATGCGTGTTGATGCAAAACAGGAAGGTAATTGCCTATGCATCGAGGCAATTGAGGCCACATAAGGAGAACTATTCGACTCATGATTTGGAATTGGCTGCTGTAGTGCATGCCCTAAAAATATGGCGTCACCATCTCATCGGAAATAGATGTGAAGTGTATACCGATCATAAAAGTCTTAAGTATATCTTCACGCAAGCTGACCTAAATATGAGGCAAAGAAGATAGCTTGAGTTAATCAAGGATTATAATGTTGGAATTCACTACCATCCTGGTAAAGCCAACGTAGTGGCAGACGCCTTGAGCAGAAGAACCACAGTGTAAGCATGCTGTTGGAAACAAGTCAGGCAGAATTGTGTAAGGATTTCCAGAAATTAGAACTAAAAATAGTACCAGAAGGATTTTTAGCAACCTTGGAAGTAAAACCTACCCTGGAAGATCAGATCAGGGAAGGGCAGAAAGATGACGACAAAATCAAGAGAATTAAGGACAAGATGGATGCAGGCAAGGCAAAGGATTTCAAACTGGATGAGAAGGATACTATATGGTTTAAAGGGCGCATTTGTGTGCCGAATAAAAAGGAATTGAAGCAGATAATTTTGGAGGAGGCCCATGACTCCAAGTACTCAATTCATCCAGGAAGTGCGAAAATGTATCAAGATTTAAAGGAAAGATTTTGATGGCCAAGCATGAAACGGGAAGTCGCCGAATATGTTGCATTATGTGACATATGCCAAAGAGTTAAAGCTATGCACTAGAGACCAGCAGGGCTATTACAACCCCTAAGATACCTGAATGGAAATGGGAAGAGATTGGTGTGGATTTCATAACCGGGTTGCCCAGGACTCAAGGGGGATATGATTCCATATGGGTCATAGTAGATCGTTTAACTAAAGTGGCACATTTCATACCGGTATAGACCACTTATTCCGGAGACCGGTTAGCGGAACTTTATATGGCACGAATTGTCTGTTTGCACGGAGTACCGAAAAAGATAGTGTCGGACAGAGGTACCCAATTTACCTCCAGATTTTGGGGTAAGCTACATGAGGCAATGGGGACTCGTTTGAACTTCAGTACAGCCTACCATCCGCAGACAGATGGTCAAACTGAGAGGGTTAACCAAATATTGGAAGATATGCTGAGAGCTTGTGCCTTAGCATATTCCACTTCCTGAGATAAGTGTTTGCCCTATGCTGAGTTCAGTTACAATAACAGTTACCAAGTGAGTTTACAGATGTCTCCATTTGAAGCTCTGTATGGCCGATCCTGTCGAACACCATTGAAGTGGAATGAGACAGGTGGACGGCATGTTTTTGGACCGGACATTCTTCAAAAAGCGGAAGAGCAGATCGCCATGATCAGAGAAAGACTGAAGATTGCCCAATCAAGGCAGAAAAGCTATGCCGACAATCGTCACAGGGAATTGAGCTTTGAACCTGAAGATTATGTATATCTCAGAGTTATGCCACTCAAAGGAGTCAGAAGGTTTCACGCAAAAGGAAAGCTCGCACCCAGATATGTCGGGCCGTTCAAAATCCTGAGCCATAGAGGAGAAGTTGCATATCAATTGGAGTTGCCACAGTCCTTGGCAAGAGTGCATGACGTATTCCATGTGTCTCAATTGAAGAAGTGTCTCCGAGTACCGGAGGAGCAAACACCTTTGGAGGCAATTGAGCTGCAAGAAGATCTGACTTACAAAGAGCATCCGGTGAAGATTCTGGACATAATGGACAGAGAGACAAGGAACAAGTCAACACGGTTCTGCAGAGTTCAGTGGAGCAACCATTCGGAAAGTGAAGCAACGTAGGAACGTGAAGAAGACCTAAAGAAGGAGTTTCCTGACCTGTTTCTTTAGCCAGCCCTGAATCTCGGGGACGAGATTCTGTTAAGGGGGAGAGGTTTGTAACACCCTAAAATTTGCACTAATTTAAAATTTGGAGTATTTTTTGTTTTTGAGAATTTCTGAGAAATTAATAGAATTTAATTTTGATTTACTCATTTCTAATCTTTCTTGAATTCAATTAAATTCATGCAAAATTTTATGCAAAGTTTTATTAAAAATATTTTATTTGAGTTCAAATTGTCTCAAAGTATTTTCCAGAATTTTTCTGATATTTTTACTATTTTCTTTGGCCAAAACTATTTTCTCGAATTATTTTTATTCAAAAAGGATTTAAAATCCGCAGAACAGTGCTTGGGCCGAAACCTTCGGTCCGTCTCTAGCATCGTGTTCGACCCGACCGTGTCGTCGGCCCGCAGCCCGCCCGCCAAAACCCTAGCCATGTTGCTGCGCCCGTTGGATCAGCATCGTGCGGTCAAGAAACCACCACGTCACTTCGCCGCCTCGCCCGTTGGATCGTTGCACGCGGACGCTCAGGATTTTGCCACGTCTCTTCTTCCTCGCGAGATCGTCGGAGCAAAGGTCGCTGCATGTCCGCCCGCTTACCGAGGATTGCGCGCGACGCCGAGGCGCTATTTAGCGCGCCGCCACCCCGTGTTGTGCACACCTAGACGCTGTCAGAGCCCTAGCGCACACCTCCCGAGACGCCCGCTCGCCCGCAAAGCTCGCCGTAGTTGTCCCTTTGCGCCGCCGCCGTTCTTCGCCGCTTCTTCGCCGTCGGTCCATCTCTCGCCGCCGCCAAGGCCACCGAGTAACGCCGCCCGAGACGCGCCGAACACGCTAGATCTTCACACCGAGAAGCCTCAGTAGTGCCGCTGCACGCCGCCTTCTTCCTCTCCGGTGAGATCTACGCCGCGACATCATCCGCTAGCCGAGCCGCCCACCGTCCGATCGCCGCCGAATGCACTAGATTCGCCCACGCCGCCACCCAACGATAATCTTCATCTTCACTCTTCACCGCTGGATTTATTCAACGGTTTAGATTGCTTCGCTTAGATTCACGCCGCTTTATTTCACCGCCGATCTAGATCGTAGGGTGTTTACCTTGCCGCGCCACGTAAGTGTCGTAGCCATCGGATGCGCGCGATCGCTTGGATCGCGCCGCGTGTCGCGCCGCAATAAGCCGAGCCGATAGCCTTGGCTCATCTCGGCCGCTCGCTTTGAATCGCGGCGGTGAGATTACGCCAACCTCGCCGAATCGTGATCGGGCACGCGCGACGCTGATCGGGAACCGGACCAAATCCGGACCGCCGATTTTGAACGAGCCGTCGCGATGTCGACGCGTGTTGTTGCGTAAAACCGAGGCGTCGCAGTGGTGGCGCGGTGCTGGCCGTTGGATCCAAGGGCACCGTTCGATGCGTGACGCATGGCCGTGCGGGAATCGAGGCGTCACCGAGCAGCACAGGCATAAGATCTGACCGTTGGTTTTAGCGAACGGTCTGGATTTTGCCGCGTGTCACGTCAGGATTGGCTGCGTATCATCGTTGACGCCACGGCTTGCATCAGCTGGTGCACGGGCACAGTGCCGCCAGTCCACGGTGGACCACAGCCGGTCGTGGACCCAGTCCATAGACCTGAGCGACGTGATAGCCTCTGGGCATGCCACGTGTCGTGCTGACGTCATCACAGACGTCATAAATATTTTTATATATAAAAATATTTTGGCCAAAATTCTTTTCTGTGTTGACGTCATCATGATGCAATGCTGACATCATAAATGTGATTTTTCAGTATAGAAATAATTCGAAAAAAATCGGATTTTCTAATTTCTGTATTTTCAGATTTTATTCAAACTTCAAATGACTATAACTTCTGCATTTTAACTCGGATTTGGGTGATTCAAATTTCTAAAAATTCATAAAATTGTGATCTCTTTAATGGTGAATTTTAATTGAATTTTTAAGGTCATTTAGTCTTCAGTATTAGCTATTTATTGCATATTTTGTTTGTACGCGTAGACGCAAATTTGCCGGAAGGTTTCGAGGAAGAGTTCGTCGCTCAAGATCAAACTTCGGAACACGACCAGCAACTCTTTGAAGGCAAGTGATGCTTTGATCATTTTGATACCAGATTTTAAAATGTAATTTATGCTTTGAAATTAAGCATGCTTATTTATTAAAAATGAATTTAAATTAATTTGGGATAATGTAGTTAATCAACCCATTTTGTTATGCCACCTTGAAATTATTAATTGTATGCCCTAAATCATTGTCACCCTAAGTTTGATTGTATTAATTGGATGTTAATATTGTGCCAACACGGGAGGCTAGACCGTGAGTAGATGCTTAGCCTTGCAACGAATCATGAGTGGTCTTTCGGGAAAATGCTACAATACTGATTAAAGAAATATTGAATGTATTTTGAAAGTGGTGTGATGATGCCACATGATGAGATTGAGGTACAGAGACCTGTGTGGTTCCGTACTGATGTTGAGTTATTGCTGGCATGTGTTGCACAATAATCAACTGAGTGGGAAATGATTTAGACTGGGCAAGTGGCAAGAGGTCAGGTGCGTGGGCCTATGTGGCGGTGGGTTATGAGTGTTGTGAGTCTGTGCTACAATGGGTCAGGCGCCATTGTTGAGGCCGAAGTCTTGCCTTGGTCGATTAAGGACTTCACCTTGCAAGCCTTTGATCCGAGTCACCGTACAACCACATGTCCGTATGGGACAGACCTAGTTGATTAGGGTTCGATATCTTTCCTCCG
The DNA here is from genome assembly GCA_036346275.1 of Otatea glauca. Taxonomy (NCBI): domain Eukaryota; kingdom Viridiplantae; phylum Streptophyta; class Magnoliopsida; order Poales; family Poaceae; genus Otatea; species Otatea glauca. The sequence goes on along the minus strand of CM070734.1, from coordinate 139,476 downwards.
ATACCTCGGGGTGGCAGTACGGGGTGTATCTGCACAGGAGCGCACTGTGCTACGCTTGGTGCCCATCCAACGGTGATTGACCGTCCTATACTTGGCTCTGTGAGGGAAGTGATAGTGAGGGTAATACCGGAGAGGTTCTTTGGTTAAGGTAGAGGTTCCTGAAAAGCTCTATTGCGGACAATCACCTGTGTGGTGAGCGACTGTATCTTGTGGGTAAAGTGTACAACCTCTGCAGAGTGTCAAAACTATTCGAATAGCCGTGCTCGCAGTAATGAGCATTGCTCGGGGATTACAGTCAAGGGTTAGATCTTGAAAAACAAAATGTGGAAAGGGTGGCTGTGTGCCAGTGTTAAAATGAACTGTTAAGACTGTGTGCCGAGAATTTTTGTAGAAAAACCATTTGAAAAATTAGTACTATTTATAACTGTTCACTGCTTTTATCTAAATAAAATACTGGTTTAAAAATGCTGTTTGATGCAAAAGAACCAATTAAGCCAATCCTTTGGAATAAGCTTTGCATATAGTAATAGCACTGTATTTTGTGCATTACTTGTTGAGTGCCTTGTGTACTCACCCCTCCTTGCTTATTAACCCCAACATTAGTGGAGGAGTCGACACCAGCGTGGGAGGAGGAGTACGTTGAGGATCCGGGCAATTAGGAGACAAGCCCAGTCGGTTGCCTGTGGCAAAATGAAGGCTCCCACGACATTTATTTTTATTCCGCTGCTATTTCATTTACTCTGAATAATGTAAGCCCTGCGTGACTGATTTTATGTAAGGAGACCATAAGGTCGTAAAACTCAGTTTATTTAAGTGTTTGCACTATTTATTGTTATAACGCTGTGAATGTCTGTGATGTGCAACCCTGTAAGACTGTGTGTGCTGGCGTGATCCTGGACTGGCACAGAATACACAGAGGGTCCGGATTTGCAGATTCGGGGCCCGACAGAGCGCCACGTGTGACAACATGACGAGGCGACAAGGGAAACGACTGGAGCAGGCCGAACTACCGCAGCACTCGGTGCGACGAGTACTCCTCGACACACAGGTCGAAGACGAGAACCTTACGAGTGAGCCAGAATGGCTCATCTCACGTGCAAAGCACGGAGACCCCGTAGGTGCTCGGGCGTGGACGTCGTACGCGCTGTATGGTGTCCAACGCACGTCCTCGTTGTGGAGGTGGTCGAATTCCCGAACGAACTCGAGGTAGGACCTCATCACCTGTCGGTGCGCGTACGTCCGCTGCGAGGAAATAAAAATGCAGGGATATTATAGAAGTGCGTAAGTGGGGAAAAAGATACGAGAGAGTATACCTGTCGTCGAACCCAGTAGTGGGCCAGTCCACCGGGTTGTCTCCGTAAAGGTACTGGGGGTACGGCCCAGTGTCAACAGCAGGCCTGCTAACGGAAAAGCACTCCCAGGATCACAACTAGAGCAGTAGGACGCAACCCGATATAGTCGTGTCCTGGTCTGCCCGAGAGATGGCGTCGCCCAGACCTCTGTACGTCGCCGCAAGCACAGCAGAGGTCTACGACCACTGCACCATATTCTCCCAATGAGGAAGTTAGATGTAACATCCCAAAAATCTGCCAAATAGAGTTTTTATTGTTTAAAAGTGCATTTGTGATTTTCTGGAATTTATTTGGATTTTTCTGGATTTATTTGAATTAAATTCAAATCAAGTTTATTGCCTTTTATTCAAATCTATTTAAATATGTGCAAAGTTAAAATAAAGTTTTGCCAAAAATATTTTATTTGAGTCCAGAATGTCTCAAAGTATTTTTGAGATTTTTCTTGGATTTTTCCTGATTATTTTATTGCCTAAAACAAATAAAATGAATTTTGTAATTATTTTAAATAAGAAATCTTTTAAAATTAAATTAAAGCGAAGATCGGCCGTAGCCCATCTCGGTGGCAGGTCCGCGCTCATTGCGACTCGCGAAGCCCAGCTTCTAGAAGCTTAGCGCCAACCGCTGATCTTGAATCAAAGCGTCGGCAATCGCGCAGAAACCTAAACCCTAGCGCAGAGGACCGTAGGATCAAGATCAAGCGGCGCCGATTAAGCCGTCACGCGCGAGTAAGAGGAGATCTCATCCGTCGTTTCGAGTTGGACAGATCGATCGTGCCGCGCCGGGGACGATCTGGGCCGCTCGTTGGCAATCGGAGGGTTCTTGGTTGTCGCCTCCGTTTCAACTCCTCCGCCGCGCCGCCAGTGTCGCCGATGGACTCGAGTCCGTGTCCTTCGCCCGCACTCCTCCGTCCGCCTATTTAAGGAACCGACAGTGCATTGAGGTCCTTGTCCCGCACCGCAGCCAGGCGCAAGGTCTCGCTGCCCGCAGCTCGCCGAGCGCCGTGTGGAGGATCGCCGTCTTCATCGCGGTGGATCTCGTCTCGCGCGCCATTTGCGCGGAGAGGATTTGGACCATCGGATCATCGCCAACATCTCCGATCCACCGCGTGGTCTCTCGTGGATTCGTAAGTCCTCGTTAATCGCGGTCCGTTAGATTTTAATCTCGCGGTTCGATCTTGCCGCGTGTGCTTCGATCGCGACCGCCGATGAGATCCGAATGCATCGATGGCGCCGCCGCCGCGGCCAATCGGTGCCGCCGCTGCGGAGGCGCAGTAATCAAGAGTCGTGAGCCGGGTTCGCCATGGACCGAGCGACGCGGTGGACCGAGTCCATGGACCGACACAGCGCGGCGGCTTCGTTGGTTCGCCTAGCGCCCGCGGGCGTTGACGTCACGCTGACGTCATAAATCGCTTTTTCAGTATAAAAATAAATCTGTTAATTTCGAATTTCTGATTTTCTAATTTCAGTATTTATTTCAAACTTCAAAAGGCTATATCTTTTGCAATTTAACTCGGATTTGAGTGATTCCAATTTCTAAAAATTTGTAAAATTGAGATCTATTTAATGGTGAATTTTAATCGATTTTTGGAGTTCAATTGCTCTCTGTTTTGCTATTTATTTGCTTTTCTCTTTCGGTACGCGTAGACGTTGAATTGTGCGACGCTTCGGAGGAAGATCCAGCAACTCAAGAGCAAACTTCAGATCAAGATCAGGACCTATTCCAAGGCAAGTTGTGCTTTGATCATGTTGAACCCATGTTTATAAAATTGCTATGTTTGTTTTACGCTATTGCATATATTTCAAATATACAATTGTTTCAAATTAGTTTGGGCTTAGCTAAAATACCAGATTGGTCTATACCCTACCTTGTCATTGTATGCCATGATCCATTGTCACCCTAGATTGGTTTAATATAGTTGGTTAATAATTATAATCAACATTGGAGGTTTAGTTCGTATTAGTTGCTTAGCCATGCCACGTCATCACATGTGTCATCACCATTGATAATTAATCTTGATTAATGGAATATGGAACAATGTTATGAACTTGTGTGTCATGTGGGATCACACGATGAGATTGAGTTGTTGTGGCGAGTCATGTCACGCAACGATGTTGAATTGTTGATGGCATGTGGTGCTTGGTAATCAACGGGGTGATAATAACTTAGATTGGGGCAAGTGGCAAGGGGCGAGGAGGCCAAGGTGGGCCCGATGGGCAGATGGTATGTGGAAGTCTTGCCTTGATCACACTAAGGACTTAACCTTGCAAGCCTTTGACTGAGTCAATCATGCAACCACATGTCCGTATGGGCCACCTTAATGAGTAATTTGCAATGTCTTAATTTGGTACTATCGTGGACGGTGTGAGTTCCCGAGTTATGGAGTAATTCACATGGCGCAAGAGGGGGGCCCTGGATGTGGTAACCAGTCCCACCAGTGTTGAATCTTTAGCGGGTAGTATCGGGTTAAGATAGAGCATTGTAAAGGCTTTGTTATAATCTTTCGCCTTTGTGGTGTTTGGTTGTATCACGTGGGTAAAGTGCATAACCTCTGCAGAGTGTGAAACTATTAGGATAGCCGTGCTCATGTATTGAGCAATGCTCGGAATTACTGATTAAGGGTTAGTTTAATAAATTGGACAACTTGGTTGGGATGGCGGGATTGCCATATGGAAGATTGGAACTTGATTTAGGATTGGAAACTTGGTTTACTTGAGAAATCTGAATTTATTTATTATTGCTATTCGTTTTACATTCTTTACAATCTATTATTGTATTTGTGCATAAATGTCGCTTATTGCAAAATAGCCATGATAGCCTATCCTTTGGAATAAGCCTTACATATAGATAAATAGAATCGCATTCGTGCACAACTTGTTGAGTGCTTTAAGTACTCACCCTTGCCAAACAACAATAATTAACAGCTTGAAGAATCTACACTGTGTTGGAAGATGAAGTCCAGAAGACACGAGTCATTAGGGTCCGAGCCTTGTCGGTTGCCTGTGGTGAACTGATGAGTTATCTACGCTTCTACTTTCACGCTTAATTATTAGTTTATATTCTCGGCCTTGCCCTGCGTGGCTTAATAATGTAAGTTGGTCATAAGATCATACATTTAGCTATATCAATAAATGAACTATTATTCTATTATCGTTGTGTATGATGTGATATGTACCAATGTTAAGTCGTGTGCACTAGCGTTGATCCCGGACTAGTGCGGTAAACACGGTGGGTTCGAATCGAGTGGATTCGGTCCTACAGAGGTGGTATCAGAGCATACTGACTGTAGGTTTTGGCCCTAGATAGTATGGAGGTGTCTTGTGAGAGTCCAAAACTATTTTCTAAAGGAAAATCTAGACTTAATTAATAAAACACTCTCGACTCATCTCATTCTCTACTTCTCGCCTTGGCTGAATTTACCGTTTTACTGGCCGTTTTGGGTGGAGCTCTTATTCAAAGTTCTTGTGGAGCAAATGCCGATTGTTCCGACCTTTGAGGAGTCAGCTGGCGGCTACGCAATGGAGCTGTGGAGAGTACTTCAGACACTTGTAGGCTTCTACCGCCCACTTTACCGAGGAGGCAGCTGGACAGGGAATGGTGTTCACCGAGGTTTCATTTGCAAGTTGATCATCTACGCTCGGGGGAATGAGGAAGCTAGCAGGCCAATCAACGTCTCCGCCAGAAGGTTCTCGTATGAAGTTGCAATTCAAGCGGTTGCTCGACTTGCTCTTCGCCGTGTCTGCCGCGACTACGCCGACGAGCTTCACGATTCAGTGTTCCGACTTCACCCAGATGTTCAAGCGTGCCGAAGACGACGGATTGAGGGGAGCGCGTGTGCTACTGCGACGCACCTTGCAGAGTTCGCCCTTGCCCAGGAGGATCACATGAGAGATACTACCCAAGAGCCGAGATCGTACGAGGCACTCGTGAGTGGCGGAGCAGAGCTTGAGGTGACCCGTGCTTCACCATCGGGATGATCACCGAGTGGGAGAGGCCCCGAGGCGCTTGAGGACGAGTGGGAGCGTGACTCGGGGAGTTCGAGGAGCCACCGAGGAGTCCGAGGAGGATCCAGAGGAGCGAGTGGGAGCCGAGGGGAGTGCAGACCCGTTGTTGCAGAGGATCTAGTAGTAGGTCACTGGGATAGGTTCGCTCCGATGCCCGCTCATCCACCGGTGTATGCGCGGATCGCCTCGGCCGGTGGTGGCTGGATGAGTGAGTGTCGACCTTGAGAGCGTGTTGAGACTCGAGTGTGAGTCGCGTCTTTAAGTTAGTCTTTACCTTTTTAGTTGACGTTAAGGTTTCGTGTTTAGTTTGCTTCTTTGTATTGCCGAGTGTGCAAAGATGTGTTGGAAAGCTTGTAGGCTTAAATAAGCGGTCATACCAAGTTAAATAAAGAATTATTCAGTTTGGGTATAACATATCTCCCGCTTTAGAAATTCTTACTTTTATCTATGCTACATCTACCTTTCCTAACCTAAGAGGCAATCATCGATGGTGAATACTGAGGAAACAACGGTGCTTCAGAAGTGGATGCGTCGAATGACAATCCCAATGATGGAGGCACCCTCAACCACCGATGAGACATGCGAGAATCTAGGAGCATTTCGCGTATACAGACTCAACGATCTGGAATAATGATGCAAGAGATGCAAAGAGATGACCAATGCAAGAAGAAATCACAACAATCCTCAACTCGGAACAATCATGGTGGACCTCGACCTATGTCAAAGCTATCGATTTTATGAGGACTAGGCCACCAACTTTTTCGGAAATGTGAATCCTTTGGAAGCCGATGACCGGCTTAGGACAATTGAGAAAAAGGCGCACATCACACAGTGTGAAGGAAATGAGAAGGTGCTTTACGCCTCATCAACCGGAAGGGACCGCCGCAGAGTGGTGGGAGAACTCTCGTGCGCGCCATGGAGCCCCACAGAGATAACACAGGAGGAGTTTACTAATGCTTTCCGCCAGATTCATGTCCTGGAGGGAATGATGGATCTTAAGAAGGAGGAGTTGAGCTTTGAAGCAAGGAGGCCAACCAAAGGGCGAATACTTGAACAAATTTACTCGCTTAGCTCGCTATGCCCTCAAGACGAGCGACAGATAAAGCCGCACGCCTCGTTTCATGAAGGGATCAACTCGGGACTACAGTGGGATGATTACCCACAATTTCCCGATTTTCGTGAGGTGGTAAATAAGGCTTTGATCCTAGAAGATAAGCGCAAAGAGCTAGGTGAAACCGTAAGCGCTTGATGAGTAATCGGTGGACGCCCAAACCATCTACGCTTGAGGATGTCACCACAAAGAATTTGCTAGATTCCAACCACTAGCCGAAACAAGACATCAACCCCCGCACTCGCCATGCCAATCGAATTTTCAAACTCCAAAGACAAGGCAACAATGCACCAGAGGGAATCAAGAATCAGTAGTGAAGAGATGCTATACCGCAATGAGCCAGGCACTTTTCTAATAGGTGTCCACGTAAGGAGGCATCACGCCGATTCGCTTCAACTTGGGAACGACACCGCCAAGGTACCACCTCGGAGGAAATCGCGCACAAGCCAAGCCGAGCATCGCCGCGATCAATAAAGCGTGGAAGGATCAACCACATCACCGCGGATGGAGCTCAAGAGGCAACAGACGTCAGATCGGGTAAGTTTCGTCAACTCGCACCGCTCTGATTTTGTTTGATTTCGAGCTTCGCGATTCGCTTGTGTCTCAAAGTTTTGCAACCAAGAATGGATTTAAAGTGGTGAATCTTAAGTGTGTGCTCTTAGTCCAAGCCCCAGGATCTGAGCTTAGATCTAGCCTTGGGTGTTTGGGAGCTAAGTTGCTTATGGATGGGATAGAATTCCTAGCGAATCTTATCTTGATAGACGCGCAATCCCTAGACGTCATCCTTGGAATGGATTGGCTGTCAAAGCATAAGGCTGTTTTGGATTGTGGCCGAAGGATCGTGACTTTGGAAGGCCCTAGTGGCAAGAAAGTGGAGTTTCAAGCGACCGCGGTTCGAGATGGGCAGTTAATGGTCAACAGCGTGAAAGCCATCAGCATGGAAGATGTGCCAGTAGCCAGAGAATACCCGGATGTGTTTCCGGAAGATTTGCCGGGATTGCCACCGGACCGTGATATCGAGTTCGTGATTGAATTAGCACCAGTACAGCACCGATATCAAAGAGACCATATCGGATGCCTACCGACGAGTTAGTAGAAATGAAAAAGCAGATCGAGGAACTGCAAGAGAAAGGTTTCATTAGACCTAGTTCATCACCGTGGGGAGCCCCGGTTTTGTTTGTTCGCAAGAAGGATGGAAGTCTTAGAATGTGCATCGACTATCGTGCACTTAATGAAGTAACGATCAAGAATAAGTATCCGTTGCCCAGGATCGACGACTTATTTGATCGATTAAGAGGAGCTGGAGTTTTCCAAGATAGATCTTCGCTCGAGGATACCATCGCTGAAGATCCGAGCGGAGGATATACCTAAGACCGCGTTTTCTACGCGATATGGACATTATGAGTTCACGGTCATGTCATTTGGATTGACTAATGCCCCAAAGATAATTCATGAACATGATGAATAAGGTTTTCATGGAATATTTGGATAAGTTTGTTGTAGTCTTCATAGACGATATTTTGGTTTACTCAAAGACCAAGAAGAGCATGCGTAACATCTAAGAATGGTTTTAGACAGTCATGAGAGCATCACTATATGCAAAGTTTAGCAAGTGTGAATTCGAAGAAGAAAGTCGAATTCTTGGGTCATGTAATGACTACCAAAGGAGTCGCAGATTGATCCCAAACAAAGTGGATGCGATGTTGCATTGGGAGCCACCAAGTGCATTACTCAGATTCGTAGTTTTCGAATGGCGGATATTACCGTCGGTTCATAGAAGGATTCTCGACAATTGCTAAACCCTTGACGCAGCTTGTTGAAGAAAGAAAAGAAGTTTGCATGGACGCCAGAGTGCGAGAAAAGTTTCATGGAATTAAAGAAGCGTTTAACAACGGCTCGTATTAGTATTGCGGATGTGCGTAATGGATTTGACATTTATCGTGATGCTTCAAGCAAGGCTTGGGATGCGTGTTAATGCAAGAAGGCAAAGTCGTTGCTTATGCGCCGAGACAATTAAGACCGCATGAAGTGAATTACCCAACGCATGATTTGGAATTAGTGCAGTAGTGCATGCTTTAAAGATATGGCGCCATTATCTCATAGGAAATAGATGTGAGATATATACGGACCATAAGAGTCCAAATACATATTCACTCAAGTCGACTGAATATGAGGCAGCAAGATGGCTTGAACTAATTAAGGATTATAATGTGGGAATCCATTATCACCTCGAAAAGCCAATGTGGTGGCGGATGCTCGAGTCGAAAGAGCCATAGCGCAAATACATTGTCAATGGAGGATCAACCGAATTATGCAAGGAATTTCGTGGTTAAGATTGGAAGTCGTTCTAAGGAATGATAGCTGCGCTAGAAGTGAAGCCGACACTAGAGGATCAGATTAGAGAAGGTCAACAAGATGACGATAAGCTTTCAAAAATCAAGGCTAAAAAGGAAGAAGGCCTAGCCTTAGATTTCACTCTGGATGAGCAAGGAACCATGTTCTTTAAAAGCCGAATTTGTGTACCGGATAAAAAGGAGTTGAAACAATTGATTCTTGAGGAAGCTCATGATTCAAAGTACTCGATTCATCCAGGAAGCGCTAAGATGTACCAAGATTTGAAAGAGAGATTCTGGTGGCCAAATATGAAGCGTGAAGTGGCTGAGCATGTTGCATTATGCGACGTATGTCGAGAGTAAAGGCTATGCATCAAAGACCATTTGGTGCATTGCGGTACCGCTGAAAATTCCGAATGGAAGTGGGAGGAAATCGAATGGATTTTATCACCGGTTTACCTAAGACTCGTAAAGGTTACGATTCCATTTGGGTTATAGTGGATCGCCTAACCAAGGTCGCTCATTTCATCCCAAAGAAGACCACTTACTCCGAGATCGTTTGCGTAATTGTACATGTCAAGGATTGTATGTCCGCATGGAGTGCCAAAGAAGATTGTGTCGCATGAGGTACCCAATTTACCTCGAGATTTTGGAATAAGTTGCACGAAGCAATGGGAACCCGCTTGAATTTCAATCAAAGATATCACCATGAGCATGGATGGTCGACCGAAAGAGTAAATCGATTTTGAAGATATGTTGAGAGCTTGTGCTCTAGCGTATGCTACATCTTGGGATAAATGTTTGCCATACGCAGAATTGAGCTTATAATAATAGTTATCAAGCTAGCCTGCAGATGTCACCATTCGAGGCATTGTATGGACGTGCTTGTCGTACCCCGTTGAATTGGAATGAAACGGGAGAACGTTTGGTGTTTGGGCCAGATATTCTCGAAGAGGCAGAAAGTCAAGTTGCAATGATCGAGAGAGGTTGAAGATAGCACACTCAAGATGAAAAGCTACGCAGATAATCGTCGCCGAGATTTGAGTTTTGAACCGTAAGATCATGTGTATCTCGTGGTTACCCTCTTAAGGGCGTTAAAAGATTTCACGTTAAAGGGAAGCTTGCACCAAGATATGTTGGTCCGTTCAAGATTCTGAGCCGTCGAGGAGAGGTAGCTTATCAGTTAGAGTTGCCTCAATCATTGGCAGGAGTGCATGATGTATTCCATGTATCGCAGCTTAAGAAGTGTCTCAGAGTGCCAGCAGAGCAAACCCCGTTGGATGCAATAGAGCTGCAAGAAGATTTGACTTATAAAGAGCAACCGATCAGAATTTTGGATGTTATGGAGCGCAAGACCAGAAACAAGTCTATTCGCTTTTGCAGAGTTCAGTGGAGCAATCATTCAAAGTGAAGCCACTTGGGAGCGAGAAGAAGATTTAAAGTCGTAATTCGAACCTATTCTATAGTTAGCCCCGAATCTCGGTCGAGATTCATTAAGTTGGGAGGTTTGTAACATCCCAAAATCTGCCAAATAGAGTTTTTATTGTTTAAAAGTGCATTTGTGATTTTCTGGAATTTATTTGGATTTTTCTGGATTTATTTGAATTAAATTCAAATCAAGTTTATTGCCTTTTATTCAAATCTATTTAAATATGTGCAAAGTTAAAATAAAGTTTTGCCAAAAATATTTTATTTGAGTCCAGAATGTCTCAAAGTATTTTTGAGATTTTTCTTGATTTTCTGATTATTTTATTGCCTAAAACAAATAAAATGAATTTTTGTAATTATTTTAAATAAGAAATCTTTTAAAATTAAATTAAATAATGTCGGGTCCGTAGCCCATCTCGTGTGGCAGCCGGCCATTACAGCTCGCAAGCCAAAGCTTCTAGAAGCTTAGCGCCAACCGCTGATCTTGAATCGGTGGTCAAGCAATCGCGCAGAAACCTAAACCCTAGCGCAGAGGACCGAGGATCAAGATCAAGCGCGCCGATTAAGCCGCGCGTTTAGAGTAAGAGGAGATCTCATCCGTCATTTCGGAGTTGGACAGATTCGATCGTGCCGCGTCGGGACGATCCGGGCCGCTCGCTGGCAATCGGAGGGTTCTTGGTTGTCGCCTCGTTTGAACTCCTCCGCCGCGCCGCCGTGTCGCCGATGGACTCGAGTCCGTGTCTTCGCCCGCACGCCTCCGCCCGCCTATTTAAGGAACCGGCAGTGCATTGAGGTCCTTGTCCCGCACCGCAGTTAGAAGCGCAAGGTCTCGCTGCCCGAGCTCGTCGAGCGCCGTGTGGAGGATCGTCGTCTTCATCGCCGGTGGATCTCGCTCGCGGCGCCATTTGCGCGGAGAGATTTGGACCGTCGGATCATCGCCAACGCCTCCGATCCACCGCGTGGTCTCGTGATTCGTAAGTCCTCGCATCGCGGTCCGTTAGATTTTAATCTCGCGGTTCGATCTTGCCGCGTGTGCTTCGATCGCCAGCCGCCCGATGAGATCTCGAATGCATCGATGGCGCGCCGCGCGCGCTAATCGGTGCCGCCGCGTGGAGGCGCAGAGCACCAAGAGTCGTGAGCGGGTTCGCCATGGACCGAGCGACGCGGTGGACCGAGTCCATGGACCGACACGCGCCGGCTTCGGTTGGTTCGCCTAGCGCCACAGCGTGGCGTGACGCCACGCCGACGTCATAAATCGCTTTTTCAAGATAAAAATAAATCTGTTAAATTCGAATTTCGATTTTCTAATTTGAGATTTATTTCAAACTTCAAAAGGCTATATCTTTTGCAATTTAACTCGGATTTGAGTGATTCCAATTTCTAAAAATTTGTAAAATTGAGATCTATTTAATGGTGAATTTTAATTGATTTTGGAGTTCAATTGCTCTCTGTTTTGCTATTTATTTGCTTTTCTCTTTGATGCACGCGTAGACGTTGAATTGTGCGACGCTTGGAGGAAGATCCAAAGAACTCAAGAGCAAACTTCAGATCAAGATCAGGACCTATTCCAAGGCAAGTTGTGCTTTGATCATGTTGAACCCATGTTTATAAAATTGCTATGTTTGTTTTACGCTATTGCATATATTTCAAATATACAATTGTTTCAAATTAGTTTGGGCTTAGCTAAAATACCAGATTGGTCTATACCCTACCTTGTCATTGTATGCCATGATCCATTGTCACCCTAGATTGGTTTAATATAGTTGGTTAATAATTATAATCAACATTGGAGGTTTAGTTCGTATTAGTTGCTTAGCCATGCCACGTCATCACATGTGTCATCACCATTGATAATTAATCTTGATTAATGGAATATGGAACAATGTTATGAACTTGTGTGTCATGTGGGATCACACGATGAGATTGAGTTGTTGTGGCGAGTCATGTCACGCAACGATGTTGAATTGTTGATGGCATGTGGTGCTTGGTAATCAACGGGGTGATAATAACTTAGATTGGGGCAAGTAGCAAGGGGCGAGGAGGCCAAGGTGGGCCCGATGGGCAGATGGTATGTGGAAGTCTTGCCTTGATCACACTAAGGACTTAACCTTGCAAGCCTTTGACCTGAGTCAATCATGCAACCACATGTCAGTATGGGCCACCTAATGAGTAATTTGCAATGTCTTAATTTGGGTACTATCGTGGACGGTGTGAGTTCCCGAGTTATGGAGTAATTCACATGGCGCAAGAGGGGGGCCACGGATGTGGTAACCATTCCACCATGTTGAATCCTTAGCGGGTAGTATCGGGTTAAGATAGAGCATTGTAAAGGCTTTGTTATAATCTTCGCCTTTGTGGTGTTTGGTTGTATCACGGGTAAAGTGCATAACCTCTGCAGAGTGTGAAACTATTCGGATAGTCGTGCTTCATGTATTGAGCAATGCTCGGGAATTACTGATTAAGGGTTAGTTTAATAAATCGGACAACTTGGTTGGGATGGCAGGATTGCCATATGGAAGATTGGAACTTGATTTAGGATTGGAAACTTGGTTTACTTGAGAAATATGAATTTATTTATTATTGCTATTCGTTTTACATTCTTTACAATCTATTATTGTATTTGTGCATAAATGTCGCTTATTGCAAAATAGCCATGATAGCCTATCCTTTGGAATAAGCCTTACATATAGATAAATAGAATCGCATTCTCGGCACAACTTGTTGAGTGCTTTAAGTACTCACCCTTGCCAAACAACAATAATTAACAGCTTGAGGAATCTACACTGTGTTGGAAGATGAAGTCCAGAAGACACGAGTCATTAGGGTCCGAGCCTTGTCGGTTGCCTGTGGTGAATCTGATGAGCTATCTACGCTTCTACTTTCCACGCTTAATTATTAGTTTATATTCTCGCCTTGCTCTGCGTGGCTTAATAATGTAAGTTGGTCATAAGATCATACATTTAGCTATATCAATAAATGAACTATTATTCTATTATCGTTGTGTATGATGTGATATGTACCAATGTTAAGCTGTGTGCACTAGCGTTGATCCTGGGACTAGTACGGTAAACACAGTGGGTTCGAATCAGTGGATTCGGGTCCTTACATTAGACGTGTCATGCACAGAGAAGATTTCAACAGAGTGTCTTACCTCATCCTCCGGGGTGTCGGCGATGTGCTGGGCGTACTCGATCAGGTGCCGGTCCACCGTGTTCCCGTGGGAAGACGGGAATATGACCTAACCGAACAGCAACATGAGGTATGCCTCCAGATGGCAGGCCACGTCCTCCTCCTCGGCGTGCGGGTGAAGCAGCTCAGCTTGTAGCATTTGGCACAGACATTATCAGCTACTTAGCGCTTCTCTGTTAACTTGCAACGAAAGAGGAACTAACCGTGGAACCGGCAACACGCTTTTGTCGGTCCGCGCGCCACCCCGCTCGAGGGCCTGGTAGGGGCTGCCCGGGGGTGCCGCTGCACCACTGTGAATCGCAAGGACAACTCCGCGTGCCACGTGACGGAGGCGTCGTGTGGCACAACTGCGGCACCCGCACAGGGGAGTCCTAGGAGGTAGGACACGTCCTGCAGCATCGGAGCCATCTCTCCACAGGGAAGGTGGAATATGTGCGTCTCCGGTCTCCATCGGTCCATGAGTGCGGCCAGCAGGGACCGATCGTACCCGAATCGTGGGACCTGTCTGCCCTCTAACGGGGCAGTGACCTGCTCCACCATCCTACATAGAGGAAGTAAGCTAGCCGCCCGCAACCTGCATGTAGTATATTGCGTCGTTAGAATTGCATTCACAGGTAAGTACATGTATATAAAAGAGTGCAAGCATTGGCAGCTTACCGTGGAACCCAGCGTGGGTCAATGCGAAGCAGCTCGTTGGGCACCCGAGGCCGGAGTGTCCCTAGCTGTCGGTTCTCCTCTGCAGAGTACCTAGACCGGTGGGTCGCATCCACGGTCGCGTCTAGCAGCTCAGGGCAAGGTCGCGCCTTCGTCGCCTGTTACAAAGCAAATACAACAAATTTGTCAGTAATTAAATGTGCAAACAAAATGAAATGCAAAATAACGAACTGTACCATATTTAACTAACAATACAACGGAAGTCCAGATAGCTTAAAGAATCTCATGTTATGAACATACTAAACATGACGATATCTTCTCCTTTTCTTCTCTTCTCCCTTTCTTCCTTTCTTCTCTTCTCTTCTTCTCCCCCTCTCTTTCTCTGCGCTCGGCTCGCCTGAATGAGGCTCTGGCTGCGATTAAAAAGCCACCCGTCGCCCTGTAGGGGGCGATAGGTGGTTTTACCTGCTACTCTAGTTAACTGGGCCGTTAGCCGAGGGACATATCGCCCGTATATAGGGCGATCGCCCCATATACGAGCGATCGGCACCTGGTTTTGCAAATTCTAAACCCTAATGTCTAGTTTTGAAAAACAGATTAAAAAAATATTAAAGAAAAAAAAATCTGAGGCTTCAGTTTGTTGTGTGGGCTAACTCCAACAGCTACTTAATCAATCCATCCTCTATAACACCATTCCGTACAATTCCTGTATTATCTAAAATTTCTTCACACTTTACAATACACTATAAAAGATTTCTTCCCTCCAACAGCTATTCTATCTCTAAAAAGTCAAATAAACAATGTTTTACGGTCACTGCCGGAGATACCCTAAGGGCACAATTCTTAAGCCCCTCAATGGGAAGCATGTTCTAGCAAAAAGAGGTCTCACGTGTCATACTCTCATACCTATACTAAATACCCATTCTGCACAAAAATATGTATCATGTATGATCCAACAACAAGCAAATATAATTTAGAATGCAAACAAACAAAAAAATGCTCATTTATTTTGCATAAGAATTCCAGTTCAATTTCCATATGAATTTTTAAATAAAATCCCTAAATAAATATAATGAGGTATAAAAATTAAACATTAGCTAATGGATTTCTGTATGAATTAAAAAAAATAACTAAAATTTGGAATAAAAATAAAATAAAAAGAGAAAAGCCAAAGCTGAAGGAGCAAAAAGCCACGATGATGAGAGTGGTGAGGGTCTGCATTGTTGAAGAAGTTAGTAGCAAAAGAAACTTGATGATTGGGAGGCCCTAGTAGAAAGGGGATGAAGCTTTGCATGAAAGATGAGCTGCAGTGGATATATATATATCCATTAGGCAGTTAAAAACATGTCATCGTTGCTAAAAGACATGACATTGTACACAACGATAGAAAATTCTCCATATCTAAACTAATAAAAAGGGGAGTTTACGCCCGCGCAGCGTGTCACGCTGTACGCCCAACTCCTTCCCATCGTTCGCTGCTTTACCGGAGGCACCCAACGCGTGACCCAACGGCCTCCCCACGTCTCCGTAAAAAACTGCCTACCTCCTGTCCTTATGCTCGCATACATACCGCCACCGCTGTTAGATTATTATGGGGGATGGCCCATAATTAATTTAATAGAAATTCCAAAAGGCCCATTAAAATACTAGGAGTCATGAAATTAGTTTAGTACCATATGGGTAATTGAGAGAAGGTTTGACCAACTTAAATAGTTGAGTTGTGTGTCTCTCAATTAGCAAGGTGGAAAAGGGTAAAGGCTGTGCCACACGCGCGCGCGTGCGCCGAGCCGAGCCGAGCCGCGGCGTGGCGTGGAGACCGATTTATGACCAGTAACCGCCGTCAGTTACCACCGATTTATGACCAGTAACCATCGTCAGTTACCAGTAATGTTCGTCGGTTACTGGTAACGGTTTCAGGAGTTGATGGCTGGTAATGGCTAGTAACTCTTGCTCCTGCCCGTTGCATGCCGCGAGGCTATATAAGGAGGGCAGCGCCTGTGCCTTTCTCAAACTGCTAAGCTCTCCCACAATACTCCATTGTTCCACTTTGTAGCTGCTGCTGTCTTTGCATTTTCGCCTCTGTTTTCTTGCGCGCACAAGTAGCGGAGGGAGCAGGCCTCTGAAACCTCGCCCTTCTTGAGATCTTGCTCTAGATAGGAAGGCCGATAAGGTTTTTGGGGAGCGTACCACGCGACTGCTCAAGTGCATCGAGAAAGGTGTTCCTGGAAGCGCATCTGCACTGCACCAACGTCCGACTGCATCAACCTCTCCACTGCACCAAGGCTTCACAGCGACAACTTGTGATCCTCTACTCCGACCGTCATGGCGAACGAGAACGTTCCGCCTGCGCCTGTGCTTATGGCGGCACCAGCTCAAGGGTATATTAAATTATACTGTGTTTTAATCATGTTGATTTCTTGTTCATTAGTCTTTGCGTATGAGATAGATAATTTGTTATCTAGTACTTTTGGCTTTGAACTAGAATTGTGCAATTGGTTAATCATGTTTTACCTAATTTTGTGGATTAAAATATCCAGAAAATTCCTAATATTTCCGACAATCCAAAAACCATATACTAGGAATTTTACAACTACTGGTTTCGCTGCCGCGCTTAAGCCAACTGTTTTTGACAGCATAAATTACAAGCGTTGGCGCGCCAAGATGATTCTGTGGTTGACTGCCATGAACGTGTATCACGTTGCGCAAGGCAAGCCACAGCCTAAGGGTGGGCTCTCTCCTCAGCAGGAAGTGCTTTCACGGCTGCGGATAACTTGTTTAGAGGCGCCGTGTTTAGCGTTTTGGGAGAAAATCTTGTTGATGTATATATGATTTTGCCAAGTGGTAAAGAAATGTGGGATGCACTTGAGGCAAAATTCGGAGTCTCTGACGCGGGTAGTGAACTCTATGTCATGGAGCAGTTTCATGACTACAAGATGGTTGATGACCATTCTGTAGTAGAACAGGCTCATGAGGTTCAAGCCTTTACGAAAGAACTTGAGAATTTTACATGTGCATTGCCCGACAAGTTTGTGGCGAGATGCATCATTGCGAAGCTGCCACCTTCTTGGAGGGATTTTGCCACTACTCTAAAACACAAGAGACAAGAGTTCAGCGTTGCTGGTCTCATTGGGTCTCTAGATGTTGAGGAGAATGCGAGGGCAAAAGATATACCTGGGAAAGAAAGTTCTAGTGCCAATGTGGTACAAAAGAAAACCTTTCAATTCAACAAGAAGAATAAAAATAAGTCTGAAAAGCCTAAGAACAAGAACAAGGCCGCTCAAACTACTAGCTTCAAGAAGAAGAAGAATAAAGGAAAGGGAAACTTCTTTGTCTGTAATGGTACTGATCATTGGGCAAAGGATTGCCCTGATCGTAAAGACAACAAGCAGAAAAATTCCGCCAACGTTATTATTGGCAATACTGAGGAGAGAACATCCGGGTATGTTTCAATACCTACCGTTCTATCGCATGTCGCTCATTGATTGGTGGATTGACACGGGGGCCAATATACATATTTGTGCTGACAGATCCTTATTCTCTTCTTACCAGGTCACAGGGGCTGCCTCCGTGTTGATGGGGAATGGGTCGTAGGCATTTGTACGTGGAGTCGGCACAGTTGACTTGAAGTTTACTTTAGGCAAAGTCGTGCGACTGAGGAACGTGCATCACGTGCTCGTGATAAATAAAAACCTTATCAGCGGGTCTCTATTGTGTAGAGATGGTTTTAAGTTAGTTTTTTAATCTAATAAATGTGTTGTTTTTAAAATTGGAACTTTTATTGGAAAAGGCTATGAGAGCGGAGGCTTGTTCCGCTTGTCTTTGATGGACATGAATAAAATTGTGAATCATGTTTGTAATCATGAGACTGATGTTTGGCATTCACGACTTTGTCATATTAATCTTGGTTGCATGATGCGGTTAGCCAGTATAAATTTAATCCCAAAATTTACCCAAGTCAAAGGTTCTAAGTGTGAAGTGTGTGTGCAATCTAAGCAACCTCGCAAGCCTCACAAGGCAGCTGAGGCGAGAAACTTGGCACCGTTAGAACTAGTTCATACCGATTTATGCGAGATGAATAGGGATTTGACAAAGGGTGGTAAGAGGTATTTCATAACTTTGATTGATGATTCTACTAGATATTGCTATGTGTATTTATTAAAGTCAAAAGATGAGGCTTTTCACTATTTTAAGATCTATAAAGCTGAAGCTGAGAACCAACTTGAGAGAAAAATCAAACGGGTTAGGTCAGATCGTGGTGGAGAATACTTTTCTAGTGAGTTTAATTTATTCTGCGAGAAACATGGAATAATCCATGAGAGGACGCCTCCCTATTCGCCCCAATCAAACGGGGTTGCCGAAAGAAAGAACTGTACTCTAACTAAGATGGTTAACACCATGTTAGAAACAGCGGGACTTTCCAAGGAATGGTGGGGTGAGGCTATATTGACTGCTTGTCATGTCCTAAACAGGGTTCCTACAAAGAATAAAGAAATCACACCATTCGAGGAATGGGAGAGGAAAAGATTAAATTTCTCTTATTTACGTACTTGGGGTTGTTTAGCTAAGGTCAATGTGACTATCCCAAAGAAGCGTAAACTTGGACCAAAAACCGTTGATTGTGTCTTTATTGGTTATGCTTTTCACAGCGTTGGATATAGGTTCATGTAGCATCCCAAAATTTGGCCTATAATTTCACTTATGTGCATTTTGGTGATTTTCTGAATTTATTGGATTTTCCAGAAATTATTTGAATTTATTTTAATTAAGTATATTGAACCTTTAGTGAAAACTAAATGTATATATAGATAAAGTTAATATAAAGTTTTACCAAAAATATTTTATTTGAGCTCAAAATGTCTCAAAGTATTTATGAGAATTTTTCCAGGATTTTTCCTGATATTTTAATTGCCTTAAATGAATTAATCTAATTTCGGGAATTATTTTAAATCAAAAAGCTTTTGAAAAATCTTGGAACAAGATCTTGGGCCAAGCCCAAGACCTTGTCGTCTTGTGCCCATCGCGGTGCGGCTCGTCAGCCCGCTTCGCCGCCGCCGCGCGTGTGACCGTTGGATCCAGATCAGACGGTTGTCTTCTTCGCGAAACCCTAGCGCCTTCGGCCGTTGGATCAAGATAGCGCGGTGAGGATTCCTTGCGTTGTTTTGGAAAGATCCGATCGCATCCGCTGATTTTGGAAAGAGCGGATCGGATCGTATCGCGCTCGGAGGAATCATGGCCGTTCATCGCAGATTGACGGACCGCGATCATCGTCTCCGATTCGGTTTCGAATCCGCCGCTTGCCGCCGCCGCCGCGTGATTTTAGGGTTGCCGTTTTAGCGCGCATGCCGAGGCTATAAAAGCGTGGGCTGCACTCGAGGTTCCTCATCGCCTTGCGCTTCGGTCGCTCTAGTCTTCGCCGAGTCGCCGCCGCCCGTGCGAGAGCTCGCCGCAGTTTTTAAATAGCGCCGCCGTCGTTTTCTTTAGTTTGCGTCTCCGTCAAGCCGCCGCTCACCGAATCGGTTCGGATCCGCTCGTCGCGTCAAGCCACATCGGTAGCCACTTCATCCCGCCGAGTCGCGCCGAACGCTGTTTGGGTGGTCGTCGTCCTCCGCCCGGTGCGCACCGCCGCCGTCGGCCGCCATCTTCGCCGGAAGCTTCATCACCGTTGGATCTTCGTCGGACCACGCGATCGCGCCACGCCTCGGTAAGAACGATAAATGGCTCGGGTGGCGTCGGCCGTTGGATCAGTTTGTTCGGTTGAGATCGCGCGCGTGTGCGTTAGAGCGTTAGCCGTTGGATCGTCGCTGGATGTACGCCGCGTGTCGAGCATCGCACGCGGCGCGCGCAGCCGACCGATCGATCGCGCCGCGTGTCGGGCACGTGATGCGAGGCGCCGTGAGCGCGTCCACGGTGGACGACGCGTTCCGTGGACCGGTCTCAGGCGCCGAGGTGACGATGTCGGCCTGATTGGCTCGGGCCAGGCTGACGCCAAGATTGCGCAATAAAGATCTTTTCCAATAGAAAATAATTCGAAAAATCGGTTATTCTATTTTCTGTATTTTCAAGATTTATTCAAACTTCAAAAGGCTATATCTTTTGCATTTTAACTCGGATTTGAGTGATTCAAATTTCTAAAAATTTGTAAAATCAAGATCTATTTATTGGTGAATTTTATTTTATTTTTGGAGTTTGGTTGCTCTCTGTTTTGGTGTTTATTTGCTATTTTGGCATCGTTCGCGTAGACGTTGAACCGCTCGGTGATCCGGAGGAAGATTCATCGCTCAAGACCCAAGCTCAGAGCAAGACCAGCACCTACTCCAAGGCAAGTTGTGCTTTGATCATGTTGCACCTAATTTTCACCAAATTGCTATTTTGTCTATTAAACTTTATGCATGATAATTTATGTGTATAAATGATTTCAATTAATCTGGGAATTAGATAATATGCCTATTTGAATTAAATCATACCTTGTCAATTATATGCCATGATCTATTTGTCACCCTAGGATGTGGAACTATAGTTGGTTAATATTGATAATCAACATGGGCTAGTTAGACCATCATAGATTGCTTGGCCATGCCACGTCATCACATGTGTCCGAATGTTGATACTTAATCTTGACTAATGGAATATGGAACAATGTTTACGAATTGGTGTGTCATGTCTTTGTCGCACCATGATATCAAGTTGTCGTGGCGAGGAGGTCACACATCTAGATTGAAATGTTGATGGCATGTGGTGCTTGGTAATCAACCTGGGTGGTAATGATTTTAGATTGGGGCAAGTGGCAGGGGCGGTGTGCCAAGGTGGGCGTGGATGGCGGGGTATGTGGAAGTCTTGCCTTAATCACTTTAAGGACTTAACCTTGCAAGCCTTTGAACCGAGTCCTTCTTGCAACCACATGTCGGAATGGGACACTTAGTGAATAATTTGTGAAACCTAGATTTTCTGCATCGTCGTGGTGAATAGTGAGTCCCGGTTACGGTTTAACTCACATGGCGCACGAGGGGCCTGTTGTGGTGGTTTAACCCTTGATGTTGAAACCTTAGCGAGCAAGATCGGGTCTAGGTGTAGCATTGTAAAGGCTTTGTTATGATCACTCGCCTTGGTGGTGTTTGGTTGTATCGTGTGGGTAAAGTGCATAACCTCTGCAGAGTGTACAATCTATTCGAATAGCCGTGCTCACGGTATTGGGCAATGCTCGGGAATTACAGTTTAGGGTTAGACTTTTGTTAAACAAAAACCTTTCGGGATGGCAAGGTGCCATGGAAGGTGGAAAATAATTTAGGATTGAGAAACTTGGTTACTTGTAAATGCTGAATTTATTAATTATGTATTTGTTTTATTGCTTTCCAATCTATTTATTGTATTCTTGTTAAATGCTGCTTTATTGCAAAATACCCTTATTAGCCATTCCTTTGGATTAAGCCAAGCATATAGAATATTAGACTTGTATTATTGTGCACAACTTGTTGAGTGCTTTATGTACTCACCCCAACAACAACAACTTCAGAAGAGGAGGAATCTACGCCCTTCGTGGAGGAGGATTATATGGATGCGAATGCTTAGGGTCCGAGCCTCATCAGTTGCTCGTGGCGAATCGAGCGCCACTGCGTTTATTCTATTTCCATTGCTTTTCATTGATACTTTTTATTTAAGCCCTGTGAGGCATTATTCATGTAAGACAACAGTTATTATTAATCATTGAAGTTTATGCTATATTTTGCTGTGTACGACTATGATAGCATCTATGTTGCGCCTGTGTGCACTAGCGTGATCCTGGACTAGTGCGGTATACACAGAGGGTCCGGATTTGCAAATTCGGGTCCCGACAGTTCATAATAGTGAAATCTGGAGTACTTGATATGAGTGAAGGTACAATTTTTGAGTCCAATGATGCCACATTCTTTGAGGACTTATTTCCTATGAAAGAGACACTTAGCTCATCTGGTCAAGAATCTATCTTCTCTCCTAAGTCTTCCACTCCTATACAAATTGAGCCCATTTTTGAGGAAAATCCAATAGATGAGGACAATGAAGTAACTCGTAAGAGTAAGAGACTAAGGACTACAAAGTCTTTTGGTGATGACTTCATTGTATATCTAGTGGATGATACTCCAAGAACCATTGAGGAGGCTTATTCATCTCGTGATCGACTATTCAAGGAAGCGGTCCAGAGTGAGATGAATTCCATCTTGAGCAATGGAACTTGGGAAGTTGTTGATCGTCCATATGGGTTTAAACCAGAGGATGTAAGTGGGTGTTCAAGAAAAAGCGAGGCTGATGGTACGATTGAAAAGTACAAGGCAAGGCTTGTGGCCAAGGGTTATACCTGTAAAGAAGGCGAGGACTTCTTTGATACTTACTCACTGTTGCCGATTGACCACTATCGAGTACTACTATCTTTGGCTGCCTCCTACGGTCTGATCATTCATCAGATGGATGTAAAGACGGCTTTCCTTAATGGAGATTTGGAAGAGGAAATCTATATGGATCAGCCTGATGGATTTGTAGTAAAGGGTCATGAAGGAAAAGTGTGTAGGTTGTTGAAGTCTTTGTATGGCCTTAAGCAAGCACCTAAGCAATGGCACGGGAAGTTCGACGGAACTTTAACATCTGCCGGCTTTGTTGTGAATGAAGCTGACAAATGTGTGTATTACCGCTATGGTGGGGGTGAAGGAGTGATTATGTGTCTGTATGTTGATGACATACTGATCTTTGGGACGAACCTTAATGTGATTAAGGAAGTCAAGGACTTCTTGTCCGAAAACTTTGAAATGAAAGATTTGGGAGTAGCGGATATCATCTTAAACATTAAATTGTTAAGAGAAGGTGACGGTGGGATTACTCTTGAGTAGTCCCATTATGTGGAAAAAGGTGTAGAGTCGCTTTGGCTATAGCGATTGCAAACCTGCTCCAACGCCGTATGATCCAAGTGTGCTATTACGAAAGAACCAACGTATAGCAAAGGATCAATTGAGATATTCCCAAATCATTGGATCACTGATATATTTAGCTAGTGCAACGAGGCCTGATATCTCGTTTACAGTGAGCAAACTAAGCCGGTTTGTTTCAAACCCGGGAGATGATCATTGGCATACTCTTGAGAGAGTAATGCGCTATCTAAAAGGGACATCAAGTTATGGAATTCACTACACCGGGTACCCTAGGGTACTTGAGGGTTATAGTGATTCAAACTGGATATCTGATGTTGATGAAATAAATGCCACAAGTGGATATGTGTTCATATTGGGTGGTGGAGCTGTTTCCTGGAAGTCTTGCAAGCAGACCATCTTAACAAGGTCTACAATGAAAGCAGAACTCACAGCATTAGATACCGCCTCTGTGGAAGCCGACTGGCTGCGTGAACTTGTGATGGACTTACCGGTAGTTAAGAAACCGATGCCTGCTATCCTTTTGAACTGTGACAATTAGACGGTGATTGTCAAGGTGAAAAGTTCTAAGGATAACATGAAGTCATCAAGGCACGTTAAGAGGCGGTTGAAGTCTATCAGGAAAATGAGAAACTCCGGAGTTATAGCGTTGGACTATGTCGCACGGCTAAAAACTTAGCGATCCTTTTACAAAGGGACTATCACGGAATGTGATAGATGAAGCATCGAGGGAGATGGGCTTGAGACCCACATAAAGTCATGTCTTAGTGGTAACTCATCCTATTTGATCAGAGATCCCGTGAATTAGGATGTTGAGACAAGCTAGTGACTAGCTGAGAGGAGAGTACTTCTGTACTTAGCCCACTCCGTTTGAGATGCAATAACTCTCCTATTCTATATGGCAGATTGGTTATACTTTAATGTATTCCGAGTGGCTTTGATAAGCAGAGATGTTGTCCTACAGAACATCTTATGAGGAATATACCTATATGAGTTCGACTGCTAGTCACAGTCTATGAGATTGGGTGATCTCTAGAGGCTCATGAAAGGCCAAGGTGTATGACTTATAAGCTCCAAACCGAGGGGATGCATTTAGCAGCCTAGTATCAGTAAATGACTTTGGTGAAACTTGTTCTCACAAAACTGTCAATTCAAGGCATAGTCCATTGTTCAGTTGTGGATGAGTGTAACCTTTGTTCTAGGTGGAAGTTCAACTTAACAGTCTCTATCGAAACACTGGTATATCAAACTATATTGGAACTGAGAGTATTTCAAATGTGCCTTTGAAATTTGGTGGGGATTGTTAGATTATTATGGGGGATGGCCCATAATTAATTTAATAGAAATTCAAAAAGGCCCATTAAAATAATAGGAGTCATGAAATTGGTTTAGTACCATATGGGTAATTGAGAGAAGGTTTGACCAACTTAGATAGTTGAGTTGTGTGTCTCTCAATTAGCAAGGTGGAAAAGGGTAAAGGCTGTGCTACACGCGCGCGCGCGAAGCCCAGCCGAGCCGAGCCGTGGCGTGGCGTGTGCGAGTGCGAGTCGAGTCGAGTCGCAGGCCAATCCGGACGTGATGTGTTGGGCGGGAGCGGTTTGTTTTTGCCGTTTCAGTGATCAATGTGACCGATTTATGACCAGTAACCGCCGTCAGTTACCACCGATTTATGACCAGTAACCGTCGTCAGTTACCAGTAACGAGCGTGGTTGATGGCTGGCTCATAATGTTCGTCGATTACTGGTAACGGTTTCAGGAGTTGATGGCTGGAAATGGCTCCTGCCCGTTGCATGTCACGAGGCTATATAAGGAGGGCAGCGCCTGTGCCTTTCTCAACCTGCTAAGCTCTCTCACAATACTCCATTGTTCCACTTTGTAGCTGTTGCTGTCTTTGCATTTCCGCCTCCGTTTTCTTGCGCGCACAAGTAGCGGAGGGAGCAGGCCTCCGGAACCTCGCCCTTCTTGAGATCTTGCTCGAGATAGGAAGGCCGATAAGGTTTTTGGGAGCGTACCACGCGACTGCTCAAGTGCATCGAGAAAGGTGTTCCTGGAAGCGCATCTGCACTGCATCAACCTCTCCACTGCACCAAGGCTTCACAGCGACAACTTGTGATCCTCTACTCCGACCGTCATGGCGAATGAGAACGTTTCGCCTACGCCTGTGCCTATGGCGGCACCAGCTCAAGGGTATATTAAATTATACCGTGTTTTAATCATGTTGATTTCTTGTTCATTAGTCTTTGCGTATGAGATAGATAATTTGTTATCTAGTACTTTTGGCTTTGAACTAGAATTGTGTAATTGGTTAATCACGTTTTACCTAATTTTGTGGATTAAAATATTGAGAAAATTCCTAATATTTCCAAAAACCGCTCCTTCCCTCGCGCATCCGCACTGCTACTACATGCCGCCGCCCCCACCCCTGCCTCTCCTCGCACTAGCACCGCCACCATCACCCCTCCTCGCACCGGCGCCGCCACAGTAGCCTCTCCTCACATCTCGCGCATCCACGCTACCACCGGCTGGATCTAGACGGTTATGGAGAGGGCGGCGATCGGCCTCAAGGAGGGAGAGGTGGTGGTGATGGTGCCATTGTCGTCGTTGTCGAAGACCCGGAAGGCATGGTGGAGCTCCTCCTCTTCAACCACGGCCATGCCGTCGGCTACGATAGCGTTGAGAGCGACGAACTCATCATGGCTAATGAAGTCATTGCCATTGGGGTCCGCCTCCGCCATCATGCGCGCCAGCTCATTGTCGGAGGCCGCGTGGCCCAAGCTGTCAAATAGCACGGCGAGATTGGACCGCGAGATCCGGCCAGCGCCGTTTGCATCGAACTTGCGGAATACCCGCTCCATCTCCTCCGGCGTCTGTGCTAGGGATCCACCGCTGAACACCGGGCCGGCACCACACCATTCTCACATGCTCCCACGATCCGATTGGAAGGCAGTTGTTGAGAAGCTACTCCCGCCGTCTCGCGGTTCCTGTTGGTCTCCACTCTCCATCGCACTGTGCACCTAGCCGCGAATCGCCGAATCCCCAATTCCTCCTCCCCCTTTTCCTCCGTCTGAATGGGTAAGCAACTCCACTCCCTCAATTTCCTGTGACCCATTTCAATCACGCCAAAAAAATTTCTAATGTGTTCTCGCTCTCTGCATAATTCGTGCATGCTTGTCCTGATGCGTGGTTGATTTGTGCAGAGCTCAGGTAAGGTTCCAGCTGATTGCCTTTAATTTGATCAGTTTAATTTAGTGGCAAGCTGCCGATGTTTTATCGGCTAGCTCTTCAGGTTGTTTGGATCGGCCTGCGACGCGAGTTCGAGCACCGCTTGATCCATGCAGAAAGCGAGGCTCTAGCCTTTCTGAGGGAGCAAGCCACAAATAGGATATGCATGGTCTCCAGGTACCTGTATTGCATTGGGTTCCCAGATCTTGAGCGGTGTTTAGTATTCTTAGGCTTCCATCGGTTGTTGTTGATTACTACAAGCAATCGAACTGATGGGATTCTTAGTGTATGCTTCCATACACAACTAGTATAATGCCCTTGCTAACGCTACGACGGTAGAACACCCGTTTATCAATTAAATGAGAAGATAAGTATGAATATAACACTTAATAATAAATAATCACAGTGCTCGTATGCGAATACAAAAATAAAGATATAACAATCAATAATATTTTTCGCTAAACGTTTCCCGTATGCTCTTAAGACTTGTTCTTATGTCTTGAGGGATATTTTCTGCGCATTCATTCCACTTGTATTTTAATATTTCAATTAAGAAACACTTCCTAAGGATAGGTGAACCCTGTAAGTACATTGTAGAGCATCATCAGTATAGACCTACTTCACAATCTTATAAAAAGTGATTAATAAAATAGAGAGTACCGACCATGCAGATTCGTGCATTAAACTGTTGACCATTCCAGATGTGTATGAAGTTCATGACCAAATAACCTGTCAAGTTCCTGCACAACATTGACACATATCGATCATCAGTTCATAAGCTAGCAAGCAATTAAGGCCAAGATGGACTTAGACAGATCTGTATGTATCTTTGTCCAGGCATGAAAGAGACGACGTCACCGATTGCCGTCGCCGCACGCGTGCGTATGTATGTACGCCGACATCGCCGGTTGCCGTCGCCGCACACCTGTGTATGTATGTACACCGACGTCGCCGGCTGCCGTCACCGCACGTAAAAGCCTCGCGGCCTCGCCGAACGGCTGGTGGTATGGCACCTCCGTCCCGGCGTTTAGGCGTTCTTTAGTTAGGAATTCCTGGAACCTACGCAAGGAATATGGGAAAGGAAGGCATTGATTTAGTTTGTGTTTTTTTAGAGGATTCTTTTGCATATGAGATCACGCTAGGAAGAAAGGATGTGAAGACACGAGTGCCTTTTTAAGCGCCTGCAGCAACTTTATCTTGTGATCATATTGTACGTACTACATATTTAGAAGGAAAGCGAATCAAACAAGAAAATAAACAGGGAGGATCCGCATGCAAGGAAATTAGGCTTGAATTTTTTACTATCTTGACCAAAACTGTACGTACTACACATTTGGAAGGAGAGCGAATCAAACAAGGAAATAAACAGGGAGGATCTGCATGCAAGGAAACCAGATTTAAATTTTTTACTGTCCTGGCCACGTGATCGTATTTTTTTCGAATATGACCCTTCTCAAGATTTTTTTACGAATCTAGCCCCATAGAGCCTAATTTCAGCGCACGGAGAGCATTGAATTATTTTTTCATTTTTTATCCACGGAACCAGCGATCTGTGAGTGCTGCTTAATTTTTTTCGATTTTTCTCACGGAACCAGCGACCGGCGAACTCTATTTAATTTTTATCTTTTTTCCCCTATGGATCCAGCAGTCGGCGAGCACAGTTTATTTTTTCATATTTTCCAGGAACTATTCAGTGGACGGGCACTGCTTGAATTTTTTTTCATTTTTTCTCCCACACTTGAATTTTTCAACGGCCACCAAGCATTTTTTTTTGCCAAAATTATCAAGCGGACGGGCACCGCTTGATTGTTTTTATATTATTTTTTGGGAATTTTTTACTGTATTGGCATCATCGTTATAATTTTTTTACAAATCAGACTCTCACGGTGATGAATTTGCGATTGTAGTCTCGAGCCGGAAAAATTCAGCAGAGCGGTGGCGCAGTATTATTTACCAGTGCCCAGGCTCGAATTTTTTACTATATTAGTATCTTTGTTATATTTTTTTTTAATCAAGCTCTCGCGGCGATGAATTTGCGATTGTAGCCTCGCGACAGAAAAAAATCAGTGGAGAGGTGCTACAATTATGGTTTTTTTTCATGCTTGAAATTACCCACCATCCGTTGGATAATTTCGGACGTGGGAAAAAAATTTCAGCACCACTACGTTGAATTTTTTCGCCTCGTGGCTACAATCGCAAATTCATCGCCGCGAGAGCCTCATTCAGAAAAAATTATAACGACGATGTCAATACAGTAAAAAATTCGAGTTCGGGCGCTGGTAAATAATACCGTCTCCCGGTTTTCTTTTCCTAGCACGTAATGTATGGTCCTTTCCTTTTTTTTAGGACATTTGTTTACTTTTGCTTGATTTCAGGATGTTTGTTTCCTTTTCCTTGATGATGCTGGAGGTGGGGAGAGGTCTGTTGTGGGCTACAGGGATGATTAGACACACTAAACAATGGCAATCGGATGTGAGTGAGTAAAGCTGAGGAAGGATCTGAGACGTTAATTTTGATGGAGGCAAATTTCTGGAGACATTTCGCTGGTTGCACGAATGTTAGGCTATCTCTAATGGAATGCACTATTTGAGGTGGTCGTAAAAAAGAATGTTTACGTTCATTATAAATGGGTATAGATGGAGAGAAATGAAGAGTGGGGAATGTTGCTGGTCTTGGATTTGTTGCTGATGCGTTTAATAGAATGAATGCTTACAGTTTTATTTCTGTTCTCTTGACAGGTAGCTGTTCCCATTAGTCCATTTGATTTTACTAAGAATTTAAGTTTAGGAGTGTAGTGAGCTAATCGTTTGGTATATGATAATGTAAGAGCTTTTCTGCCCTGTTTAGTGCCTGGACGGGATGAAGTGGAATTTCTTTGAAAAGCTGGCACGGTAAGGGGAGGTAATTGGATTCTAATCTATACCCTTTTATAATACACGTAAACATTCTTTTCTATGTCCACCCTAAATAGTGCATCTAACTAGATATGGTCTGTCGGGACCCTAATATGCAAATCCGGACCCTCTGTGTTTCAGCACTATTCCAGGATCACGCTAGTGCACACAGTCTCAACATAGATGAAATATCACAATCATATATAACAGAATAATAAATAAAGACTTCATCTATTAATATAGAACTATTAAACGACCTTAAGGTCAAACTTACACTTGTGAAGCCTTGGTGGCTTCAACTCAAAAGAAATAGACAACAGCGGAATGAAGAACGTCAACGAATCCCATCAATATGCCACAGGCAACTGACAAGGCTCAACTCCTAGATATTCGCATCCTCGTGGAACTTCTCCTCATTCGAAGTTGTATTATTCTCATCAACTGATGATTTTGTGTGTTGCAAGGGGTGAATACATAAAGCACTCAACAAGTTGTGCACAGAATGCAATTCTATGTAATTATATGCAAGGCTTATTCCAAAGGAAAAGGCTATTATGTCTATTTTGCAATAAGCAGCATTTATGAACAAATACAATAAATAGATTGTAAAGACTGTAAAACAAATAACAGTAATAGATAAATTCAGCATTTCTGAAGTAAACCAAGTTTTCAAACCTAAATCAATTTCAACTTTCCATGGCATCCTGCCATCCCAATAAGTTTTGTTTAACAAAAATCTAACCCTTAACTGTAATTCCTGAGGATTGCTCAATACCGCGAGCACGGCTATTCGAATAGATTTTACACTCTGCAGAGGTTATGCACTTTACCCACACGACATGATCATCCCTTGTTGCCAAGCTATTAGCACACTTCCTTTGGTGTGCCGGCAGGGTAATCATGAGAAAG
Source organism: Otatea glauca (assembly GCA_036346275.1). Classification (NCBI taxonomy): domain Eukaryota; kingdom Viridiplantae; phylum Streptophyta; class Magnoliopsida; order Poales; family Poaceae; genus Otatea; species Otatea glauca. The sequence goes on along the minus strand of CM070734.1, from coordinate 109,492 downwards.
CCTTTACAATGCTCTGTGTAGACCCTGTACTGCTCGCTGAGGTTTCAACACGGAAGGGACTGGTTACCACACTCCGGGCCCCCCTCTTGCGCTATGTGAGTCTACCCGTACACCCGGAACTCACTATACACTACTAAGAGCATCAAATCTAGACATCACAAATTAGTCGGCTAGGCTGTCCCATTTCGGACATGTGGTTGCAAGTAAGACTCGGTCAAAGGCTTGCAAGGTTAAGTCCTTAGGGTGACTAGGCAAGACTTCCACATACCCTCCGCCAAATCTGGCCCACCTTGGCACACTGCCCCTCGCCACATGCCCCAATCTAAATCATTACCACCCCAGTTGATTACCAAGCACCACATGCTATCAACAAGTCAACCTCATTGCGTGACATCCACTCGTCACCACAACGCAATCTCATTGTGTGACCACACATGACACACAAGTTCATAACATTGTTCCATATTCCATTAGTCAAGATTAATCAGTGATGATTCAACACATGTGACGACATGGCATGGCTAAGCAATCTACGACGGTCTAACCAGCCCACGTTGATTATCAATATTAACCAACTATTAATTAACCTTCCTAGGGTGACAATTAGATCATGGCATACAATGGCAAGGTAGGGTATAGATCAAATTGTTATAATAGCTAAGTCCCAATTTAATTTGAAACAATTGTATACTTGAAATAATATGCAATAGGGTAAAACAAATATAGCAATTTTATAAACATGGGTTCAATATGATCAAAGCACAACTTGCCTGGCCCTTGCGATTTTTACTGTTCTTTACTCTTTATCTTTGATTCTTGATCTTCGATCTTCAATCTTTACCTTCTTGATCTTCAGCTTCTTAGAACAACTTCCGGACGATGTGTGTAACGATTAAAGAAGAAGCAAATACAAACCAACTCAAAAGATAAATAAAATAAAATCCAAATTGAGAACGGATAGTATTGGATCACAAAGGCTTAGATGAATTTAGGAACTTGAATGGATTAGATCAGAGATTAGAATAAAGAGAACGAGCTTTCGGAATACACCGAAAAGGAAAAGACTGATAACTGAGAAAGAAAGAATATTATTCCAAAGAATATTTCTTCTAAAGTTATTATCTTGATTGGATAGACAATGACATATGGGCTCTCGATCTATAAACCGAGTCCATAAAGATACGTTAGTTCACGATGAACTAAACTGATGCTCAATGCTGACTTTTGTTGACCAAACAAATACACAGTCAAACAAACGAAAGATAGACTAATAGATTAGATATAGCACATGGATATAACATATGGCCAATGGTCTATCGACCAAGTCCACGAATGACTTCTAGGTCAATGGCAGATTAGATTTTCAAGAATAGGACATGGACAAGGGGGTCGACATTCATGCGATTCGATCTGAGATCAGACATACGTCGATCAAGAGGCTTGGCGATGACAAGACAGCGAGAAAATGAAGACAAGGCTAAACTCATAGGTGATGGGGTTAGATTACAATAAAGCGATAGATAGGATCATGATATTGCACTACGGCTTTTGCGAGCATGCACACATGCGAAGATAGCGAAGCAATGACAGGACACTCATGCAAATATAAGATGTCGATTGTCGGTACAATGATATGGTTGCAAGGTTATGATATGGCTTAGGATTGATCTGCGAGTTGCGAGGTTTATATGACATGATGCATCGTCAACGGCAGATTGGACCCAAGGTTAAGTTAGGGTTTGAGAGGAATGACTCGCGGATAGATCAACTTAGCATAGAGATAGGATAGGTAGGGTTGGCTCTGCGATAAAAGATGATGAAGGGTGGCTAACCGAATAAGATCCGATAATGAAAGGGACTAGATCGAAGACAACGGGTAGATTCTAAAATATGATATTGATGGCAACCGAAGACCAAATGAACTCTAAAGATGGGAAAACCAGAGAATGATGGCCCACTGGACATGATGACACGATCAAGGCGAACTAAGATGGTTGGCGTAAAAAGACGGCGCGCGGCACTGACGAAAGGCGGCGGGTAACGAATATTAAAATTTTCGATGGATGGAACAGCGAAGGGGAAGTGAGCATCACGTAGAATGTGGTGAGACAAACTCGACGGTATAAGCGGATTTGGCGGCAACCCAATGGACAGATTACAAACTAACGATGAACGGCTGCTAAAGCTAATAGATCAAACAGCCATAACTATTAAAATAATGGATAAAACCTAACCAAATTTTATATAGAGCTATCTGGGACCGTATGGCACAATATGACCAGAAAGGATCGGAGTTTTACCTTCTGGATCAACAGGGAACACGCGAGGAAGTTTTCAGGTGTACGTACGCAGTCTGATTGAAAAAGATTGAATTTTCTGCAGCAATCCCATGGACAAAACCTTGAGTTAGGCTAAGCACTAGGTAGAGGACATCAAGATGAGTCTACAGTAAAAATTTCACGGTCAAATTCGCAAAAACGAAGGAGAACGGGCGACAGCAATAATGGATATTGGAACAGCCATAACTTTTTATTTCCTGGATGAAACTGCACCAAATTGGGTGGAGAGGTAGATTGGACCATAAGGCAAGAGATGACTCAAGAGGATTTCATAAAAACAGAACGGAACAACGGGGAACGCGACGCCAAATTCGGCCGACGAGGGCGGCGCACAGGGAGAGCACGGCTGCGGTTTTTACGGTTTGGGAGGAGCTCTGGGGATTAGGGGTGCGTGGGAAGGGTCTTAGGACACTTATATGGGCTTGGGAGTCGGGCCATACAAGGAAACACAAAGAAAAATCGGATTTGGATTGAAAACAAATCGGATCGAACACCTGGCGAGCAATGAACAGTAAAAGGATGACGTGGTGCATTGTGGTGTGTCAGATGGGGATCAGAGGGCTGCGGATGGGCGATGACGTGGCCGGCTCTGGAGCTGCCACGTCGATTTAGCCCAATTTCCGAATTAAAATAATTCGTTTAGAGCAATAAAAATACCAGGAAAATTCTAAAGGAAATTCTAGAAAATATTTTAAGACATTTGGAACTAAAATAAAATATTTTTAACCATACTTTATTTAAAATTTTGAATTATTTAATTAAATTTAACAAAAGGCTTAATTTAAATTAATTTCCAAATAAATCCAAATGAATAGCAAACGAACTCCGAAAAATCTCAAAAAAATTATATAAAATTCCTTGAAGCACAATGAACTCAAATAAAACTAAATTTATTTTAATTGAAGTTTATATTAGTCAAATTAAATTGTTTTAGCACTAGAAAATTCCAGATTAAACTTTATTAAAGCGAGAAAATCAGCGGGGATTTTTGGAAAGATAAACTAAACAAAAGATTTTTGAAAACCCAAATTTTGGGATGTTACAAACCTCCCCCCCTTAACAGAATATCGACCCCGAGATTAAGGTTGTCTGTAGAAATAGGTTCAAGGGGCTCAACTCTTGAGACTTTCTTGAACTTACAAGCAACTGCACACTGGGCAAGGTTGCTTTCGAACAAACGCTTGACAACATCCAAAATTTGTAGGCTGCGCGATGCGGATGAGATCCTTTTGCAATTCCACTGACTTCTACGGTGTTTGCTTTTCTGGCACAAGAAGGTACTCCTTCTGTTGGGACTCTTGGAACACATCACGTACTCAGACTGACATTCTGACATCTCCTTTGATAGGCTCCCTTGCTTTCCGTCCTTTAACACTCGGTTTTCTGCTTCTTCTAGAAATTGGACAAGCGGCATTTGATAGTGAAACTTGCTTCAACTCTGCGGTCTTGCACAACATTCCTGTTGGTCTGTTTCTATCTCTATCAGCTTGATTCTCGAGTACTGCCTTAAACTCTAGATCAACTGAATATTCCTTCACATTGAACTCAAGCTCCAACTATTACAGAGATAAAGACATGGTTCTGCTAGCATACACTACGGTAGCTAAAGTAATTCGTTAGGAAAACAATTATCCTTTGTAGTTGTTAAGCGTACGCAACAACTCTTTTTTTCTGATGTGATGGCACATCCACCTTCTTGGCTCAACCATAACGGAACAACCGGCCCTTAGCTATCTCCGATATGCTGAAGTTAAACTGATAGCAAATCTTTCGTGGAAACACTCTCGCTCCTCTTAACTGATCAAATCTTTGACCATAAACCAAAACTGCCTTACACATAGGTAACCAGCTAAGTCCAAGGTTTACATCTCTAGCCTGGGTTTCTAATATGATAAGATTTATTAGGAACTCAATCTCAACAATAGACAAGTTAACTCTCAACATTCTGGATTACATATGATTTTCAATCATTACAACATCTGATGCCTTCTAAGATCCAGTAGTCATAATGTGGTTGACATGATCTTTTGTAGGCACTGGCGGCATGGTTTCAACTTGAACTGCTCCACAATTCATTTTCTGGTGCAAGTGTCTCAGTAGGTGTAGGACTAAGATTAAAGCAGACAGGTATAACAACTTTTCTCTTAAGACAACTGTTGGCAAAGTGTCCCGGTTCATTACATCTGAAGCAATGCTTGACTGACATCAGTTGACTTCCTTCTAACATAGCACTAATCTTGGTAGGGGCAGAGATGAGATTGATGCGATCCGTAGTGATCACTTTCTTCTGAGGGCACTGTTTAGCAAAATGTCCTGGCTGGCGACAGGCAAAGCAACCTCTAGGATGTAAGCTTCCTCCTTGAGAACTTTTAACTAGGGTGGTGTTATGAAAATTCTGACTATCAGGGCGAGGCACAAGTGAAGTTGTCTCGAACAAAGTTTGAGCAGTATGGCAACTGAGTTGTTGAGGGGCACTCCTTATTTGCTGTTGCGGTGGTCCTTCTTGACAAGCTTTCTGACGCTTGCGGTTATACTCTAATTCCTTGCGCTCATCTCCTAGAATAAGGGTCTTGTTAACCAACTCCTCTTGCTTCAGCTGATTCTTTGAGCAAGTTACTCCTGCAGTTTTACCATTCACTCTTGGGGTTATAAACTTTACTGAAGTAATTTCTAGAATGATCATGGCTTCCAAAATTACTTGACTTTTCTGTGGGCATTCCTTAACAAAATGACCTAACTTACCGCAGTTATAGCACGAACGTCTGGGTCGTCGTGTCTGGTTAGATGTAGTCATATGCACAATACCGTCTTTCTCAGGTATCACCACTTGTTGGTTCATAGGGGATTCCCCGACCCAATGACCTTTTTTATCGCACAAGAAACAATTCCATGGTGACCAAGTATCCCTGGTTCTTTGAGGCGAACGGACAGAGTTGACATGTTTCTTCTTCATTTCGTCACGCGGCACAGCAAGTGCGGATGACAATCCTTCTCTTTTCGCTAACTCTTGAGTAATGACGGCTCGAAAATTCACTCACTGATGCTGAGTCACAGCGGTCACTATTGAATCTAATGGACATTGAGCTAGACAATGATCGCGTCCTTCACAAAGATAACTTGTGATGTTGCTCATAGGACATTCTCCAAGTAAATGGCTTCCTTCTCAGTTAGAACAATTGATTGCATGCTCATTAGCGGTGTGTCATATTCCTCCACAACGGACGCACGCATGGTCTTCTGATTTGTTTGGTTGACAACACTTCAAGGAACAACATCCTGGTACGACATCGGGGAAAGGGGTTGTACACTTCTCTCAACTTGCGAGTCATCACCGACATTTGACAAAGCAACGAATCGCTGAAAAGCAATGATTTAACTCCAACCAAGTGATTTCTTTTGGTGTCTTGTGGGTAGCACGATAGTTCTTCCACCACTCCAAGGCATCTCCTTCCAATCGACATGTGGTGTAGGGAACCTTCTCTTCATCTTCACATTGCACCAAAGCCAGCTTCTCTTCTATGACACGAAGCTAGATTTCTGCATCTTTGAGAGTGGCTAATCCACCAAACGTGGGTGGTTTGGTCCTCTTGAACAAGACAAACTTTGACTATGAATAGGTGGCTGTGACTGTGGTTGTAGGGGCATTGATTGTGACACTGATAACATTTATCTGTTGTATCATTTTCTGCATGAGCTGAATTTGATCAGTGAATAACTGATCCAAATTCTGAATTGTCACTATCGGTACAGTGGACGGCTGCTGGTCACAATCTACTTTATTACTAACACAAGTAGTAGCAACTGTACTGACTTGAACTGCCTCGAAATCACTGTTGTTGTCGGTCCTTTCCATCTGTTGACCACTCCAGGGTTTAGTTAAGAGGGGAAAAGCAAAGATAAGGTTCAAGAATCCTAGTGCAGGGGAGCAGGTTTAACCCAATAACTTATACAAACATTATTAATAACTTGGTATGGTTGCTTACAAAAGCCTAAAAGCTATGTAACGCATACTGCACACCCAACAACCAAGGAAAAAAAACCAAATTAACCTAAGCACACAACAATCTATCGTCTAAAAGGGTAACACTTCTATCTTAGACTGACGCAACTCTTCACACGAGTCTCAACTAGCCACCAAAATACTAGTTCTTCTAACTTCTGGAACACTTCATCGATCCACTTCTTTTTCCATGAGTTCGATGATTCCTATCTTCACGATCTTTAGGATCAACAGCAAGACACCCAGTACTTTCTCCTTAAATGTGAAACATCTTTAACTACTTAGAACAACTCAGGTAAGATTTTTATTTAAACCAGTGGGGAAAGATGAATAATTTCATCAAAAGGGGAAAGAATGGAAGAATAAGATAAATTAAGAACTTATTATTCTTTCAAGTTAAATTTTCTCTTTTAGAAAATACTTTTGAAGCTCCTAAGGAATGACCAAACTATCTAGGGTCAAGACCTACAGTCAGTATGACTCTGATACCACCTCTGTCGGGACCCGAATATGCAAATCCGGATCCTCTGTGTATTCAGCACTAGTCCAGGATCACGCTAGTGAACAAAGTCTCAACATAGATGAAATATCACAATCATACACAATGGAATCATAAATAAAGACTTCATCTATTAATATAGAACTATTAAACGACCTTAAGGTCAAACTTACACTTGTGAAGCCTTGGTGGCTTCAACTCAAAAGAAATAAATAGCAGCGGAATGAAGAACGTCAACGAATCCCATCAATATGCCACAGGCAACTGACAAGGTTCAACTCCTAGATATTCGCCTCCTTGTGGAACTTCTCCTCCTTCGAAGTTGTAGTCTTCTCCTCAACTGATGATTTTGTGTGTTGCAAGGGGTGAGTACATAAAGCACTCAACAAGTTGTGCACAGAATGCAATTCTATGTAATTGTCGGGACCCGAATATGCAAATCCGGACCCTCTGTGTATTCAAAGCACTAGTCCAGGATCACGCTAGTGCACACAGTCTCAACATAGATGAAATATCACAATCATACACAACGGAATAATAAATAAAGACTTCATCTATTAATATAGAACTATTAAACGACCTTTAGGTCAAACTTACACTTATGAGGCCTTGGTGGCTTCAACTCAAAATAAATAAACAATGAATGAATGAAGAATGTCGACTAATCCCATCAATATGCCACAGCAACCGACAAGGTTCAACTCCTAGATATTCGCCTCCTCGTAGAACTTCTCCTCCTTTGAAGTTGTAGTCTTCTCCTCTCGATGATTTTGTGTGTTGCAAGGGGTGAGTACATAAAGCACTCAACAAGTTGTGCATGTAATGCAATTCTATGTAACTATATGCAAGGCTTATTCCAAAGGAAAAGGCTATTATGGCTATTTTGCGAGAAGCGACATTTATGAACAAATACAATAAATAGATTGTAAAGACTGTAAAACAAATAACAGTAATAGATAAATTCAGCATTTCTGAAGTAAACCAAGTTTCCAAACCTAAGTCAATTTCCACTTTCCATTGCATCCTGCCATCCCAATAAGTTTTGTTTCACAAAAGTCTAACCCTTAACTGTAATTCCCGAGCATTGCTCAATACCGCGAGCACGGCTATTCGAATAGATTCACACTCTGCAGAGGTTATGCACTTTACCCACACGACATGATCGTCCCTTGTTGCCAAGCTATTAGCACACTTCCTTTGGTGTGCCGGCAGGGTAATCATGACAAAGCCTTTACAATGCTCTGTCTAGACCCTGTACTGCTCGTTGAGGTTTCAACACGGAAGGGACAGTTTACCACACTCCGGGCCCCCCTCTTGCGCCATGTGAGTCTACCCGTACATCCAAACTCACTATACACCACAGCGAGATCAAATCTAGACATCACAAATTAGTCGGCTAGGCTGTCCCATTCCGCACATGTGGTTGCAAGTAAGACTCAGTCAAAGGCTTGCAAGGTTAAGTCCTTAGGGTGACTAGGCAAGACTTCCACATACCCTCCGCCAAATCGGCCCACCTTGGCACACCGCCTCGCCACATGCCCCAATCTAAATCATTACCACCCCAGTTGATTACCAAGCACCACATGCTATCAACAAGTCAACCTCATTGCGTGACATCCACTCGTCACCACAACGCAATCTCATTGTGTGTCCACACATGACACACAAGTTCATAACATTGTTCCATATTCCATTAGTCAAGATTAATCAGTGATGATTCAACACATGTGACGACATGGCATGGCTAAGCAACTAATACGGACTAACCATCCCATGTTGATTATAATTACTAACCAACTATATTGAACCAATCTAGGGTGACAATAGATCATGGCATACAAATGACAAGGTAGGGTGTAGATCAAATTGGTATAATAGCTAAGTCCCAATTTAATTTGAAACAATTGTACACTTGAAATAATATGCAATAGGGTAAAACAAATATAGCAATTTTATAAAACATGGGTTCAACATGATCAAAGCACAACTTGCCTGGCCCTTGCGATTTTTACTGTTCTTCACTCTTTATCTTTGATTCTTGATCTTCGATCTTCAATCTTTACCTTCTTGATCTTCAGCTCCTTCGAACAACTTCCGGACGATACGTCTAACGGTTAAAGAAGAAGCAAATACAAACCAACTCAAAAGATAAATCAAATAAAATCCAAATTGAGAACGGATAGTATTAGATCGCAAAGGCTTAGATGAATTTAGAAACATGAATGGATTAGATCAGAGATTAGACAAAAGAGAACGAACTTCCGGAATACACCAAAAAGGAAAAGACTGATAACTGAGAAAGAATAATATTCCAAAGAATATTTCTTCTGAAGTTATTATCTTGATTGGATAGACAATGACATATGGGCTCTCGATCTATAAACCGGTCCATAAAGATACGTTAGTTAGCAATGAACTAAATCGATGTTTCAATGATAACTTTTGTTGACTAAAATGATATACAAATCAAACAAAAGAAAGATAGACTAATAGATTAGATATGGCACAAGGATATGACACATGGCCAATGGTCTATCGACCAAGCCCACGAATGACTTCTAGGTCAATGGCAGATTAGATTTTCAAGAATAGGATATGGACAAGCGAGGTCGACATTCATGCGATTCAATTTGAGATCACCATATGTCCATCAAGGTGCTTGACGATGACAAGGCAGCGAGGAAATGAAGACAAGGCTAAACTCATAGGTGATGGGGTTAGATTACAATAAGGCCATAGAGAGGATGATGATATTGAACTAATGCTTTTGCGAGAATGCACACATGCGAAGATAGCGAAGCAACGACATGACACTCATGCAAAGATAAGATGTCGATTGTCGGTACAACGATATGGTAGCAAGGTTATGATATGGCTCAGGATTGATCTGCGAGTTGCGAGGTTTACATGACATGATCCATCGTCAACGACAGATTGGACACAAGGTTCAATTAGGGTTTGAGAGGAATGACTCGCGGATAGATCCACTTGGCATAGAGATTGGATAGGTAGGGTTGGCTCTGCGATAAAAGATTACCAAGGATGGCTAACCGAAACACGAACCGATAACAAAAGGACTGGATCGAACGACAACGGTTAGATACCAGATTATGGCTTTGATGGCAACCGGGGATCAATGAACTTCAACGGTGGGCAAAACAGGGGATAATGATCTTCTGGACACAATGACATGGTCACGACAAACCAAAATGGTTGGCGGCACAAGACGACGCGCGGCGGTGGCAAAAAGGCGACGGTAACGAATATTAAAATTTTCGGTGGATGGAACAGCAAAGTGGAAGTGAGCACCACGTAGAACGCGGCGAGACGATCTCAACGGTATAAGCGGATTTGGCGGCAACCCAATGGACAGATCACAAACTACCGATGAACGGCTGCTAAAGCTAATAGATCAAACGGCCATAACTATTAAAATAATTGATGAAACCTAACCAAATTTTTCAGAGAGCTATCTGGGATAATTTGGCGCAATATGACGCGAACGGATCTGAGTTTTACCTTCTGGATCAACGGGGAACGCACGACGAAGTTTTCTGTTGTACGTACGCAGTCTGATCGAGGAAGATTGAATTTTCTACAGCAATACCGAGGACAAAACCTTGAGTTAGGGTGAGCACCAGGTAGAGGACATCAATATGAGTCTACAGAATAAATTTCACGGTCAAACTCGCAAAAACAAAGGAGAATGGGCGACGACAAGATTCGAGATTGGAACGGCCGTAACTTTTGATTTCCTAGATGAAACAGCACCAAATTTGGTGGAGAGGTAGACTGGACCATATGGCACGAGATGACGTGAGAGGATTTCAGAAAAACTCACCGAGATTACAGGGAACGCGATGCCAAAATCGGTCGACGATGGCGGCGCACCGGAAGACAATGGCTGCAGTTTTTAGGGTTTGAGAGGTGCTCTGGGGATTAGGGGAGCGTGGGAGGGGTCTTAGGACACTTATATAGGCTAGGGAGTCGTGCCATATAAGGAAACACGAAGAAAAATCGGATTTGGATTGAAAACGGATCGGATCGAACACCTGGCGCGCAATGAATAGTAAAGGGATAACGTGGCACATTGTGGTGCGTCGGATGGAGATCGGAGGGCTGAGGCTAGGCGATGACGTGGCCGAATCTGGAGCTGCCACGTCGATTTAGCCCATTTTCGAATTAAAATAATTCCAGAAATTAAAATAATTCGTTTAGAGCAATAAAAATACCAGAAAAATTCTAAAAAATTTCTAGAAAATATTTTAAGACATTTGGAGCTCAAATAAAATATTTTTAACCAAACTTTATTTAAAATCTTGTAGTATTTAATTAGATTTAACAAAAGGCTTAATTTAAATTAATTCCAAATAAATAGCAAACGAACTCCGAAAAATCTTAAAAAAAATTACAGAAAATTCCTTGAAGCACAATGAACTCAAATAAAACTAAATTTATTTAATTGAAGTTTATATTAGTCAAATTAAATTATTTTCGCATTAGAAAATTTCAGATTAAGCTTTATTAAAGAGAGAAAATCCGCGGGGATTTTTGGAAAGATGAACTAAACAAAAGATTTTTGAAAACCCAAATTTTGGGATGTTACAGTAATTATATGCAAGGCTTATTCAAAAGGAAAAGGCTATTATGGCTATTTTGCAATAAGTAGCATTTATGAACAAATACAGTAAATAGATTGTAAAGACTGTAAAATAAATAACAGTAATAGATAGATTCAGCATTTCTAAAGTAAACCAAGTTTCCAATCCTAAGTCAATTTCTACTTTCCATGGCATCCTGTCATCCCAATAAGTTTTGTTTAACAAAATTTTAACCCTTGACTGTAATTCCCGCGCATTCCTCAATACCGCGAGCACGGCTATTCAAATAGATTTTACACTCTATAGAGGTTATGCACTTTACCCACACGACATGATCGTCCCTTGTTGCCAAGCTATTAGCACACTTCCTTTGGTGTGCCGGCAGGGTAATCATGACAAAGCCTTTACAATGCTCTTTGTAGACCTCAGATCGCTCATTGAGGTTTCAACACGGAAGGGACTGGTTACCACACTCCGGGGCCCCCTCTTGCGCCATGTGAGTCTACCCGTACACCCGGAACTCACTATACACCACGGCAGTAACGAAATCTAGACATCACAACTTAGTCGGCTAGGCTGTCCCATTCTAGACATGTGGTTGCAAGTAAGACCCAAGTCAAAGGCTTGCAAGGTTAAGTCCTAAGGGTGACTAGGGCAAGACTTCCACATACCCTCTGCCAAATCTGGCCCACCTTGGCACACTGCCCCTCCCCACTTGCCCTAATCTAAATCATTACCACCCCAGTTGATTTCCAAGCACCATATGCTATCAACAAGTCAACCTCGTTGCGTGACATCCACTCTTCACCACAACGCAATATCATTGTGTGACCACACATGAGACACAAGTTCATAACATTGTTCCATATTCCATTATTCAAGATTAATCAGTGATGATTCAACACATATGACGACATGGCATGGCTAAGCAATCTACGACGGTCTAACCAGCCCATGTTGATTATCAATATTAACCAACTATTAATTAACCATCCTAGGGTGACAATTAGATCATGGCATACAATGGCAAGGTAGGTTATAGATCAAATTGGTATAACAGCTAAGTCCCAATTTAATTTGAAACAATTGTATACTTGAAATAATATGCAATAGGGTAAAATAAATATAGCGATTTTATAAACATGGGTTCAACATGATCAAAGCACAACTTGCCTGGCCCTTGCGATTTTTACTGTTCTTTACTTTTTATCTTTGATTCTTGATCTTCGATCTTTACCTTCTTGATCTTCAGCTCCTTAGAGCAACTTCCGGACGATGCGTCTAACGATTAAAGAAGAAGCAAATACAAACCAACTCAAAAGATAAATAAAATAAAATCCAAATTGAGAACGGATAGTATTGGATCACAAAGGCTTAGATGAATTTAGGAACTTGAATGAATTAGATCAGAGATTAGACAAAAGAGAACGAGCTTTCGGAATACACCGAAAAGGAAAAGACTAATAACTGAGAAAGAAAGAATAATATTCCAAAGAATATTTCTTCTAAAGTTATTATCTTTATTGGATAGACAATGACATATGGGCTCTCGATCTATAAACCGGGTCCATAAAGATACGTTAGTTCGCGATGAACTAAACTGATGCTCAATGCTGACTTTTGTTGACCAAACAGATACACAGTCAAACAAAAGAAAGATAGACTAATAGATTAGATATAGGACAAGGATATGACATATGGCCAATGGTCTATGGACCAAGTCCACGAATGACTTCTAGGTCAATGGCAGATTAGATTTTCAAGAATAGGACATGGACAATGGGGTCGACATTCATGCGATTCCATCTGAGATCAGTCATACGTCGATCAAGAGGCTTGACGATGACAAGGCAGCGAGAAAATGAAGACAAGGCTAAACTCATAGGTGATGGGGTTAGATTACAATAAGGCGATAGATGGGACGATGATATTGCACTATGGCTTTTGCGAGCATGCACACATGCGAAGATAGCGAAGCAATGACAGGACACTCATGCAAAGATATGATGTCGATTGTCGGTACAATGATATGGTAGCAAGGTTATGATATGGCTCAGGATTGATCTGTGAGTTGCGAGGTTTATATGACATGATGCATCGTCAACGACAGATTGGACACAAGGTTAAGTTAGGGTTTGAGAGGAATGACTCGCGGATAGATCAACTTGGCATAGGGATAGGATAGGTAGGGTTGGCTCTGCGATAAAAGATTATCAAGGGTGGCTAACCGAAATAAGATCCGATAATGCAAGGGACTAGATCAAAGACAACGGGTAGATTCTAAAATATGGTATTTATGGCATCCGAAGACAAATTGAACTCTAAAGATGGGAAAACCAGAGAATGATGGCCTACTGGACATGATGACACGACCAAGGCGAGCTAAGATGGTTGGCGGCAAAAGACGGCGCGCGGCACTGACGAAAGGCGGCGGCTAACGAATATTAAAATTTTCGGTGGATGGAACAGCGAAGGGGAAGTGAGCATCACGTAGAATGCGGCGAGACAAACTCAACGGTATAAGCGGATTTGGCGGCAACCCAATGGACAGATCACAAACTACCAATGAACGGCTGCTAAAGCTAATAGATCAAACGGCCATAACTATTACAATAAAGGATGAAACCTAACCAAATTTTATATAGAGCTATCTGGGTCCGTATGGCACAATATGACGTGAAAGGATTGGAGTTTTACCTTCTGGATCAACAGGGAACACGCGAGGAAGTTTTCAGCTGTACGTATGCAGTCTGATCGAGGAAGATTGAATTTTCTGTAGCAATCCCTTGGACAAAACCTTGAGTTAGCGTGAGCACCAAGTAGAGGACATCAAGATGAGTCTACAGTAAAAATTTCACGGTCAAATTCGCAAAAACGAAGGAGAACGTTCGACAGCAAGATTGGAGATTGGAACAGCCATAACTTTTTATTTCTTAGATGAAACTGCACCAAATTTGGTGGAGAGGTAGATTGGACCATAAGGCAAGAGATGACTCAAGAGGATTTCATAAAAACTCGCCGGAACAGTGGGGAACGCGACGCCAAATTCGGCCGACGAGTTCGGCGCACGGGGAGAGCACAGCTGCGGTTTTTACGGTTTGGGAGGAGCTCTGGGGATTAGGGGTGCGTGGGAGGGGTCTTAGGACACTTATATAGGCTTAGGAGTCGGGCCATACAAGGAAACACGAAGAAAAATCGGATTTGGATTGAAAACGGATCGGATCGAACACTTGGCGGGTAATGAACAGTAAAGGGATGACGTGGCGCATTGTGGTGCGTCGGATGGGGATTGGAAGGCTGCGGAAGGGCGATGACGTGGCCGGCTCTGGAGCTGCCACGTCGATTTAGCCCAATTTCCGAATTAAAATAATTCTAGAAATTAAAATAATTCGTTTAGAGCAATAAAAATACCAGAAAAATTCTAAAAAAAATTCTAGAAAATATTATAGGACATTTGGAGCTCAAATAAAATATGTTTAACCAAACTTTATTTAAAATTTTGAAGTATTTAATTAAATTTAACAAAAGGCTTAATTTAAATTAATTTCCAAATAAATCCAAATGAATGGCAAACGAACTCCGAAAAATCTCAAAAAAATTATATAAAATTCCTTGAAGCATAATGAACTCAAATAAAGCTAAATTTATTTTAATTGAAGTTTATATTAGTCAAATTAAATTCCTTTATCACTAGAAAATTCCATATTAAGCTTTATTAAAGCGAGAAAATCAACGGGGATTTTTGGAAAGATGAACTAAACAAAAGATTTTTGAAAACCCAAATTTTGGGATGTTACATGTTCCAACATTCGTGCACCCAGCAAAACGTCCTCAAAAACTTGTATCCATCAAAATTAACCTTTGAGATTTTTCCTCAGCTTTACTCACCCACATCCGATGGTCATTGTTTAGTGTGTCTAATCATCATTGTAGCCCACAACAGACCTCCCTTGAGCTCCAGCATCATCAAGGAAAAGGAAACAAACATCCTGGAATCAAGAAAAAGGAAACAAATGTCAAGGAAAAGGAAAGGACCATACATTACATGCTGGGAAAAGGAAACCGCGAGATGGGGCAGTGCGGTATTATTTTTTCTGAATCAGGCTCTCGCAGCGATGAATTTGCGAATGTAGCCTCGAACCAAAACAATTCAAACGGAGAGGTGCCGGAATCTTTTTCCCACGTTCGAAATTATCCAGCGGATGGTGGATAATTTTAGGCACGAAAAAAAACCAAGCTCTGTCCGGCCACTGGATAATTTAGGGTGTGGAAAAAAATTACAGTGCTTCTCGACCGTGGGAAAAAATTCTAGCACCTCTCCGCTGATTTTTTCTGTCTCGAGGCTACCATCAAAAATTCATTGCTCGAGAGCCTGGTTCAAAAAAAATTATAACGACGATACTAATATAGTAAAAAATTCGAGCCTAGGCGCTGGTAAATAATACAACGCCACCGCTCCGCTGAATTTTTTCGGCTCGAGGCTACAATCACAAATTCATCGCCGCGAGAGTCTGTTTCGGAAAAAATTATAATGATGATGCCAATACAGTAAAAAAATTCCCAAAAAATAAAAAAAACAATCAAGCGGTGCCCGTCCGCTTCATAATTTTGGCAAAAAAAGAAATGCTCGGTGGCCGTTGAAAAATTCAAGCGTGAGAGATCAAATGAAAAAACAATTCAAGCGGTTCCCATCCATTGAATAATTCTGGGAAAATATGGAAAAACAAACTGCGCTCACCGACCGCTGGATACGCAGGAAAAAAAAGATAAAAATTAAAAAGAGCTCGTCGGCCGCTAGTTCCGCGAGAAAAAATTAAAAAAAATAAGCAGCACTCACAGACCGCTGGTTCCGTGGATAAAAAATGAAAAAAATTCAGCTTTCTCCGTGCACTGAAATT
Source organism: Otatea glauca (assembly GCA_036346275.1). Taxonomy (NCBI): domain Eukaryota; kingdom Viridiplantae; phylum Streptophyta; class Magnoliopsida; order Poales; family Poaceae; genus Otatea; species Otatea glauca. Next base: position 93,155 of record CM070734.1, on the reverse strand, counting down.
AGGCTCTATGGGGCTAGATCCGTAAAAAAGTCTCAAGAAGGGTCATATTCGAAAAAAATATGATCACGAGGCCAGGACAATAAAAAATTCAAGTCTGGTTTCCTTGCATGCGGATCCTCCCTATTTATTTCCTTGTTTGATTCGCTCTCCTTCCAAATATGTAGTACATACAGTTTTGACCAGGACAGTAAAAAATTCAAGTATGGTTTCCTTGCATGCGGATCCTCCCTGTTTATTTTCTTGTTTGATTCGCTCTCGTTCCAAATATGTAGTATGTACAATATGATCACAAGATAAAGTTGCTGCAGGCGCTTAAAAAGGCACTCGTATCTTCACATCCTTTCTTCCTTGTGTGATCTCATATGCAACAAAATCCTTAAAAAAAATACAAACTGAACCCATGCCTTCCTTTCCCGTGTTCCTTGCGTAGGTCCTAGGAATTCCTAACTAAAGAACGCCCAAACGCCGAGACGGAGGTGCCATAGCTCCAGCCATTCGGCGAGTCCGCGAGGCTTTTACGTGCGACGACGACGGCCGGCGACGGCGGTGTACATACATACGCAGGCATGCGTGTCGACTTTTGTAGTCGGCAATGAATTTATGGGGCAGGCGCTAGATCTAAAACTTGATGGTCACACAAGACAGGTTTAGACAGGTTCAGGCCCTCGACGGTGGAGGTAATACCCTAGTCTTGTGTGCTGAGATTATTTGGATCTCTTGGATCTAAGATTGCTTGTTTTTCTATGTTGCCCGCTCTCTCCCTTATATAATAGGGGTGGGGCGGTTTACAGAGTCCCGATTGGTTAAAGGATCTCGATCGGTTATAGTATTCTAATCGGTTATAGGATAGAGTTTACATCTTTATCATATCCTGCTAATAACTCAGATTACAATCGTATCTTTTATATCTAAATATTTGTTCAACTATCCCTAAGATGTATCCCTTTGCGCACGGCAACATGGCTTGACGCAGGGCTCATCCTTTGGGCCTTTCGCTTGGCCCCGTCTCTCCTTCGAGCGCTTCTGGGATGGTTATGAAGATACCTGGGTTCTTATATTCTACAGCAGCCCCCGAGTGATTCATGATCTGATTGCTATATCTTTACTTGGGTCTCAACTTTGGATCAACGTTCTCAGCTTCTGGCATAAACTTCCGACTGGTTTCTTCTTTGATTTGAATATTTCTTCTTGTAGCAAGGGGATTATGAAGGACTCGAATATAACCTCCGGATCTTTGTCCCAACTGTTTATAATATCCCATTTGACAGAATTATTATGAGTTGCTTCGTGGATCTGACCCATATCTCATATAAAGATATCTCTTCCCGCTCGAGGCGAAGCCTTAATATTCTTCCTCTTCAAGGATCAATACCGGGCAGTCTTCGAAGTTGTTTTGACTTCCTGTGCCAATTCATTTCCCAATAGTCTCTTTGGCTTCTGAAACCATCTTAACTCCAAGTCTCTTCGACTTCTGATGTCATCACATCTTCGCATTTACTTCAACCTTGCTGTATCAGCTATAAAAGGTGAACCAGCGCTCGTAGAATTCATTTTCTCACGCTTAGTCCTCCATTTTTCTATTCCAAGCTCCACCTTCTTCCCAAAGGACTTCATGGATGGACAGGATCCTGAATTCGCCAAGGAGTCGACGCTGTTTGATCTCGCCATGGCCGAATGGGCCGAAGAAAACACTGTCGTCCGCGACCGCGCCGCCATCGACGCCTTCCTCGAGATCGTTCCTGCCCTTTTCAAGGCTAGGGAGCCTATCGTGGAGGCGCTTGGTCGAGTGCGCCGTGGAGAAGTATAGCATCCCTGTAAATGTAATATGGTCTTTTCCCAGGTATAATGCCTGAGGATTATAATAAAGAAAGATTTTCCAAGAAATATCCATGATTGTCGTTAAACATAGCTTAGACCCAACGTGGGGTTTATCAAACCTTGCATAGCCCTTTGGTCGGGCGGTGTCTATATCTGACTGTCGCAGGATTTACCTTAGGTCCGACTTGGGACATACTAAGATATGCGCGGCTCTTGGCCGAGTGATACCTATATCCGACTGCTGTAGGATATAGCTCTAGTCCGACTTGGGACATATCATTTTTACGTGGCTCTTGGCCGAGTGATACCTATATCTGACTGTTGCAGGATATAGCTTAGGCTCGACTTGGAGCATATCAGGATCTTCTTGGCTCATGGCCGAGTGATACTTATATCCGACTGCTGTAGGATATAGCTTAGGTCCGACTTGAGACGTACCATGTTTACGTGGCTCTTGGCCGAGTGATACCCATATCCGACTGCTGTAGGATATAGCTTAGGCTCGACTTGGAGCGTATTAGGATTTTCTTGGCTCAGGGCCGAGTGATACCTATATCCGACTGGTGTATGATATAGCTCTGGTCCGTCTTGAGACATATCAAGGTTTATCCGAATGGTATCCATACTCGTTTATTACGATGCACAGCTTATCGACCCATCTTGCGGCATACCATTGGAACCGTGCCTTATCAGGCTCAACTCATGATATATGATTCCGCCATGCGGTAACCACCTAGCGACCCAACGTGGGGCATATCACAAGAAGATATTTTTAATCCAAACTAGAGGATATCCACGTTTCGCTTAGTTCGATAGGTGGTTAACCACCCCATCGTGAGGAGCGACGTGTCTCGAATATGACTTGGTCAAACCACGACTGCCTCCTTATGTCAGAGCGCCGTGTTAGCAAATCGTTACGAAGCGTAGAGCAGGGTTAGGTGTCCTGCGATCTTTTTCCCGCCGATTCGGCGAAAAACTGATTTTTCCCCCCTTTAAGACTGAGCCGTGTATCGATCGATGGTTCACTTCTTCCACCGCATACTTCTGTCTCTTCTGCTTCTCAGTCTCTCCGACTTCTCCGTCGCTAGGGTTAACTGTCGCCGCGCTCGCATTTTCACGTCGTCATCGATCTTTCCTCCAAAAATGTGTTCTCCTTCTCCCAAAAACACCTCCGTGCTGCCTTCGCCCCAGGATTGGACCACCTCGGTAACTACGGAAGAGAGGTTGCAGTTCATGGTGGACGAAGGGGTTCTTCCAGCCCTGAACTTGATTTCTACATGACCGGCCGTAGGTGAATCCATTCCTACTCCTTGTTCTGAGGAGGTTGTGGTTTTTGAATCTTTCTTCCAATGCGGGCTGGGTCTTCCTACCTGCGCCTTTCTTCGTGGTCTTTTCTTTTTCTACGGCATTGAGTTAGTAAACCTGAATCCCAACTCTATCTTGCAAATCTCCCTCTTTATTCACCTTTGCAAAGCCTTCTTGGGCATCCGCCCTCATTTCAATCTTTTTCGCCAGTTTTACCTTTTGAAGCCTTATCCCTCCAAAAGCGACCCCAAGGTAGTTGGGGGAGCCGGGTTTCTACTACGGGAAGGCTTAAAGAAATTCTACTTCGCCATTCCCTTCAAATCTTCGAACAAGGGCTGGCACCAGGAATGGTTCTATTGTGCCAATCCTGATCCTGCTCTCCCCTCTTTTATCGGGCGTCGGCCTAGGGTGTCCCTTTCTTGGACATCTGCTCCCAATGCTGCTGATATGGACCAGGTGCAAGACCTCTTGGTGCTGATCAACAAAATAAAGTAAGATGGTCTCACGGGAGTCGGTCTGGCGCTCCATTTTGTCGCTCGTCGGGTACAACCCTTGAAGGAAATGAGTCCACTTGGGGTATGAATTTGAAGGAAGGGACGATCCGACCCGGGAACTGCCCGAATCGGCGTCGAAAGAGCAGGTGTATGCTCGAGTAGGTGATTTTTTCATTCCCAGTGTCGAGATGTCCACCGCCAAATGCCCAAGATCCTTTACTGCGTCGAATCCTCCTCTTGAGGTAAGAAAATTTATCTGATAGACTTCCACACTCGTCTCTGAATGATTTTTGATAGTTTTAATACTCTTTTCCAGTATCGATTGGCTTTCTTCAGTGATGTGCCTCTCCCGGAGATGCCTGTTCATAAGAGCGCACCCTAGAAGCATCCTGTGAGCTCCCCAGTGGGAGACCCAGCCGCCAAGAAGGGGAAGAAGACGATGGTTAAGGACCCTTCGAAGCCCCGACGCCCGACTGGCGGCCCTAAAATTCAAGAACAGCCGGTACAAGCCCCAGTGCCCTCAGTTCCGCAGAGGCCCGTGGCACAGCCAAGTCCAACTCCGAGCGACTCAGGCGTCCGGGAGGAGACCAGGGCTCCAGAGCATCATACCCCGACTGGTCCCTCCGGAAGCGGCTCAGCTACTCGGAAGAGGCCTCCGATGAAAATAAAGAAGTCCGATAGATTGGATGTCCCATCGACTCTTATTTGACGTGTTTTGCCAGCTTATTCACTGATATTCCCGTCGGGACACCGACTGGGGCCCCTGAGGGGGCTGAGTCCCAAGACGTACCCATCCCGGCTGAGGAGGTCCAGCCATCTGCCTCGCCCGGAGGCATAGGGGCAGCTTCCGAACCATAGCCGTCTCCTCCGACTCCTCGTGCTTTGGCGTTGGGTCCCGGCGTTCGAGAGCTTGTCTCCCGCCCATCCCCCGGGGTAGAGGAGATTCTCCAAGATCCGCCGACTCCTGCTCGCCCCCAACTCATAATGCAAACCGCATGGGTTGATGAGGAAGGCGGCTTGGAGTCGCTCGACGACCCAACGGAGGAGAAGGAGAGGAACTACTTTTATAGTCATGTCGCCGCTTGCGCTCGCCTGGCCCGAGTAATATTTTTACCACTCTTGTCTCCTTCTTGCTTGCGCTGGTTAGCACTTTGTCACCTTTCTCTGTGGTGGTTTACAGAAATTAGGAGAACGTTCTGCAAAGAAATCCGAATATCTCCAAAGAATGCTTCCAAAAGTCCGGACGCGCCAGGAATACCTGGCCGACTTGGAGCAGATTAAAGCTAAGCATGCAGCCGAGCTGCAAAATCTTCGATCGGAAGTCTAGGCCTCGCGAGCAGAAAAGGAACTCCAGCGGTAGGAGAAGCTAGATGCTATTGGATCCCTCCGAGGTAGATATTTCCTGGACCATCTCGTGTTCTTGTTTAATTGTCTGGTCTTTTTAACTTCCTTATCTCCGTGTCAACTCGAGATTCAGCTATTGTAAAGCTCCAAGAGCAACTCAAAGCCTCGGAAGCCTCCAACTCGAAATCGGTGAAGGAGCTAGAAGGTACGCTCAGCAGCTTGGCCCACCCTTGCCTTCGTCGTCTTCTTGGTATTTCTTGACAATCTGTTTGCTTGCAGATTATATATTCAAGATGCGGGCACAATATGCTGTTTATAACAAGAAAGTCCAGGCCCTCGAGACATCTTGTGCTAAGTTCTGCGAAGCCTCTGAGCCATTGCTGAGGTTGCTCCGTCCCGGAGGTGAGAGGCCGCTCGGTAGGGACCACATTGTCTCCCAGTTGGAGGAAGCCCCTAAGGAGCTCAAGAAACTCTTGAAGGAGACGGCGACTAACGGTGCCAGCCAGGCTTTGGCGATCACCAAGTCGCTCTATCCCCGAGTGGATCTTGAAGCCATAAAAGACGGCTATGCCTGCAACGTGGACGAAGACCGGGCGACCGAACTCTGGAGGAGGTTAAAGATGCTTCTTCGGCTGTCGCAGAGACATTAGACCTGTAATCAAATATTTGAAAGTATTTCTTTGGCCTTGCATATCTCTTTTAAGTATGCTGCGATGCTTGATGAGGCTTGAATATCATGTCCAACTAGTCCAGCCCCCAGGCTCTGGGGCATGGTTCATGACGCATGCCTCAGAATCTTAAAATTTGTAGGAGCGAGGCACTCGGACGCATAATTTTCGAGAAGATTATATGAGAACACTTTTAAAAGTAAATATTCATTCATAAAGAGGTAATTGAATTACAGAGATCAAGTGAAAAAACGACGTAGCTGTTCTATGTTCTAGGTGTTGTTGACAACTGTGCCATCTTCACGCTTGAGCTTATAGGCTCCAGGGCGTATCACCTCATCGGTGATGTAAGGGCCTTCCCAGCTTGGGGAGAGCTTATGCTCGCATTTCTGATTCTTTCTAAGGACCAGATCTCCTTTGGAGAATGCGCGGCTCCTTACATTGCAACCGTGATAGCGACGTAAGCCCTGAAGGTACTTTGCTGACTGAATTGCTGCGATGTCTCTGGCTTCTTCCAGTCGGTCGAGGTCTTCTAGCCGGCTTTCTTCTGAAGCGACCTCCTCATAGCTCCGAACCCGTGGGGATCCGAATTCTAACTCAGTGGGGAAGACCGCCTCTGAGCCATACACCAAGAAGAAAGGTGACTGCCCGGTTGCTCTGCTAGGGGTGGTTCACAGCCCCTAGAGTACCGAAGGCAATTATTTAACCCACCGAGTGACGTAAGGTTTGAGATGATAAAAAATCCTTGCCTTTAGGCCTTGTAGCACCATGTCGTTGGCTCGTTCCACCTGCCCGTTACTTCGGGGGTGTGCTACTGATGCGAAGCAAATTTTTATGCCGAGTTCACTACACTAGTCTTGAAATATGTCACCTCTGAATTGGGTGCCGTTGTCTGTGATGATTCGGTTTGGTACGCCGAATCTAACCACGATTGCATGGAAGAATTCTTTGGCCTTTGCGGCTGTGATTGTGGCGACTGGCTTGGCCTCAATCTATTTGGTGAATTTGTTGACGGCCACGAAGAGATGAGTATAGCCACCTTGAGCCTTCTTCAAAGGTCCCAGCCCCCAGACCGCAAATGGCTAGGTGATTGGGATGGTCTGTAGTTCCTGTGCCAGCTTGTTCACCTATCGTGCAAAGAACTAACATCCTTCGCATGTCCGGACGATGTCCTCTGCATCAGTGACAGCAGTCGACCACAAAAATCCCTGACGATAAGACTTGCCTACTAGGGTTGTTGGCGCCGCATGATTCCCACAGATTCCCAAGTGGATTTCTTTGAGAGAGCTCTTTCTTCTTGTTCTAATATGCATCGTCGTAGTACACCAGAGGAGCTCTTGTGATAGAGTTCTTCCCTGATCATCACATAGCTCTTGCTTCGGCACATTATTCATTCGGCCTGCGTGCGATCTTTGGGTAGCTCACCCTTTGTAAGGACCCAAATCCACTGATTCGAACCCACTGTGTTTACCGCACTAGTCCCAGGATCAACGCTAGTGCACACAGCTCAACATTAGTACATATCACATCATACTCAACGATAATAAAGTAATACTCTATTTATTGATATAGCTAAGTGTATGATCTTATGACCAACTTACATTATTAAGCCACGCAGGGCAAGACTTGAAATATAATTTAAGAAACAAACAGCGGAAAGTAGAAGACGTAGATAGCTCATCAGTTCACCACAGGCAACTGACAAGGCTCGGACCCTAATGACTTGCGTCCTCCGGAAACTCCTCCAACAGAGATGTAGACTCTTCAACTATTGATTATTGTCGTTGTGGGGTGAGTACATAAAGCACTCAACAAGTTGTGCACAGAATGCAATTCTATGTATCTATATGCAAGGCTTATTCCAAAGGAAAGGACTTTTATGGCTATTTTGCAATAAGCAGCATTTAAGGATAAATATAATAAGTAAATTGTAAAGACTTGTAAAACAAATAACAGTAATAAATAGATTCAGTATTTCTCAGGTAAACCAAGTTTCCAACCCTAAGTCAAGTTCCAACCTTTCATATGGCATCCTGCCATCCCAACCAAGTTCTTCTTTTAATTAAACTAACCCTTAACTGAAATTCCTGAGCATTGCTCAATTCCATGAGCACGGCTATTCGAACAGTTTTTACACTCTGTAGAGGTTATGCACTTTACCCACACGATACAACCAAACACCACCAAGGCGAGTGATCATAACAAAGCCTTTACAATGCTCCACCTAGATCCAGTACTGTTCGCTAAGGTTTCAACACTGGTGGGACTGGTTACCACATCCAGGGCCCCCCTCTTGCTCCATGTGATTCTACCCCAAATACAGGAACTCACTAGTCACCTCGATAGTACCGAAATCTAGACTTTACAAATTAATCAGCTAGACTGTCCCATTCCAGACATGTGGTTGCATGATTGACTCAGGTCAAAGGCTTGCAAGGTTAAGTCCTTAGAGTGATCAAGGCAAGACATCCACATACCCTCTGCCCATCAGGCCCACCTTGGCATACTCGCCCCTTGTCACTTGCCCCGATCTAAGTGATTATCACCCAAGTTGATTACCAAGCACCACGTGCCATCAACAAATCAACGTCGTTGTGTGACATGACTCGCCACTACAACTCAATCTCATTGTGTGATCTCACATGACACACAAGTTCACATCATTGTTCTATATTCCATTAGTCAAGATTAATCATTGATAATTCATGTACATATGATGACGTGGCACGACTAAGCAATCTACAGCGGTCTAACCAACAATGTTGATTATCAATATTAACCAACTATTAGTTTACCATCCTAAGGTGACAATTAAATCATGGCATACAATGGCAAGGTAGGGTATATAAATCAAGTCGGTAGATTAAGTAGATCCCAATTTAAATTGAAACAATTGTATACTTGAAATACTATGCAATAAAGTAAAACAATATAGCATTTGTATAAACATGGGTTCAACATGATCAAAGCACAACTTGGCTTGGAATAGGTTCTGGTCTTGCTCTGGAACTTGATCTTGAGTTGTTGGATTTTCCTCCGAAGCGTCGCACAATTCAACGTCTACGCGTACCTACCAAAATAGAGAGCAAATGAACTCTAAAAATCAAATAAAATTCACCATTAAATATATCTCAATTTTACAAATTTTTAGAAATTTGAATCACTCAAATCCGAGTTAAAATGCAAAAGTTATAGCCTTTAGAAGTTTGAATAAATACTGAAAATACAGAAATTAGAAAATCAGAATTAACTGAATTATTTTTTGATTGTAAAAATGACTTATTGCGTCAGCATGATGTCAGGGTGACATCATCACCGAGCCGGCCAATCAGACCTGCCACGCGTCCCGGGTGCATGGACTAAGTCCACCAGCCGCACCGATTCATGGTGGACACGGCTCACGGCGCTATGGCTCTGCGCCCGACACGCGGCGGCACGCGGTTTGCCGTGGCATCGGTGCAATCTGACGTGCCGAGATCCGATCAGACGGCTTTGGACAGATGAGCACGTGGCTACACTACGATCGCACGATCTGCATCCGACGGCTACCGGTACCCGAGCCGCTTACCAACGTGGCACAATCCAGACCGTTTATCGAAGATCGAACAGCTGGCAGAGGTCGAGTCTTGACGGTGGCGCTGCGGTGGCGGACACTCACCAGCGATGCAGAAGAAGACGGCGGCGCGGTGCTCCGATGACCAAACGACTGTTAGGACCCGAATATGCAGATCCGGACCCTCTATGTATCCAGCACTAGTCCAGGATCACGCTAGTGCACACAGTCTCAACATAGATGAAATATCACAATCATACACATCGGAATAATAAATAAAGACTTCATCTATTAATATAGAACTATTGAACGACCTTTAGGTCAAACTTACACTTGGATCACGCTAGTGCACACAATCTCAACATAGATGAAATATCACAATCATACACATCGGAATAATAAATAAAGACTTCATCTATTAATATAGAACTATTGAACGACCTTTAGGTCAAACTTACACTTGTGAGGCCTTGGTGGCTTCAACTCAAAATGAATAAACAAAGAATGAATGAAGAACGCCGATTTAATCCCATCAATATGCCACAGGCAACTGACAAGGTTCAACTCCTAGATATTCGCCTCCTCGTGGAACTTCTCCTCCTTTGAAGTTGTAGTCTTCTCCTCAACTGATGATTTTGTGAGTTGCAAGGGGTGAGTACATAAAGCACTCAACAAGTTGTGCACAGAATGCAATTCTATGTAATTATATGCAAGGCTTATTCCAAAGGAAAAGGCTATTATGTCTATTTTGCAATAAGCAGCATTTATGAACAAATACAATAAATAGATTGTAAAGACTGTAAAAACAAATAACGGTAATAGATAAATTCAGCATTTCTGAAGTAAACCAAGTTTTCAAACCTAAATCAATTTCCACTTTCCATGGCATCCTGCCATCCCAATAAGTTTTGTTTAACAAAAATCTAACCCTTGACTGTAATTCCCGAGCATTGCTCAATACGCGAGCACGGCTATTCGAATAGATTTTACACTCTGCAGAGGTTATGCACTTTACTCACACGACATGATCGTCCCTTATTGCCAAGCTATTAGCACACTTCCTTTGGTGTGCCGGCAGGGTAATCATGACAAAGCCTTTACAATGCTTTGTCTAGACCCTATACTGCTCGCTGAGGTTTCAACACGGAAGGGACTGGTTACCACACTCCGGGCCCCCCTCTTGCGCCTTGTGAGTCTACCCGTACACCCGAAACTCACTATACACCACAGCAGTACCGAAATCTAGACATCACAAATTAGTCGGCTAGACTGTCCCATTCCAGAAGTGTGGTTGCAAGTAGGACTCAGGTCAAAGGCTTGCAAGGTTAAGTCCTTAGGGTGACTAGGGCAAGACTTTCACATACCCTCTGCCAAATCTGGCCCACCATGGCACACTGCCCCTCGCCACTTGCCCTATTCTAAATCAATACCCCCCAATTGATTACCAAGCACCACATGCTATCAAGAAGTCAACCTCGTTGCGTGACATCCACTCGTCACCGCAACGCAATCTCATTGTGTGACCACACATGACACACAAGTTCATAACATTGTTCCATATTCCTTTTGTCAAGATTAATCAGTGATGATTCAACACATGTGACGACATGGCATGGCTAAGCAATCTACGACGGTCTAACCAACCCATGTTGATTATCAATATTAACCAACTATTAATTAACCATCCTAGGGTGACAATTAGATCATGGCATACAATGGCAAGGTAGGGTATAGATCAAATTGGTATAATAGCTAAGTCCCAATTTAATTTGAAACAATTGTATACTTGAAATAATATGCAATAGGGTAAAACAAATATAGCAATTTTATAATCATGGGTTCAACATGATCAAAGCACAACTTGCCTGGCCCTTGCGATTTTTATTGTTCTTTACACTTTATCTTTGATTCTTGATCTTCGATCTTCAATCTTTACCTCCTTGATCTTCAGCTCCTTAGAACAACTTCCGGACGATGCGTCTAACGATTAAAGAAGAAGCAAATACAAACCAACTCAAAAGATAAATCAAATAAAATCCAAATTGAGAACAGATAGTATTAGATCACAAAGGCTTAGATGAATTTAGAAACTTGAATGGATTAGATCAGAGATTAGACAAAAGAGAACGAGCTTTCGGAATACACCGAAAAGGAAAAGACTGATAACTGAGAAAGAAAGAATAATATTCCAAAGAATATTTCTTCTAAAGTTATTATCTTGATTGGATAGACAATGACATATGGGCTCTCGATCTATAAACTGGGTCCATAAAGATACGTTAGTTCGCAATGAACTAAACTGATGCTCAATGCTGACTTTTGTTGACCAAACAGATACACAGTCAAACAAAAGAAAGATAGACTAATAGATTAGATATGGCACAAGGATATGACATATGGCAAATGGTCTATCGACCAAGTCCACGAATGACTTCTAGGTCAATGGTAGATTAGATTTTCAAGAATAGGACATGGATAAGGGGTCGACATTCATGCGATTCGATCTGAGTTCAGTCATACGTGATTAAGAGGCTTGACGATGACAAGGCAGCGAGGAAATGAAGACAAGGCTAAATTCATAGGTGATGGGGTTAGATTACAATAAGGCGATAGAGAGGATGATGATATTACATTAGGGCTTTTGCGAGCATGCACACATGCGAAGATAGCGAAGCAACGACAGGACACTCATGCAAAGATGAGATGTCGATTATCGCTACAATGATATGGTAGCAAGGTTATGATATGGCTCAGGATTGATCTGCGAGTTGAGAGGTTTATATGACATGATGCATCGTCAACAATAGATTGGACCCAAGGTTAAGTTAGGGTTTGAGAGGAATGACTCGCGGATAGATCCACTTGGCATAGGGATAGGATAGGTAGGGTTGGCTCTGCGATAAAAAATCTCAAAGTAAAATTTATAAATCTCATAATAATGAGAAAATCAAGTTAGACGTCTTAAAACATGCAAAAACTTATTACCACTAAAATATGGCATTTATGTAATTTCAGGAAATAAATTTAATCGGACCGCGAATCTTCAATTGGGTGAAGGCGCATACTTTTATCAAGATCCAGGCAAGCTCCCTTGGTCATATTTATGAAATTGTTTTCTGTTAAGATGCTTTCATGAATTTTCACTGCATGGAAAAATTATCATTTAAAATAAAACTTAAATCAGTTTGTTGGATTAACTGCGGATGCAGTTATGATTCTTAAATTAACTCTCACGACAGGTGAAGTCGGGGTAAGTGATATATATGGTGGGTAGAGGGTGCCATGATTGGTTTTGTCAGCGGGGTCCTCTACATAGGATATAATATAAGGATAAAACCACTACACTCGGAGCAATGAGCTGTCTTAAATTGTATCAACCATAGTTTGGGGGAAATAACGAGAAAAGGTTGTCCTACGATAGTGTTATGATCTCCACATCGGATGAGAAAATGGTGAAGCTGGGGTATGCCGGAAACCCAGCGATGGACACAGATTAGTAATGGGGAAACAATTGTAGGGCACCACTACTCGTTGGCCATCAGGGACACCCTGAGAGTAGGTAGGGAAACAGTCGAAAGGGCACCACTGCTCGTCGCCAACAGGGATATGCTAAGAGTAGGTGGGGAAACAGTCGGTAGGGCACCACTGCTCGTTGGCTATGATGTGCTAAGAGTAAGTGGGGGAACAGTCATAGGGCACCACTAATCGTTAGCCATCAACTGGTACGCTAAGGAGTAAGTGGGGAAACAGTCGGAGGACACCACTACTCGTTGGCTATTAGAGTTGGAGATATAATACCTTATTAGTGATAAACGTTCTGAGTTCTCAACAGCGGTTGAGTTCACTATGGGTAAAGTGATACAAACTTGCGCAGGGTCAAAACCATAAATTCGTGCCTGTCTTCTGTATTGGAGGCTACGGAAGCTATCTCATCTACGAGTGCTAGTAGCAGTTTTAATAATTAAAACCTACAATTCCACTTTTCTAATTTAGAACCCTATTTTCTATGAATGGTTTTGGAGGAAGAAATACACCCGATGGGTGTGGCCAGCATTGAGCTGGATGTGGAACAAAATTGCATATAATACATTTTTCTATTAATGCTTGCTGAGTACCTTTGTACTCACTTTTGTTAAATCCCTCTTTTCTAGAGAATGATTTCGATGATCCATGTTCCGGTTGGGACGTGGATTCCCATGGACTCGCCTGCAAGGCATGGGATAGGGAGCAGCCACATGATTAATATTATTTTGATGAAGACTACCGAGAGAATTAGGATGGTGATAAACAGTGCTTCACCTTCGTCAGGCTAGGTTATAATTAGTACTTTTGGTATTACATGTATGTAATATTTGTATCTTTTGTTCAATCAAGTACTGAACATGTAGCCTGCATGGCAATAGAATGTAATAAAGTTTTCATTTCAGTCTCTAATTATTGCTCTGCTGCAACACTCTGAAATGGCATATTAACTAATAAAACATCGGGCTTACTCGATAAGTTATTAGTTAGTATGCCCTGATCAGTGTAATTAACTCGGGATCAATAACACCACAACAGTCATTATCTAGGGTTAAATGTGCCGATCGCCACAAGCTCATCACCCTCACCTTGTCCCTCCACTCCCCGGTCAGGGCGTCGAGCTCCTCCCTCTCGGTGAGCTTCAGCAGTATGGCGTTCATGCTTCTGAGCTCGTCCATCATGAGGAACTGGACGTCCTTGTGTACTCCCTTAAGCAGGTTGAACTCGCCTTCGAGCAAGCCGGCAAGCTTGCCGAGGACGGAGTTCATCGCCCCCGTCGAAGCGGTCACAACCATCTCCATGTCGATCTCCTGCTCGATCTGTGCACTCTCTATGTTTGTTGTGTGCGTTTCAGGATTGATCGATGAGGCCGAATCACAGAAGCTTGTGCCCTGCCCTTTTATATAGAAACAAACAACCTGGCAAGCGTTATAAAAAAAAGGGTAGGTTTATACATCATGTAGTATCTAAGTATGATATATCAATGCACATCGCTGCCGAATATTTTTCTGAGCATGTGATCTGCATGCTGTTTTTATATTTCTGTGGGAGCTTTCGGTGAAGTTTCCTCTCCCACATATACATTTCTCTTTGATTAATACTAGCTACCAGCAAGAGTTTTTAACCCCTTCTGTTCTTAATTAATTAATGCCCAAAATTATTTACTATATTATCAATATTTTTCTGAGCTTGTGATCTGCATGCTGTTTTATATTTCTGTGGGAGCTTTCGGTGAAGTTTCCTCTCTCACATATACATGTCGCTTTGATTAATACTAGCTACCAGCAAGAGTTTTTAACCCCTTGCGTTCTTAATTAATTAATGTCCAAAATTATTTACTATATTATCTTCCAGCTTCACAACGAAGTGGACAAATCTGCATACTGATTACATTGTGCCAGGTGGCTAACCGTTGTTATTCAAGGCTAATTATTATATTTTATCCTCATTTGATTAATTAGATGATCTTCAGGAGAAGGTGGACTGATCATTTAATGGCTCTCACGTTCTAACATGACAGCTACTACATATATTTTTCAGAACAATTAATGTTATGTTATGTTACTTGAAAAAAGTAAGCTAACCTTGCTACCGGATATAGTCCAGAGCTTTCCAATAGATCTAAAGTAAGGAAACAGGGAGACACAGAGGTGGAGGAACGATGCTTTTCTTATTTTTTGTCAGTTGTATGTACAATAGGAGACCTCTCCTATTTTATAGACTACTGCTAGGGTTTCGGTGAAAGGACCATAATAGGCCTTCATAGGTCATTTGGGTTTCACAACATTTCCCTTTGGGCATTTTGCCGCGAGGTGCGTATATCTCCTTAAAACTCCATAAAAGAGAATTTTTACTGTGCAGTATTATGATAGTATACGGCGGAAGTAGAAATTAAATCTGACCATTTATTTGTTAAGGATACTATGGACTTTTGCCAATAAAATATAAAGATTTGCAAGGTGTATAAACGTATATCTGCGTTACATGTTATCCTCATCCCGTTCCTATCGTGTGCGCTGCATCCTTTCCACGTTGCCGCCATGCCCTAAATCGTGCGCCGCTGCCAATGCCGCTGCTTCGTTCCCAAGCGGTCACCGCCGCATTCGTTAGTGCACGGGGACGCCAGCGGTAGTCCGCCGACCATTAATCGTGCCTCGACGCTGGAATTCGTGCCTTTGCCGGTGCCTTGCCCCTCGAATTTGCATGTTATCCTCTTCATCGTTCTTGTCGACTCCGTCGGCTATCCCGGTTCCTTTTGACGACGCCATCCGTAAGTTGTGCGCGGCCGGCCAAATTGGTGGTGGCTGAGAGGATCCCGACACCGCCGCCAGTCTCCGTTCGTTTTCACCACGAGGTCGCCACCCTTAATTAGTGCGGCGAGGAAGCATTAGGCACGAGCGCTGCTCCATGCGCCTACTTCGGTCACGACCATGAAGATGAAGCCTCACGTGCAGCCGTCGTTGCAAGTGGTAGGGCACCAACGGTGCCATCCGTGAAGGCAAGGAACGCGACCATTGCGGTGTTCACTCTGTTGCTGTTCGCGAAGACGAGGAACGCTACCACTATATTTTCCTCCTCAGGTATTTTTTTATATTTATGATATGATATTGATCAATTGTGAAATTATGAATTATCATAATTTTTTTTCTAATTCCCTCTTAATAACATTATTCAAGTAAAATGTAGCTACAACCTAATATGGACACTACAATTTAAAGTGCTTTGTTTGTAGACCCCAAAGTGCATGCTCCTCAATTTGTGCTACATACAGTGTCTAGCAATCCATTTACATGCAAGGTAATGTTCCCCGTGTTTAATTTGTTTGTTTAGGTGTTTGGATTAGAAGGCTGGAAGTTGTAGAAATAGGCATACCCTCAAACCACATTCATATGCACGATCTAATAAATAGGTATGCTTAAAATGTAGCCATTGTGAAGAAATATATGTCATACATACGGTGTACTTGTATTTTGTAAGTAATGTAAACTGTAACACAATTAATGTACAAAGCAAGAAATTGTCAAAGTTGTGTTTCTCGTATTTCATACATTATTTCCAGGCATATTGCAATAGGCTGTCGCAATTACTCTAGAAATTATAAAAATACATATTGCGTGGTGAACTACTTGAAATGGATGAACACATTCTGTTTCGGTAAAAAGGTCATAGCAAGAACAATTAGCAAATGGTAACATTTTTTTTGCCGTACTACCTTTAGTCCTAGCCAGGTTTATGGGCGCCGGGTTAGGACTGCACCTGTACCGGACCAACAGCAGTCCAAGTCCGGCACGAGTGGCAGCCCAGCTGACGCCAACTAGATTAGGAGATTAGTATTCCTTTTGATTACAGAAGTTAGTTAAGATTATCCTTACGTGTGAAGCCTTGCCTGGCTATAAATATGCATATTCTCTACTACTTCTAATTTGGAGTTGGTGGCGGTCCGTTCTCCACCCCCAACTCACCTCTATAAAAACAACCACCGCAAAATAAACGGATTAACTCAGAAAAAAATAAACAATACTTTTTTTTCGCTCCGCCTGACTACACCTCTTCCTCCTCACGCCACCCGCGACAAAGAGATTTGACGGAGATGAACGGCGCCGCCGTGGCCTTGCTTGCCTCCTCTGCGAGGCACCGGAGGTGAGCGGGGCTTATGGGCTTGCTAATTTTTGGTTAACTTTTGTGCTTTTGTGATGGGGAGAAATAGATGTTTGATCTTGTAGCAAAATTTTTGTTATTGCTTAACCTTTATGTTTCGTTAACAATTTATTTTTCGTAGCAACGCATGAGCACTGAACTAGTTGAGGATTAATAAGGCAGGAAATCTATTAGGGTTTAACCACCTCATGTATCGTCCCGGAGATTGGAGAGCTCTGCCTCCTTTCCTCCGTGCGATCCCCTCATCGCGACGTTAGTTTTGTCGATAATGCAAGGGTTTGCCTAGTTTTTTATGTAGCTTTTTTTTCCTGACCATGTCTTTGTTCTTGGAACGTGGAGCAGGGAGAGGACGCATCAATTGAAGCTGCTGTGATGGCAATATCGCACTGTCTGAGAAAACCCACAGGGGCAAATAACTGTTCTGAGTTGCTGTAGAAAGATAAGTGAAAGTTCATGGACAAAGGAAGCAAAGGGACTGAAGGATACTGCTAGTGCAGCCTATATAGATAGATGAAATGTGCAGTCGAAGATACGTGTTTTCAACCCTTTTCCAGACAAAATTTGACATGTATGACGTATCTCCCTTCGAATGCTGAGAAGATGCAAGATTTCACACCACCTGATAATAGGGAGAGTTTTCCAGGGTTAAATGAACACCATTGCATGCAGTTGTCACAGGCTCATAGGTCAGGATTCAGAAATGGGAACCGGCACGTCTTTAATGAATGGCAGTGCTCTAGCTTTTTGCTAAAAAAAAGACAATTTTAACCTAGATTTGGCATTGATTACATCGATTCTTGGGCAATTTTGACAGATTTACCACTTTTGATTGACTTAACTGTTAAGTTCCAGTTTTAGGACGGTTAGTGTGCATTAGAACAGAACAAAGTACCCCTGAAGGTTTGACATGTGAAGCCATTGTCATCTACTTAACCACCTAAGTTGCCCATAACGCAGAGATTTGGGAATGTTGTGCATGATGAACAGCTGATAAAATTCTGTCTGAGAAGAGCTGTAGTTTGGATCGGGATGCAGCTTGTTTACTGGAGATCCTGATTGATCCCAGGTTACGTACAATACCCTGTAATACAGTGTTTACACCGTGGTGAAGCTCTTTTTTTCTCTCCTTCACCTTCTTTGATTTCCTGGTATAGGGCAACTTGAATTCTCATGCTAACACTGACTGCACAACTTTTGTTCTGTAACCCCAAACTATGACCCCTAAATATGGTGTGACTACTATGTCTAAAACACCTGAAACATTCATATGCAAGAATGTTTCAAACATTCAGGAAAATGTTTCAGCAATGCCTCAAGAATGTTTCAAACTCACACTAAGTAATGTTTCATAAAGCTTCAAAATAATGTTGTAACTATTTCGTTGGGATGTTTCACACGTACATGACAAAATTGCAGCTGTTGGGTTTGTGCCCAATAGTCATCATGGGCCACGTGAGACGTGGTCTTAATAATGGGCCACGCTGGACGTGGGCTTTGTGCTTTGTTGGGCCCCAGCTAGAGATCTATCAAGATAATGCACTGAGTTTTGTAATAAGTACAGTGGCCGCATACATCATGAGATATAGAGGCAGGAATTTATTTCCATTATCTATAAACTAATAAGAATATAGCACGGGGTTGGGTGAGGAATAAAGGCAAACACCTGATGGGTTATTTCTGGGTTAAAGATCTCCATAGGTTGGGAGTTTTCGTTTGGAACTCCTCGATACGAAGGCCAGAATTTTGCCACAAGGTGACGAATACGAAGATGCCGGCACGCTGGCATGGCAACAGCTCCATACCATCATAAGAAATTAGTTCGGACTCCTTTAGACGTTGGAATGTATCCCTGGCTGTCAATGATCAATGGAAGCACATACATTATACATGTAAATGAAAGAATACAATAGATTTGTTCAAAAAAAAGAAGAAAGAATACAACAGAAAGAAAAAGAGTGCATACAGCTTTCTTTCCAGAGGAAGAAGAATTCATACCTGCAACCCAAAGAAGAGCAGCACATTTCTTTCTTTCAAATGTCATGGGTGAATTCCCTCTTTCCTTCCTGCCTCATGATGCCCTGCAGCCCAAAGAGAGGGAGGGAGAAGGATCAGATGTAAATAGAAGAAGGAAGAAGAGTAACATAATTAAGGGAAGTTTTATACCTGCAATTGATTGTATTATCTTTCATTGCTCTTCTTCCCCTTCCTTTGTGTACTCCTACTCTTCATCACTCTCATCCGTCAAAAGGTTACTAATTCTCTGCTTGATCTCAGCCTTTATGTCCTCCTCCTCCTCTCCACCATTCTCCTCCTTTAGCATCCTATCATCGCCAGATCTCTGAATTGTCAGAGTGGGTTGCTTGGGATGTTTGGCGGCTGCTTTTCTAACGGTGGCCTCCAGATTCTCCACCTCCTTCCTATTGGCTCCTTCACACATGATTCCAACTTTGATATGTTGGAGGCTTGAGAGATGCTCGAGGCCTGGAATTTGCTGCTGCTCCTTTGCAACCAAGCGACCAATATCAAGCTGTTGGAGCTCAGGCATAGCACCTGGTAGAAATGTCATCTTCACTCCATCCAAAGAACTCAAGTAAAACTTCAATAGATGTCGGAATCCATGGTTACCGACGGCAAGCTCTTCTTTAGGTGTAGAAGTAATCCGAAGGCAAAGCAGGCTGGGAATGGCACTGAGGACACGCAGATCTTCCCTATCTGGTCCATCTAGTGCTATATATAGGTGGAGGAGGTTGACAAAAGAGGTTATTTCCTTGGGAATCCTCTTAATATGTGAATCAATGACAAGCTTTTCGAGCTTTGCAAAGTAGACGCCTGATTCCAGCAACTGATCCGGGAAAAGTCCAGTACCATAAACAGTAATATAAAGATCCTGAAGGTTGCCCAATGTGTGGAGAGATGATAGCAAGGCTCTGTTGGTTTCATCAGTTCCCACATCATCATCTTTTTCTGAGTCCTTTTTGGACCAAGAAAAATATTTGCTGTAGTCGATGCCCAACTTTCTCAGTTTTGTTAATTTGCCAAGCTGCTCTGCTAAACTTTTGGGGTTCTTGCTCTTCTTGAAGCAAGCACGGGATAGCTCCTCTAGGTTTTCCATTTTGCCTATCTCATCTGGCCATGTACAGTCCCAAGTCCGTAGACGTAGCAACCTATTCAGTTTGGTTAAGGTTGATGGCAATTCTGTAATGTTGTAACAGCCACTTACATCTAATGTTTGTAAATTATATAGGTTTCCAATTTGCTCTGGTAATTCAGTAATGTTTGCAGAAGCTAATGTCAAATACCTTAGCTGAAATAAGCTTCCAATATTGCTAATATGAGGGCTCTCCAATTGATAACAACGGGAGAAATCCAATACTCTTAGAGCATGAAACTCCGAAAAATAAGAGCAAAAATCCGATATAGGCCTTCCGTGTAAATGATGAATACCCTTCCCTTTAGACACAAAGAGACCTATTGAGCGAATATGTGATGCTTTCTGGAGTACTTCATATTTCACATGGTTTGATTGCAAGGAGAGCCGACGAATGTTCTCCGGTAAATGAATGCACTCTTTTCCATCCAATATGGTCGAAAAATTCTGTTTAGTTGATAGTGATATGATATAGTCAAGAACCACATCGTGGACTCGACATGCTTCTACTTTACCATCATACTGAATATCCACTGCTTGAATCATATTCCTATTGATAAGTTCATTGAAATTTTCCTCTGCTATTTGCATCAAAGTTGAACCCCTTTGTTCAGCAATGAATCCTTCAGCTATCCATCTCCATATTAAATCATTTCTATCAATACGATAATCCTCTGGATATATGCTTAAATACAACAAACAAGTCTTCAAACAAGGAGCCAGGTCACTATAGCTAAGAAATATTATCTTTTCCATTATGTCCATATTAGAATCTTTTTGAGGTGTTGAACCAATAGAATCTAGCACAGCCTCCCATTGGTCCTTTGTTTCCGGTCTTGTAGCCAGCAAACCAGCTATATTAATTATTGCTAATGGCAAACCACCACACTTCGTTAATATTCTGCTAGAAACTTCTTGCAGCTGAGAAGGACAAGTTCTATCTGAGCGGAAAATTGTTTGAAAAAACAACATTTTGGAGCCAGACTCGTTCAAAGGTGTCATTTCATAGACATGGTCTTTGCTGCTAGAGAGACAGGATTTGGCCACTCCAGTGTAGCGTGTAGTTGTAATTATTCTACTACCATTATTATTCTCGGGAAGAGCTGCCGCCACCGGTTTCCAATCTTGTATATTCCAGATATCATCAATGATGATCAAGTACCTATACATGTTTTCGTGAAGTAGTTAGATCAATGACCACAACTAGACAATTAAGGATCTATATCATCCATTCAACAAAATTAGCTTTAGCAATTTTCACATTCATTTTACTGCCACTTCTAACTGCCAACTCAACTAGTACTGGTCTGCAGCAAACCAGATAATTTTATATGAAAATAGAAGCACTCGGTTTATTCTTATTGGTACCAATCTTACAAATTATTACCAGTAGGTTTATAATTTATTTTCATTGTAACACGTTGGATGGTATACTTATTGAAGCTAAATTTAGTGATGTTATTAGGGAATATGAAAAACAAACATCAAATTTTGGGCCTATTTCTAAATACAATTGCCACTTTGGTTTAGCATTGCTCTAAAAAAAATTATGCATGCATACCTCTTATGTTTCAAGCATCCTCTAAGCTCCGCAATTAGTTGCTCCACACTCCATGTTCCACGAATATCGAACTTATCTGGATTATATTTACCTCCATCAATTTGGCACAGCAATTCCTTGAGAAGCCTCTTGTGATCGACGGTTCGAGACACATAACTCGAAGCTCGGCAATGGAATTCCCCTCCAACTTTGTTACACACTTCAGTGGCAAGAGTTGTCTTGCCTAGCCCTCCACCTCCAACAACAGAAACCACCTTCAACCTTTTCTCTTCATCCATCAGCAACTTGATGACTCTATCCCGCTGACCATCAATCCCCACCAAGTTCTTGGATTTCTCATATAGAGGGAGCAATCGGGGGTCTATGGTCACTGGACGAGTTACGGGGTCTATGGTCACTGGTCGAGTTACAACAGCAGGTTCAATATCAAGCTTATACCTTTTCCGCCGTTCGCTCTCCTCTTGAACAAGAGCCTTGAGCTCTTGGATCTGCTTCGCGATCTGATGGCGCGGGCTCAGCTTCTTGATCTTGCGCATCATCTTCTTGACGCACCCTTCCTTCTCGACATCCCCACGGCCATGGCCAAGGTGGTGCACGAAAAGGTCGATGCGGTCTTCGATGTCGTAGCTCATCTCCCTCACCTTGTCCCTCCATTCCCCGGTCTGGGCGTCGAGCTCCTCCCTCTCGGCGAGCGTCAGCAGCGTGGCGTTCATGGTGCTGAGCTCTTTCATGAGGAACTGGACGTCCTTGTCTACTCCCTTGAGCAGGTTGAACTCGCCTTCGAGCAAACCGGCTAGCTTGCCGAGGACGGAGTTCATCGCCCCGGTCGAAGCGGTCACAACCAACTCCATGTCGATCTCCTGCTCGATCTGTGCACTCTCTATGTTTGTTAATGTGTGCGTTTCAGGATTGATCGATGAGGCCGAATCACAAAAGCTTGTGCCCTTCCCTTTTATATAGAAACAGTACAACCTGGCAAGCGTTATAAAAAAAAGGTAGGTTTATACATCATGTAGTATCAAAGTATGATATATCAATGCACATCACTGCCGAATATTTTTCTGAGCTTGTGATCTGCATGCTATTTAATTTTATATTTCCGTGGGAGCTTTCGGTGAAGTTTCCTCTCCCACATATGCATGTCGCTTTGATTACACTACTACAGAACGACATATCACTACGCTTTATCTGTGTCGGTTCTTAAGTTTTTAGAAAAAAACGATTATGATAAATAACTTCGGAGGGGTGTTAGTAATAATCACTATCGGTTTTGAGATTATAAGTGATTGTGATGTAGCACATGGCATATCACAATCGGTTCTCAACTAAAACGCGATAGTGATGTGCACGGTCCACTATCGGTTCCAACAAAAGAAGTGATGGTGATGTTCACGCCCACATCACTATCGGTTCTTTTGATAGAAGCGATAGTGATGTGAATATACATCACTATCGGTTCTAAGAAAAGAAGCGATAGTGATGCAAGACGCGATCATCACTATCGCTTATAAAAGAATCGATAGTGATGACCGTGCACATCACTATCGCTTTTAGTTGAAAACCGATTCGACACAGCGTGCTCATCACTATCGCTTCTATAACAAGAACCAATAGTGATGATCGTGCACATCACTATCGCTTCTCGAAAAAACCGATTCTGATGTCCACGTGCTCATCACTATCGCTTCTATAAAAAGAAGCGATAGTGATGACCTTGCACATCATTATCGCATCTGAAAAAGAACCGATTCTGATGTGCCTCGCTAGGTCATATATACCACTCGCGCTGAACTCTTCTCTGTTGTTGCTCCAGAGGAGATTTCTCCGTCGCCACCCGAGAAAACAACTCATATTGTGTGGTTGGAAGCAATACTTGGGTGAAAAAATTTGAAGTCCCCATGGGTGGGTATTTACAGGGCAAATTTGAAACCCTATCTTGAGGAGATTCCCCTCTTATTGCCCTCATTTGCGGTTTTCTTCAAAATGTGAGCAATTCTTTAAACCCCTTCAATTTTGTACAAGGTAATTTCGATATGTCGTGAATAAAGTTTAGCTTGCACTGGAATTGTGTACGTGCTTTTAGATTTCACACTCTTTATCTGACAAGAAGACATCTATTTAATTATTGTAGTGCTCTCGTATTAATATAGAATTATTGTTGCTAACATGTGATAAATGTTAGAGTTTAGGCTGCGGAACCTACGTCTCCCGTTCGAGGATGCTTGTTTATATATATGCCGAACGAAATGGCATATTTATAAGCGAGCAGTCTCGAATTGTCTACGTTTTTTGGACAGTTCGAGGATATGTGGTTCGAGCAAGTTCCTGAGCTATGTTGTACAACTTCAGAGTAGATTTCGGTAGCGTCTCCCTGGTGTTCTCCATATGCACCCCCTCTTGACCTGTTATCGAGGCGTGTATATGGAGAACAGCGGGGAGATGCTGCCGAAATTTTCTTTGGAGTTGTACAACGGCTTAAGAACTTGCCCGAACCATATATCCTCGAATGGGATTAGGACCTAACCTATTTAGATATTAGGAGTCATCGTTGGTACCCTTGTTTTGTTTGTTGTAGTAAAAAGATTTGCAAGCTACTGTACTAGCTATATAATTAGATTATTTGATAACATTGTTGATTTTAAAAATTTATGTCTCCTATCTAGGGAATTGAAAGCTCTAAACCAGGAAAGAAGCTAGGTATCGATTGGGAGTACATTTATATATCTTGAAACCTGTCCTCTATTTTGCAAAGGTAGTATTAATTGAAATGATGTCTCAATATTTAAAATAGCTAGCTAGTTGTCGCTCCAGTTTTTCCTTAATTTATTGTGCGAAATTTAATTGCAGATGGACCGTGATGAATGGATGTATCAGAAAAACCGTGTGAGTAATGAATTTCAAAGGGGTGTTAAAGAGTTCAAAAAAATTGCAGAAGAGGACATGGTGACGAGGGGTGTAAACTTCACATATTGTCCTTGCATTGATTGCACCAATCTGAGAAGATTTAACAACTCAGCTCAAATTGAGGACCACCTGATTTGACGTGGCTTTGTGAGGAATTACACATGTTGGATCCATCACGGGGAGGCAGGTAGTACCCTTCTAGTATGCAACGAAGACACGATGGAACCGGATGACGAGTTGCACCTTGATATGTTTGAGGGGAATAATTTGGAGCAAATATTGCGGGATGTGGAGGGTAATTACACGGAAAGAGAGTTTGAAAATTTTTAAAGCTTGATGGAAGACGATGCGAAACTGCTGTTCACAGGTTGCAAAGCGGAATACACCAAGTTGGGTTCGGTTCTTGCATTGTTTGAACTGAAGGCAAAACAACGTTGGACAGATACAAGTTTTAGTGCACTTCTAGTTCTTCTATCAGATCTGCTCCTAGAGGGAAACGAGTTGCCAACAAGCATTTATGAAGCGAAGAAGCTACTATGTCCCATGGGAATGGAAATAGAAAGGATACATGCATGTCTGAATGATTGCATCTTGTACCGTAACGCACATCAGGAGCTGCACGTTTGCCTAGTTTGCGGTGTGCTCCGGTACAAACAAAAGGAGAAGCGTAAGATTCGGGGCAACGACGGTGAAGAGATCACTAAAGGTGCACCGGCCAAGGTATTGTGGTACTTGCCCATCATTCCCCGTCTAGAGCGATTGCTTGCAAATCCCAGAGAGGCAAAATTGTTGCGTTGGCGTTATGAGTCTCGAAAGGAAGATGGCAAGCTGAGACACTCTGCTGATTCGGCTCAATGGAGAAACATCGATTGGAAACATGAGGAGTTTGGTTCCGAAATGAGGAACATAAGATTTGGGTTGAGTACCGACGGAATGAATCCGCTTGGTAACATGAGCAGTCGTCATAGCACCTGGCCAGTTCTGTTGTGTATCTACAATCTCCCTCCTTGGTTGTGCATGAAGCGGGAGTATATTATGATGTCATTACTAATCTCGGGACCCAAATAGCCGAAAAATGATATTGATGTGTACCTTGCACCACTGATCGAGGATTTGGTAAAATTGTGGAATGAGGGGGTCATGGTGAGGGATGCATACAAAAACGAGCATTTCACCCTACGGGCTATAGTATTTTGCACCATAAATGATTTCCCGGCCCTTGGTAATTTGGCGGGTTACAGTACGAAAGGAGCCAAAGCGTGTCCTATTTATGAACAGAAGACTGGAAGTCTATGGCTGCCGAATTCTAAGAAAACTGTGTATATGGGTCACCGTAGGTTTCTACCTCGAAGTCATCGATACCGTAAGATGGATGACAAATTTGATGGGAAGAGGGAAGTCCGTTCGGCACTGCAGCCTTTGAGTGGAAGGCAAGTATATTCACGTATAGAGGATATCGGTGTGGGATGACAAATTTAGACTTCATGGTTTGTCTGGAAAGGGAATAGTGCAATGAACTACATTTGTGTCGGTTTTTTCTGAGAACCGATAGAGATAATTATGTATCAGTGTCGGTTTTATTTACAAAAGCGATACGGATATTGAAGCATGATTGGTGTCGATTTTATTTATAAAAGCGATATGGATATATTGAGACACATCAGTGTCATTTTCTTTAAAAAAAGTGATATGGATATTGAGACACATCAGTGTCGGTTTTATTTAAACAAGTTATACGGATGTTGATACACATCTGTGTTGGTTTTCTTTGAAAAAACGATACGGATTAGCCACATCAGTGTCGGTTTTCTTTAAAAAACAGATACGGATATACGCCCTTATCAGTGTCGGTTTTATATGTAAAAGCGATACTGATGACTATACACATCTGTGTCGGTTTTATTTGAAAAAGCGATACGGGTATTAAACTTATCAGTGTCGGTTTTCTTATAAAAAGCGATACCGATGACTACACACATCTCTGTTGTTTTTCTTTGAAAAAGCGATACGGATACTGAGCGTATCAATTTTTGTTTTCTTACAAAAAACCGATACGGATGACTAATAGCCCCATTTTATTCCTGCGACCAACCTATTCTGGCGCGCAGCAATATTCTCGTTAACCCTAGCGCAGCCGCCCGCCCGCCATGCCATGCCCGCCTCGCGCTCGACGCCTCGCTCGCCGCCGCCGCCCGCTCTAATGCCCGCCTCGCCCGCCACTCGACGCCCGCCACGCCTCGCCTTCGCCGCACGCCTCGCCCGCCGCCCGGCCCGACGCTCACGACCGCCTCGACGCGCGCCGAGGCGGTGGGTCCTCTACCTGGGCCGACCTCCTCCCCCTGGCAACCTCCTCTCTCGGCGACCTTCAGCCTCCGGCAACCTCCTCCCCCGCGCTGGCTTCCTCCTGCCTGCTCCCCCCACGGCGGCCTCCTCCCTGTGAGCTCATCATCCCCGTGTGCCGTCATCCTCGAGGTAAAAATCTGAACCAAATTAGTGCCTTGGTGAGCTTGCAAGGTCTTTTGTGCTTCAAATCACTTATGCTCCAAAAAGATGGAACTTGACATTTGATCAGTTGTTAGATTATAATTTATCTACAGAATTTGGGAAGTCCTAAGTGTTAATCAACCCGTATATTTTAAAGTACAAATATGAGTATGCCAAAACTAAAAATATAGGTTGTACAATGCACCTTTCAGTTTTAAGATTTGCAAATCGTATTTTTTATAATTTGCACCCTGTATTGTATTAGGTATACATCTTTGTTAATCTGATACATCAAGACTCAATATTTTAGATACTAGCTAGTGGTCCTGAACAAATATCAAAACTTGAGTATCGTTTCAGTGACACAAAACTGAGACCATATGTATTACTGTATCTTGCAATTTCTTATTGTCAAGTGAGAAGTGAGTAGGATGAACTTTGTCTAGTGCCTTGTTGCTGTGCTTTAGAATGCTTTTCTGTAGGATAATTATGTAGCTAATTATTTAGCTACATAAAGCAATCACCAATTGCATAAATACTAGATAAAAAAATAGGTAAAACAAATAAACCTGAAGTTGGGCTTGGGATGTTGCTGATAATACTTAGGTTCAGAGTTTTTTCTTTCTATGAAAATGTGATTCACTTGAACTCTATTAGATGCCCAGCAATTCTACCACTCCAATGATGTATAGTTACTGCTTGCTAGAATGTTCTTTATCGTGTTAGTTATCTAACTGTTGCTGTGCAGTATGTAGAAATGCTCTCATGTTTGTGATTCTTTTGCAAACATTTACATCTACTTGCTCTCATGTTCCAGAATTCTTCAATTGTGATGCTGACTTTACATCTACTTGCTTGTGATTCTTTTGCAAACATTTCTGAGTTAAAATTTCACAATGCATGCTTTCATCATCTACTGAAAATACAATAATTAATTTGTACCTACATGTTATTATTGTTACTGTAATACGATCTACGTTAGAGTTCACAGTGCGTAACCTACGTTTCCCGTTCGAGAGTACTTGTTTATGAATATACCATTTTGGCACATTCATAAGCAAGAAGTCTCGAATTGTCCACATTTTTTGGACAGTTAGAGAATATGTGGTTCGGGCAAGTTTCTGAGCTGTTGTACAATTTCAGAGTAGATTTCGGTAGCATCTCCCTACGGTGTTCTTCGGGTATACACCCCTCTTAACCTGTTGTCGAGACGTGTACCTAGAGAACAGTGGGGAGATGCTGCCGAAATTTTCTCTAGAGTTGTACAACGGCTTAGGAACTTGCTCGAACCACATATTCTCGAATGGGATTAGGACCAAACCTATTTAGAGATTAGGGGTTATCGTTGGTACGTACTTGGGTGGTCAACAGATAGACTTTTCTTGAAGATCATTCGTCCATTTGTTACTCTACTGAAATATACTAGAACAATTACATCTTATTACTTATCTATTCAGCTATTGCTTTACATGATTTATTGTCAAGTTCACAAAATAAGTATGAATTGCTTTTTCTGATGTCAAATATATGACCTTATCAGATAAGAAAACTCAAAATATCACAATTAGAGAGCATCGGCTCCTCGCCAAATAGAGTAGAAGGTGCTCCCGAGGGGCCGAGCCAAGTTCCAAATGTTGAGGGGCTGAGTAAGGTGAGGAAGGCCCGAAGACCGAACAAAGGGGCCACAGGGAGAACACCGTAGGTTCTTCACTTCAATGCCACAGGGGTCTGCATAGGCCCTCCCAAGTACAAGGGGCGATATCGGTCATTCCTCGGTCAATTGGTGAGGGAGAGAGTGCCCATAATGATTAAGGATTGGAGGAAGGAAGTCAGCGTTGAGCAGAAGAATCGGCTGTGGGACGAGGTTAAGGGCAAATGGATTATATAGGAGGGAGATGAACGCAACGCGACGCGGTATGCCTTGAAGAGGATGGGTGTGGCCTTGAGGCACTTCAGGATCCCCATGCACAGTGAGTACGTACTGAAAGGTTGTACACCATTCGAGAGGTATCCGTTCATGACTACAGATGTTTGGGAGGAGTTCACGACGACGAAGGGTACGCCCGAGGCAGAGCAGCTGAGAGAGAGGAACACCGCTATCCAGAGGCACAACACGCACCCGCACCACCTCGGTACAGGTGGCTATGAGGGGAAGAAGGCAGAGTGGGCGCGACTATTCGAGGAGTGCGCGAACTTCGGGATGACGATGCCTTACTCCCACATATGTGAGGAACGAGCACGCAACTGGGTATTAGCGAGGACAAAGAAAACCCCCTACGGACAGCTTGTAGTCGCAAACCCCGCTACTGCGCACGTCGTCTCTGCCAACATAAGATATCTAACTTAGTACATTGCAGTTGACCCAACTTGTTGTATTTCAGATCTAATTCATACTCGCTTATTGCAGGAGGAGGTAAGCCAGCAAAAAGAGCAGGGGACCTTCTAGAGCCAAGGGTCGAAGGATATCCTATCGTCTGCGATCGGGAAGCCCGACCATAAGGGTCGGGTGCTTGCCGCAGGTTCGGGGCATACGAAGAAGTCCTACTTCCAAGATGACGTTTCGAGTGCTAGATCAAGATCATGGGAGGCACGTGCAGAGCGCCTCAAGGACACGCTCAGGGAGTAGCTGAGGGAGGAGATCAAGGAGGAGATGAGAGGGGAGATGATGGCACGTGAAGATGAGATAAAGGGGGAGATGATGGCACGTAAGGAGCGCCTGAGGGCCGAGATGATGGCGATGATCTCCCAGAGTCAGAGCCAGATGCCCTCACCTCTTGTAGAGAAGCTAGTGCCCCGACCTAGCAGCTGTGGTTCCAAAAATGATAAGACCGATCCCCAGCTGAAGGTAATAATTATTTTTTCCTTAAAGCTACAAGTGTAACTCCCACAATGTTTCTCCTCAAGTTGTGCACATCTTGTAGGCCCCTGCTAAGTGCCAGCTCACCACCCTAACGAAGGACGGATTTCTTATCGAGGCTGCACGCGGGGTTGCATTTCCATGCAAGGAGATTGACACTGTGCATGGTCAGCCTTTGGGGAAGGGCTACATGAGGGTGCAGGTGGACTATGTCCACGAACACTTCTTATCACATGTGCTCGAGTTCCCCCCAACGAATATATCAGCACTCTCGGGCAAGCACGCATGTTGTTCATCAAGTGGCCCACGACGGGTGTCGTACTGGTCAAGGTAAAAATCCCCCGCGTCTTCTCTACCATTCCAGTAGTACTACAATAAGTTAATTATGCGCGTGCCTTGTAGGTTCCTACTGTACCTGTGCTTGCTCCTACTTCTGCTTCTGTTCCCACCACCGTGATGAGTTCTACACAGAGTGCAGAGCTCACGTGTAAAAGGACAAGCACGACACCAACAGAACCACAAGAGGTCTCTGAGACTCCTTCCGCCAAGAAGGCAAAGCTGATAAAGGCCACAACACCCCTTTATGTACCTGAAAAGCCCACTACCCTGACATCAAAGACTCCTTCGGCCCAGAAAGGAAAGTCAGCACAGGCCACAAACAACCTTTATGATTTTAAGGCCTACGTACATGGAAAGCCCCTGATTGCATCCAACGAACTAAATGATCTAGGCAGGTGGACTCGCATGCTCCATAGATGGTACATTGATAAGGTGAATGAGGAAGAGCGTCGAATCGACTTCAATGTGATGTATAAAAGGGTACATTTCCACCGTGACGAGAATGGGATATTCCCTGTCAGTTTTGAGGATCTGTTCCGTGTGTACCAATTAATAGTCGTCGATATTTTTACTTTACGATCCTGGACGCTGTGAGTATCGCACCATACAGCATGAGCTGGCCACTTTTATAGGATTTTGCATTATGTTTTCTAATATGCAACACGAGTTGCAGGGCAATGAGACAGCGAGCCGTGATGAATCAAAACCAAGTTGGGTTCGTCGACCCCGAGCTTGTGTCTGCAACCACGGCTAGGCTTCATCCGGTGTTCGTTGCTGGCTACGTCAAGGGGGTATTGCATACTGAGTCGAAGAAGGATTTCGTTGTAATACCGTACCACGAGGAGTAAGTAGTACAAACCCTTCAATTACTTGTATGCACTTAAACCGTATGCGAACTTATTTCCTTGCACTACATTCCATTTAATAAGTAACCATTGGGTTCTACTCATCCTCGTTTCGAGTGAAAGCACAGTCTACATTTTTAACTCAATCGAGAAGAGACCGATGGCCTACGCGATCAAGTGTCCTTTGCAGAAGTAAGTACATTACCGTAACCTAACACTTTCTGAATTTAGCTATATTTGTTTTACTCAATGGCATCTCTCCAATATATGTAGGGGTTTCTCGAACTATGTCGATGAAGGAGGGTCACACGATGACAAAAAGGGCAAGACGCTGGAGTATAAGCGATTCAAGGTACAAGTGCCTAGCATATATACGATTAATTTTTTTTGACATCTAATCTTCGTATGTTAATTTCTTTTTTTCTCTTCACAGTGTCATCAACAGGGCAGCGATGACCTGTGCGGCTTCTATGTCATGCAACACAAGTTGGTTGTGGTTGGCGCGGCTCACACCTTTTTCCTAATTTATATGTACATGCATACTTAGCCTTTCACATACAATTTTTGAAACTTAAATTCGTGCACTCATTTCTGTTTTGCAGAAGATCAATATCCCCCAGAAGAGCTTAGACAGTAAAGCATTGAACAATTTACGAGACCACTTATGCCAGTGGTATTTGTTAGAAGTTATATCGGAGGACGGTAGGTTTAGAGATCCTGAAGCGTCCTACTAGTCTATATGGAAACAATATTAATTGTATATGTCAATGTGATATATATGCATGTGTACTGATTGTTAAGCATGTTTGTGTTTGTATATTGTGAACGAATGGGCTATATGTATTGTAATTTAAGTGTTCGTGTTCTGTGAATGTGATATGTGCATTCTGTGTTCTGTATTGTGAATGTGATATATGCATATTATTAATATGTGTTATTTTGGATAATATGCAAAATTGGCACACCCCTATGAGGGTCATTAGAATCGGTTCTTATGTGGAACCGATTCTGATAACCACATAATTGGAATCGGTTCTTATGTATATGATTCTGATGACGTCTCACCAGAATCGGTTTTTTGAAGAAAGCGATTGTGATGACCCTATCATTAGAATCGGTTCTTATGAGGAACTGATTCTGATGACATCTCATCAGAATCGGTTCTTTTAAGAAAGCTATTGTGATGACCACATCAGTACAATCGGTTCTTTTAAGGAAGCGATTGTGATGACCACATCAGTAGAATCGGTTCTTTGACGGAAGCGATTGTGATAACCATACCATTACAATCGGTTCTTGGAAGCAAGCGATTGTGATGAGCCATCATTAGAATAGGTTTTTTGAAGGAAGCGATTGTGATGACTCCCTCATTAGAATCGGTTTCCACACATTCAAAGAACCGATTCTAATGACCCTTTATCAGAATTGATTATTCGAAAAAACTGACTGTGATAATGTGATCATCAGAATCGGTTTCATCTAAGAACCGATTCTAATGAGGCTTTATCACAATTGGGCTAAAACCGACTGTGATAACTCCACCTCATCACTATCTAAAGACTTCGTATCGCTACTTGAACCGACTGTAATGACAAAAAAGAACCGATTTTGGTGTACAATTCTGTAGTAGTGTTAATACTTGCTACCAGCAAGAGTTTTTAACCCCTTGTGTTCTTAATTAATTAATGCCCAAAATTATTTACTATATTATCAATATTTTTCTGAGCGTGTGATCTGCATGCTGTTTTTATATTTCTGTGGGAGCTCTCGGTGAAGTTTCCTCTCCCACATATACATGGCGCTTTGATTAATACTAGCTGCCAGCAAGAGTTTTTAACCGCTTGTGTTCTTAATTAATTAATGCCCAAAATTATTTACTATTGTTTGCACCAAAATTTGGCAGATAGAATCAGAATCGGCAGTCCAAGAGCAACAAGATACGACCAGGATACAGATTGAAGATATTTGGAAACAGAACAGGGTTTTAAAGAAAGCACCATCCAAATAGAGGCCGATACGGATTCTACTCCTAACGTGTTGTACTAGGACTCTATCGGCCAACGGGTATAAAAGAGGTCTAGAGGTGATAAGAAAAGCTGCCCAGAGCCAACCAACCAATTCACGTCTACTTTTCATCTACTTTTCCGTCGACTAGGAGTAGTTCTTGTAATTTAGTCTTTGTAATTCGATCTTGATCAATAAAGTTGCGCATCGCCGATTGTTGATCTTCAAATTACGCCCTAGGTTTGATTTATTCTGATTTTGTTGCGCATCGCCTTCTTCAGAATCGATCTACCTTTATCCTCTGATTAGCCTTAATCGGCTAATTAGATCTATCTCGATACCTTGATCTTGATCGGCTTCAAGTCGATTGTGTTTAAGTCGATTGATCGTTACGATCGGCTTTGAGAGAATTTTATCCTCCGATTAGCCTTAATCGCTAATTAGATCTATTCGATACCTTGATCTTGATCGGCTTCAAGTCGATTGAGTTTAAGCCGATTGATCGTTACGATCGGCTTTGAGAGAATTTTATCCTCTGATTAGCCTTAATCGGCTAATTAGATCTATTCTGATACCTTGATCTTGATCGGCTTCAAGCTGATTGAGTTTAAGCTGATTGATCGTTACGATCGGCTTTGAGAGAATTTTATCCTCTGATTAGACTTAATCGGCTAATTAGATCTATTCTGATACTTTGATCTTGATTGGCTTCAAGCTGATTTAGTCTAAGCCGATTGATCCCAACGATCAGCTTCGAGTGAACTTTATATCTTTTACCTTGTTGATTATAGGTCAAATCGACCGCACGCTCTTGAACGGTGTTCATCGGTGTCTTCGCCGTAAACCCTACTTCAAGTTTTTGACGTCAACACACTCTTGGCACGCACGGTGGGACAACAATGTCGTCGTCTGGCAAGTCGATACCGTCGTCTGACGTCAACCCTCAAGCCATAATTGTCCCTACAATGGATGATTTAACCCCAGAGCAGCGCAAAGAGATTGAAGATCGAAAATCGCTCTCGAGGAGATGATCTTTGAATTTTTTAAAACCCGACGCGCATCACTCGAAAAGTGCATTGCCGACGGTTAAAACCCTCGGCGACGAAGGCACCACCGATGGACCGGTAAGTCGATATCGCCGCTCAAGCCGAGTTATCGATATGATAAATCAATCTGCTCATCACGCCTAATTAACGATCATCGGTTGTCGGGACCCGATTCGCAAATCCGACCCTCCGTATTGTGCCATCCAGATCACGCTTAGCACACACGATCATACACAGGTTGCACATCACAGACATTCACGAAGATATAAGAATAAATAGTGCAAACATGTATATAAACCGAGTTGTGCGACCTTATGGTCTCCTTACAGATAAGTCACCACACAGGCTTACATTATTCAAAGTAAAGGAATAGCAATGAACATAAATAAAAGTCGTGAAGCCTTCATCTTGCCACAGCAACCGACCTGGCTTGCCCCTAGTTGTTCGTGTCCTCGATGTACTCCTCCTCCCAAACGGTGTAGTCTCCTCCACCGATGTTGGGGTTGAAAGCCGTGGGGTGAGTACACAAGACACTCAACAAGTAATGCATGTAAATGCGCTATTACTATATGCAGAGCTTATTCCAAAGGATTGGCTTAAATGGTTCTTTTGCATCAAGCAAGATTTTTAACCAATATCTTAATTAGATTAAAGTCAGGAACAGTTATAATTAATACTAATTTCTTCAAATAGTTTTTCTTCAAGATTCTCGGCACACACCTTAATAGTTCATTTTAACACTTGGCACACAGCCCCTTCCATGTTTTGTTTATGAAAATCTATCCTCGATTTGTAATCCCGAGCAATGCTCAATACCGTGAGCACGGCTATTCGAATAGTTTTGACACTCTGCAGAGGTTGTACACTTTACCCACAAGATACAAACCGCCACCACACAGTGATTGTCCGCAACAAAGCTTTTCAGAACTTCTACCTTAACCAAAGAACCTCTCCAGATTGCCTTCACTATCACTTCCCTCACACAGAGCCAAGTATAGGACCGCCAACCACCGTTGGATGGGCACCAAGCCGTAGCATGTACGCTCCCCATACAGATACACCCCTGTGTCTTGTCACCCCGAGGTATCGGAGGAAAGATATCGTAACCCTAGTCAACTAGGTCTGTCCCATATCAGACATGTGGTTGTACGGGTGACTCAGATCAAAGGCTTGCAAGGTGAAGTCCTTAACTGACCAAGGCAAGACTTCCAACACTCAACAGTGGCACACAGACTCACATCACTCATCAACCCACTACCACACAGCCCACTGTGCACTGACCTCTTGCCACTTGCCCAGCCTAAATCATTTCCCACCCAGTTGATTATTGTGCAACACATGCCAGCAATAACTCAACATCGGTATGGAACCACACAGGTCGCTGTACCTCAATCTCATCATGTGGCATCATCACACCACTTTTCAAAATACATTCAAAGTCTTTAATCAAGATTGTAGCATTTTTCGAAAGATCACTCATGATTCGTTGCAAGGCTAAGCATCTACTCACGGTCTAGCCTCCCGTGTTGGCACAATATTAACATCCAACTAATATAATCAAACTTAGGGTGACAATGATTTAGGGCATACAATTAATAATTCAAGGCGGCATAACAAAAAGGGTTGATTAACTACATTATCCCAAATTAATTTAAATTTATTTTAAATAATTAGCATGCATAGTTTCAAAGCATAAATTACATTTTAAAATCTGGGATCAAAATGATCAAAGCATCACTTGCCTTCAAAGAGTTGCTGCTCGTGTTCCGAAGCTTGGTCTTGAGCGACGAATTCTTCCTCGAAACTTTCCGGCAAATTTGCGTCTACGCGTACAAATAAAGTATACAATAAATAGCTAATACAGAAGACTAGATGACCTCAAAAATTCCAATAAAATTCACCATTAAATAGCTCACAATTTTATGAATTTTTAGAAATTTGAATCACCCAAATCCGAGTTAAAATGCAAAAGTTATAGTCATTTGAAGTTTGAATAAAATCTGAAAATACAGAAATTAAGAAAATCCGATTTTTCTGAATTATTTTTATACAGGAAATTCGCATTTATGACGTCAGCACCGCGCCATGATGACGCCAGCACAGAAAGGAAAAATGGTGAAATATTTTTATATATAAAAATATTTATGACGTCAGCGATGACGCCACCGTGACGTCGGCTTGACACGGCACGCCTGCAGGCTACCACGTCGCTCTAGTCTATGGACTGGGTCTACGGTTCGGCTCTGGTCCACCGTGGACTGGCAGCACTGTGCTCATGCACCGGGTGACGTAGGCCGTGGCGTCAGCGACGGTGCGCAGCCAATCCCGACGCGACACGCGGCAAGATCCGCACCGCCGCCAACCAACGGCCGGATCTCACCCCGCGGTTCGGCGACGTTTGCACTCCACGCCCCACGCGTCACGCATCCAACGGTGCACCAGAAACCAACGGTTGGATCTGGTCTCTCCCTCAGTCAACGCGCACACGCGTCCGCACGGGATTTGATGGGGTGCGGCGTCATCTCCGCCGCACGTTCAAATTTGAACGGCACGGATCCGCGCACCACCGATCTACTCACAGCCGCCGTTTAGATCTAATCCAACGCCCCACGGTACCCGAGCTATTTACTAATCATCATGCTACGTGGCACAATCTCACGCGTTCACTAACGATCCAACGGCTAAGACAAAAATATAGCGCAGAAATTAGATCTAATCCAAGCCGTTCACTCTAGATCTAACGATCAAGATTCAACTAACGGTAAACCTTAGGGTTAATCCGCATCGCCCATTAACAGATCTAGCGGTACAAAAACAACTAAATTAAAACAGAGAAGGGCGACGTGGCACGATCCTTACCCCTCCTTGCAGATCCGACGGTCAGCGATGCTCGGAGTCCGACGATGGCGTGCGGCGGTGCAAGCTTGCCGGAGATGAGGAAGATGACGTAGTCGACGGCGTTTCGGTGGTTCCTCGGCGAGAAGATCTAGCGCATTCAACGCGGCTTGTCTCGGGCAGTGCTCCGGTGACCTCGGCGACGGCGGGAATGCACCGACGGCGAAGGAAAAGGCGAAAAACAGCGGCGACGCACAGAGGCAACTACGGCGAGCTCTTGTGAGCAAACGGAGGCATTTCGGGAGGTGTGCGCTAGGGCTACAGACGCGTCTAGGAGTGCGCGTCACGCGGGTGGCAGCGGCGCACTAAATAGCGCCTCGACGTGCGCAAAATCTTCGACGAAACGAGCGGACATGCAGGCGGCCGTTGCTCCGGCGATCTCGCGAGGAAGAAACGATGTGGCGAAATCCCGGGCGTCCACGCGCAGCGATCCAACGAGCGGAAACAGCGGAGAGACGTGGCGATTCCTTGATCGCACGATGTTGATCCAACGGGCGAAACGCGGCGACGGCTAGGTTTTCGGCGGGACGGGCTGCGTGGGCCGGCGACGCGAGCTGGGCTAGAGCACAGTACTGGGCCGGTCCCAGGGTTTCGGCCCAAACACTGTTCTGGGATTTTTAAATCCTTTTCGAATAAAAATAATTCAAGAAAATAGTTTTGGCCAAAGAAAATGGTAAAAATCTCTGAAAAATTCCAGAAAAATTTCTAGAAAATACTTTGAGCTAATTGGGACTCAAATAAAATATTTTTAATAGAACTTTGCAAGAACTTTTCCATTATTTAATTGTTTTCAAGGAAGGCTATATTTGAATAATTCTAAAGAAATTTCAATAAATTCCCAAAATTTAACAAAAATAAAAAATACTCCAAGATTTAAATTAAAGCAAAATTTTGGGTGTTACATCGGCCCTCGTTACAACCCTTAAGCCGATGATAGCCAATAGCGTGAAATTGATTGCTCATGAGTTGGTATCGTCTGGAAGCCTGCTTGACCCAATGCAAAGCCTGCCTAGTTATCCTGTTTTTTCGATACCACAAAATACGCAGAGCATCACAGCTGATCCTAAACCATCGGCTATTGCTCCACCACCAACTATGATGCCAGCGCAACCTACTGTCATACTACCGCGAGACCCCCGGGCGAGCGGAGTAACGCATTATCAGGCATACACTGATGCGGCAAAGTTAGAAGCATCGGCTAGTTTATAGTTGTCTGCTCCATTTTATGCTTTCCCACAATCGGTTCTGCAGCCGATTGAGTCTGATAGGCACCCTCAGTATTGTGAGTCTACTTCTTTCAATCCGGCCCTTCATAGGGTGGTAAGCTATTCAGAACCTTTCGTGCCATTACTAGATCAGCCGATTGGAAGAAATAATGGGATTGGACAGAACGCTCCATATCCATCGGCTCGGTCTAGTCGGCAACCCGAGTTTGCACTCGGGGGGCAGGATGCCGGTTACGACTGAAGCTACCAAAGGCCCGTCGCCCATATACCTGATGGTGTAAATTGGGCTAACCAAATTTCTGCTGTGTTGAGAGATCAGTTTGACATACAGCCAAAGGGAAAAACCATCGGCTATAAAAAGCCGTATCCTGATTATATAGATCGCATGCCGTACCCAAATAACTTTAAAGTCCCTGATTTTGCAAAGTTTTCTGGGGATGATTCGGTGACAACACTTGAGCATGTCGAACGCTTTATTGCTCAGAGCGGTGAGGCAGCCCAGTCCGATGGGTTAAAGATCAGATTGTTCCCGTTGTCATTATCTGGAACGGCCTTTACTTGGTTTACCAGCTTACCCCCAAATTCGGTCCACTTATGGAATGATTTGGAAAGCCGATTTCACGAATACTTCTTTTCGGGCAGTTTGGAGCTCGGATTTGGATCTAAGTTACATCCCAATGTAAGTCCAGGGAATCGGTAAATGATTATGTTAAGAGATTTAAGGAGGTCAGAAATTGGTGCTTTAATGTCACATTATTTGACAATCAACTAGTCGATTTAGCTTTCCAAGGGTTAATTCCTCCTTTAAGAGAAAAATTCGGGGGGCAGGATTTCACCAATTTAAGTCATCTCCTACAACGAGTATTAGCTCAAGAAAGCCGTTTCTCCGATGATAACTGCTTCAAAGATGAATTCAAGAATTACAAAGACAAGATACAATCGGCTATAGAGGATGACCAATTAAAATTTTCAGAAGAGCCGACGATGCAGCTGGACGCTGATCCTTTTCCCATAAACATGGTGGAATATATGGGTAAAGAAAAAGAGCCGATGAATAATGAAGGATTGGCCCAACATGTTATTACACAGCCAGCTTCCGGAAACAAGCAGACGATGAAAATCACGATCGGCTCGTTGCAGAAAGAAGCCGATCGCGAGGGCAAAAACTCCAGGACTGTCAAGATCAAAGGGGAACCATAGGTTGGCAAGTGGTATACAGCACAGAAATCTCCGCCCCGAAGGCCACCGATTAAGCCCAAGCCGACATTTTCTCAGTTGCTAGAGAAGTAAGAAAGGATGAATAGCCGACCGCGATATCCTTAGCGTCGGTCGGATAATTTATATCGGACTGACAACATCGAGAGAGCTCACGAGAGATGCCCTTTTTGGCAGTTTTGTTGGGAGAGGGGAGTAGCATTGCCATCGCCGTACACTTGTCCGATGGAGCATTACCCCCGACATGATTGGCCGAAAAGATCGGTAAAGGATCGGCTAATTAGGCCAGTGCTTGATAGGTCTAGTCAATCAAATCGAAGGCCGGTCAAGGAAAGAAATTCTATGCCAAACCAAGTCGACGATCAGGCAGAGAGCAGCCACGCGAATGCAAAAGACTTGGCTGGCAAGATACGAGAGCCAATTGAGCCTAAGCCGACATGGTGTCCGCCTGGCCTCAGTCGGTCACAGCGTAGGCGATTACAGAGGCTCAAGACACAGGAAACCAGGGAAGCAGAGGCTGAGAAGCAGAGAGACCAAGCTTTCAATGAGTTTCGGCCGATAAAAACAGGTAAAAAGGAATGGAGGAAGAAAAAATCGGATCCAACCGATAATTTTAGTTCGACAAAGCCGATCTAGTCTGAAAATCATACCACCCGTCAGCTTGAGAGATAGCCAATTTGGTAAGGGATCATCGTTGGATCGTGTAGTGTGCATCGGTTTGTTCAAAGTACTAGTTAGATCTTGATTGGCTAGAACTCAAATATGAATATACGAGTTGGCCGATTACCGACCTGAAAGCCAAATTAACTCGATGCGGTTAAAATTTTGGTTATGATAAGAAAATATATGTTTAAGCCGATGATGAAATTTTTTGAAAGATAACATGTTATCTCTAAAAAATGAGGGGCATATGTTTGCACCAAAATTTGGCAGATAGAATCAGAATCGGCAGTCCAAGAGCAACAAGATATGACCAGGATACAGATTTAAGATATTTGGAAACAGAACAGGTTGTTAAGGAAAGCACCATCCAAATAGAGGCCGATACGAATTCTACTCCTAACGTGTTGTACTAGGACTCTATCGGCCAACGGTATAAAAGAGGTCTAGAGGTGATAAGAAAAGTCGCCTGAGCCAACCAACCAATTCGCGTCTACTTTTCATCTACTTTTCCGTCGACTAGGAGTAGTTCTTGTAATTTAGTCTTTGTAATTAGATCTTGATCAATAAAGTTACGCATCGCCGATTGTTGATCTTCTTCAAATTACGCCCCAGGTTTGATTTATTCTGATTTTGTTGCGCATCGCCTTCTTCAGAATCGATCTGTCTTTATCCTCTGATTAGCCTTAATCGGCTAATTAGATCTATTCTGATACCTTGATCTTGATCGGCTTCAAGCTGATTGTGTTTAAGCTGATCGATCGTTACGATCGGCTTTGAGAGAATTTTATCCTCTGATTAGCCTTAATCGGCTAATTAGATCTATTCTGATACCTTGATCTTGATCGGCTTCAAGCTGATTGAGTTTAAGCTGATTGATCGTTACGATCGGCTTTGAGAGAATTTTATCCTCTGATTAGCCTTAATCGGCTAATTAGATCTATTCTGATACCTTGACCTTGATCGGCTTCAAGCTGATTGAGTTTAAGCTGATTGATCGTTACGATCGGCTTTGAGAGAATTTTATCCTCTGATTAGCCTTAATCGGCTAATTAGATCTATTTTGATACTTTGATCTTGATCGACTTCAAGCTGATTGAGTCTAAGCCGATTGATCCCAACGATCGGCTTCGAGTGAACTTTATATCTTTTACCTTGTTGATTATAGGTCAAATCGACTGGCACGCTCTTGAACCAGGTGTTCGTCTGATGTGCTGC
The DNA here is from genome assembly GCA_036346275.1 of Otatea glauca. NCBI lineage: Eukaryota > Viridiplantae > Streptophyta > Magnoliopsida > Poales > Poaceae > Otatea > Otatea glauca. Next base: position 51,891 of record CM070734.1, on the reverse strand, counting down.
TGTCAGAAACCCTACTTCAGGTTTTTGACGTCAACAACTATATTATCAATATTTTTCTGAGCTTGTGATCTGCATGCTGTTTTTATATTTCTGTGGGAGCTCTCGGTGAAGTTTCCTCTCCCACATATACATGTCGCTTTGATTAATACTAGCTGCCAGCAAGAGTTTTTAACCCTTTGTGTTCTTAATTAATTAATGCCCAAAATTATTTACTATATTATCTTCCAGCCTCACACCGAAGTTGACAAACCTGCATACTGATTACATTGTGCCTGGTGGTTAACTGTTGTTATGCAAGGCTAATTATTATATTTTATCCTCATTTGATTAATTAGATGATCTTCAGGAGAACGTGGACTGATCATTTAATGGCTCTCACGTTCTAACATGACAGCTACTACATATATTTTTCAGAACAATTAATGTTATGTTGTGTTACTTGAAAAAACTAAGCTAACCTTGCTACCGGATATAGTCCAGAGCTTTCCAATAGATCTAAAGTAAAGGAACAGGGAGACACAGAGGTGGAGGAACCATGCTTTTCTTATTTTTTTCTCAGTTGTACGTACAGTGGGAGACCCCTCCTATTTTATAGATTTTTGCTAGGGCTTCGGTAAAAGGACCATAATGGGCCTTCGTGGGCTATATGGGTTTCTCAATACTTTCTTTGGGCCTTTTGCCGCGAGTGCATATGTCTCCTTAAGACTCCATAAAAGAGAATTTTTACTGTGCACTATTATGATAGTATATGGCGAAAGTAGAAATTAAATCTGACCATTTGTTTGTCAAGGATACTATGGACTTTTGCCAATAAAATATAAAGATTTGCAAGGGGTATAAACATATTTTTGCGTTACATGTTATCCTCTTCTTGTTCCTATCGTTCGTTGGTTTATTCTCTTCCCGTTCCTATCGTGTGCGCTGCATCCTTTCCACATCGCCACCATGCCCTAAATTGTGTGCCGCCGCCATTGCCGCTACTTCGTTCCCAAGCGGCCGCCGCTGCATTCGTTTGTGCTCGGGTCCGCCGGCAGTAGTCCGCCGGCCATTAATCGTGCCTCACCGCTGGAATTCGTGCCTTTGCAGGTGCCTTGCCACTCGAATTTGCTTGTTATCCTTTTGCCCGTTCCTGTCGACTCCGCCGGCTATCCCGGTTCCTTTTGACGACGCCATCTGTTTGTTTTCACCATAAGGTCGCCGCCCTTAATTAGTGCAGCGAGGAAGCATCAGGCACGGGCGCTGTTCCATGTGCCTGCTTCGGTCGCGACTAAGCAGAGGAAGCCTCATGTGCGGCCGTCGTTGCAAGTGGTAGGGCACCGACGGTGCCATCCGTGAAGTCAAGGAACACGACCATTGCGGAGTTCACTCTGTTGCAGTTTGTGAAGGCGAGGAGCGCTACCACTATGTAACATCACGAAAAATGCAATAAAATGAAAATGTGTATTTTGAATTTGATTATTTCTGAGTTTTCGTGGCATTATTGGTTATTATTTGGATTTCTTTGAATTTATGCTTTGTATGAAAAATCCAACAAATGGAATTGATGAATGGATAATGGTGAAAAGATAAAAGGTAAAAGTAAAATCTTCAAAAAATTATATTAGAAATCATGTCAGCTGATAAATAAATTTTTAAAACAAAGAATGATGGAATGACAAATGAAAAGACAACCTTTTGACTCGAAATAGTGAATAGGTAGAATTCATATAACTTTTTTGAGACTTATCTGAAGCTGTAAAAATTAATATAATGTCCTCAATGCATTATTTACCTCTGGTAAAAATATTAGAGTCATATAAGGCCTATAAAAATTTAAAAATAGAAACATTTAAAATCTAAAAACCATAATGTCAAAATGTTTATGAAATAATTACATAATATTTTGACTTGAAATTTTTATAGAGGCATCCTTAACCCAAACTAAACTCTTATAAAAAGTTTCAAAAATAAATAATACAATTTATACCCTTAAATAAATCAAAGCCCGAAATGAAAATTCTGGATGATGCAGAGTGCCAGAATTTTTATAAATTAACCATAGGGTATTTTAGTCTCAAATTTACACTGGGAGATAACAACTACTAGGGAACCATGGTAAAAAAGTTTCACAATTTTTCAACTTGATTTGATAGCCAAGTTAATGTAAGAACTAACCTGTCCTGGCAAATTTATCCCCTTGTCTCGTCTTCTGTCTCTACCATGTGGTCCCGGTGCTGTAGCGACCCTGTTTGCTGGCAAGGCAATGGAAAAGCCCTCTCTCGCTACCCAGTGGACCTGGTCCCGATTGTTAGTCGCTCACCCCATTTCTTTCTTCTCCCTCATGAAGAATCTAAAATAAATAAAATAGTAAATAATAGAAATGAAAAGGTGTATGTTTATAGACGCATCCTTAACCCAAACTAAACTCTTATAAAAAGTTTCAAAAATTAATAATACAATTTATACCCTTAAATAAATCAAAGTCCAAAAATGAAAATTCTGGATGATGCACAGTGTCAGAATTTTTATAAATTAACCATAGGGTATGTTAGTCTCAAATTTACACTGGGAGATAAAAACTACCAGCGAACCGTGTTCAAAATGTTTCACAAATTTTCAACTTAATTTGATAGCCAAGTTAATGCAAGTACTAACCTATGCGGGCAAATTTATCCCCTTGTCTCGTCTTCCGTCTCTGCCATGTGGGCCCGTGCTGTAGCGATCCCGTTTGCTGGCAAGGCAATGGGAAAAGCCCTCTCTCGCTGCCCAGTGGACCCAGTCCCGCTTGTCAGTCGCTCACCCCGTTTCTTTCTTCTCCTTCATCTGCCGAAGCTCTGCTCGCTCTCTCTCTGTCTCTCTCGTGCGTTTTCCTCACCGAATCCCTGAGCCTCAGTGCCGCCCACACAATCGGTGGTTGCCACATTCATCCTTGGAATGTTACGCCTCGTCTTGTCCTTCTTGCACCAATTGAAGATTGTGCCACCTTGCCATTTGAAGAATAGAGCCGAGCCGCAAGACCGATCGAGCGTTCAAGCACTGGCGAAACCGCCTCGGCCGGCTATAAATACCCGTGTAGCTTTGCAATAAGCCCTTTACCCTCTTGAACATTTCTTGAACCCAGCGCTTCAGCCACAACCTTCTTCCTATTTCGTCAAACAACCCGAAAAGGGGGAAGGAGTGGTTCGAGCCTCTTTGATGAGTATCTTCCAAATTGATTGCTCCTAAAGCTTCCTAGGAGACCTTTAGGTGCTAATCAAACTTCATTTTCACTTCTCAGTGCTTATAGTGCAGCCGCACCATTGTTCGTCATCTCCGCAACTGGCGATCGGTGGCGGAGCAGTTCGGACAATGTCCAACCAAGCCAAGCGGAAAAACGGACTCCCTAGGACCCATGGATGCTATTCCTCCTATTCTTCCGAAGCACCCTCGCTTTCTTCACCACCTCCGGCTAGCCCCTACCGCCTCCATCGCTAGCGCACGGTGGCTCCACAGCTCTGGTCATCACCAGCGACAGCTAACCTTACCATCAGATGCGCATCATCACCCTTGTGCTCCTCGAGCCTTCGGCCGACCGGCTCCACCGCGCCTCCGTCGCCGGCATGATGCCCTAGGCCTTGCTTTGTTCTCTCTCCCTGATCGCTGGCCCCCACAAGTCAGTAGCTGCAAACCGTTGTAACTGGAACAGCTCAAGGTTGAAGAATACGCTTCCAGTTTAGAGAAAACGTATTTTGCTAATTCAATTTATTTTCCAAACCCGAAGCAATTCAATTAGCTATAATTTTCAAACCATAAATCCAAAATTAGTGAAACAAATTTATAAAATCATCTAAAATCTTATACTTAAAATATACAAAAATATTATGAAAGTGAGCATTGGGTGAATTTGAAATTCAAATCTAAAATAAAAGGCCTAAAGATATGTTACATATAAAAATGTTGTAAACAAACTCAAAATGGAATGAAACCAATTTTATTAGAATCCTTATACTTCCATGAACTCAAATATATAAAAATATTTAGATTTCAACTTTACTTGAATCATTTTTCATTAAAGGTTATTCTCAAAGAAATAAATAATCAAAAATAAATAAATTGTGCAAAAGGAATCTAAAATAAATAAAATTGATTTATAAACACTTGTATGATAGTAGGCTACCTTATTATGCTGAAATGATTAGGGTATGAACTCGATTTAAACTTTCTTTATGAATAGTAAATAATAGAAATAAAAAGGTGTATGTATATACATGTGTGGATATAATAATCAGTAGCAATATATATGTGTATATGAAAATATCTAATAACTGTACAAAGTTATGAATAGGTATCAGAATGATTAATTTGTCACTGATGAAATGTTTTAATGAAATATCCTATATGCACAAGTTTAATTTGCATCAAGACACAAGTCTTGTATATGTAGATGAATGCATACATGTATAGTTAATGAAGAGCATAGTCATGATAAGGAACTAGATTCTAACTAATGTAATCAAACTGTATAATCCAGCAAGAAACATTACAATAAAGTCATATTCAACATTTAACCGAATAGTCGAGATTTCTATACTTGTATAATTCGAATAGTTATAACTTTCAGAAATGAACATCAGATTTGACAAAACTAAATCCTAGAATCTTGAAAAGTGACATCCTTCTTGGTTATGTAAAAATACTCCATATTTATGCAATAATAAAATAAGTCCAGGCCCTAATAATCACTTATATGGAAAAACATCTCGGATAACAGCCAAATATCACGGAACTAACTTTAAAACACTCTTAGAGTCATCCCCTACTAATGCCAGGAAAGTGTATAAATAACGATGTATAGTATAGTCGCGAACTTAAATCGGAAACTGAACTCTTATTGCCTGGATTTTAGAAACACTTAAGCCTTTTTAATAGCTCATAAAATATCTCATCTAAATATGAATGTTGTGAAGATTAGCCTAAAAATGATATTTAGGACATGTACTACCATATTCTAGAAAAAAATTTATTTACAACTTGCTTTTCATCTAAATTCTGCTCCTGCAATAACCCTAAGTGTTAATCATACACTTCACCTTATTGATCCTATTCCTTGTAACGTAAATCATAATACCATATAAACTTTTTCAACAATGAATATAATGTCTCGTCCAAACCCTAAAATTTATGAAATTAGCTTAGGAAAGTTATCCAAAGTATAGACTATCTTATTCTGATGAAATAATCTCACTTCGTTATGTTTTGCATATAAATCCTTATAGCTAAATAAAGTTAAGTATTATGATTTCTGAACTTTATAATACAAATCGGTAATAATGAAGAAATCTATATTTAAGATATATGTATCACTAGAACCTTCTCCAAGACCGCGAAAATAAGGCCAGTAGCCTAATCTTGTAGATCTAACTCATATAAATCATTTTTATACAAAAAATGCTTAGGCTAAGTGCTATTCACACATAACCCTTTAACTAATGTTTAATTCTATTAATCTAAATAATTTTAGCATCTAGAATTCAAAATTATAAATACAAGAATTCATAATTTTAGCCTCTTGAATCCGTAAACCGAGAATAGATAATCTATAAGAGAATCTGTGCATTACTCAACCCTAAAAGCTATTAATGATGTGAATACTTAATCAACTAAAATATGAGAATGTGAAATCATATAACCCAAACACTAATCCATGCCTGCTTTCTGCAGTAAATCTTTTTTTTGGTTTTCTATCTGTCTTCTTTTTGCTCTTATTGAAGTTTGTTATTTGCTATATTTCTGGTTGAATGACGTGCAGAACCCGACGTTGCTGATTCCGCTATCGACTCCATCAGCTGCAACCTCGACTTCATTAAAATCAGTGATTAAGCAAGGCAAGCACCCCTTTGATCATATTGACCCCAGAATTTAATTTTACTTTTATTTATCAAATTGTTTCATGCATGCGTTTACTTTATGTATATTCGCTATTTTGTGGTTCTGGTAGATATACCTGTTGTCTCATGAAACCCCTTGATAAATATGGATATGTGAACCTTGATAACCCTATATTCAGGTTAAACAATACATGATGTCACTTGGGTATATACAAATAATAATCATGCTTAGCCATGCTTTAGAATCATCGATGAATGTGATGATCAGATCAAAATTGTTTTCCTGAAATGTTGGATATGGCACTGTTGGTTACTGGTACTTTGATTAAAAAAACCAAAATAAAACTATGGTTTTGATGCGGGCGATTATTGGCAATAGCCGATTGTGCAGAGGGATTTGCACGTAGTGTAGGGTGGAGTATCGCCCGTGTCGGATTAAAGACCGAGCAATGGGACGCTATTGATCCAAGAATTCCGTGCAACCATAAGGGCTGGTATGGAACGGCCTTAACCTATTAAGTTATTTTGATATGGCTTTGCACATTGGTAGGCGGGAGCTGGCAGAAGCATTTCGTTCAGGTTTGCTTGTGAGGGGCTACCACACTTCGGTGTGGGTAAATGCGTATCGGTGCAACGGTGTACGTCTTGCATTGAACAGAAACGGCGTGTTGGGTGTTGCGTGAATGTAACCATGTCTTGGGTGTTTGTTTCTGTTTCTATGGCTAGGGCTTAACGTCCTGGGCTGGTTCGAAGCCATGTCTAGGTAATGTAACGGTTCTGTATGGTCTCTCTGCGGCACACCAAAGGAAGTGTGCTAATAGATTGCACAAAGAGTCGATCATTCCTTGTGGGTAAAGCTATACAGCTCTACAGAGTGTAAAATCTAATCGATTAGCCGTGTCCACAGTCAAGGACACTTGGTGAAGTCATTCCAATGTTAGATGTGTCATTATTTTCAAAATGGTTTACTTTTGGAAAGCTTACCCCATAGATGATACAATACTATACCATGTGTTGGCAAGTATTGGTATCAGCTGTTGTGCCATGTGTTAGCAAGAACTGGATATATGCCATGCGATGGCAATGATCGATTCGAAGCTCACGTCATGGAAGACTATGAGTATTACCTAAGCTTTACTTATTTCTTATCAGTTAAACTTGCTCTTATAAATTCCGTTTGCAAATGGCAACTTGATTTATAAATTTAAATTTGCTTTATGCAAATGAACTGTAGAAGCCACCTTTAATTTAACCTGCATTACTGCATTTGTAAATACCACCTTAAGTCTTGCGGAGTACGAAAATACTCACCCTTGCTTAATCTATTATTTTAGGTGGAAAAGATAGTGAAGCTCCGAAGGCTTCTTATCATCGCAGGTTGCGGGATCTTTATTGAAGCGATCTTTTCTAGGGATTATGCCTTGTCAGTTGCCTGCGGGTCGGATGAGCACACTATAAGACTTTGCTTCTTTTGCTTATATATTCTCTGAGTTGTAAGATTTCTTTGTATATTAGTTTCCGCTTTAATAATTTATTGTATGGTTGTGATTCCAATTGTTGTAATTGTTCGTACTAGCTACTGACCATGGGACTAGTACTGTATGCACATTAGATTTTCATTTTTGTATTTTATGTAAAAATGGGGGTCGTTCCACACTGTATTTTCCTCCTTTGGTATTTTTTTATATTTATGATATGATATATCAATGCAGTTCACTGCCGAATATTTTTCTGAGTTTGTGATCTGCATGCTGTTATTATATTTCTGTGGAGCTCTCGGTGAAGTTTCCTCTCCCACATATACATGTCGCTTTGATGCAAGAGTTTTTAACCCCTTGTGTTCTTAATTAATTAATGCCCAAAATTATTTACTATATTATCAATATTTTTCTGAGCTTGTGATCTGCATGCTGTTTTTATATTTCTGTGGGAGCTTTCGGTGAAGTTTCCTCTCCCACATATACATGTCGCTTTGATTAATACTAGCTACCAGCAAGAGTTTTTAACCCCTTGTGTTTTTAATTAATTAATGCCCAAAATTATTTACTATATTATCTTCCAGCCTCACACCGAAGATGACAAATCTGCATACTGATTAAATTGTGCCAGGTGGCTAACTGCTGTTATCCAAGGCTAACTATTATAATTTATCCTCATTTGATTAATCAGATGATCTTCAGGAGAGGTGGACTGATCATTTATTGGCTCTCACGTTCTAACATGACAGCTACGACTTATATTTTTCTAAACAATTAATGTTATGTTACTGTTTGCACCAAAATTTGGTAGATAGGGTCAAAATCAGCAGTCCAAGATCAACAAGATACGATTAGATAACGGATCAAGATATTTGGAAACAAAAACAGGTTGTTAAGGAAAGCACCCTCTAAATAGAGGTCGATACGGATTCTATTCCTAACGTGTTGTACCAGGACTCTATCGGCCAATGGCTATAAAAGAGGTCTAGAGGTGATTAGAAAAGCTGCCCAGAGCCAATCAACCAATTCACTTCTACTTTTCATCTACTTTTCCGTCGACTAGGAGTAGTTCTTGTAATTTAGTCTTTGTAATTCGATCTTGATCAATAAAGTTGCGCATCGCCGATTGTTGATCTTCTTCAAATTACGCCCCAGGTTTGATTTATTCTGATTTTGTTGCGCATCGCCTTCTTCAGAATCGATCTGCCTTTATCCTCTGATTAGCCTTAATCGGCTAGTTGGACTTACCCTGTTACTTTGATCTTAATCGGCCTCAAGCTGATTGAGTCTAAGCCGATTGATCGTTACGATCGGCTTTGAGAGAATTTTATCCTCTGATTAGCCTTAATCGGCTAATTAGATCTATTCTGATACTTTGATCTTGATCGGCTTCAAGCTGATTGAGTCTAAGCCGATTGATCCCAACGATCGGCTTCGAGTGAATTTTATATTTTTACCTTGTCGATTTATGTGTCAAATCGACCGCACGCTCTTGAACGGTGTTAAATGCGGTGTGTGCCGTCGAAACCTTACTTCAAGTTTTTGACGCGTCAACACACTTTTGGCAACGACGGTGGGACCGATGGATTCATCAAGTAAAGAAATTCCGCCATCCGATCTCAACACGAAGCTATAATGGTCCCCACGTTGGACGATTTAACGACGAGCAGCGCAAGGAAATTGAAGATCAAAAGTCGCTGGAGGAGATGATGCTGGGTTGTTACCAAAAACCCCGCGCGGCATCACGCAGAGGACCGCTTGCCGACGCCAATCCATCGGGCGATGCAGTGTCACCGACGGTTCGATAAGTCAATACCGCCGCCCAAGCCGAATTATCGGCTATGATAAATCAACATGCACCATGCTATGATAAATCACCATCGGCTCGTTGCGACACTTAAGCCGATGATCACGAATAGCGTGAAAACTATAGCTCGGGAGTTGGCATCATCCGAGGTCCGCTTGACCCAATGCAAGTCCCGCCAAGTTACTCGCTTTTTCAATAGCACAAAATACACAGAGTGCCTCACCGATCCTAAACCATTGGCTACAACTCCACTCCCCATCGTGATGCCGACTCAACCTACCGCCATGCTACCACGAGATCCTCGGCCGAGTGGGGTAACACATTATCAGCGCATACATCGATGCCGCTAAACTAAAGCGTGTCGGCTACTTTGCCGCCGTCAACTCCGCTTAATATTTTTCCACAATCGGTCTCACACCGATTGAACAAATTAGGCACGTATAATACCAAGAGCCGATTACGCTCAGAATCCGGTCCCTCATAAGGTGATAACCTACGCAGAGCCCTTTGTCCCTGTACGAGAACCACTGGCTAGGAGGTACGACGGCACGAGCAAAACCAACAAAATCCGTCGGCTCATCTAATCGACACCGAGTTTGCACTCGGGGCGAATACTAGTCATTGGCGAGCCCCGAGGTCTTGTCGGCTAACAACATTAATTCGGCTGACCAGATTTCTGCCGTGTTGAGAGATCAATTCGGCTTACAACCAAAGGGTAGAGTCATCGGCTATAGAAAGCCGTATCCGGATTATATAGATCGCATGCATTATCCACATAGTTTTAAAGTTCCTGATTTTTCCAAATTTTCTGGGAATGATTCGGTCACGACCTTAGAGCACGTCGGACGCTTTATCGCTCAAATGTGGCGAGGCGGCTCGATCCGACGGTCAAAATTAGATTATTCCTTGTCTTTATCGGAGTTGCTTTCACTTGGTTTGCTAGTTTACCTCCAAATTCGGTTCATTTTTGGAACGATTTGGAAAGCCGATTCCATGAGTACTTTTTCTCCGGCAGTCTCGAGCTCCGGATTTCAGATCTAAGTTCATCCAATGTAAGACCGGGAATCGGTAAATGATTATGTTAAGAGATTCAGGGAAATGAGAAATAGGTGTTTTAGTGTTACCCTGCCTGATAATCAGTTGGCCGATTTAGCTTTCCAGGGGTTGATACCCCCATTAAGAGAAAAATTCGGCGGGCAGGAATTCACCAATTTAAATCATCTCCTACAACGAGTATCAGCTCAAGAAAGCCGTTTCTCCGATGATAATGGCTTCAAAGATGAATTGAAGAATAACAAAGACAAGATACAATCGGCTATAGAGGATGACCAACTAAAATTTACAGAAGAGCCGACGATGCAGCTGGACGCTGATCCTTTTCCAATTAACATGGTTCATTGCTCTAAAAGAAGGAAAAGCCGACACAAGATGCAGAGCCTAAGGATCAAATTCATATATCATCGGTTATAAAAATGACATGTCAAGCCGATGTACAATCAAATTCTGATGGCAATAAAACACTCATGATTACTGTTGGCTCTATACAAATAAAAGCCGACCGTGAAGGGGAAATTTTTAAAACAATCACACCAAAGGGTTATCAGGCTGAGAGAGCATTGCCACCACGTAAGCCGATACAGAAGTCGAAGCCCACCTTTCCGAACTACTAGCAAAATATGAAAGAAGGAATGAAAGGCCACGACGAAGTCCTCCACATCGGTTTGGTTAATGAATATCGGACAAGCGGCCCCGAAGAGCTCACCAACGGTGCCCTTTTGGCAATTTTGTTGGGAGAGGATTAGCTTTGCCATCACCAAACACATGTCCGATGCGGTATTATCCATGTCAAGGTGATAGCGCGATGGTCGGCTAAAGATAGAATTTCTAAGCCGACCATAAGTCGTAAACAAGACCAAGATGAAGGGTCTAACATGCGCGCTAGTATGGATCTGTTAGGAAAAATATGTAAGTCGATCGAACCAAAGCCGAGATGGTGTCCTCCAGGTTTAAGCCGATCACAAAGAAGAAGACTTGAGCGGCTAAGGACCCAAGAGATGAGGGAAGCTGAACAAGAAAAACAAAGGGATAAAACTTTTAATGAGCTTCATCTGATTAAGATTGCGAGAAAAGAGTGGAGGAAGAAAAACCGGATTCGGCCAATGATTTTTGTTCGACGAAGCCGATCTAGTCTGGAAAATCATACCACCCGTCAGCTCGTGATAGCCGATTTGGTAAGGGATCAACGTGGGATCGTGTAGTGTGCATCGGTTTGTCCAAGGTACTGGTTAGGTCTTGATTGGCTAAAACTCAAATATGAATATACAAGTTGGCCGATTACTGACCTGAAAGCCAAATTAACTCGATGCAGTTTAAAAATTGGCTATGGTAAGAAAATATATGTTCAAGCCGATGATGAAAATTTTTGGAAGATAACATGTTATCTCCCAAAAATGGGGGGCATATGTTTGCACCAAAATTTGGCAGATAGGGTCAAAATCAGCAGTCCAAGATCAACAAGATACGATTGGATAACGGATCAAGATATTTGGAAACAAAAACAGGTTGTTAAGGAAAGCACCCTCTAAATAGAGGCCGATACGGATTCTATTCCTAACGTGTTGTACCAGGACTCTATCGGCCAATGGCTATAAAAGAGGTTTAGAGGTGATTAGAAAAGCTGCCCAGAGCCAATCAACCAATTCACTTCTACTTTTCATCTACTTTTCCGTCGACTAGGAGTAGTTCTTGTAATTTAGTTTTTGTAATTCGATCTTGATCAATAAAGTTGCGCATCGCCGATTGTTGATCTTCTTTAAATTACGCCTGTGTTTGATTTATTCGATTTTGTTGCGCATCGCCTTCTTCGTAATCGATCCGCTTTATCCTCCGATTAGCCTTAATCGCTAGTTGGACCTACCTCGTTACTTTGATCTTAATCGGCCTCAAGTTGATTGAGTCTAAGCCGATTGATCGTTACGATCGGCTTTGAGAGAATTTTATCCTCTGATTAGCCTTAATCGGCTAATTAGATCTATTCTGATACTTTGATCTTGATCGGCTTCAAGCTGATTGAGTCTAAGCCGATTGATCCCAACGATCGGCTTCGAGTGAATTTTATATTTTTTACCTTGTCGGTTACAGGTCAAATCGACTGGCACGCTCTTGAACCAGGTGTTCGTCTGGTGTGCTGCTGTCAGAAACCTTACTTCAAGTTTTTGACGCCAACAGTTACGTTACTTGAAAAACGTAAGCTAACCTTGCTACCGGATATAGTCCAAAGCTTTCCAATAGATCTAAAGTAAAGGAACAGGGACACACACATAGGTGGAGGAACGATGCTTTTCTTATTTTTTCTCAGTTGCACGAACAATTGGGATAGACTACTGCTAGGGTTTCGATAAAGGGACCATAATAGGCCTTCATGGGCCATATGGGTTTTCCAACACTTCCCTTTGGGCCTTTTGCCGCGAGTGCATATGTCTCCTTAAAACTCCATGAAAGAGAATTTTTATTGTGAACTATTATGATAGTATATGGCGGAAGTAGAAATTATATCTGACCATTTATTTGTCAAGGAAACTATGGACTTTGGCCAATAAAATATAAAGATTTGCAAGGGGTATAAACATCTTTCTGCGTTACATGTTATCCTCTTCCCGTTCCTATCGTTCATTGGTTTATCCTCTTCCCGTTCCTATCGTGTGCGCTGCATCCTTTCCGCGTCGCTGCCATACCCTAAATCGTGCGCCGCCGCCAACGCCGCTGCTTCGTTTCAAAGCGGCGGCCGCCGCATTCTTTAGTGCATGGGGATGTCGTCGGCAGTCCGCCGGCCATTAATCGTGCCTCGCCGTTGGAATTCGTGCCTTTGCCGGTGCCTCGCCGCTCGAATTTGCATGTTATCCTCTTCCCCATTCCTATCGACTCTGCCGGCTATCTCGGTTCCTTTCGAAGATGCCATCCGTATGTTGTGCGCGGCCGACCGAATTGGTGGCGGCTGAGAGGATCCCGCCGCCGCCGCCGATGTCTAGTCGTTTTCACCACGAGGTCGCCGCCCTTAATTAGTGCAGCGAGGCAGCATGAGGCACGGGCGCTGCTCCATGTGCCTGCTTCAATCGCGACAATGCGGAGGAAGCCTCACATGCGGCCGTTGTTGCAAGTGGTAGGGCACCGACGTCGCCATCCGTGAAGGCAAGGAACGCGACCATTGTGGTGTTCACTCTGTTGCTGTTCGTGAAGGCGAGGAATGCTACCACTATATTTCCCTCCTCGGGTATTTTTTATATTTATGATATGATATTGATCAATTGTGAAATTTTGAATTATCATAATTTTTTTCTAATTCCCTCTTAATAACATTATTCAAGTAAAATGTAGCTACAACCTAATATGGATACTACAATTTAAAGTGCTTTGTTTGTAGACCCCAAAGTGCATGCTCCTCAATTTGTGCGACATATAGCTTTATACAGTGTCTAGCAATCCATTTACATGCAAGGTAATGTTCCCCGTGTTTAATTTGTTTGTTTAGGTGTTTGGATCAGAAGGCTGGAAGTTGTAGAAATAGGCATACCCTTAAACCACATTCATATGCACGATCTAATAAATAGGTATGCTTAAAATGTAGCCATTGTGAAGAAATATATGTCATGCATGCGGTGCACTTGTATTTTGTAAGTAATGTAAACTGTATCTGAGATGAATATATATGTTAGTATATCAACCAAGCACAATTAATGTACAAAGAAAGAAATTGTCAAAGTTGTGTTTCTCGTATTTCATACATTATTTCTGGGCATATTGCAATAGGATGTCGCAATTACTCTAAAAATTGTAAAATACATATTGCGTGGTGAAATACTTGAAATGGATGAACACATTCTGTTTCAGTAAAAAGGTCATAGCAAGAACAATTAGCAAATGGTAACATTATTTTTTTTTCGTACTACGTTTAGTTTACACTGTAAAGAGCTAGATGTTGAGAAATGTTTTTAATATGTTGCACGTCATCCTGTTATTGTAGTTTTTCATTTTAATTTGTGAATTATTTTTAATAAGATTTCACTGCTTGTTTTGACAGTTGTACATCATGGATGGTAAGCATGTTTGCTTAGAGGAAACGGAAGAATTTGATGTGGTGGTAAAGCAGTGTTTTAAAAGTGAGCAAGATGATTACAATTATTACAATGCATTTGCAAAGTCTAAAGGTTTTAGTATTAGAAGGCCAAATGTAAGGCGTAAGAAAGATACCAAACTGATTTTTTGGAGGCGATTCTGCTGCTCTAGTGAAGGATATAGAGAGATGAAATATTTTGAAAAAACAGATCAAAAAGGGAGCTGCGACCGCTGACCCGGTCTGGATGAATGGCTAAGCTTGAGATTAAGTTTTGTGAAGGAAAGGGTTTATGGTATGTTAAGAATTATGTAGATCGTCATGATCATCTACTTGCCAAGCCTGATCAGGTTGCTTTCTTATGGTCTCATCGTGTGTTGAGTGATGCTCAAAAATGCTGAGGTTGTTGAATTAGGAGTTGGTGGGCTTTGTACAATCCAGATTATGAGAGTTATGGAGAAGACTCATGGTGGTTATGACAAGGTTGGGTTTGTATCCCGAGACCTATCAACTTCTTTGCAAGGCATGAGAAGAAAAGGATTAAAGGGCGTGATGCCGAATTTGTGCTTAACCATATGAAGGAAAAGCAAGAGGAAGATGCAAATCTTCAAATATACTGTGAATGATGAGGGATGTCTTAAAAATATCTTTTGGGCAGGTTCTCAATCTCGGATAGATTATAGCGCCTTTGGTGGTATTGTTGTTTTTGACAGTACATACCGTGTGAACCGTTACTTTCTTCCTTTTGTTCCTTTCATTGTAGTTGGTATAATTTCGGATGAGACTGTTGGCTCTTATGTGTGGCTGCTTGAGGCGTTTTTGGAGGAGATGCGGCAGAAGCATCCGAAGTCATTGATCACCGATGGGGACAATGCGATGTCAAAGGCAATCCACATGGTTATGTCAGAGACAGATCATTGGCTTTGTAGTTGGCACATCGAGCAGAACATGATATGTCATCTCCGTGATCCAAAGCTTAGCGAATTTAGAAAATTCATTTACCATGCGATGAAAGTTGATGAATTTGAGAGATGTTGGGTCGAGTTTAAGGAGAGGCATGGAATCAAAGAACAGGACCTATGGATTTCCAAGATGTACGAATTAAGAAACAAGTGGTTGGCGGCCTATACTAAAGGGAGATACTGCTTGGGAATGCCGAGCAATCAATGGAGTGAAAGTTTGAACTCAAGGCTTCACAAGGATTTGGACCGGAGAATGTCACTCGTTGATTTGGTGGAGCACTATGAGTTTTGCTTGTCATGTATCCGTAGGAATGAGGCTAAGTTGGATGCAAAAGCTTCACGGTCATTCCTCTTCACTAGAATAACCGCCGAACAATTAGAGAAAAGTGTTGCACGCATTTATACACCAGTAAGTTTCAAGAAAGTTAGGGTGGATATTAGGGAACAATCGGAATGGCAAGTTGTAGACGTGACACAGAAAGATGGGGTTGTGAGATATGAAATTGCCTTCAAAGCAAAAATGCACTACCGGTTTCATGTGAGTTGTATTTTTGATGGTTCCTTGTTGAATAGTACAAACTGCCATTGCTGGAAGATGGAGTGTAAGACATCCCATGCGCACACATTTTTAATGTTGTGAAGTATCTTGGTTTAGACACCATTCCTTGTTGCCTAGTTATGGTCAGGTGGACAATGGAAGCCAAAGTTGCATTCGACTTTGATAGAAATTCCAATACACATGTGTGGTCAGAACAGATGGATCGTTACCGCAAACTGCGCAACATGTGTAATAAAGCTTCATTCAAAGCTTCCAAGAGCGCGTGATGCATTTCACACAGAGTATTCTAGATGAAGATGTACAAAACAATGGGAAGACAGATGCGACATCCTTTGGGCCATTACCGGCACACTTTTCAGGGTTGAACGTACTCTCTACAAACAAAGTCCTTGATCCAGTATAGATTACTTCAAAAGGTGCACCAAATAAGAGATTGAAGCGATTTCATGAGTCATGGAAGAGAAATAATTGCTAAATCATTTGTGGGTTACAGGCAGGTAACTGACATGTCGTTATTTATGGTATTATCCAGCATTTATCATTTCGTACTAGATGAACCAAGCCTTCTCATGGTCTAATCTGCAGGTTTGTATTTTTAGAAATACTAAACCGTATGTTATGTTCATCTGATTTTAGGTAACAGTCCTCGAAAATGGGTGATTATCATAATGTGGGACGTGTTGATTTGCTGGAGTAATTACTCACTTGGGTGTTAGGCAGGAGA
Organism: Otatea glauca; assembly: GCA_036346275.1. NCBI lineage: Eukaryota > Viridiplantae > Streptophyta > Magnoliopsida > Poales > Poaceae > Otatea > Otatea glauca. Next base: position 35,405 of record CM070734.1, on the reverse strand, counting down.
TGCGACTGCTCTGCCATTATCGTTAGATTGGTCTTGTACATGGACATTGTGAATTTCCTTAGCACACGAATTCTGGTGGGACCATGGAACTGTAAGCATTTGTTGTTCCATGCAATCTTTTTTGCTCTTTTGCCATGTAATTCAGTCCACCATATACGCTCAATTATAATATTTCTGATATCAACTAGTGTAACTGCCGATTTTTTTCATATAGTCAGGACTCAGGGCTGCATTATAATTCGTGTTATGCTCTAGTATTCTGGAAGATTAAAACATCAAGGGCTCGTTCTTCAATCTCATGCTACAGGCTCGTGCTGAATGTTCAGATCTGCATCCAAATGCATAGGCCTGACCACTCACTTTAAGTATCGAACAACTTGCATGATTCTTAACAGGAAAGACCCTGTACTTGATGCACATGGGCAACTTTGAAGAAGCAGAGGGATTGCTGTAGGAATTACTGAACAAGGTCAGCTCTTATGATCTCAGGTTGCCCATCTGAGCAATATCTTGGTCAACACCGTCCCCACATGCAAGCTACCGCGCTTCTCAAACAGAATTCTCTGTTAAGGTTAACAAGAAGTGTACTTAATGAAAATCCCCCAATTGTTCAGGATGCCAAGGATGCAGAAAGTCTTGCTAACCTCACTCTGTACAATCTGAACTTGGGAAAATCTGTACACATTCTGAACTTGGGAAAATATGCATCGCGCTATCTCAAGTGAATCCAAACAGTATTGACCATTCGACATCGGGGTATTTTATTTCTAGAATATCATCTTGTTTCACAACGTACTTATAGTTACTGGCACTTACCGCTTGCACATCCAGCATTTCTGGCTGATAAGTTAAACTATCAGAGTATTGAATGCAAGTCTGGTGGTTTTGCAGCCAATTGAAGGCTAGCACATCCTGTGCACATGCTGGTTAAGCGAATGTCCTCTGCAAAGCTTCGAGAGAGCCTGCCAAGCGATGGCATGAATTTTGTTGTATTTTGACATAATTTGCTGTTGGGTAAGTCAAAGTAACAAAGCGGTCTCATCGGAACCGAGTCAAGCTAATGCTTATGTTCAGTTTCTTGTAGGCCTTGGGGAGGTAGGGAATTACGACGCTTGCTGAGTTGAGAGGAGGATATCCAAGATAGATGTTGAGGATTTGGCTAGGCCAAGGTAGGGATTATTATTTCTTGGCGGTTGGTAGCCTTGTGTGGTTTCACTTTCATGATTTTGGTGAAGAACCTTGCACAGGCATCCTGCAACAACGTTTGACAAGTTGTTGGAATCGGAGAGATGGTTAGATAGAGATTAACCGAGTTACAGGGCAACATTCCGTGCATTAAATATTATTTGAGTATAATATCTACTTGAATTAAATATTATTGGTCAGTTTTTAAGGCAACGTTTCGTTCCTTAAAATTTTCATAATTAAATTTTCTTATTAAGTAGAATTAGCTCATCATAAATTTCAACCTAATGGTTTAACATTTACGAGAGTAACCAGGAAGTAATAGAAAAGATTTACAACAAAATTTCAATAGCACAATAAAACTATATATACTCAACTTAGTATGTGGAAAAGGTACCTAAGGTTTCTCTTTTATTAGCCTGTACGTATTTATGTTCAAGAGGTTTACTATAAAGTTAGAATAACATGCAACTCGCATAACATTATCTCTCAAAGTAGACTTGATGAGGACATCACTTCTATGGATATAGCCACACCTGCAAATCCATCACCTACACATCAATTGGAACCCGCTGTTGTAACACAAGGACCGATTACTCGAGCTCGCGCACGTCAACTCAATTACCAGGTGAATGCATTCCTTGGGCTGCATATAAACATTTTAATGGATGGAATGCAACTTAATTCTCGTGATGATGCCCTTTGCCTCAGGAACCAGGGCGAGGAACCAAGCAAGCTGAAGTATAGAAGAGACGAGCATAAGATGGGTTCAGATTCGACTCCAGGATAGGGCTGAATTGTTTCAGCCGCCATGGTTGCAACCGGACTCCGTTTGGAGCGTTCTTGTACTTCACCGAAAGTTTATCAAGTCTACTTTCCAACGGATCTAGAATCACATCTAAACTCCTTATGAGTCAACAAGAATCATCCAAACAAGTGGTGTCACTTTTCCAGTCCGAGTCAAAGTGGGCCTTTGGCCATGTAACAAGGAGAGCCCACTTTAGCCTGCGCACTAGGGTTCCTGGATGCACCCTCCACCATATAAACAGCCAGTCGCTGCCATGAGGGAGGCGGGTTTTCGTTTAGATTAAAGATAGTAGTTGCTACTTCTTGTAATCGCGCATGTTGGCTAAACCGCCCGAATTACTTGTCTTCGGAAACCCCTCTTTTGCGATTCTAACTGAACTCGCGGTTTCAATTCTAATTTTAGTTACTTGTTCGTCTTGTTCTTGCATGTTCTTCGATTGCTTGTAGGGACAAAGGCCTTTGTGGTCAGATTGATCATGCACCAACAAGATTAATAACAACTTCAGGAGTCGGTGTAACGATTGCTAAGGCGCATCGTCTGGGGACGGTGTAGTCGGATTGCCAATGTCTTCTCCCTTCCAATCGAAACTAATCCCTCTCATCGAAAGGTTGGGACCTATCCTTCTATTACGTGGTATCAGAGCTAGGTTGATCGGTGAGAGATTTTTTCATCCTCTAATTTTTCTATAGTCCAGAAAACCATAAAAAAATTAGGCGATTAGATCTCCATTGTCCAAAACAGTTTGTGCCCTTTCTTTTGCTACTTAGTTCTCGGCTTGTTGAATTTACGGTTGCTTTGACTAGTTGAGTTGCTGGTCTTTAGTTTCTGCTCTTAGAGTTTCGAGTTCGAGACATACTTTTGTCACAGTTGCGTTCATATTTTGAGTCGGATTCTTTTAGTAGATCAGATCAGAGTTGAGTTTGTTTTTGTCTAGTGTGGGAGATTAGATTGGGTCGCCAATTTCCTTGCTTCGTTTTCTAATCCGAGTGATTCTCTGTTTTACCAAAGTAGATATCAGTTTTTTTTTAAATGCTGGTGCAGATACAAGAGCCGCACCAAATTAGAGAAGAAAAAGGCAAGTGCAGATTTCAAAAGCCGCACCAAATCAAGGAGAAAAAAGGTAAGTGCAGAGAAGAAAGCCGCACCAAATCAGAGAAGAAAAAGGCAAGTGCAGGTTTCAAAAGCCGCACTAGATCAATTGCAAATCAATCTTTTAATTACCTTTATACCCCTGGTTTGCCCGAAAGTCTTTTGTGCAGATTTCGATTTTAGGGTCTCCTGAGTTCATGTAAGAGAGTTTTGTGACCCCAAAAAAAGAGACAGCTTGCTGTTTTAGGTGTTTCGGTAGCAACGTTTGTGTGTCGGCTCGCGTCTCTAGTACGGTTTGTGACTAGGACCAGCACGGTACCATCGTAGAACGTTTATTCAGCTTGCTGTAACAAACGTGGTGAAGGTTTCTCCTTGTGCTATTTCAGCCACCTATAGCTCCATAGATTGTCTCCTACTCTCTGAAGTTGTTTGTCTTGCTGTTGCCATCACCTCCTTGCTGAGCTCGGTGAGAATAGGTAAGAACTTGTTTGAACAGGTTGAGAGTGAGCGAATTGACACTAGCACACACCTTGTAGATAGGGATAATCTTGTTACTTTGTATTAGCTATTTTTCCATTTTCTCTAACCATGGCAGGATCAGAAGCCGATAAAGTGGTGCAACACTTCCCTCGCACACGGGGAATCATACAACACTTCGAGCGCCAAATGCGGCTACACACGGATGCGCTTGATGAGGATGTTCATGTTACCAATGACCGCCTTGGTCAATTGGAGGTAGTTCAGATTGACACCCACACCAAAATCACTGCGTTGGAGGTTTCGGTTGGAGCAATCAACACCTCTCTTGCAGCATTCTTGTAGCGACTTGAGGAGAGGGATCGTGGATGCCCAGCTGATGGACATGTGAGTAGCGTTGCTGGTGACAATGAACAGGACTATGCAGCGAACACCAAAGTTGGTGAAGAGGAGGATGATAGACCACCATGATAGCTACACCGCAATCGTCATGGTATGGGATTTCGACCACCACGACGACAGGTACGAGAAAATGATGACTCACTAGGATCTATCAAATTTAGCATGTCCCCATTTGATGGGAAATATGATCCTGATGCTTACCTCACTTGGGAACTAGTTGTAGATCAGAAATTTGCTTGCTATGATTTTCCCGAACATAAAAGGGTTAGGGCTGCAACTAGTGAGTTTACTGATTTTGCTTCTGTTTGGTGGCGTGAGTATCGTAGTAAGACCCCAAACAATGTGCCACAAACTTGGGATGCTTTGAAAAGGATCATGCGAGCTAGATTTGTTCCTTCATATCTGCACGTGATTTATTACATAAGCTGCAGCAATTGAGACAAGGTAGCAAATCTGTAGAAGAGTATTATTAGGATCTACAAATAGGCATGTTGCATTGTGGGTTAGTGGAAGAAGAGGAAGCTGCTATGTCTAGATTTATGGGAGGGTTGAATCCTGAAATTCAGGACATATTAGCTTACAAGGAATACAATTCTGTCACTCGTTTATTCCATCTTGCTTGTAAAGCTGAAAGGGAAGTGCAGGGGCGTCGGCAAGGATTCATGTTTTTGCAGGCCAGACTACATCATGGCAACCACGTACTTCAGCTGCTGTCCCAAACTGTGCATCTTCACAGGGTGCCACTAGCAGCCTGCTACACACGCATCCAACAAAACCAATACCGCGGGCATCTAAAGCAACAAAGGGATCAGCACCAACATCTGCCAAGAGCATTTCTTCTGTTGCATCCATGGGAAGAACGAGGGATATTCAGTGCCTACAATGCAAGGGATTTGGGTATGTGAGGAAAGATTGCCCAAGCAAACGTGTGCTGATTGTGCGGGATACTGGTGAGTATTCTTCTGCTAGTGATTTGGATGATGAGACATACGCTATGCATGCCATTGACCATGCAGGAAGTGGAGATGAGAAGAAAGAAGAACACATTGGTGCTGAAGATGCAGAACATTATGAGAGCCTTGTTGTGCGGCGTGTGTTGAGTGCCCAAATGGGGAAGGCCGAACATAACCAGTGACATAATTTGTTTCAAACTAAGTGTGTGGTCATGGAGCGCTCATGCTGCGTCATCATTGATGGGGTAGTTGCAACAACTTAGCAAGTTCTGAGATGGTTCAAAAGGTAGAGCTGAAAACAGGCCCACATCCACAGCCGTACCACATCCAATGGTTTAACAACAGCGGTAAGATAAAGGTAACACGATTGGTAAGAGTGCACTTTGCCATTGGTCCGTAGCATGACTATATTGACTACGATATTGTGCCTATGCAAGCATGTTCTATGTTGTTCGGTAGACCATGGCAGTACGATAAAGACACCTTGCATCATGGTAGAACTAATCAGTACTCTTTTGTGCATAAAGAGAAGAAAATTGTATTACATCCTATGTCTCCCAAGCCATTTTGAGGGATGAACTTGCTAGAGCCAGCAAAGAAAAAAATCGAAAACATGAGAAGAGTGAAAATCATATTGTAGCAAAGGAATTTGTACAACATAAAGAGGGCAAATCTAAATCTGTTCATGACAGGAAAGATGAGATTAAACTGAAGGGTGCTTGTTAACTTGCTTCCAAATCTGATTTTGTCGACGATCAGGACTGTCGACCGCAAAGAAAGAGGGGGAAGGATCGTACGGAGGGCAAGGCCCAGAGCTTCGTTCGTCGGGTGGCACCTTCAAGGCGCACTAAGCGGGGAACATGTGCAACCAAACAGAGACGAAGGTTTATATCGTTCGGGCCGAACCCTACTCCGATTCGTGTGGTGGCGTTGTATTCCCTTTAGTACAGATGACTGCACCAAGTTTACAAGCGAGAGTGCTAATGGCTTAGCGAGATGGGTTCGATCCCCCTCCTAGGGGGTTCCCGCCTCCTTTATACGGAGGGAAGGGAAGGTTACATCGAGAGTTGGGAGAGGACGAGGGTGACCTACACTAGGAGCTTCGGTCCTTCGCTCACTGACCGATCACCGCCCGCCTTGCCCATGCCGGGTCGGTAGTCTAGTTGGCGAGGCGGTTAGGTATTTCCCGGAAACGGCGTACCGCCTCTGCGAACCTTATGAGTGTTGACGTTGTCGCGCATGACGGGTGTTGCCTCGGAGAGAGCGTGTCTTCGCATCAGATGTGACCGGCCGATGGGATCGGGAGCATGACTTGGCGATATTAAACCATCTTGGGAGATGGCCACCGCTCTCGTATAGTCACTTGGTTGACCCCATCCGTGGGGCACGTGGTCATTGGCGGTGGAGGCTTTGACACGCTGCCCTTGGCGGGGTTGCCTTAGCTTGGTCGGAGTCTGGGACCCGCCCCGCCACGGAGGTCGGGAGCCCGCCCGCTGTGTCGGGAAGAGCTCGGAGAGGTCCGCCAGTCGGGAAGAGCTCGGAGAGGTCCCGGTGGCCTCTTGAGACCTTTGGTCGGATCCCGACCGTAATACTTTCGGCGCCCGGCCGGTAGATCGGAGATGTCTCTGCGCTGGCTTAGGAACATCCCCGGCACGAGGGGAACGGACACGTGTCGTGGGACGACGCCAGTCGTCCGATCCTCGACAACCAGCCCCCGAGGCTCAAGAAGCGGTCTGAGACTCTAGGCGCTCTTGAGTCTGATGTCTTGTTTGAAGAGGGATTCCCATCGACACATACTTGACTTCGCCATTTTGTTTTCTGGATGGGCCTGTGAAGCCTGGGGCCTCGTGGACGGGGAAGTTGAAGGAATGGGGTCTGTAGGATGCGTGGAGGGACGCGCCCGTACGGGGGTTTTGAAAGGCCCCCGACGTTTCGGCTTCTGCCCGCTGGCTACGAGCGCGCCTTTTGAGGTGATGGTGATGTCGGTAGATGAGGCGTCTTTTGATAATTTGCCGCGTGCAGCTCATACACCGGGGCGGTCGTGGCATCGGTCCATCGTCCGACCCCGGTGCCTCCGACCGGGGCGCTTTCGGTTGTTGCGCCCGTGATCAAGGGTGGCGTTGTCGCCGTGCCCCGGGTGGGGCCGTCCACCTTTGGCGAGCCGAGGATCCTTCCTGCAATCGAGGGTGGCCAGGGGGTCGTCGAGCCACTTGCCGGCCCAGAAGGTCCGGCCGCCATTGCCGTGGCCGGAGCGGATCCCCCTGGTCCTTCGGGGTGCGCCGTTGCCATAGCGGCGGCGGAGTCCACCGGGACGAATCGCGCGCGATCGCCTCGAGATTCTGATGGTGTCGTCGACTTGTCTTTGCTGGAAGACCGGCTAGTGGAGGTAAGATCGATCGTGGCGTCAGCTCCTTCTTCCTTCCCTTTCCTTAGTGGTCATGGTGGGTTTTTCTTTGCCTTCGCAGGGTCTGCAGCTGGTTTCCTGGGGGTACAACATTGCGCGCAAACACGTGCTTGCCTTCCGGCCCTTATGCGGTGTCCTCGAGGCCAATCAGAGGGACATCGTCGAGCTAAAAGCCACCGTGTGCGCGGTCAAGAGGAAATCTCGCTCCTAAAGGAGGCCCAGGCCCTTGAGCTCGCGCGGGTTGTCGAGGCCGAGCGGGAGTGCGTGGCCCAGGAGATATACGCCATAGCGCTCTCCGAAGCCATCAAGGGGGAGCGGAGGAGACCCTCGCCCGGGTCCGTCGAGAGGTGCAGGACGTCTTTGACGAGGACCGCGCGAGCGCGTCGACGGAGATCCAGCGTCTCAAGCTCGAGATCTCCGGCCTTCACTTCGAGGCAGAAGTCGCACGGCGAGGGGGGCCCTCCTCCGAGCTCGAGACCAAAGCGGCTGAGCTCGAGAAGACGGTCGCGGGGTTGGAGACGAGGCCACCGAGCGTAAACCAAGGTGGCCGAGGCCGAGGCCGTGAATGCTAGTCTTGAGAGAAGCTGGCGCAGGCGGCTCGGGCTGGGAAAGACGCCTTGGCCCAGCTCCAAGGCGACCGCGACCGGATTGACAAGGCCGAATCCGAGGTCCTCGCACTGCGGCGGAGGGTTTCCGACCTTGAACGGAAAACTCGCCGAGACATGTCTCTGTAAACTTTAGAGTTAGCAGATGGGTCCGGGGTGAAAGATTCCCTTGTAAAGATAAAACAACTTTATGCTAAGCTTTATAGAGTTGTGTTTTTTCGAGAACTTAGCTTATTTGTCGGTCTGCGCGCCATCTGCGCACTTTGTGCGGGCTATTTCTTGAAGGGTCGAACAAGATCGATACGTGGCGCGTGGCGAGCACGCTCGCGAACCTTCGCAACGAGGCCTACCGCCTTTGCCCGATTACCCAGCTTTAGGCCGACAGAGCCGCTCGATGCTCGATGTTGATTCAACCGAGGCCTCGCCCGAAATCACTCGGCCCGCACGACTCGGGTTGACATGTCTCGATAATTTGGTCGCGGGAATTAGTCGGCTTGTTGCGCAAAGCGACTTATTGCGACCGAGATCATCCTCGTGGTAATCTTAGGGTCGCGCCTCCGGTCAGGAATGTCATCGCCCGGCGCTCTGAGGACGCTCACTGGTCGGTAACACAGGGGAATAGCCGGCTTACTCCAATAAGGGTCGTTTTACTGCGGCCTCCGAGCCCGGGAATGCATCGGGCTCGGGATGCTGTCATCCCTGAGACGAACCCGGAGAATGTGGTCCCCACCGAGGCCTCGCCTGGCAGTACACAGGTTTAGGCACAACTCGGACTGGTCGGCCTGGAATAGCTCAGGCTGGACCAGATTTTTGGCCTTGGGTCTGACTCGGCGAGCTCGGGAATGCATCGAGCTCGGCAAGACCCCCTCAGAGGGCGGTTTAGAGATTCGAACCTGGCCACCCGGCCCCGGGGGAAAGGTCGGCTTAGAACGACAGAGTCATCCCCGGTGGTGAATCCCAAACTGCGACCTTCGAGTCCGGGAAAAGTCATCAGGCTCGGGGCGCCCTCTGAGAACGTTCAATGGTTGTCAGCACGGGGGGATGGCCGGCTTACCCCGATAACGATTGCCTTACCGCGGCCCCCGGTCCTGGGAATGCCCAGGCCCGGGTTGTTCATCCCCGAGGTGAACCTAGAGAACGTGACCCCAGGCGCTGCAAGAAAGAACACGCATGGACGCCCCGAGGCCGAGCCCGCCGCGTGGCCTTATGGTTGCCCTTATAGCCACGCCGCGGGGTTGGGCCGCCCGAGGCGTCCTAAGAAGAATTTACTCTGGTTAAAGGGATGGACGAGATGCCGCATCCGGGGGCCTTTAAGATGGCGCGACCTTCGACCAAGGGATCTCGCAACTTAGGTCGTGGTTTAACACCAACCCTTCTACAAATCGAAAGAGATTAGCACGAAATCGAAGAAAACTTTACTATGGCTACGAACCGGGCTGCACTCAGGATGGCAACACGAGAGCCTCTGCATGCCCCGAGGCGCCGTAATCGTAATACTGAACGAACACAAAGAACAAAGAAAGAGGCACCTTAACTTAATGAAGGGTGAAAGAGGAGTGCTAGACGTAGAACTTCTGGAGCTGGCCTACGTTCCACGAGCTCGCGAGCTCCCTGCCATCGGGGACCGCCAGACGGTAAGCCCCCACGCGGCTTGTTGAGACGACTCTGAAGGGGCCCTCCCACAGCGGGGACAGCTTGTTGGTGTGGGAGCGATCTTGGATCCGTCGTAGGACCACGTCCCCGACGCGGAAGCCCCTGGGTCGGACGGCTTGGGCAGCATGTCTGCGGAGATCTTGCAGGTAGCGCGCCGAGCGCAGAAGCTTGCGGCACCTCACTTCTTCCGCCAAGGCAAGGTCGAGGGACCGCCTCGCCGAGGTCGACATGGTCGATCGAGCTCGCCCTAGTGGAATGGAGCGCGACCTCGGGCGGCGGGACAGCCTCGACCAAGACGAGCCGAAAGGGCTTGCCCGTGTTCTACCGGTCGAGGTGCGCATGCACCAAAGGATCGCGGGAGCTCATCCACCCATGCCCGCCATGGCGATCGAGCTCGTCAAAGACTCGCTTGATCCCTTGGATGAGCTGCCCATTGGCGCGCTCGCCGCCGCCTGCTGCTCGGGGTGGCTCACCGAGGCATAGCGCACCTTGGTCCCCATATCCACGCCGAACTCTTGAACACTACCGTGAACTGCGCCCGCTGTCGGTGATGATCTCGCAAGGGACTCCGCACTGTGACCACGGCGAACGGAAGAACTTTACCGCAGCCTTGGCGGTGATAGCGAGACCGGTTCGCGCTCGATCCATTTTGAGAAGGTGTCGTTCGCCACGAATAGGAACTTCTTCCCCGACCGACCTCGGGAAGGGACCGAGAATGTTGAGGCCCCACGCCGAGAATGGCCAGCGAGGGAATGGTCTCGCAGGCGAGGCCGTTGCCTCACCTTTCGGGCGTGAAATTGACAGATCGGTAAGAACGAACGATGCCACGGCATCTTCGAGCGTTGGCGAGAAAAACTCATCTCAAGGCCTTCCCACCATAGTCCCGAAGAGGAGTGAGCGCCGCCGACAGCCGGAGTGTATGTCGCTGAGCGGTATTTACCTTCTTCTCGAGTGATGCATTTTGACAGAACGCCCAAAGCCCTCGACGGTGGAGCCGCCGCCGATGAGCTCAGACGAGCCCGCATGTCGCCGAGCCTCGCTCCTTCGGCAGAGGGCGGGAGCTCCCTTGGTCGAGGAACTTGATGAATGGATCCATCCACGCCGGAACGCTGAGGAAGGCCACCGGTCTTCCGGTCGGCGACGACGGTGTGGCCAAGGTTTCAAGGATGACGCTCGGCGGAGCTCGTCGCCGGATGATCCGTGCTCGACAGAGATCGGCAATGGAATTGTCTTTCCTGGTACGCGTCTTTGGATCCTCGTGTTCCGAACCATCTCTCCATCTTGCGTACCTCGGCGAGGTATTTGGCCATCGAGGCTCCAACACCGGTAGACATTGTTGTACCGATTGACGACGAGCCGAGTCTCCTTTCACGATTAGGCGGCGGATGCCCAGGGACTTGCGTGCTCGGAGGTCGCCAAGAGGGCTCGATTCCGCCGCGTGTGGCGGAAAGCCGGGCGACCACATATCGCAAGTGGTCACCTTGAGGGGTGATGAGGAGAACGCCACCGAGCGCCAAAGGATCTTGATCCGTCAAGAACATAGTCCATGGGTCCTCGGCCGACCTCGGGCTCGGCGCAGTTCGCCGTCCGCTCACCACGGTCCGCCAATACCGTGATTTGATGGCGGTGCGGGCCGTGAAGCGAGGTCGAACTCGCCAGCTCCATGGCCCATTTGGCGACGCGACCTCCGGCCTGTGGTTTCGAGGATTTCTCGAGCGGAGGCCGCCGACGACCACCGCATGTGCTTGGAAGTAGTGTCGAGCTTCCGCGAGGCCATGAAGAGTGCGAGAGGAGTTTCGACTGGGATAGCGCCTTCGACCCGTGGAGTACTTCGCTAACGTAGTAGATCGGTGTCGCCGCCTACCCGCTCGGCTACCAGATCGCACCGACGGCCCGGGTCGTGGCCGCGAGGTAAAGTAGCGCACCTCTCCTGCTGTGGAGTTGTCGCAGGGAGGACGGAGAGGTACGCCTTGAGCTCGCCGAAGACCGCCGGGCTTCGGGTCCACTCGAAACCCTTATGATCGCGCAGATCTTAAAGAAAGGCGCCCGCGCCACCGAGCCGGAAATGAAGCGGCCGAGGGCACGATGCGACCGTGAGGCTCGCACTTGTTTTATCGAGGTCGGAGCGGTCATCCGCCGATCGCTCGATCTTCTCGGGTTCGGGCCCACGCCCGACCCCGATCATGTAGCCGAATACTTTTCCGCAGGCCGTGCCAAGACGATTTTTCGGGTTGAGCTTGATGCCGAACCTGTTCGTGTTGGCGAAGGTCTCGCCAGTCGCTGACGTGGTTAGCCTTAGAGGGCTCTTGACGATGATGTCGCCGACGACACCTCGAGGTTACGCCGATCCGCGGGTCGGCTTTGGCCATTAACCGCTGAACGTGGCACCCGCATTGCGGAGGCCGAACGACATGGTGGTGTAGCGTAATGTTCCAAACGGCGTGATGAAGGCGGTCTTGTCTTTGTCTTCCGCGCGAGCTTGATCCGTGGTACCGGAGTAAGCGCCGAGAAAACTCAACATCTCGGCGTTGGCGGTGGAGTCCACAACTGATCTATGCAGGAGCGGAAGTTATCTTTGGGGCATGCAATGTTCAAGCCCGTGGTGGTCGACACACATTCGCCACTTCCCGCCTTCTTCTTCAGACGATCACAGGTTGGCCACCATTCGAGTAGTTGACCTCACGAATGAAGCCGCCTTAAGGAGCTTGTCGAGGTGCCTCGACATCGCCGCCTTCTCGTAAGAGAAGCGCCGAGCTTCGGGCGCACGGGTCCGCAGCCTGTGCTTTGTTTGCGCTTGTGCTCGATCACCTCCGTGGGACCGGGCATGTCCGCCGGTTCCCATGCGAAATGGTTTTGTTATCTCGAGGAAGGTGACGAGCTCGCCCTCCTATTTGGGATCGAGCCGGGCGTAAATACGACGATTTGCCCGCCCCCTCCTCAAGCCGCACGGCCTTGGTCGGGCCGCTTATCGATAGCCGCCTTCCGACGGGCGCCCTTCGGTGATCTCGGGGCCGGTGGGCAGATGCCGCCAGCGTCGTGGCCTTTTCTTCGCAACCGTGTGCTGCCTTAAGGTCACCGCGGACCGCTATGACGCCCGGGCCCGGGAGCTTCATACACCGATGCCCGTAGTGATTCGCAGCCATGAACTTGACCAGGCATGGGCGCCCGAGGATGGCGCTAGGGGAGATCGCCGCCCACGACCTCAAAGGTGATCACTCGGTGCGAAGTTTACTGAGTCGCCGAAGGTGACGGGAGGACCACTTGCCCCAGGGGGGTGGTCGAACTCCCCGGCACGATGCCGAAGAAGGGGATCGCTATGTTCTTGATTTTCGACCGGGGTATTTGCATTCGGTCCAAAGCGCTGGCTAGAAGTAAGTTGAGGGAACTGCCCCCGTCGACCATGACCCGGCCAACGACAGCGTTGCTTATAGTCGGGGCGACGACCAGAGCAGTTTTGAAGTCTCGGGACATCCCAGGGGGGGTGTCGTCCCCAGAAAAGGTGATGGGGACGACGCCCCATCTGCAGGGTTGGTCGGTGGGCTTCCCGGCGGTGGCTTGATAGACGGCGCGCGGCGCCCTTCACCAAGGCCGAGATCGGTATATGCGGAGGAACCACCGAAGATCATGTCCACACGGCGTCGCCTGTTGGAATTCCGTGTCGAGGCCGCTTGGCCCGGCGCCGATTCCTCCCGCCGCTCATCGCTTTTTGTAGCGCGGACATTTCCCGATCCCCTTATAAAGGCGCCCGGCTTGAACGACCATGTCATGCGCACCCGCAGTCATGGCCGTGGATCTTGTGGAACGGCAAAACTTGTTGGCGCCGGCCGGTTGTTCCTCGTTGCCCCAAGCTCTGATGTTCGCGTGAGGGGTCCCCGACCTTGCCGGTTGGGGCCGCAGCCCGCCGTGGTCGCGATGGTTCTCGCTGAGGTCGGGGCCCCGGCCGGGCCGGGCGCGTCCCGCCCCTTCACGCTTGTCGCCGATCGTGGCGACTAGGCGAGCCGCCGCCGCCGACGCCGTGGTCTTTTCCCCGCTTTTGTCGCGTGGCCGGGTCTCCTTCCTTAGCGCCGGATGGCCTCGTTTCGCCAAGGCGAGGCCGAGCTTGCCTCGGTCATAGTCATGCTTCCAATGACAAAGATCGTCGCGTCCCGCTGCATCGCCGACCATGCGGAATAGTTTGTCGACGGTGAGTCTTGTGGCAATCTCGAGGTCCTCCGTAAGGCGCCCGCCTCTGACGCCAAACTTGAAAGCCTTGATGACGGTTTCGTCGTAAACATTGGGGATCGAAGTTTGCGCTGGTGAACCGGCGCACGAAGTCCCGCAGATGTTCCCCTTTCCTCGATAACACGATCCAGTCCCTCCCGCCTGTGCCGCTCGAGCAACTCGAAGTTGGAGTGGAGCGCCTCACCGGGCGCCATGACCGGAAGGTGCCGGACGCCGTTGAAGAGCCGTCGCGCGCGGCGCCGCCCGAGCGGTGGGGAGGTAGTTGGCCATTACGGCCTCGTCCCCTCCGCCGCCAGATGGCGGTGGAGTAGATGGAGAGGAATTCGCGGGATTCTTGGTCCCGCCGAACCGCTCCATCATCGCCGCCTAAACCGGGCCGCCAACAGACCGACGGAGATCGCATAAGCACGCCGGCAGCCATGGGCCGAAGGTCACCGCCGCCGCGCTAGCGCCGAGTCGCCACCACCGATGTGGAGAACTCGAGCCGGCGGCGCACCCACGCCGACCGTGATGGTCGACGGGCGCCGCCAGGTGGCGCCGCAAGCGTTACTGGATCTTCGTCGCCCGAGTTGGACGTCCGGAGAGGGACTTCGAAGTACCGCCGTCCGGCGAGCATCGTTATTACGCTACCGGCGACGGGCGAAGCCACGCGCCGCCCCTTCCGCCGGGAGGCGTGAAGATGGCGTTAGTGCGAGCCCGAGGGCGGATCCTACCGTGATCACGTGATAGGGGGGCCGCCGCCACGGGCGAGACTCGAGCCCGAGAGCTTGCTTGCCGCCGGGTGTGACGCCGTCGGTAGCCTTGTTGAGCTCTTCGCCGAGGACCGCCGAAGAGGGTTGAGCCGGCCCGAGCGGGTCACCATGACTCAGCGATGGCCCGCAGCGTTTTGGGCGTGCTCTCGGCGGACGGGAGGGCCGAACGGCCGGATCGGGAGCGGTCGACCACGCCTCTCGCCGAATGGCAGCAATGGCTTGGTCGATGGCGACACTGGCGAGCCGACGCGCCCCGAGGGTTTCGAGCCACCGCCGCCCGCCTGGGGTTGCCTTACGTCCGTCGGCCGTGAAGGCATGGCGTTCGTGGGCGGCAAGGATGGCGAGAGCATGGATGTGGAGCCTTGGCACTCAGGGACAGCGTCCGAGCCCAAGCTCGCCGTTTGTGACATGCTGGTAGTGGAGCTGGAGGTGTTGAGCTGGCCAAGATGACGAACTTTGGACGAAAGAAACTTGGGCCCCACGGTGGCGCCACCGCCAACGATCGTGACCGTCGACCGCAAAGAAAGAGGGGAAGGATCGTGTGGAGGCAAGGCCCGAGCTTCGTTCGTCGGTGGCACCTTGGTGGGCGCACTAAGCAGGGGAACCTGTGCAACCAAACAGGAGACGCAAGGTTTATACTGGTTCGGGCCGAACCCCTACTCCAGTTCGTGTGGTGACGTTGTATTCCCTTTAGTACAGATGACTGCACCAAGTTTACAAGCGAGAGTGCTAATGGCTTAGCGAGATGGGTTCGATCCCCGTCCTAGGGGGGTTCCTGCCTCCTTTTATACGGAGGGAAGGGGCAGGTTACATCGAGAGTTGGGAGAGGACGAGGTGACCTACACTAGGAGCTTCGGTCCTTCATTCTGCTGACTGATCACCGCCCGTCTTGCCCATGCTGGGTCGGTAGTCTAGTTGGCTGTAGGCGGTTAGGTATTTTTCGGGAAACAACAGCCGCACCCTCGCGAACCTTACGAGTGTTGACGTTGTCGCGCATGACGTGGGTGTTGCCTCGTGAGAGAGCGTGTCTTCGCATCAGATGTGACCTACCGATGGGATGGGAGCATGACTTGGCGATCATTAAACCATCTTGGGAGATGGCCACCGCTCTCAGATAGTCACTTCGGCTGACCCCATCCTTGGGGCACGTGGTCATTGGCGGTGGAGGCTTTGACACGCGGCCCTTGGCGGGGGTTGCCTTGGCTTGGTCGGAGTCGGGGGACCCCGTCCCGCTACGGAAGTCGGGAGCCCGGCTTGGTCGGAGTCGGGGGACCCCGTCCCGATGTGGAGGTCGGGAGCCCGGCCCGCCAGGTCGGGGAAGAGCTCGGAGAGGTCCGCCAGGTCGGGAAAGAGCTCGGAGAGGTCCGCCAGGTCAGGGAAGAGCTCAGAGAGGTCCTCGGTGGCCTCTTGAGACCTTTGGTCGGATCCCGACCGTAACGACCGCTTTCGGCGCCCGTCTTGGTAGATCGAGACGCGTCTCACTGGCTTAGGAACAGTCCCCCGGGCACAGAGGGGGAACGAACACGTGTCAGGGGGACGCGCGCCAGGCTGTCCGATCCTCGACAGATTTAAATGAGTTGAATGATGACTCTGAATTTTGCTATGCTTTGGTTTGCAAAGAAGCTTTATTTTTATTTGAAGATACATCCTCTTCTTTGCCTCCTGCTGTCATTAATCTTTTGCAGGAGAACATAGATGTTTTCCCAAAGGAGGTGCTGCCGAGACTGCCACCAATCCGTGGAATTGAGCATCAAATTGACCTCATTCCCGGGGCCTCCTTACCAAACCGTGCGCCATACAGAACCAATCCAGAAGAAACCAAGGAGATACAACGTTAGGTGCAAGAATTGCTTGACAAAGGGTATGTGCGCGAATCTCTTAGTCCATGTGCTGTCCCAGTACTTTTAGTTCCTAAGAAAGATGGATCATGGCACATGTGTGTGGATTGTAGAGCGATTAACAACATTACAATCAGATATCATCATCCTATTCCTAGGTTAGATGATATGCTAGATGAATTGAGTGGCTCTCTTGTGTTCTCTAAGATCAATTTGCGTGGCGGCCACCAGATTCGCATGAAATTAGGGGATGAATGGAAAACAGCTTTTAAAATAAAATTTGAATTGTATGAGTGGTTAGTAATGCCCTTTGGACTCACTAATGTACCCAGCACTTTCATGAGATTAATGAATGAGGTTATGCGCCATTTCATTGGAAAATTTGGTGGTATACTTTGATGATATTCTGATTTATAGCAGAACACTAGAAGAACATCTTGATCATTTGCGTGTTGTTTTTCATGCTTTACGTGATGCTCGCTTATTTGGTAACCTTGAGAAGTGCGCCTTTTGCACGGATCGAGTCTCTTTTCTTGGCTATGTTGTTACTCCGCAGGGAATTGAAATTGATCAAGCCAAGGTTGAAGCAATACACAGCTGGCCGGTTCCAACAACGGTCACACAGGTGCGAAGTTTTCTAGGACTTGCTGGATTCTATCGCCGCTTTGTGAAGGATGTCGGCACCATCGCTGCACCAACTCCTTCAACATTATGAGATAAGTTGACACATGCACCACTTCTCCAACTGCCAGATTTCAATAAAACCTTTGAATTAGAATGTGATGCTAGTGGAATTGGGTTGGGAGGTGTGTTGTTGCAAGAAGGAAAAATTGTTGCTTATTTTAGTGAGAAATTGAGTGGGCCTAGTCTGAACTATTCCACTTATGATAAGGAGTTATATGCGCTAGTTTGAACTTTGGAAACATGGCAACATTATTTATGGCCCAAGGAATTTGTTATCCATTCTGATCATGAGTCACTAAAGCATATTCGAAGCGAAGGGAAATTAAATCGAAGGCATGCTAAGTGGGTTGAATTCATTGAATCTTTTCCTTATGTCATTAAACACAAAAAGGGAAAGGAGAATGTTATAGCTGATGCTTTGTCTAGGCAATATGAGCATGATGCTGATTTTAAGGATGTGTTGCTGAATTGTAAAGAGGGAAAAATGTGGAATAAATTTGTCCGTAATAATGGGTTTGTGTTTAGAGCTAACAAGCTATGCATTCCAGGTAGCTCCGTTCGTTTGTTGTTGTTACAGGAAGCGCATGGAGATGAGCTGATGGGACATTTTGGTGTGAAAAAGATGGAGGATATACTTGCTAGCCATTTCTTTTGGCCAAAGATGAGGCGGGACGTGGAACGTTTCGTCGCTTGCTGCAGAACATGTTAGAAAGCTAAGTCACGACTTAACCCACATTGTTTGTACATGCCCCTTCCTGTTCCTACTGTGCCTTGGGAGGATATTTCTATGGACTTTGTTTTAGGGTTGCCTAGAACAAAGAAGGGGAGGGATAGCATCTTTGTTTTGGTGGATAGATTTTCTAAGATGGCACACTTCATACCTTGTCATAAGAGTGATGATGCTACCCATTTTGCTGATTTGTTTTTCCGTGAGATTGTTCGATTGCATGGGGTGCCAAACACAACAGTTTCAGATCGTGATGCTAAATTTCTTAGCCACTTTTGGAGAACTTTATGGGATAAATTGGGGACTAAGCTTCTGTTTTCTACTACTTGTCACCCCGAAACTGATGGGTAAACCGAAGTTGTCAATAGAACTTTGTCTACCATGCTTAGGGCTATTTTAAAACAAAACATTAAGATGTGGGAAGAATGCTCGTTCGCTGCATTCTACTACTAAGTTGTGCCCTTTTGAGATTGTGTATGGCTTTGTTCCTCGTGCTCTCATTGATTTATTGCCTATTCCGCCTTCGGAGAAGTTGAATTTTGATGCTACACAACATGTTGAACTAATATTAAAATTACATAAGACAACAAAAGCGAACATTGAGTCTATGAATGAGAAATATAACCTTGCTGGTAGTAAAGGAAGGAAACATATAACTTTTAAACCTGGAGATCTTGTTTGATTGCACTTGCGGAAGGACCGTTTTCCTCAATTAAAAAAGTCTAAGTTGATGCCTAGAGCTGATGGCCCTTTTAAAGTATTGGAAAAAGTTAACGATAATGCATATAAGCTTGAGTTGCCTGCGGATTTTGGGGTCACTCCCACATTTAACATTGCAGATTTAAAGCCATACTTTGGAGAAGAGGACGAGCTTGAGTCGAGGACGACTCCAATGCAAGAAGGGGAGGATGATGAGGACATCACTTCTATGGATATAGCCATACCTGCAAATCCATCACCTACACATCAATCAGAAACCGCTGCTGTAACACAAGGACCGATTACTCGAGCTCGCGCACGTCAACTCAATTACCAGGTGAATGCGTTCCTCGGGTTGCATATAAACATTTTAATGGATGGAATAATATTTAATTCTTGTGATGATGTCCTTTGCCTCAGGAACCAGGGCGAGGAACCAAGCAAGCTGAAGTATAGAAGAGACATGCATAAGATGGGTTCAGATTCGACTCCAGGATAGGGCTGACTTGTTTTCGGCCGCCACGGCTGCATCCGGACTCCGTTTGGAGCGTTCTTGTACTTTACCGAAAGCTTATCAAGTCTACTTTCCAATGGATCTAGAATCACATCTAAAGTCCTTATGAATCAACAGGAATCGTCCAAACAAGTGGCATCACTTTTCCAGTCCGAGTCAAAATGGGCCTTTGGCCTTGTAACAAGGAGAGTCTACTTTAGCCTGCGCCCTAGGGTTCGTAGACGCACCCTCCACCATATAAACAGCCAGCTGCTGCCATTAGGGAGGTGGGTTTTCTTTTAGATTAAAGATAGCAGTTGCTACTTCTTGTAATCGCGCGTGTTGGCTAAACCGCTCGAATTACTTGTCTTCGAAAACCCCTCTTTTGTGATTCTGACTGAACTCATGGTTTCAATTCTAATTTCAGTTGTTTGTTCATCTTGTTCTTGCGTGTTCTTCGATTGCTTGCAGGGACAAAGGCCTTCGTGGTCAGGTTGATCATGCACCAGCAAGATCAATAACAACTTCGGGAGTCGGTGTAACGATTGCTAAGGCGCATCGTCTGGGGATGGTGTAGTTGGATCGCCAACGTCTTCTCCCTCCCAATCGAAACTAATCCCTCTCATCGAAAGGTCGGGACCTATCCTTCTATCAAGACTATTCGACGATGAGTTTCTTTTAACCTTTGCACCACATGCTGTGTCAGTCTTCCAAGGCTTCTATGAAATCAGAGAGGTTTTGGTGCTTTGTTACCTCTATCTTCTTGAAGTTATTGACGTAGATGTCACAACGTTTTTGACTTATTACCAGAATTATTTTCAAAAAGATTTGTTGGTGGTTTTTATTATGCAAAAGGATAAGGAGAGAAATACTCTTAAAAAATTACTTAAGAATAAAGAAGAATGTTCGATAGAGGGAAAATGAATATATGAGATGTCCAATAAGAAAAAAGAATATAAGGATAAGGAAACTAAATACTACAGATGGAAAAAGAGTATATATACAACAAATGCTGCATTTTTTATATTTCTTTTAGAAAATAGGGTTTTCAATTTTCTAGTTTCCATTTTAACAACCATTCTAAGGTTTCCACTCAGAAGTATAGAACTTTTCTGGTTCTAACTCAGTTTCATGGTATATAATCTAAGCAAAGCAATGAAGTGAGTTTTGTGGCATGGCCAAGAGTTATTGGTAGAAAAGATTAAATTCCAGCTAGCCTAAAGTGGCTTAAGTTAGTTTGGTGGTTACTAGTATCTTGGCCTTGTTTTATAGATGGATGGTGTAGTCTCAAGAAGTTAGAAGTAGTAATGGAGACTATATTACTAATTTTGATGAGGCTTGATTTTAAGAAAGGTTAATGACCAAAAAGGTTACACAGGTGAGAAGTTGTACAAGGAGAAGGGATAAGTTTGTAAGAAGTTTTATAGAAAGAAGAGATAAGCTATTTTATGATTTCCTATTTACCCTATAGGTTAAGTTTCCCATATTTATACATAAGGACAATTTATTATGAAACTTTAACCTAGAGGTTAAGTTCACACATAAATCAGTCCTGACAAATAAAATAAAAACCAAATTTTCATGTAGCAAGTTATAAACACCACATAAAATGCTTTATATAACTAAAGCGGAATAATATACTATGCGTAAGGGTTCTTATTTTAAGGTGATCCTAAAATATTCTAATTTTCCGCCTTTTACCATTGAGTGATGCCATCTCTTCATGAGGTAGGATCTTCGAGCTTTATTTCTGCTTTGTCGAGGTTAGTGAAGCATTGTCTGCTCTATTGAGATTGTTGGCGTAGACATTGTAGTCTTCATTGGCTAGCATGAAGGATAGGAGTGACATGTCTCGGTCATCTTCAGAAGCAAATAGTGAAGATGTACCATGGGCGAGAACTACTTTTTAAGGAAAGAAGAGTTTGCTTATAAATAAAAATGAAAGTGGGGGAAAGAGTAGGGTCTTAAGAAAGTGGTAAGAATAGCAAGTATATTTTTAAAATAAGATTTTGAATTTGTTTACTCCAATGCTAACGACCATATATCTAGGGTTCATCCTGCAGTCAGTACAGCTCTGATACCAATTGTAACAAAGAAATCTTACAACTCAGAGAATATAGCAGCAAAAGAAGCAAAGTCTTGTAGTGTGCCCATCCAACCCGCAGGCAACTGACAAGGAATAATCCCTAGAAAGATCGCTTTATAGATATTCCCGCAACCTGCGATGAAAACAAATCTTCGAAGCCTCACTTTTCTTTCCACCTAAAAACAATAAATTAAGCAAGGTTAAGTACTTTCGTACTCAGCAAGACTTAAGGTGGTATTTGCAAATGCATAAATGCAGGCCAAGTCAAAGGAGGCTACTACAGTTAATTTGCATAAAGCGAAATTGAATTTGTAAATCGAGTTGTCATTTGCAAACGAAATTTGTAAGAGCAAGTTTGATTGATAAGAAATAAATAAAGCATAAGTAATTGTGAGCCCTCGGAAACGTGAATCGGATTCCCACTCGTAAGTGGGGCTAGAAGTGACACCATACATGGATTCTGTGTATGCTCACTGTCCTCAACTAGCCCCGACTAGAAGTGACACCCATACACTTTTAAGTGTATGGTCACTATCCTCAACTAGTCTTAGGGAGGGAGCCGATTCTATTTCTGGAGGACCCGGATATGTGTCTAGTGCTAGTTCCCAAGATCAACGCCTATTACCCACATATCCTACATTCGAGATGTATCGCAACACATACACATGAAACTAAGTAGTTGTTATAGCATAAACATAGACTAGAACTAGTACAACTACTTACTATTACAAGTAGTGGCCGACCGGCCAAATATTATATGTCCATAAGTAAAGTGCAGCAGAAATAATACATATAACAAAAGCGGGACAGCGGTATGCCCATCCCTACCCAAAGGCAACCGGCTTTGGAAAAAGCCCAAGTTCAACTGTCAACATGATCGTCGGTCCCCGGAGTATAATAAGCATCGTCGGGGCATTCCTCCATTTCGTCTTCTATATTATATTGATTAAGCAACCGTGAGTACACGTATGTACTCGCAAGACTTTAGTGTATGGAAATAAGGTAAATGCAAGCTTGAGCAAGGATAATAAGTTTCTACACTAGTCTCATTTTCAGCACAAAGCAGATTTTGTTTAACAAGTGAATATTGCATAAAATGGTAACGAAATTGTAAAGAGCATTTAATAAGAATCTAATAACAGTAAGTACAGTTCATATCCATCATTCCATAGCCCTCCTTGGCTGTGAATAGTGAGTGAAAATAGCCACCCTTGGGTCATGAGTTTACCAATCCATTCCACAACCATTTCCAAAAGTTTTTGCAAAAACAAGACTATACTTGACATTATTTTCCCAAGTTGCTCATGACCGTAAGCACGGCTAATTAATTAGGTTTTAACCTCTGTAGAGAGTGTACAGCTTTACCCACAAGACATGACTGACTCTTTATGCAATCGATATTAGCACACTTCCTTTGGTGTGCCGCAGAGAGTCATGACATAACCGTTACATTACATAGACCTAATTTTGCACCAGCGACAGTGATGTTAAATCCTTGCCATAGTTCCGGAGATCTTGAACCGATGGTGCCCCATCGTGAACTCTCCCCGTGAAAAGGCATACATTGTTGTATGGGGTTGCTTTGGCCCCAACACCTCGGTGAAGGGAGCACCACGAGCAACACCATTACGGGTGCGCCCTTACTACTCCGGCCTACCATGTGCAAAGGTAAATCTACATAATTTAATAGGTATACCAGCACTTGTGGTTGCACGAAAACACTTAGGTGATAGCATCAAGTTTGGTCCTTAATTGACCCAGGCGAGGACCTCCCCCTGTCTACGCGTGAGGTCCTTTTCACGCTCCAAGTTTAAGTAATAACTCGCCTG